>JAABNX020000008.1:12840400-12866217 GCA_015163995.2 Mormyrus lacerda
CTACTAAAGCTCCTTGAATAGCAACAAGTGCCATTTATATCAAATAAGCGTCAGCAAAAAGTTTGCTGGGTTTGGAATGGCACTTGTTGCTATTCAAGGAGCCTCAATACAAAGCCGCAAGTCCACCTTGATAGCTCGTAGAGCACAAAACCTTTAATTTGAAAAATGCTCTGTTGTAACCATGACAACGAAAGTACTTCCGGTTCATTATTCTTGCTTATTCTTGCTAGCTTCACGGTACTTAAATAGCCGCCATTTATCCACCGGAAGTGTAGCGTGTCTTTGTCCAAAAAGAACGAAGTACTGCTCACCAAATTAGAAACGCTTTTTGGACAGGAAAAAATCACGTCCTTGGTCGAATTATTAAATTTTAGCATTAACAAGAGTGGCACGATAAACGTAAACTACACACATTAATTTTGTGAAATAAATTTAGAAAACGTGTAATTAGATCAATATAGTTGTGTTCCTACTTTGCATTATATATACATTGCCGTGAAAAAACGAGAGACCACTTTATATTTTTAAATCAGCATTTTTAAACCCTGGTTTAATCGTGGTTCTGCTGGCGGAGGCTTCACTGCGGGGCAGGTTGCTCAAAATTTCTAAGACAACAATACCGTCAACTTATCTAGCAGTGCCTCATAAATCGGAGGATGACCGCAAGTGACCTTCAAAAAGAATTGGAAACATTAAGTGATGTGAAGTGCACTGCTAGGACAATTCATAACAGGTTCCTAGAAGCAGTATTGAAGCCCTTCATCAATGAAAAATAGAGAAGAGCCAGGTGGGGGTCACAAAAAGATGTATGTTTTACACAGAAGCATACCCATAAATTGAGAAATGAGTGAAACTAACATTTTTGCTGTAATCTGTTAATTTTATCCAGAGCTGTGTTTTCCCTCACATACACACACAAATATTTTAATAGAGGAGTTTGTGCACTCACCATCTGCAATCATGTGCCATGACCCAGACAGATCAGGCCTTGACAACAGAGGTTGGCTTTGAGAAGTTTGAACATTACTTCTCTGTTGCGGATATACCCTGGGCAGGTGTGGGGGAACTGAGTCTGCAACAAAGTGTATTTATTAGGGATTGAGTTTCTCTTACTTTAGTGTTTGACATGGTGGCAGACTTGGGTGGGTGTGCGGATGCTTACAAGTTCTAGGATGAGGGCTGTGCGGTTTCTCTTCCCAGTGAATAAGATGGTTGCCTCTGTGCAGTGTTGGTTGAAGCCCACATGGTGCTCTAGTCAAGCTTTACCTCTGGCACCCTGTCTGAAATAACGTGAAATTGGCTTGCCAAGTCTATGCTTCATGAACCATTTACTGTACTTTCTGACTCCACTAGATGGTGCTCTCTGTTCAAAAAATTACTCATAGCATGCTACAAAGTAAACGAAGAACACCATCTAGTGGGGTCATCAAATGGTTCATAAAGTTTAACTTTGGCAGTCACTAGAGGACTGGTACTGCCTCTATGGTACTGTGAAATGCAGAAAGGAAACCCTCAGACTTGTCAGTTTGTGAGTGAATTCAATTCACACATGGGCACCAACAGAGATACCTACCATAATTGGGACTAGGAACTCAAATTCCAGTATCTGAATTCAAAACGATACACAATAAAACACCTTTGAACTTTATGCATAAATCAAGGATTAACCATCGTGCCAAAGCATCTTACGATAAATGTCCATAATTGGCTTTGCAGTCACCTCATCTGCCTTGAAGCTGTAGGTTTGTGTGAAGAAAGAGAGCCAGAAGACAGCTAGTACCGGACATGACTAACTAGGACCTTTTGCTGGACAGAGAATTTGTTTAGAGAAATTGTCCGGATGAAAAGGAGGCCTGTAATGCAGATATGGGCTGGGCTGAAGGGCCGCAGTAGTTGTGGAAGTGAAAGCTTGTGCTCTGCAGAAATTTATGGAAGCCATGGACATAGGCTATTGGCTGGCGAAAAAGATGTTTCGCCAACCTATCTGATGCCTTTGGAGAGGGAGACAGGACCTTAATCAGGTTATATTTACTAGCAATGAGTAAGTGCTGACCAACTTGAAAAGTGGATGGAACATTCTAAGGAGCTCCTTACCTAGTCAGATAAAGTGAGATGGGGATGATGATGATGCCACCTTACTGGCTACCAAGGTAGATCTTCTGGGTATGTTCCACCTGGTTGAGGCCAAAGGGCAGACATAGGACAGACTGCTGGGATTGTTTCTCCCCGCTGGCTTGGGAACTTAGGGGTTCCCCTGGCGGCACTGGAGAGAGGTCTTATCTGACTAAGACTTTCTACGGTCAAGAGGCTGAACATAACATGACCCAGAGATGTGAGGATGGAATGGTTACTTTATTTGGGTATAAGTTTGACAAAACTGTGAAAACAAATGAAATTAAGCCATTTGGCTTTAGCACAAAAGAGACTAAAACAATGTGTGTTAGGTCTTGGCTAGGGCCATAGCCTTGTACTAGATCAAGTAAAAGGTTCTAGGTATATGGAATAACAGGAACCTATTTTCTGCTACTGGTAAATAAGTGCAAGTGGATTGGCTTGTATCCATAACAAGCAAACGTCTGCTGTATTTTTTGAATTAGTACAATGGTGTTGATGCATGCATTTGAAAACTGCCAAGCTCACTGGAGGCAAATTCCTGTACAAGTACCACTAAGAGTATGGTTCAACAGCAAACACAGATCATAAAAGAACATTGTCAGGCTGGCATGTTAAATGCAAACAATTTGATCTGAAGCTGGATCACATCGACACCACAGAACATGGACTCATTGCTGGAGTATAAAGCGTACTAGATCACTGCTCCATGCCTCTGGCACTTTCCACTAGCTTTAAAGATTCATTCAATGATGTCAGATTCTCAAAGCTTCAACCTTTCCTATCAAAAGAAAACCCAGGAGTCATTTAAGCAGCTTACACTTAAGCAAATAATCTTGTCTGAAAGCAACACAAATCCAAGGTCATGAAGGTTCAAATCAAAATTCTGACAAAGACAGCTATCGAACAATAGTTTATTTCTCAATTCCAATAAAAACCCCACAGTCAAGAGGCACTCGGAAAGGATGCCATGCCAGTAAACTGAAGACAAAACATCTGGCTGCTTCTGAAGTCACAAGGATCAACCAATACTTCACAAATGTAGCATGTAGACATTGTTTAATGACATTTAATCATTTTAAATTAACCTAATCACCTCAACATTGGTTTCTCATTTTCATGATTTTTAGAACTTCTTGCAAGGCATGGCATCCATGCAGTGACTCATGCTCACCACACCCACATTTTCACCACTTGAATCTACTGCCAGATCCTGTGGCCTGAGTGTCAGATCAATCTGTAGTGTTTCAAAGTCTCAAGAAGGCAATATAGCTCCCTGGCTTGACCTACCATTTCTGCAGTGACAGACCAATCAGATATACCCATAAAGAACTAATTCTGTCCCATTTTTCATTTAAACAGCTCCCATAAATCCTATGTACCAGTACATGGTAGATATCTAGAACATTTACACTTAAAATTCCATAAAACACAATACTATCCCACAGCATAGGAGATGCCAGAAAGAGCCTGGTTGGGGTGCTGTCATGCCAGGATATGAACAATTCCTCTGCATTTTCAGAGCTCTAATGCATGTGGCTACTTGAAAAGATTTTTTTTTTTTTTTGGGAGGGGGGGGGGGCATATTACATCCTATGACACTGTGCAACAGTCAAGCATACAGGCCGGACCCCTGAAGACAACCCACTACTGGAATATACAGATTGTTCTTGGAGATATTTAAAATAAAAATTAAATTAAAAAACCCAAGCTAACAAAACCGCCCCCCTTCAGTTCAAACACTTAGAACACAGAGCAGAGCACAATTCAAAGCACCATTAAACTACAACCTCCAAGGACCAATCATACAGGACGAAGCACCTGCTGCAGAACCAGAGCTACACAAAGTTGTTTCTGAATTATAACAGCTGACCAGGATTAAGTAAGTAAAGTGCAGAGTACATGTTTCTCAAGATCCAACCTCATCCATTTGGGATTAATTTCCCTCCTACCGCCTAAACACGACTATCAAACTCCTGCCCAATGGCGTTACAGAGCAGAAAAACTAAAAGGCAATGAACATCCTATGCTACTCATTCCTGCGTCGACTGCCCCCAACTGGACGCACTACTGCAGGTTTTCATACAGCGTAATGGCAGCGGTCACCTTCTGCAGCAGCCATCGAAACCAAGCAGGGGCTTCTAAAATTTTCCGACGAAGCACATTCCACAAGAGCGTAACGAGGTTGGCACCACAACTTCCCTCGGAACCGGAAACCCAGAAGAGCCCTGACGGGAGGCAAATACATTCCAGCCATGTTTGGCCTCTGGACGGCATCAGTCTGTCAGCTTGTAGAGAGAAGCCCATTGTCCTTGTGGAGGATCAAAACCACCTGGTCTGAGAAGAGTCACCTGGGCTGGGGGCAGCGCCGACAGCTAGCTGGCGCTAACAGCTTGGTATTTTGTAGAAGTAACTACTAGCATGGCCCATACAGCCATTTCACCCCCCCCCCCCCCCACACACACACACACACACACACACACACACACACACACACACACACACACAAACTTTGACGAGAACAATCTGCAAGTCACAGCAGGCAGTACAAAGGTGGGAGAACCGACTCAGTATGTGTGAAGTACAAAACAAATTAAGGTAAAAAGGTAAAAAGCTTCAACTTGAACCAACAGACTATATACACAATTTTGTTGCTTCTAAAGGTACCATACAGAATATATATATAAAAAATAAAGCTATTTTAGTGATAAGTTCTCACAGTATCAGCGGGCTCCTCCATACATACCGTAGACCTAACAGAACATTATCAAATACATTTCAGGAGAAAGAGATGCAAAAATACTGAAGTTTCACTGAAATACGGTATTTATGAGATATTTTAAACAGCTGAAACATTTTCAAAGACTGCAATACTTTTCGTAAAAAAAAAAAAAAAAACCTGCATTTACACTCTGAAGTGAAGCGGTCTACCCCAGTGCTGGTGACGGTTGTACATCAAGTTTGATTCTTCATTTTCCTTTTTTATTAAAAGAGCTGAAAACGTGTTTTTGGACTTTGAAGAGATGTTTCCAGGGTGCAGTTTCAGGTGCATCATGCAGTCACTTTGTCCTCCTTCTGACGGGACAAGAGGGAAAAAAAAAAAAAAAAAAAAAAGACATTATGAAAATGCTGGACACTGCCGCGGCTCCTAAAACGACACCCGCAAAGATGACTAACCCTGAACTCCAGGTCTGACACCGCCCGTCCACCACGTCCTCCTCTGAAGCCACCCCTGACGTTGCCGTCACCACCCCCACGGGGCGGACCGAAGGACCCTCGGCTGGCCCCCCAGCCTCTGTAGCCACGGTAACCAGCGCCACCCCGGCCCCGAAAGCCGCCGCGGGTGCGACTCTGGCGCAGCGGGATCCCGAAGGTCTCAGCATTCATGCGGCGCTCCTCAGCCCAGGTCTGCTTCCGCTCCCTGCCGGCACTCGACGTCAGGGCGAAGCACAAGCACGAGCCCTTTCACACCGATTGTGCGAGGACAAACTAGCTGTGGGCTCACAGAATGTCCCACAAACCTAAGGCTGTATCTCACAAGTACCCAGCATCGAGCTAGTATGCAGCAAGCTGACGTGACATACCTGGGAAACGCTGATCCGCCAGACTTTTCAGCTGCTTTCCTGGGGGGGGGGAAATGTAACAAGAAAATATATTTTCCCTGCAATACTACTGCTGCATAGTCTAAAGGCGGCAACCTTTCCAAGAAGAAGGCCGGGCTGGTGGTGTCAGTGGGCTACCACGGGGAGGGGGAAGGTCCCCCTTGGTTAATTTCGGGTTCCAGCAGCGGCTCGTTAGAGACCAAACGGCGACTGCCTAATGTAGATCCACGGCCCACTAGAGCCTGGTTGAGAAAACCTGATATAGGAGCCTATATAAAGCCTATATAGAGCCTATATAGAGCCTGAGTAGGCTCTTCTATACAAATGTTTTTTTTATTATTTATTTTGAGAAATCAGGGTGAGACAATCCCCCATTTGCTCCACGTACCAAAGGCCTTGCTTGGGGGTCCAACAGTAAAATCACTTTGCCAGCACTGGGATTTGAACCAGTGACCTCCCGATCACAGCGTCTTAACACCCTGTCCACATACCACACCCAAAGGTTTCAAAACTCACTACAAACTATGCTAAGCATCCATCTTAAAACAGAATGTCCAAGATGTTACTACTGAAAGTGAAGTTATGCTATCTCTAGGTCGACCAACTACCCTTAACATGATGCCACCCAGATGCCCAGGCCACAAACTGCTTGCCAGTCTGCATCAGTGCGGGCCCGTACCTGCTGTCATCACATGAGATGTTGTCGAAGAAGCTCTTCGACTTGTCGTAATAGCAGTTGGGTCCCAGCGGGTCGTCCTCGCCGGCGTTCTCCTCGCTGTTCTGCGTGTCCACCCCCGAGTCGCCCTTATCCTCGCCATTCAGTGCCTTCTCTGGGCGCTCGTCTGCACGGGCCAGAGGGGCAGGAACAAGACGACATCAGGGCAAACGAACATGAAGCAAAGGCTGCAAGCATACCTACCCCCCCGACCCCCTCCCCAGAGGACCATACCCCAAAGTCATGGCAACAATCCATGCTATAGGGACCGAAAGGCATTTTACAAAGTGTGTTAGTAAGACTCAATCCTATTGCCTGCAGAAATGGGAGACTATCACAGCGGCAGAAAATATGCAACACAGCTTGCCACACTTCCACTGCACTATAGCAGCTTTTTAAAAATATTCATAATCACAGTAGTGGGGGAAATAAAACCGACTACATGCAGTGGACCTGGATCACCACAATCAACAGTGTATTATCCCAAAAGCCATACAAGGCACACCTGTAGCAAAGAGGCTACGCATTTGCAGAAATGCAAGCTGGCTCACTGTGTAGGACTGGGCCCTCAGTCGCGTGTCCACTTAACGCAGCGGCGGCATGCAACAGGCGAACCTTTCAGCTTCAGCTTGCTGTGAAACTCCCTGTCGATCTCCTCCTTGTTAAACTGGGCGTTGGCGCTCTCGAAATCAAAGTCCTTCTCGAACTTGACGGGGCCGTCCCTGCGCACGGTGAAACGGCCCCTCCCGCGGTGGCCACCTCCTCCCCCGCCCCCGCGGCCACGCCTGGGCTGGGGAGCACCTGCGGGACACGCATCACCGTCAAATACACCATCGACGGCACAACATGGGAGATTCAGAGCAGCCCACCTGACCGCATGCTTCAGAGAAGGGAGAGAAATTTGGGTCCGTGAGAAAATGTTACTTTGGGTTCCCCTGCTAGGGCAGCTTTTGTGGGGGGGGTAGCAATCAGGTCCCTACAGCATAATAATCCCAGAGTGCATAATTATTTAAATGTCCCATAAAATCAGCAAGACTTTAGCCATTGCACTGTTCCTACATCAAATCCTTTTCATTATCTATGTTTGTTTAGGGTTGTTTTTATTGTCTATTAAATGTGATTTTAACATATTCCATTTTTAATGTGTCCCCATGTCTCAGTAAAACTACATTGCTATGCGTCTCAGGTGTGCTATAGAAGTAGACTTGCTCTGCCCCTCCAGGGCCCCCGATGGGACCCCACAGCCACATGGGGGAGGACGTGGGGTTCAGGAAAGGGACCGCAAGCCTGGAGACTTTCCTGAAGCACAGCTAGTGACACTGTCCTACCTGCTTGCTTTTTACTGCCATCCCTATTTTCACCGCGGCCCTGGTCAGGATCAGGCCGCTGTGGTTTCTGCACATCGGTACCTACAAAATAACATACTTTAATAAAAAAATATATATATATAAAAAAAAAACAAGTGCACACCTACCTTAATCCTTTTCTATACCTTTTTTCTACACTTAAAAATCACAGAAGTAGAAATATGATGGGTGTTTGGGATTACGCTCGATAACTATCAAGGGTAGCTAACACCAACAGACTGCCCCTCCAACGTCATGCTGAGATTCACCAGCAGGGGGCGCCAAAAGACAGTCTCACCCCTCCGCAACTCCCGGACTTCCATGGGCTTCTGGCCACCGCTGGCGGAGGGCCGAGCCGGACTCCTCCGGCTGAGAGGCGCAGGGGCAGCGTGGACAGGGGTGGATGCCGAAGCTGCCGGCGCCGCCTGCTCCAGGGCGGGACTCTTTCGCAGTGGGTCCATCTGCGGACTAGAGTGGCCTGAAGACAAAAAAACACGTGGCTATAGAGACACTGGGGACACGTTGAGGTGCGGCAGCATCAAGCGGAATCTAAGGGTGCTTTTCCCCGAGAACCAGGTACCAAGCATTTGGTACTTCAGTAAAGCACCAATACTACCGTAATCATGTCACTTTTCCGCTGGCGTAAAAATTGGTACCAGAACTGAATGACGCCACAACGCGAGGCAGAGTATTTTATACTTAATTAGAAAAACGCAGGCTGTAGCATATAGGGCTGGGCGATGTGCGATATTAATACCAACATTGCATTTTATGCAAATGCAATTCTCACATCGCAAGGACCACAACAGTCAGCTGGGTTGAGATCAGGCTTTTTCATACTGTCTGAAAATGATTATGGGGGGGGTTAAGTTCTGCTAAAACCTTTCTAGTGTCATGTGAAACTAAAAGCTTGGCAATTTTAATAATTATTCATTTTTAATATAATTAAAAATCAGTATAACATTTACCTGTCACTTTTGCATGCGATCTTTGACACAATCAATCATTTTCGCCATTTAAAATCAGTTCAGAATGGGTTGTCGAGAAATTCTGAACTTGTTTTTCGCTAAATATTCCAATATTTATTACAGCAAAATCACATTGCGATATTTCCAATATCGTCAACCCTAGTGTTTCAAAGAAAATGCTCTTATTTCGCATCATGCCATCCACGTCTCGTCGAATCTGTTTCTCCGACCAATTTCTTGGATCTCATCAATCGTCTACATATCCATTACTATGACTTTTTTTTTTTAAATGATCATTTTCTGAGGTCGTAACTATGCATTTTTAGCATGCTGGATGTATTTCATGTTGGTCAAGGAGGTTATTTGCGTAATCAAAAATCGACAATAAACACACTTGCAAGTCCCGCCCCAAAGCACCAAAAAAGTATCCCAGCCGGTTTGGTATGTTTGGCACCGGAACCCGAGCGAAAATCAACGGAAGAGAAAGCACTGGATTTTAGTACCAAAAGTACAGAACCTGACGGTGGAAAAGCGCCATAAGACGCCCAGAGATTGCAGTGTGTCACTGCGTGTCTTCGGAGGCAAATTCATCAAGTCCCGCATAAACACGTCTTAAAAACCTCCGCAATTGCAGCAACGGCTAAACATCGCGAATGTGATTAGGTGTAAAGTATGTGCCGCAAACTCGTCCCAGCGCTTAAACGCACGTCTCCAGCACAAGGGCATGTTTTATTTAATATCAGTTACACTTTATTAGAGTATAACTGTTCTGGCTCCCTCTTTAGCGGCACGGCGCCTGGGGAGCTGATGAACCGATTCCGCACGTTTACGGTCCTGGAAGTCAGCCACGACGCCATCAATCTCCACAGACCGTCTAACTGGCAAGCTCGTTACCTTCCGTCAGGCGTGCGGTCTGCAAGCGCAACTCTGGGGGGAAAGCAGACCCCAAGCCACTGCTCTGGGGCAATGGGGGGGCGGTGGCACCGCTTGCGTCACTGCCAAAGGAGGGTGCTGTACTTCCTGTACACACAAGGGAACAGGAATGTCTAAGGTCAAAATTGTGGACCTCACACAGAAATCACCACTTAGACTCATACCTACATGAGAGGAAAAAGGTGCCCTTTCCTGGCATAAGAACCTAGTGTCAAAATCCTTAACCACAATGTCATGGGTTTGAACTCCATGGTTGGCAAAGTAAACGTATCACTGCTTGAGGAAGGTCCTTAATTAACCTCAGCTGCTCCAACGGTGCGGGAGGCTGCCTGGCCCTATTCCATACTTGAAAGTTATTTGTACAAATAAATATACTCACTCCGTGTCTATGAACCATCAACATGGATTGACCCACCCCCCCCCAGTAAGGTGAATAAAAAGCACCCAGTGCAGGAAACCTACCGATGCTCCCAAACTGCTGGGTTACCAGGGGGTTAGAGTTGAACTGGCTGTAGGGGGCAGCAGGGGGCTGACCACATGACCTGTAGGAGGCCATGGGTTGGAATGATGTAGCAGAAGGGGTGGATCCCAGGGACGACTAGAAAATAAAAATGGACAGACAAAAGGGGCTTTTCTCAATATGCGTACTTGACCATACTTATGTTCCTGTGTACCCGTTTTATGTCATCTTCCATTGCCCAAGATCAGTGTCAATACTCAAGAACACAAGCACAAAAGACAGTAAAAATCCCTGGATGTCGTTCCTGCCCCACCCCGAATATCAAGGGTACATCGGTTGCATCCCTAAACGAGACCAATCCCATGATTCGTGGAAGTTTGTTCTTGGGAGGCAAGTTAACTGGTCTTGCCAAGACCACAAGTACGATGTTTGTGTTCTTGGTAGTGTCCACTTATCAAACACTTCACAAGGAGGCGTCAGAGAATGAGACAGCATTTATAAGGTTCACACACTGCGCTGTCAGCAATGCTGGTTAATCGCGACCCTCGTCGTCACATTGGAGGCCACGTACCTGGACGATAGCTGGGTCCTGGGGCAGTGAGCAGGGGGGCTTTGGTGGCTCACAGACCGTAAGGTCTTTGATATCGCTGCCACGGAAGATGATGTACTCGAAAACCTCATCTCTGGGTAGAATGGGCCTGTCAGTAGGCCGGTCCTCGGTACCAAAGGAGCGCACTGGAGGGTGGGATAAAGACATTTAACCAGCACTGATCAGGAGTCACCTGCTAAAACTGTAAAACTGATCATATTCCAGTCAGCGAGAAAGCAGAGTCAAGAATGCGTAACAAAAAAGCAACACACTCAGCTTCAGGCTCTTACACCCCAGTTTCTAAAAAAAGCTGCTTTCACACTTTGTCGTCTAGGGCCCTATGAAATCTTATTTTTTCCCCTCAAATTCCATTATACATTTTTTTCAAAATACGTTTTATCAGATTTATTTCGATCATGTTAAGATGTTAAGGTTTTATACGGTGCTAAACCAAAAAAAGAAAGAAAGAAAGAAATGTCTTGAAGTTTTCAGGTCATGACACTGTGCACCCAAACCTTATCGCCTAAGTCCACTTTTGTCTGCTTAAAAGCTCATTTTCAGTTCAGCAGTTTTCAAAAACTTAGCCCTGGTTCTGGGATTTTAGGGTCAGTTGTGGGTGGGCATATCAGTTTAAGCAGATAAAGTGGGTTGGGCATCATTTTGTCTTTATTAATATTAGCAGCTTGAATCGAAAGTCAGGTTGAATAAAACCATCAGGGTTTTGGCCTCTCAAGAACGGACCAGTGCATCACTGATTCCTACATGGCGATGGAGATGCTGAAGGCTATGAGGGCCTTTTGAGTCTCCAAGCAGCTATTTCTGCAAAAGTGCGCAGAGTTCCTGCAGTGCAAGCAGGCCACATGGTTTACCTGCCAGGCAGCATCCTCGCGCGCATTTGGCTAGATCTGGCTATAGCAGAGCCCTTCCTATTAAAAAAAACCTGCAGCTATGCCTACTGCAAAGGTATTTCAAACTATCTGGATAAATTGCAAAATGCAAAAAAAAAAAAAAAACCCATAGGCTTAAAAAGTCAACACAATATCGGCATATTCCACGTAATTCCACGTTTGATTAAATACCATTTTTCATGTCTCGATTCCATCTGCATTTTCCACATCACTGAAATCATAGGGCCCTAGTTTGCAAAATAAGGAAATACAAATGTGACATCCATACTTAATTCACATGAAAGATCACACAGAACATCCCATTAGAATAGAACTGGTCAGGGATGACATTCATAATACAACCTTCAATTGTATTCAGTGATTTATGCAGCTGCTATCAAACAGAGCACCACACCATTCTATGATGTCGGAATTGGACACGTCCTAAATGTTGTCCTCTCTTTAAAACATCAAGAAAACGAACTGGATTAGATTAGAGTAGATTGTGTGCGCAAGTGACTTTTGACAACCTAAACCCATACATGTTCACAGGTAATTTTTCTTAAAAGGATGGTGAAATCAACAACAATGATTTCATATGGTCGAGTGCATATTTTTGAATTGTGTGACATAGCAGAGGGCAGCTAATTCAGCACCCAGGGAGCAGAGCTTGAGGGCGATACCTTGCTCAGGGTACCTCAGAGGTGCCTTGGCGGTTGGGTATTCAAACCAGAAATCTTTCAATTATAAGTGTGCTTCCCTAACCATTAAAGCCCCCCACTGCCCAAATAAATTAAATGTCCATGAAAAATACTACAGCTTGAAATTAAGTTTGGCAAATAAGTTTTGCAAATAATAAAACAGGCAGTCCGGTTTGTCATTTAGCCTCCAGACCACAGAGGGGGTGTCATTTGACGGATACAACCTGCATTCTGACTGAGCATTAAACTGATATGAACCGATTAGAACCATGCATACAGCAAGGGTGGACACTCAGATTAAAAGAGGCAGAGCATAAGAGCACATTTACCAGTGACCTCCATTGTAAACTATAACAAAAATGCCTTCTTGTCAGAAGATGAATCTCTTCTGCACTAACTGAATTTCAGGGGACACCAAGGAAATCCGGTAATGTTCACAAAATACACCTTATATTTGGTCTATGACTTGCACGTCACTTTTATCACATCACCTGTCAATGAGATTTTATTCTATGAATGCATATAATACAAAAAATGTTAAATCTAACGATTATGGAGTTCATTTCAACTGTAGTATCAAAACCCAGCAAGCCAGTACATACAAAGTTATATATTATTGGAGTTAAATTTCCTTAACTTACGAACTTGCAATTGTCCTCCTTGAGATTTAAAAAAAAAAAAAAAAACAGGATGATGTGGAAACACACTTGACTTTACAAGAAATAAATAAATCACCAGGAAGCTGTAAAAGTGTCTGCCTGCACTACCCATATATCTAAGGAAGACATCAAGGAACCACGTGAAAGCAAGAGGGAAAACCCAATGACTTTCAATGCATAATCAGTAATTCCTTAATTCAGGACACGAGGGAGCACGACGCCTATACACGCAGGCACCTGCAGGTCAGGTCCCGGGTGGTGTACTAATGAGTAATACTTTATTCTTAAAAACACTTGACTGCTGTATAAATGCAGAAAATCATTCTGGGGAAAAATCCACTTCAGTTAACAATGGGCAAATGATCAAACGGTCTTCATGAAAAAGTTCAGGCGGAGAATCAAAGCAAATAAATGCCAGTGTGATTTCCTAATTTTCCCTACAGTAGACACACAAATTAACAGTAGACGAAGAGAAGAGAAAACACACACACCGTTCTGACAAGGAAAATTTAGATATTTAAGATGTAAAAGACTACGTTCAGTATCAGGAGACGGTCCTGCTGCCCTTACCTTAAGGACAATGTTTATTCTGCTATTCAGCTGTATACGTGCCACTAAAAAATGTCTGAAGAAATTTTAAAAAGCCTGTGACCTGACTGGATTCGAAGGAGCATTTATAGCCTCATACCAGCATCTTATAAAGCACGTAATCTAAGCGATGGACAACCTGTCTTTCAAGGTAAAAAAGGTATTTTCATACAATCTCACTGCCACACTAGCTTCGTCAACGTTTTATTTCGCCATTCGACCTTAATATGCAAATAAGCCAAGCATTTAGACCAAGTTGTAATGTACAGTGGAATATCTGCATACAATGCTAAATAGTTGCGTGCAGTTTAACGTATCCGGCATGTTAGTGTTGCGTATCAATCTTTATGTCGGCCGACAGGCCTGTATATTTCACCAGATGTCACTCAACCATGCATATCGCTCAAGCTAGCTGAACAAAAGATAACCAACTTTGCCAGAAACATCAAATATAATTACGATGTTAAAATAACTGCATAACTTTGATTTAGCTTGCTTCCATGCTATTCGGGATAAGCATTTAGCTAGACAGCTATATCTATCTTAACAGTGCGTTAGAACCGGACAATAACTGCCAAACGAAGGCAGCGCTGGGACCAGGTTAACCAGGAGTGAAAACCCCGCAGAATGCTATTTTATACCCACGGGTCCTTTACATCACAAATTCGCAGGCAAACAGCATCTTCACCTTTTGCGAGGGCGACAGTGGAGTTCTCGGTATCGATGGTGTATAATATCCCTTCGTAACGAATCTCCGCCTTGGAGATCAGACTGATCTTACTGCCGATATAAGGCGTCCCCCCGCTCATGGCGCCTCTCGTAGGGTCCGAACTCCTGGAATGGCCGATTATCTAAAGCTCCTTGTACTGTTTTCTTTGTGCTGTCTTAAGCTACTCTCGCTCTCCCTTGCCGCGTTTCTACCCCCTTTCTTTCACCGTGTACCGTTAACACAATATGGCCGCCTTCATTTTCCCTGCTCGGCCCGCGGTGGCTGATGGGAAGCGTGTCCTCGATTAAAAAAGGGGGTCTCGCGTTTTTCACGGCCACGTTCTATTACCTTCCCCTAAAGACCGCTGAATTTAGAATGCAGAGAAATTTAAAACTTAAAAAACAGAAATGTACATAAACACGTACTCATTAAGAACGTGACAGTTAAACAGTTAAATTAGACAAATACCGTATTTTCGGTAGCATTATAATTTAAGTATATTACTACTTAATCACGTTTGAATGAAAAAATCAAATACTGGAAATATCAATATTTGTAATAAAAGTGGTCAAGTATTTTGTAAATATGATGAGTGCATTATAAGTGCAACTCAGACAATGCACGATTTATAGTAGGCCTATAGACTGTGGCAATGATGTATATTAAAGCACAATAGGGCACGTCGTGTCTGTAAAATTTCAACATTATTGTAATTTAATTCTGAGGACTTTTTTCTTAACCACCCACCATTTCTTAAGTCTGTTTCCAACAACCCCAAACCTCGTAGATATCAAGTGGTGACAGAGAATGAATTTTGGCGCTCTGACGTCAGGTCCACTCCCACAATGCCCAGCAACACGCATGCGCGTTGCGTGCACGAAAATTTGGACAGCGATCTCAGAGCAAAGATGGCGGGCACCTCCGACCCTCTGGAAGATATGCTCTTCTCCGAGGTGGACGAAAAAGCTGTAAGTGACTTAGTTGGCTCGCTGGAGTCGCAGCTTGTCGGCCAAAGCAATCCAGCAGCCCCCCAAGCCGAAACCAGGAGTGCTGTGTCTACAGGCGCTGCCAATCACCACTTAGGAAGAATGCTACCTGCCCAAGTGGGCACTATACTGGAACAGCAACAACAACAAGGACAACATAAAGCTGCGCTAAATCAGGAGCCCAACTCTAAAGAAATCAGCTCCGAAAAAACTGTGATGCCGTCTTCGCTCAGTTCCATTGCACCTTTCGAGGAAGCTCCCATCACTTCTGGGACCGGAGTAAATGCGAGTAGCGGCTTGCAATCACATGGAGCATCTAGTAACACAGCACTCTCTGCATCTGGACTGGTAACTTTGCCATCTCCGCTGGTCAGCGTAAACGCCGCTAATAGGGGTTCTGTTCTGGGGTCGGGTGGGTCAGCAGCGGTCACGACAGAGACTGATTCTGCAAAAAACCACATCGCGTCCACCATACGGACTGCCCCCGCGGGAATACAGAGTTTAAACGGGAGCGACGGAGCGGCGGCGTTAGTTAGCTCTCCCACGAATACCGCTAGTCCTGCTGCTGTTGCGGGTTTCCAGCCCGGATCTGTAACCGTGTCTTTGGTTAATAACGTAAACACTGTCGTTAGCAGCAGCGGTAGCGCCGTTAACTCGAGCCAGACACTGTCGCCTTGCGTCAATTCGACCACTTTTAGTGTGTCTCAGCCTGATTTCCCAGCATCGCAGACCGCGGTTACTTCGGATGGTACTGGAGGCACCCCTACTATAGCCCTGCAAAGACTCCCGAGTCATATCATGGCCAGTATTTCACAGAATGGAAATGGCACTACAGCCCCGTCGCTTGGGCAGCAGGGTGCACGAACGGGTCCCCCTGCAGCTACGGGAACTCCTCTAGTAAACCACATTAAGAGCACGGATCCGAGTAATCCCATGTCCGACTCCCCCGTACAGGCAAAAATAGCTGCATCAAACCAGCCTGGCGTTGTTAATTCAGCACCCAGCCCTATCACCTCTACTGTGACCGTTCCTAACCCTACAACCACGCAGCTTCAAAGTTCCGCCGTTAGTCCGGTCCCCGCATCCAGCAGCCCTGTAACTCTCACCGCCTTGGCGAAACCCACTGTCAACATAGTAGGACAACCGGCGTCGACCACCGTGGGAATGATCAGATCCTGCAACCCCACGTCCCCGGCAATCATAGCATCGCCGGCGCAGCCACAGCAGCTCCGACCAGGACTGGGTGCGACGCAGAGGATCGTGTCGCCGCAGCTGATCGTCAGGTCCCCTCAACCGCAGACCACCATCCAGCTGCCTCCCGGGTTCACTATCCCGCAGGGTAAGAGCGCAGGAAAGTTTCACTTGCGCGTCGCCTTTGACATACTCCCAGTGGGGAGCAGAGATTTCTAACCGTTGTCACGACATCTCTTATTTTTACTTGTAACTTGTGGCTGTTTTTGCCTTGAATTCCATTTTGTTCTAAAATGTGGTCTCTAGCTAATTTCCAAGAAGAATCCCGTCAACCTTGATTGCCTTATTTAAACAATGACAAAGTGACATGATGTTTTGCAAATTTTCTGTAACACCACTTCCTTAAAACAATCAATTCTGTACTTTAGTTAAGCTTACCGTGTCACGTGTGGGACTCTATTAGGGAAACGAGATGAGCAAATTGGGGGGGGGTGGATTGCACGCGGGAGGAACGCTTGCGTTCTCATGGTCACCTGCGTGATGGCACTTTGCCTCTAAAGGCGCACGTCTGTATGTGAGCAGTGACTTCGCAGTGCATAAAGCCATGTTTCGTTCCTCACTGACAGGTGAATCCTTGCATTCCTGCGCGCCCACGTGGGTGCTTGTTATAAATAATTCTGACTGCCAGCAAAGACAACCTGCAGCCGTCAGTTAACTCCAAAGAGCATATTTCGTAATATTAAAATGCTTTGTGCACTTTACCGGAGCTGATATTACATTACACTGAATTCTATAAACGCCGCACGGGTCACATGATATGTCTCGTTGAGTGGGATTTAGCCGAGTCCCATGTCGTCAGGTGTTTTCAGTTGCCGACTGGGAAATAATGCCAAGGCATAGTGTGGCATCACCTCTCTTTTTCCCCTTTTAAGTCATCCCCTCTTTTCAGTCCTAAGGATATCTTTACAAGGAGTGGGCTGAGATTCAGCTTTTGGGAGCCTGTTTTTATCTAACTGAGGTTGCTGTGCATGTTTGTCATTATGGACGCTGGAAGGCAGAATTTCAGCCCAGACTGAACGTCGGGGATTCGATCATTTCACCACTCAGAGTAAAAAAAAATGTTTTGCAGCGACTATTGTTTTCAGGTTTTTTTTCCCAGGGGCCATGCTCTTCTCACATCGTTGTTCTTTTAACAGTTGACACATGGGCTTCTGGCGATTTATGTGGCATTTTTCTGACCCGATATGAGCAGGCAGCACAGCTATTCAGGATACAGTATTGCAAACAAATATTTAGGGTTCTCAGGAGCCCTGGGGTGTTTGACCTCAGTCGCTTCAAAAACACTCAGCTGTGTAAACGTGTATTCCGCCTTATATGAATTGTCTGCTAAATTATGACATCAGTCGAGTAAATTGTAGGGTCCCTATATTGTAAGTTGTACATCAGTTAGGCCTATAATGCATTTTGCCCTGTAGTAAAGAGATGTTTAGCTTGTGTACGTGTTTGGTTTTAAAAATAAATCACGCCAGAACACACTTATGGCATACTTTGGAATATGGCGCCCTTGGCTGGAGAGGATATCGAAACTGGAGATACACTGCCTTGAATCTTTTGAGTCGGAGGTGAGACGCATCACTGCTGCTTGGCCGGGCATCCATGTGCGTGACCCGCCACGTTCCGGAAGACGCTCCTGCTTATTTATTGAACAGGTGGACGTGCTGTCGCTCACTTGACACCTGATCCCAATGTTCTGCGTGAAATATTTAGGGAGTCAATTTGGACGGAGCTGGGCGGCAGAGTGTGGCCGTTCGGGGCGGCCGCACGTTTCTTCCCGCCTGCACGCAAAAACTTTGCACCGATCCACTGTGCCCATCGCCCTGGACCCTTTGGCTGCAGCCATCAGCGCCTCCTTGGCCTGATTGGTCACGGGGCTCATTCAGGATTCTTTGAGATTTCATGTATTGTGTCTGTGCTTAATAACTGAGAACTTAAGTGTTAAGTAGCTGGATATTTTATTGTGGAAATACAGGTTAATTAGCTATATGTGCGTAAGTGTTGGGGGACTGAGTGTTAATCATCTGTTCTGTGCTGACATTTAAATCTGAAGTCTTTAGATTATCCTTGTTCTCTCCCGGAGCATGTTGGAGTAAGCAGAGAAATAATCATCTAAAGTTACCGAAAGTTATCGAGAATTATGCAGTTCTCTCCTTAGGGAGCTGCCTGGTGTGTGTTATTGCATACTGTACCCTGAAACATGCTTTTCCCAGCCATCTTTTAATTTTATCTTTGTGCTTTGATAACGGCATGGTTTTATTTAAATTTTTTATCGATGCCTTTTTTCTCTGAAGTGAATTACTTTTATCTGTTTATACAGCGGTGCGTCCTGTGGTAGAATTCTCCGTTATGTATCTTGACAACAGCAGACAACAGGCAAGCTTTGGGTTACACCTCCTGAACCACTATGCTCCGTAAGACCGTCCTTTCACAGAGTGGTGGATGCTCGAGGTTATGCTTGCATCATTCAGGTTGACCGACTCCTGTAGTTGAGTTATGAAATGGCAAAAATGAGAGGTTCTGAATGGGTTAATAGGGAGATGTGTCACCCTCCTGTCCCCGACAGATGTGGATGTGTGTCATTTCCTTGCTGCACACGCAAGTCGTCGATGTGACAGTAAGATAAGGCACCAGCCGGCTCGACCCCCCCCATCCTCTGCATCGGGGCTGCGGGCTCATTGTTGAAGCGGGGAGTCGATCCTCTCTGTGTTTATAGCGTCCTTCCCCGCGATCCAGCTGAAGCGTCCCGTGAAGATTTAGGAACAGCCTTGCAAGTAGATCCTAAACAAAACCAGTGAATTAACTTCAGGCATTAATGTCATGTAATATTAAAAGCCAGAAGGTTAAGGAAAGCATTATCTCTTTAACCAGGGAAGATGCATATTTACCATTTTACTACCTTAGTGATGTTATGACCGATATTGTGACCATGAGCTGTGTTATGCTATTTCCCTTTCTGATGAGAGGTGTGTGTGATTTATTGTGTTCTATGGGATGATGTGTGAGTTTTTACACTGTGGGTGTATCCAGTTTCTTGTTTGTTCTGTGGTGTGTGACATCAGGGGTCCAGGTGTGACTGCATGGCTGTGTCTTGTGCTTTCAGGCATGGTGCTGGTGCGTACTGAGATGGGGCAGCTAGTGATGGTTCCTCAGCAGGCTCTGGCCCAGGCTCAGGCTCAGGCTCAAGCCCAGGCCCAGGCCCAGGGTCAGGCCCATAGCAACATCTCCCCTCGACCTGCCACACCCACCACCGGGACCACCTTCAGAGTGACCACCACCCAGGTACGGCCTCACCCACCCCCTGTCTGCAGCTCTGGGGCCCCCTGCCACCCCCATGGCCTTGGGCTCACGGTTGTCCTCCTGCACCAGCTGGACCATGTAGGGTGTCTGGTCGTTTTTTAGGTTCCACAAAGGCTAGAAAAGGCACTTCCTTATCTACCGACTGGTTCTTCCTTAAATACTGTCGCGTAGTTGCAGGGTATCTAAAGCGTGAAAAGTTTAACATGAATTAAATTCTGATTTCTGATTTCTGATTCTGATTCTGTCTCCTAACTGGTGACCCAAGAGGCCACATAAAAAGCAGAAACATATTAAAAATAGATAGATTTAAAAATAAAGTTAACTGCAGTAGTACATGAGGGTTGAGTTTCTCGCGAAGCTCTGGCAAATAGGGATGGGGCAGAGCATGGATTTGATGGGAGGTGTCCACTCAGGCAGGTGGGTGGGGAAAGGGTGTGAGTGCAGTCGGATTACACGCTCGAGGGCGCAGGATCCCGACTGTCCCGCCAAAATACCGTCGGCCCCCCTCACAGTGGTGTGGGTGTCAGGTGACTGACCCGGCATTGGCCTGTTGTGAGGTTCAGCGATGATACAGGAGTGAGCGGACATCTATTCGGACCTCCCGGAAGGGAGATGGGGGACCCAACAGGCAGCCGTGGAGGCACTGGGGTGGGGGTCTCTATGAGAAGTGAGGTCACCTTTGAACCTGTTGCCTCAGATCAGGCCCTCTGATGGGAAACCCCCCGGGGTCGCCCAGGTGCACCATGGGAGTCCTGTGGGCCGTGGGGGTCTGTGACCTCGTTGGCCTTCCAGAGCACTGTCTGGACCTTCTGTGTTTGACAGACACTGGCTGTGCACTGCATAGGAGGAGCAGAAAAATGGCCAAGAATAGTTGAGCTGCCCCCCTACACTTACTAGAAGATGTTAATTACCTATACTGAGGTCTGGTTAGACATGGTCAATCCATCCACCTCGGCCCTGGGAAGGGTCATGTACTGGAGACTGACATGCTTAGATAAATTTGTATTTAATTGCTGCTAAGCACAGCTAAGTGAAAAAAATCCCAAGTTTAATAACTTAAGCTGCTCAAACCTGCAGAACACAGTGTTTGGATGATGCTTGACAGTTTAAGGAAAAACCTTTTTGTAGCAACGGGTCGGTGGATGATTTTGGCCTGTTGTTCAGATGTCACTTTCCTTCAGTCTGTCACTGACCGTTGACCTGGTGCTCTTCCATACTTAAGGCTTTGGCTCTTGTAGACCGCGGTACTTTAGGTGACCCCTGGGATTGCAGAGTGTCAGCGGAGTGAGATTGGATGGACTCCACTTGAATGTGTCTATTGGTCATCTTATCCAAATTGCTGCATTCAGAATTTATTGATATGCTAAAATTAATGTAGAAATGATTAGAAAAGCATACTCACCTTGGGATTGTGCTACAACTCAAGGCGAATTCGAGAGAACCTCGATTCGAGGCAGCGGATAGCTTAGACTGGAACCAAGTCCATTACGGGGCGCACACTCCATTGAAAGGTGCCCATTTGCCTACCCACATATTTTTGTATAGTGGGAGGAAAACCAGTTACTTGTAGGAAAAAACACACCACACTCGGAGTTAGATGGTTAGACTCCACACAGCCAATACAGCCTTGCTCCAGGATCGGCTAACTAAAGCCAATTAAGGTACCCTTTGTTTGTCTTTTGTTGAATGAGTAAGGTTGAATGTCGCTCTACCTCGGACTCTGACATAAGGCTTTATCATGCAGCTAAAGGAAGATTCACAGTGAACAGTTATTGCCTTTCAGCCACGGAGTGGTAACATGTTCATACTGAATACTGGAAGCTAGGGCAGGTCGTCTGACTTCCTCCTGTCTCCAGTAGGGCGCCAACTGATATATTGGTGAAAATAGGCCGCAGGTGTTTCACCACTGGATATGTGTCCTTAAACACTTCTGATGTGGCGTGGAGCTCTCTCACTGGAGAAGAGCCGAGAAGGTTTGACTCCAGTAATTTACCAGTCCAACCTGGGATTATTAGTAGGTGTTTTGGGCTGTTCCAGGGTTGAGCTGCATCAGAATGTGTGTGTAGCTATATATGGTAACGGAAGCCTCATTTGCTGTGAGTTTTATTCATAGAGGTTAGACTGGCGTGAGAGTGCCTGATTTGTATTTCACCAAAACTAGAAACAAAATCCCACATTTACCTAAATGTACAAACCGTCCGCCTACACTGAACAAAAGGAAAATGGGGGAGGTTTCGTTTTAGCATCCGAAAATGGAGAAGAAATTCGCACAGCAGAGAGAACCAAGTGTACAATTCCGAACAGCCAAAATCCAGAATGGACTATGCAACCTCAGAATCCCTAATCAGACACGGAGACCTACGTTAACGTGAAAGAGGTGGTGGTGTTTGGCCTGGAGTGGTAATATGGTATTATGCCACACGAAATCCTTAGGGCTCGCCAGATTTTCGTGACGTGACACGAGAAGGTGTCCTGAGGTCTTTGGAAATGGGCCATGGACTGCTGGCCTCTTCCCGGCTCCCATATTTCCGGAGTGGACCAAGGTCCGCCATTCATTTTTATCTGTTCTGAATCTACCAGATTGGTTTGGGGAAGCCAGTGCTGCTTCAGAGGTGGATTTCAGAAAGTAAATCTTCAGACCATGATTTTGTTTCAGCCAGTCAGTTGAGCATAGAGGAGCACAGTCAGAGTATTAAGGTGGTTGGTTGAAACAAAATCGTATGGATTCTTACTTTTACTATCCACCTCTGGTTACTGTCATTTAAAAGGCTTCTTTACAAACACAATTTTTGTTTCATTTTAGTACTGAACGTCTGAGGTGGTCTTTGCCTGCAAGTTTTCCAAAAGTAAAGTCTGACCTAAAGGTATTGGCAGGCAATTTTCTTTTGTTATTTCTCAATCAAAATATTGTTTTTTTAAGGCTTTTCCACATTCTCTGCCGGTTAACATTTCTGAGGCCGCAGGGGACCACAAGGGGGCAGCACTTCCCACCTTTTCTGCCCTTGCCAGACCACTTGTCAGTGTTTTGCTACCCATGGCAGTGCGATGCTAGCTAACCCTCTGGAGTGCAACCCCGACATGTCCTGCTTCGGCTCTTAGAGGAGAGCAGCAGGGGCAATCCGGAGTCTGCCAAGTTCCTCTCACTCTGTACTTTCATCTGAGTCTCAATGTTAACTTGCATTCTGGTAAATTGGTTTAAATTACCACAGATAGATAAATGTAGCTTTGGAACCACGTTGTATGTAGATACAGGTGCTTTAGATTAAATAAGGAATTTAAACACGATTTGGTGTCCTGGTCCTGCCCTGCAGCTTTACTCTTCTAAAGCACAGGCTGCTCTGTGGACGGCTTCAGCTTCCTTTATTCTGCTCGAGCTGCAGTGGGTCTGATACCAAATCCATGTACGAACACTTCCTGAAACGCGTACCAATGCACTGCGTACCAATGCACTGCGTACCAATGCACTGCGTACCAATGCACTTTAAGATGCTGTTGAAGATGTGGTGTTATGTGCTGCATTCGATTCCTAGCAGGTTGTCTCAAGATTATTTTAGTCTTCTGTAGAAATTCGTGTGCCCCCCCCCTTACTGAATTGAATGTAAATTGCAGATGCTGGTACTCTGACCTCTAACATGGGAGTTTTACTCAGGTGTGAGGCTGGAAATCCTGACACGACCCCTACTGACAAAAGGTCACCCAGGGCCCTGACCCCCAGGCTGCAATCTCATTCCCGGCCCCCGTTTGTGTTTGCGTTCCCTTGAATTATTCAGTGTTCCTTCCCCTTTTGGAGTGACTTCTGGTTGTGATTTATGTGATTATTCAGCATTAGGGAGACTTTGGGGAGGTTTAACTGTAGTGAGAGATTAGAGTTACATCAAGGGCAGTCTGTAGTCAGGGAGGTGTCACCAAGGAACAAGTGAAATTTAGAAAGATCCCCCCCCCCTTCATAATTCAGTGTCTTGTGTTCCACAAGCACGTTTGTAAAAGGGGATATTGCAGACTCTATGGATCAGGTAAGTATTTAACCATGTAACTTGAAGCTAACTAGATAGTCAATCTGCGAGCAGCAAGTTACTGAACTCGGCGAGGAGCTTCAGCCCCTTCCAAGCTTTCACATGTGTGAGGGGCCTTAGGCAGTTTCAAGGATGGGAAACGCTCCGTTTCAAGGTTGCCTGGGTGATTGTCCGTACACAGGATTATTGCGATATTAGTGTGGAGTTGCAAGAAAAACCCCTGGATCGCAAAGCTGAGCATGAGACTGAACAATGCGAAGGTAAAAATGTCACACAAACTGTCCCCTGCGTTATTGTCACATTCCAACTGCTTATACTAGTCAGGTTGCAGGGGCTGGGCCCTATTCCGGGCAGCACAGGGCAGCAGTGCACTCTTGACAGGATGCCAGTCCCTCGCAGAGTGCACACACCCCCAGTGGGCAATTTCGAGACACTCCTTGGTCTGACTTTGGGAGGAAACTTGCTACAAACCCATAGACGGAGAAGGCTGGATTCAAACCCCCCGTTCATGGAGTTGTGAGGCAGCAGCGCTACCCAGTGAGGCCGTGAAAACTGAATGCCCAGTGTGCTTATTTATTCTTACATGGTTGTGTAAGGCGGTGTTTCCCAACCTGGTCCTCAGGAGCCCCATCCCACCCCCCACCTCCCCACCGACAGTCCATGTATTGCTGTACCAGGACTTGGGAGCAAAGACATGGACTGTCCAGGGGTCCCCAAGGACCGGGTTGGGAAGCACTGGTGTAAGGGAGGAACATCACCTGAGTGTTAAGTAAAAGCTGCGTTTTACATGTGGGCGTTAGAGGGAACCATAATCCGTTTCCTGCCAGTGCTGTCAGTTATGTTTTAGAATTTAATATTCCTGCCCTCAGCCCAAACACCTCATTGGTTCAGATGCTTTTTAGCTCTGTTTCTTGCGTGTGAGTCATAGCTGGGAAATTGGCCGTATCCCCGTACGTGCTTATATTTACAGCCCTGCACATATGGAAAGCGGGCTGTCCCACACAGGGGCCCAGGCTGTACAGGGTTTTTTTTTTTGTGCACTTAACTCTGGAACTGAAACTGCCTGTGTGGAAATCTATCTAGATGAATATCAGGGGGTCAAAGGTGTCTTCATGGCAGAAATATTGAATACTGTTTGATTTTATTTCAAAATAGAAATCAGATTAATGTCAAGGAATATGACAGGAGTATTTGAGCTTATCGTTATTCCGGTTCCACCTGTTCATCGCTGCTTCACATGTGATTGAAGCTTAAATGCCTTTGCTTTTTTTTACCCACGTGTCCTGGAGCGCCGTGTTCTCTGCGCTCTCCAGCATCCGCAGACATAGCAGCCTCACCCTGTGAGGTGTCAGGTTCCCCCTGGAGATGAACCCTGTGTGAATCCTCCACACGCTGGCTACTTTGCTTCCATTGGCCCCCGTGAGCCGGTCTGGTCAGAGATACTTCCTATGTCATGCTGCCGCAACCGTCTTCTGTAGTGTTGTTGAAAAGCGAGATGGAGGAATCGCGTTCTTATGATGGGGAGGGATGGAGGTGGAAACTGGGACCTGACTTTGGCTCACCGCCCTTTTCCGTTGGGGGGGTGGTTGGGGTGAGATTTTCTTCCACGCTCGTTAAATCATTTATCAGTGCGCTGTCTGATCGTTTTAAAAAGCGAACCGCGCCTTGGCCTTCATGTGAGTAATCTGTTGTGATGGAGCAGCCAACAGCTCCCCACGGCCGACCCTCCCCCCACCCCAGATCGCACAGAGACACACC
Organism: Mormyrus lacerda; assembly: GCA_015163995.2. Lineage (NCBI taxonomy): Eukaryota > Metazoa > Chordata > Actinopteri > Osteoglossiformes > Mormyridae > Mormyrus > Mormyrus lacerda. The sequence continues at coordinate 12,865,972 of JAABNX020000008.1, forward strand.
CCCCAGTGTAAACTCCCCCATCACTGCCCGGGGACCTGCAGCTGGCGAGCGGCTCTGCGGGCAGGGCACATCCAGTCCCCTCCCCGTCCCCACACGCCCTTCTGGGCATCGCCCAGGGCCGCACCGGATGCCGGTAGAACAATGCCAAGGGCTGCGGCCAGGAATAGAAGGCCCCGGGGGGGGGGGGGGGGGGGGGGGGGGGGGGGGGGGGGGGGGGGGGGGGGGGGGGGGGGGGGGGGGGGGGGG
>JAABNX020000008.1:12906437-12920171 GCA_015163995.2 Mormyrus lacerda
GCCTGTGTGGAGCCCAGGAGTGGGAAGGCGGATCTGCCTGGGGTTCTGTGACTGGGGGTGAATGGCGCTAATTGGTATGGCACTGGGCACGTAGCCCAAATCATGAAGGGTGGGGGTCTAGCGTGGTCCCGGCTCTGCTTGGTGAGTGAGTGCCTCTCCCCTCTCCCCTCTCCCCTCTCCCCTCAGATGCTCTGTTCCCATATCCCCCGGGGCCATGCCTGCCCTGTCTCCATATGGACGTTCTCAGCACATTAGCCTCAGAGCCAGTAATGGATGTGTTCGAAGACACGGCACAGTCCAGGATGCACAATCTGCCGCGGTCTTTTGATATGGTTACTGTTAAGCCAGATATGATCATGTTTGCGTTGTGTGATGTCTGAGGAAACTGGACGTGGTTCTCCAGGGTTGTCTTCAGATGTTTCCAGTTAGTGTCAGTCTACTGTGCTCTGTGTTTATGGGACATAACCAGGATAAAACAAAGCGGGGGGGGGCTGTCATTAAAATGTCTGTGATGTTTGTTTTCTGCCTGGGTTCAAGTGGTTAGATTGTGTATGTTAGTTAGCCGGTGTTTTTCATCTGAAGATGTAAGATGGTCTTTTTCATGGTCCCGTACAATCTTCCTTCTCTTCTCTACCCAACAACAACAAAAAAATAATAATCAAAGAGGTTTAAAATCAGAATCAGCAAAATGTCGGCTTAGATCACAAACTACTTATTTTAAGAATTATACATATTTCTTTTCCTTTTAAAAATTCTTATCTGCAGCACTTTGAAGAAATTAATCTTAGAAAGTCAGGTAATTAAAAGCTATATCTCTAAGTGCTAAAAGGACACTGGAGAGGACCTTAAACCGCAATACATTACATGTAGACAAAAAGCCCAGTTTTTAACTAGATTGAGTCAAGCTGGGTTCTAGTTGAAGTTAACATGTTTTTCCCCATTTAAATTGATTGGCATACAACAGCACAGTCTCTCCAGGGACTCAAACTTAAAATCTTTTCTTGTTGAAACCCATTGAGCCACCATCTGCAGATCATCGGGGTGGTCTGAGTTCGATAATTATTTACTTAACTGGCTGACGCAGAGGTGCTGAGATTTCGTAAAACCTCCACCATCTCTTGACGCGCTCCACGCTAATTCCTTCCTCTTCCTCTGCAGGTCTCGGGGAGTTCATTGGGTGTGTCAGCCGGCTCCTCGGCAACTACCGCCGCCTCAAGACAGTACCCACGGCAACGCATCACTCGCGTCAACCTCAGGGACTTCATCTTCTATATGGAGCAGGATCGGGAGACGGCCCGCTCACTACTGCTATACCGTGCCCTGCTCAAGTAGCAACCCCCACCACCACCACCTGCACCCCCCCCCCCCACAACGTGCCTTCCGTTGGGTCAGTCGCTTCGGCTCAGTGTTTCTGTCATGACCTTAACTTCAAAGTCAGATTGGAAATTAAGGAAAAGTATCGGGGGGAGAAACTAGACGAAAGAGGGGAAAAATGCCAAGACTTTGGCTGGAAAGATCATGTTCTGGGCAAGGGGGGTGGGGGGACACCGTGATGCAATCTGGGTCTGAGTGTCAGCCTGAGCTGGAGGAGCTGTGTGCACCTGTGAGAGAGACGCCCACTACTGGGCATGGAATGAACTGTCCCAAAGTGAAGGATAACTTAATATACCTTTAACATTTTTTTCTCCTTTTCCTGAAGAAGCAATATATTCCAGACCTGGTCGTACAGCCTACAGTATTGATTGAGTGCGGTCACATTGCCTCATGTTTCTGAACAAAACGTATAACCTTTTGCGAACCTGACATTTTTATATGTGTCTGTTTTGGAACGGCAAAAGCGTGAAAATTAAGAAGTATGGCAACCGATGCTGAGTAAATTAAAATGTATATAATTCATTTTCTTAAGAATGGTTTTGATCAGCATGTACAGTACTTCTGCCACCTATTTAATATTTTAGCATCATATAATTATTTGGGTCACATAAAATCACGTCCATCTCATTCCTTGAAGAGAAAATTGTTATACTTTCAGACTCCCTGTTTATGTTGATGCAGCTTTTAGCCAGACGGATCTCTCAGTAAACTTGTAAAACGGTTTGCAGGAGGGCCTGAATTTTTAATACCACACTGATATACCTGAAATAATATTGTGTCAATAATTAAAATATTAGTTTTGGAAACTTGTGGAAGGAGGTGCCGTAAAAACGTTTGATTTTCTGAGAACCGACTTTTGGACTCTAGATCAAACGTAGGGGGGGAGGTGAAGGTATAATGCCATTGCAATGACGATGACACTGACTGTACTATCACATGGAGCTTGTGTTTCTCAATCGATTTTCCCACAGATTAGAACTGTAGTTGTTGGCCTTTTTAACCCTCCTGAATTGAAGTTTGGAGTTGCTGATTTGAACGGATGTCGCTCAGAAATTCCCCATAATGCCATTTTCTTGATGCATAATTAAACCACCGAGAAGCCGCGATTGGTTGGATTTGTGATCGGCTCCTGTGATGAAATAGGTTCTGCTCGAAAATGGTTCGTAATTTGAAAATACTTGCAATATTTTTCGTGCAATGGACGTTTTACGCCATCCCTAATTCCTTTTTCGGTTTAAATAGGAATCGCTTGCTTCTATGCAGCTATCGTGTCTGACTAGTGCCGCTTTGTAATTTATTTGTTGAACGGACGACGTTTCCAGGTGGCCTTTGGAGTTAATGTGCGTTGGTTTGTTTTTTAACGGCATCATATTTTAGTTTTAGTGCTTTATTACAAGTGAAAACGAGAAACTGTTACTAATGTACATCGCGAAAGCATCTGTCTCTTTCCAAGCGTCAAGCAGTATTGTCTGTAGCTGTTAAAGGGAATTTGTTTTGTAACTATTTATATATATTTCCTTTTTTAAAATTTACATTTAAGCTTGCCACATTTCAGGCAATGCAGTTTTATCTTGGTAAAATATAACGGTAAACAGAGAATAAACATCTAAATAATATAAAAAGCACAAATAGACCTATTTGTCCAATGGTTTGAGATGATTTTAATAATTATTTTTTATGGTTTCTGATAAATAAGCAAGCGGTCATTTCTACTCCGTCAGCTTTTTAGCCAAAAGATTATTAGGAAGGTGTAGCTGAAACACAGAGGTGGGAAGTTTATGTTTTACTGTATGGATAATTTGTACATATTGTTTACAAAGATCATGTGTTTATTAGAACTACGTTATTTTTGGTAAACCCTGTACATATTCTGGAATTTTCCTGTTTGTGTGAAAAGCATACTTCTGTATTTGTACCTATTTTGTAAAGGAATAAAGAAGCGGTTTACTAAACAATCCAATTTTTCTTCTGAAGTTAACTTTTTGTGTTTTATGTTGAAAGACAGGGGATTCCATATTAGTACAGTAAAACAAAGGAAAGGATAAATTGGCTCTCCTAAATGCCTTTAGCCACTGTAGTCACTTTGAACTAATAATTTAATATTGCTCTTAGGTAATATATTCAATAATCTCGTCAGATGCCGGACTTGTAGGGGTCAGTTATGTGACCATAAACTAGCAAATAATTGACAGCTTACGTCCTGCTTTACCTGCGATGAAAACCCCATTGAGTTTTTTGTGTAGTTAATTACCCAAAATGTTCAATTAATATTAATTACGCTCAGTGCTAATACCTCTTGTTTCACAAATGATTGACTAAAGGGTGTAGGTAGTACTGACGCAAATGTACCTGTAAAACTTTTAAACAATTAATTCGGAAGTTAATTGTTTTAAATAATGGAGACTGTTAAATTCTCCCCAGGGGACAGCTATTTTACATGCTGACATTAATATATTGATAGATAATGCTGGTGCTGATGATATAAGCCCTGTTTAACACGATTGGTTTTTTTGTTAGTTCACAAACTAACGCTTCATGCATTAGAACCATTTTATTCAATTTAATCGACCCCGGCATTAAGGCTAATAAAAGAAAGCGAGGAGGAAAAGTTGTGGCTAAAATCTGTGCGCGCACGTTTAAGGAGAATATAGTATGAGAAATTGAACTACTTGACGAACTCGGTGTATAACCGAGCGGATGTACCTCGTTTTCCTCCGCAAAGTTATTTTCATGGTTACTTGGGGTAATTCATCCTGGCCGATTCACCAGTAAATACCGGTTTTCCCAACACATTCCAGCTAAACAGTCGCATTTGAAGTACTTTGAAAGCCATTGTGAATAATTAATAATGGTTTTCTGTGAGGATAGGTTGTGATATCGTATTGTGTCTTCGTGGTTATATTTTCAAATCCTTCTGGCATGTACTGGTTCCGGATTATAATTGCAGCCAGGAAAACGTTGTGTTCATGGTAGGGAAATCTCTCCCTTCTGGTCTCCGCTAAACAGCTGCTTGATTACACATTGGGGATTTTTTTTAAATGTATTATTTACCCTCATCGATGTCCCTCCAGACAACAGTTGGAAATGACGCTAACGCTATTTAAACCTGCTTTGTATCCGTATGCTAGTGACATGTCTATTAATTATGGTGTAATTTAATGCAAGAGGGCTAATTAATTTCAAGTGCTAATTAAAAAAGACCAAAATGTTTAATTTGGTATTGCCATGTCCTCGCCCACGTTTTCTTCTCTTATCCTTGACTGCACTGTAAAATAAATGATCCAAACTTATTCATTACTTGGGCAGCTACTGATCACCGAAATTATAGTGAGGAGAAAAAAAACCTTTGCGCACTACTGTGCTGTGCAGTCTTGCTGCTGGCATTTTAATGCCAGATCTCACTTTTAATGCATGGATCCGGTTTTGATGATGATCTTTTTATTCGGATTTTGCAGGGCTGTCTAAGGGCCTTCGATACACAGGGTCCCCAAAGCATACTGTCAGGGGCCCACTTGGCAAAATGTTTGCATAAGAACATAGGAATTGTTTTCTTTCACGTATCTCTTCTTACTCCTCATGGAGCACAAAAATACCAGTGAGAGTGAAGCTCCAGGTCGGAGTGCAACGTTAGCCATTCATCCAGCACCCTAGAAGCAGTTTTTGAGGTTAAGGGCATTACTTGGGTGGGCGACAATGATATGATTATTCTAGTGCGCATTTCACAAGGACCCAGAAGTAATATGATTACTTTGCTGGCCACATGGTTTGAACCAGTGACCTTCTGGACACATCCACAGACCCCTAATCAAATGCGTAAAAGATAGCTTGCTGCTATTCTCTCCCCCCTGCCCTCCCAAATAAACAGGCATCCTAAAGAATAGGACAAGCATAGCCAAATCCAGGTTTTACACCAATACAGCCTTGAGTTTTCTTCCTGCAAATTTAAGATGTTGATCGTGAGCTTAATGCAAACCACAAGTAAAAAAACTGCTATTCCACACAAATGTAATTATATTAAAATGATATATCCTCTTACTGCATAACATTTTTTCCTCTATTGCTTTGAGGGGGAAAAGATAAGTACAGTATGAGATTGAAAACCCAGCCCACCTGGTGCTTTGGGTGTGATAAGTCACAGACAGAAGGATGATGTGCGGTCCTGCAGGACAGTGCTCCTTGCAGCCTAAAGCACCCCCAAGGCTAGAGACGGTATGCAGGATGACCTCCCCACCACAGGGGGCAGCGAATCAGTCCCACTGTTTGAGTCAACTGCATGCCATATACTGCAAGCGAAAGAAACTGTGGACATAGAGCTGAAACTCATCTCATCTGTGAGGGCTGGATCCCAAACATGTTACGCATTACAGGAAGTTCATTCACACAGCAGTGAAATAAATCAGGCCAACAAAGAATAATACTTAAACAGTACATCCTTTTATTAACGCATGTATGCTAATAAAATCAAAAAATGGAGACACTGTAGATTAACACATTCCCTTTAATACTATAGTCCAATTATTAAAACATTTTGTTTAAATAATATACATCTGCACCTAGGTATACTTTTTGAAATGAATACCTTTTTCGTCTTTATTTTGAAACAAAACAAAATCCCTATGTACAGAACATATTGCTTGCAAATTTTAATTCCTGATAATTTTTTTTTCTTTCCCAGGAAACTTAACATTGGACTTTGAGGATCTTGAGATTTTTTTCCCTTATTTGATAAAAGCAAACATTTAAAACTCAAGTCAAAATTTCAATATACAAATAACTTTACGAATCACTAGTCTTCAGGACTACATGGCACAAACCACCTTGATTACGTTCTTGTTCCAAATGACCGGGGAAAATCCAGGAATTGTGCCAGCGGACACCAGCATAGCACTCCAACCTGTAAGACTGCTTCTGTACAACATCTCAGCTGGTTGACTGGTTCAGGATTTCACAAGCAGCGAGTACAGAAGGAGGGGGTGTTGTACCTTGGGGTACAGAGAGGTTGAGCTTGCGTACTCCCCAAGAAGGAAAAACGAAAATATGGGGCAGTCATGGACCAACAGTCATTTCTTTCAGGCAAGCCAGAAGGCCTGGGGCCACGAAGAAGCACCGCTGAGTCCCCGGTTCCTCCAGGAACACCAAACGCTGGCGGTCCGCCCCCCCACTGCCCGGGGGGTTGTCATGGGGTCGATCTAAAGTTCCGGATAGCGACGTGCATGAAAAAAATGTCTGCGACCCTTTTGCGGTGCCTGGACAGACTTGCGTGCGTAATGCTAGCCGGACAGGGAATGGCACTCGCTCCCACTTTAAAGACCCTTTGTGATTCTTTCATCATTAAAACAAAAACAAAACACGACAACCACATAAAAAGTCTTTTACATTTCAGTTTTTTTCTAAAAATACAGAGGAAAAGAAAATCTACCAGCGCCCAAATTAGGCTTCTACTTGATGAGCATTTCGGCAAAGGAAAAAAAAGTTTTTTTTTTTATATATATATATGTTACAAGTTTGAAAATAAAAATTGCTATTTGTCTCCTTTAATTAATTTAGTGTTGGGGCAGAAAAAAAAACTCCAGAATGCTATCTTTGCTGTGTTAATACTGTGCCACTTGGCATTTTGCCAGGAGGGTTATACTGACGGAGCTAAAAATCCATTTGTATATATTACTGTCTACTCCTTACTCCTGGAAAGCTGGTAAGTTCTGCACGAGGAAAAACAAAAAAACAGTGAAACGGTCCCACAAATAAACGCGATGGCTCACCGCTACGTCTCAGCTTTGCACACCTGAGAAAGGAAATGGGTGAGAAATTTTGAAATTCCATTAGGACCACTTACCCCCTCTCGGCGGGGGGGCTCAGGGTGGGGAAGAGTCACCTAGGGGACCCTTTCCTCACAGAGGCGACTTAGCCAGAGTGGGCGGCGTCGGCGCATCACGGCGCAATTCCCACATGGCGGAAATAAACACCGGGAATCGGATGCCCGGACACGGTAGGTTTATGCTAAAGGCTACAGGGGATCATCGCATGATCCACCCAATCTTCACCGGGACTCGGAATCATGACGTTAGCGTTCACCTTGCCGTGTACGGCGGAAGCTTTCCGGGGATAATCTCGGGAGAGGGGTAATCGCATGTGATGCATCACCGCGGCTTCTGCACACGCATTGTGTGTTTTTGGGGAGAAGGCTTAGGAACACCGTTACAAAAGCTCAGCACCAGTGCAGCTACCCTGCAGCTGGGCCCTAACAATGAGGTCCGCTCCGGCTTTGAATGCATTAGCCATGTAGCCTCTGGACATGCTAGCGTTTCCACAGCGCGCACGCGCTGGCGGCCCGTGCTCTCTCTCTCTCTCTCAAACGAAACGACTTCTGAAAACTGCTCTCAGAAATCCTTCATATGGAACACAACAAAACATAAACCCATAAATTAAAAGGCAATAGAACAGGGGTGGGATGGAATAAATGCAGCAAAGGCCATTTTTGTTGCATGGGCACGGAGACAGCGACGCCGAGTCGCACGTCGGGGCTCCAGGGCGCCCGCACATGCGGTGCTGTCACACGCTCCTGCGCCGGCACAACAGAGATGGGTCTCCGCTCCGCCGGGGTACCTGACGACGGCAGAGCGTCGCAGGATGGGAGAAACGTTCAGGGAGGTAGCAAAAGGATGTTTTGCTTCCTTTTTTGTTCATTCATCACACTCATTTCTTTTTGTCATCCCGGTTAAATGGAAACATTTTTCTGGTGCTGAGGTCACATTTCTCCTCAAAGTGCTGCCTTTCGCAGAGCCGGCCGTGCAAGCTGATGTCTGCAAATACTCGGAGTTTGGTTCGTTTTTGTTCTTTTGTTTTTTTTTTTTGCAGTGGGGGAGACGGGGGGGGGACGAACATGGAGGTCGGGTTTGTTCCGTGGGTGGAGAGTTTGCCCCAGAGACGGGCCTGGTTGGCCCCCCGGCGCGCTCTAGTCCAGGGGCTCCTGCTTTATCCTGACGGGTGTGTTGATGCTGTGGCAGCGGCGGTCCTCCCGGCAGAGCACGTACTCGCTGAACTGGGAGGAGTCAACGCCGCCGCCGCACGATGCCGCCACACTGAAGCCCTTCTGGAACAGTCTCTCCAAGACCTGCGGGGCAGAGCGGAGAAGCCATGACGTCGGTTAGCGTGGCGTCAGCACAAACACCTGAAAGCCTTTATTACTCACAGAGACACACACACACACACACAGCGGCAGACATGATCCTCAGCAAGAGCTGCCTAATCCAGCGATGAATGCCAGCGTGGTTGCTACAGAAACGGCATGAAGATAACAGAGACGCGATGTCAGAGAGACACATCCATCCATCCATCCATCCGTAAAGGAGTACAGAAGAGCAACACTAGTTTTATACTATTCCTCACAATGTGTTTACACTGTAAGATCTGCTCTGAAGAACCTTGCTCCAGTTTAAGCAGAAGGTGGCACTCTTCTGAGACGACCGCAGCTCACTATCTAGCAGCCGAACCAGTCAGTGGGCCTACAGAACATGGGGCCGCTGTCCCGGAAGGCTCTGCTTCCTCCGCCTCCATTATCATGATTTTTTATATATATATTTTTTTAATTATTTGGAAGACCCTCTCCGCATGTTTACATACTCCGGGTCTCAAGGCTACAGCTGGCGGGAAGGAGACAAAGAGAAAACATTAAAATGGGAGCCACACAAGACACCCAGGGACAAAGAAAGCAGTGACCTGACGCCCCTCGTTATCACGCCTGGGCGGGCGGGACGGGGGTGTGGGGAGGCAATTAGGCCGTGGTATGCATGCGGCCGGCCGGGTGCAGCGTGCAGGGATGGGCACTTGTTAAGGAGCTCTTCGGAGATCAAGTGCACTGATATGCCTTTTAAAGGAGAGCTAAACTTTAAATTACTTACTTCAAAGTCAAATCTGTTTCCCTTTAATGAGGCGAAGACGACATGTAGGGTGGGGGGGGGGTGTCGGGGGCTGCATGACGGCCGCTTCTGCCACCCTCCGCCAAAGCGTGGCGATGGCAGTCAGCTCGTTAATGCGCGGGGAGAATGCTGGGCAATGGTGTTAATTAAGAGGCACGCCCACACAAAAGACGGCTCAGAATAAGGACAATTACGTAAAATTTGGTCTTTGTGGGATGAGCAGCCCAGTAAGCTGTCTGATACAAAGGAGTTTGTTATTATTATATTATATAAATTATGCAAAATAGGGCAGAGAGTCGCTTCCAGGATGGATATCTGCGAGCCACACGGCCTGGAAGGATGATAATCATGCCATGCGCCTTTCAGCTGGCGTTCAACTCGGCGTTGAGGTTCGCAAACGCTCCTTGACGGGGTGAAGAAGTTGCTGTGATCACACGTTTGCGGTTTAAAGTTTCAGGAACTGCACGTACGAAAGTTTCACGTTTTCAGACTCCTCAGCGTGACATGACGAAGCCTCGATTAGGAGCTGCGGGTCTGCAGGTCTCTGCTGGCAGCTCATTACTGTCAAACGTTCACCTCTCTGCTGCCGACTTGAGGGCCTCAGAAGAGTTTTTCTCCTCCCTGGTTGTTTGCGACGGGATGTTTGAAGTTGACAACACGTCTGGGGGAAGTGGGTCATACTGGAAATGGGGGTGGGGGGGTGTCGCGTTCAGCCCCAGGGGTGCTAATCATGCCACCAATCGGGTTCCTGTGCAGGGTACGCCACCTCCCCAGAAGCCAATGGGAACAGCCAGAGCTCCTGCCGTCCCGGATGGGGGTAACCATGGTGATCGACAGAAGTTGTCTTGCCGGCTCACATTGTTCCTCTAGCGCTGCGTCGGCGGGGCTGAGGAATCAAAGTGGGCAGCGTCCTCGGCCGGTCGCGCTGCATGATGCAAAATTGATGGCTGCCGGGTTCGGACCTCTGCTGCCGCCAAACCGCCGGTGCGCGAGGCTCGCTTGCGGAGATCAGAGCGGGGCAGCGGAATGCGATCCCCGCCAATGGGACAAAGGCTGATTCGGGCTCCACCCCCCACATCTACTGCACCAGGTCAAAACAAACCAGCGTGATACTTTCCCAATAAAAACATGTGGCAATTTTATCTAGACATAATGATCCCTGAGAAAACATCACGTTGGACTTCCTGGTCAATATTATGCATAAATTTACTCATTCAACGGCCCCTGTGAGGTGCTGGGCCCCCTGCATCTGCCTGGGTTCTCCAAGCCTCCATTGCGGCACTGCCAATGACACGAAACGTCCAAAAAACCACACCGAAACACATCACCTAACAAGTCACCCCCCATCACGGATGTGGCGCAAGTTCCCAACACTGCAGCCTGTCCTGCTCAATTCTGCCTATTTTTACACCCATACTGACATTTTAATGATTACATTTTAGCTACTTATTACTGAATTTAGTGCAGGGAAAGCTGCCTGGCTATATTTTACAGGATATTTTCAAAGTGGGTCTGCTAGGGCAGCTGGCTGGATCAAAGGATCAGAGGGTGATGTTTGGGATGCTGGCTGCCCCCACCCCCCCTTGTGGGCTTAGCTACCTGCTGCACTGAAATATGACCCAGGTGACATCGCTGTGTGCTGGCCTCAGGATTGATGGTGAGGGTCCTTGACATATTAGTCTGGGGACAAAGGATTTGATGTCCCCGGCTTGAGGATCGCCGTCTGGGACGCAGTACGACAACCGCTGCCCCTGTCATGGTGACAGAGGAAAAGTGGTGTTTATCCTGAGCTGGGTCTTCCATCACCCTGATGGATGAGGCTGCCCAGCCAGGCCCGGCGCCCAGGGACGGCTCCCACACACCTCCGCGGCATCTTCTCCGCTCAGTGTTCTCCTAAAAAGCTTCTCCTGCCGACGCCCCCATTCAGCCACGGTCTCTGTAACGCTCCAAAAAGTTCTGCCCCTTCGCTCTGCCACTAATATACGCAACGATCACGAAGTTGATCTTGAGCCGACCAGCCTTGGACACAGACCAAAAAAACTCTGAAAGGCAAGCAAATTTCCCGGCATGCAGGATACAACAGGGATGGCTTAGCCTCTGCCTGCGGGTGAACATCGTGCTTACAGCTTACGATTCCCACTGTTTATCTCCTGACTGGTATCTAACGCCGTGTGCCGTGTCATGTGACCTTCCCCGCCAGACTCGGGGGCCGTGTGTACACTACTTCCTGTCATTTGCCTCTCGTCCCAGTCGGTGGTGTCGTGTAACCTCCCGGACTGTGGTCTGTATTTCCTGTATGCCCCCGGCAAACTCTATCCCGATCTCTCCTTTCAGGGTGGGGCCGACTCTACTTGGAACGGGTCCAAAAAGGCAACCAGATCACAGCGCACCCTTCTGCTGCAATTGTTATGTTTTATGCTATTATCCAACAATGGTTAGAAAGGGAGGGGGTGGAGTTGAAGGAGTTGTTTAAGAAAACTCTCTACTGTCAGATATCGTGTACAAATAAACCAGATCTGACTCATGTCATTTAAGAAGTGGGGACATAGCTAGATCAGTGTTTCTCAATCCGGTCCTCAGGGACCCATAGCCAGTCCATGTTTCTCTGAGCTCCCTGCCAAACAGTCCACATTTTTGCTCCCTCCCAGCTCCCGGTAGGAGCAAAAACATGGACTGTCTGCAGGTCCCTGAGAACCAGATTGGGAAACACTGAGCTAGAAAGCTACTGTCTGCCTGTCTAGGACTGTGTCGTTAGACAAAAGCCTCTCTGGATGCCACTATGCCCTGGAACGCAAGGAAGGGGAATTCCGGGAACACTCTTCCCGGGTGGTAGGGGATGCCAGCTCCGCGGCGAACAAATGGATTTACTTCACCTCGGCCCGCTCCGCCGGTGTCTTGTAGGAAGCAGCGGTAATTAAGCAGAAATGGTTTCCGCGTTTGCTGGAAACGAAAGCCGGCATGGAGACACAGCTCGGCTTGGCTGTAAACAGGCTGGGGAGCAAGAATTGCTTGTTGATGCGGCCAATTAATTATATTGCAAGTCATTTAAAAATCTATAAAAAAAGAGTATAAAGCAGTTTAGGATGTTTGAGAATTTCTAAGTACGGCATTAAAAAATGCAATACATGTATTTAAATGGCTCGGGGCGCCGGAGCAGAGGAGTCTTTCAGAAGTGCAGCTACGTCTTAAAAAGGACTGAAATATGAATTATGCATGTTGGTTTTTTCCCCCTTTTCTCCTTCTTGTCTTACGCCAGACATGACCCAACGCCAGAAACGCGTCCTCACCCCCTCAATCCAGCCCGAGGACCGGCGTCTCGGCTGAGAAAGCGTCCGTTAAAGGCGAGGGAGGAGATGTAGGCTCCCATCTGCTTTGCGAAGGCTTCGGGGAGGACGGAGTGGGCGGCCTGATTAGTGTGTGGCTTATTTGTGGGTGTGGTTTGTTTACAGTATAGTATTTTTTTTACTTGGTGTGCGGCATGTTTGTGTATTTGTGTGTGCGGCGCTGTTTGTGGATGTGGTCTTTTTTTTGGGTGTGGTCTCTGTGGGTGTGGTTCGTCTCTGGATCCGATTACTTCGGGGTGAATCAGCTTTTTCTGTTTTTCCATTTCCCTCTGGGAAAAATTCCTGCACGTCATCATGAAGTACTTTATGACAACTTGCCTCTAAGAAACGCACTATACTGAATGCAATATTGATTGATCAGGCAATTCTGGGTGTGGCCTGCAGGTTGTTATCTGTGGGTGTGGTTCATGGGCGTAGTTTATTTGGGGGGTGCTTAGTTAGGGGTGTTGGTGGGGCAGGGCTCTGTCATTCTGTTCTTCTAGGTGGGGGTGTACCGGATGTTGGTGAGTGGGGCTGTTTTCAGGTGTGTCTGGCCTGTGTTGGGATCCATTTCATTCAGGTGATTCACATGATTCAGGTGCTGGTGCCGGGGAGGGGGGGGGGCGTGGGGGCTGCAGTAGTTGAAGGGTGTGGCCTGTCTGTGTGCAGATGTGGGTTGGCCTGGACTCAGCTTACGTTCTTTGGCCACGTTCTTCATGAGAAGAAATCCCAATGACGGGTAGTAAGACGGATACCAAAACTAGCTAAGACGAGCTTCTCTCCTCTTCCTCATCTCCCAAACGCCGCCCCTCCCACCACGACATCCCAAAAACCAAACCTCTTTGGTTAGACAAGATGATTTAACTAGTCTGGTTAATGTTACACAGCCTTGTCATTCGAGTGCATGGTGATCAACGACGAAAATCCCACAATCCACAGCGGAGCAAGCGGAACAGGTACAGGAAGACGTTCCGTGGAAGTTTCTGCTCTTTAAGCTTTAGATCCTCGGGAGAACAATTCAATCTAGATTTAAGGAAGCACTTCTTTACGCAGCGTGTAGTCAGAGTATGGAATAGTCTTCCTAATAACGTAGTGCAAGCTGAATCCTTAGGTTCCTTTAA
>JAABNX020000008.1:12938579-12975770 GCA_015163995.2 Mormyrus lacerda
ATGATAATATATATATATATGTATATATATATTATCGCTTATTTATAATTTCCTTCATTTAAGTTTAGTTATATGAGCTTACATTGATCAGTTCTGTTTATGGCTTTTTATTCATCGATCGGCATGAATTTTTCATATAGGCTTACCTACATACATGCAATTACATCTGATAAAAAAGAATTCATACATTTTTCAGTTAATGACACATTATTAATTATATTTATATATTAATTACAAGGCTCTGCATGAAATTCCTTATTTGCATGGTTTATTCGAAATGGTAGACCTATCCTGTAAAACTCTTAGCTGTATCTCAGTATGTGGGCTGCGCGCAGGACATCTGTCGTAGCATCACAGGCGTCTAACGCGATCTGTAATGATCGCAGAATGATGTTTAGAAGCTTATGTCATGTTTTATCCGTAATCATTTTATCGTGCTTTTTTCCAAAGATCAAAATACGTATCTGCTCGCTGGGAGGCCTTCATCTACGTTTTCCCGTAATAGTTCACAAAAGGAGCCACTGTGCACTTTGAAAAATGTCACATTTCCTGCCACATAAAGGACTGCTCTGTGTGTGATTTGTTTACGTAGAGCGCTGTATTTCTCTTGCTCTGCTCACTTAAAGTGCTTCATTCCTTTAGGAAATAGGCAAATCTGTCACTCGTGGTAACGCCCCCTGCTGGCTGGCTGGCAGTGAACGAGCAATGTCGGATTTATAGTCAGATTGTCTGCCACTGAATCAAACAGATATGAGCTTCAAGTACATCATCTTGCTTTTTTCAAGTAATAAACTATGAAATTAATTTATATTTTAATTTTAAATGGCCTTGAAGTGAATTCTTAAAAAAAACAAATCACGTGCTACTAATTACTCAGTGGTGGAGTAGCCAACATCATATCTTGTATTAGATTTCTTAAGGAGCTTAACAGACTCTTTACCTAAAACAACCCAACATGACTTACTAGTTTGATTGTCTGGCAGTTCTGTTCTTTGCTTGGATGAGTGACGCAAGAGAGCTTTACTTGTAAGATTCAGATTTGTGACCCTTTGCTTTTGTGCCAGTTGAATAATAATAATAATAATAATAATAATTGAACCCTTTATTAAGCCATATATCCTGTGAGTTATTAATTCAAATTCCAATAGCCGTACATCAGAATTTCCCCATGTCTACACAGCGATATCTGTTCTTTTGTGTCATCACGCATGTAATGGAATAGGGTCCATATCATTGACTGGCGCTCCTTTGCGAACCCCGTGTCCGTGTTTAACCTAGATGTGGCGTGTGTGTGTGTCGCAGCAGAGACGAGCCGTCGGGGAATCCCGCAGCCCCAGCGGAGACTGGCATTCTGGCACGGTGTAAAGATCACGAGATGTTCAGCCACTGGAGTGGGGCCCCGGAGAATTTCCAGCGAACGCGTCTATGGCTTCGCTCGCTCAGTCGAGTCGATTCTCTGATTCCTTTATTGTCTTTGTGATCGCGGCTCCTGTACGGGTCAGCCTGTGCTGCTTGGCTGGCGAGCTGCATTTTCAGGTGCGTAGGTCAAGTCCAGGCAGTGTAACCCTATAATCGGGCCGATGAGACTAGCTTGGAGTGACCAATGAGGCCTTTGGGATTGAGATGAAGGGTGTTAGGAGCCCAGCTAGGTCTTTTCTGACAAATTAACATGCCACCCCCGCTATATGGCATGTGTCGTGCATCCAGATGGCAGAGCCATTGTCTGGCAGGCCCACAGAGAGCTTACCCATTCTCTCTAAACAGCCGGGGGTCTGGCCAGCCACTCCAGTGACACGTGGGGTGGGCAGTGACACACTGCTGGGTCACACCCCCACTCCTTGGCTCACATGGGACAAATCAGACTAATATACTTAGCAGTTGCTTAGCGCATGCAAATGGGCTAGCAGAGGACATGTGCAATTTCACCTCCGCTCTCATGGGGTGCCGACGTTTTACAAGTCAATGCATATTTTAGATATACCGACCACAGCACAGACCATCAGTGTGAGACATCTGCGCGGAAAAGCTGGTTTGTATTAAAGCATTGGGGTCCTTATTTTGTACAGAAAGGGGATCTGAAGGTGTGTGCAACCTGAGCCTGAACAAAATTTGATTTCATTTCATGCTTTCCTTCCAGCTCATCCAGCCTGCAGCATGAAGACTGAGAAATGGTCTTAATCGTGTTTTTCACGATGGGACATTTCATTTGGAAATGTATATGGGTGAAAATGTGTGTTCTGGCAAATAAATAATTATAAATATGTATATAGTTAGGTTATTTATCGAAAACTACATATCAAAGTGTCCTTATTTAAAAATACAAGTCAAATTCTCATATGCATGAATCTTAGGGTGACCTGATCAGCTCTAGAGATTATTCACGCTGAAGTTACCCAACTTCTCTGTCGGACTTCTTCCTAGGTGAAACGCAAACCACATTTAAGACGCGGAGTGGGTCTTTTTTCTTGGGTACACTTCCAATTTACTGATACTGCAATTTCTTTTCCCGAGTTCGTCTTTCTGTCCGCGGCGCCGTCTTTTGATGCTTTGTTGCGCTCCTGTTCCTCGCAACCCTCCCGTGTCCTCCATCGTACGCCTGCCTGCTACCTGCTTGCGGTGTTTGTGCGTCTGTCATTCAGCGCCGAAACCTATTGTTCATTATTTGTGAACCAGCGTAAAAGTGCCTGTTATTATTAGAATACGTTCGCCTGTGCTGTGTACAAACAGCTACCTTGAAGAGATTCAGCAATTCCCCGAAGTGCCGAGCACAGGCAATTAAGTTAAAATGAAGTGCGCATCGCGTCTGTCTACCTGGCTGCAGTCGCTGTTAAATGCCGGGTTTGACAACCACTGCGCTATTAATTCAGCATGTTTATATTCAGCCAAGATTGTCTGGGTTTTTGAGCGAAATCACAGTTTGTGATCCCAATGCCCTAGAAAAAAAAACGTCTATATGCCTTTAAAGGTAAGAATCTTCTTTTCCATCTCCTCACCAACTTTTTAATGGGGCAAAATATCATCTAATGCTGATCTTAAGTGAAAAACTGCTACATGCTGGTCTGTGTTTCCACTCGAAGGAAGACATGAATCTGAGCAACATTTACTGTGTTATCTCCACTCGGGGAAGACGGGAGCTCTGCCATCAAAGGCCATCGAGCCCTTTTTGACACGGATGGTCAGAGGGCTTGTTCATCATGTCCCCGTAGGGCTGACCATCTTTGGCAGCAGGCAGCAACCTTTCCATGGGAACTAGGTGGCCGCTTTGCAGATCACACTGAAATGATGCAGTAGCGAGACACGTAATGGAGCGTAGTACCCTTAGCCGTCACTGAGCGCTGGGGTGGTGACATTGTCCCGGGAAGACATTTTGTCAAACAGAAAAGCCAGACGGCTGCTATTGCGCTATTAAAAGACAATGAAGCTCACCTAAACCATCAGGAATTAAAAGGGCGCAAAAAAATTAAAAATTAAATTAATATATGAAGAGTAAGGCAAGCTTTTCCGGCCACTTAATGTTAATTACTCATTTTTTAATGATGATTAATTTATGCTGCTGTCAGGTGGTGCAGATATTTCCGGAGCTGGTCGGTGTGAATGTTCAAGGGTTCGCTTCGCATCAGTGCGGCCATGCTTGCTGTCTGGGTCTTTTTTTTTTGGTAGGGAAGCTGAACAGCATAATAGGGAAAGACCTGGAGCTTTGACCAAGCTGCCTTAGGATCCAGGAGCATGCTGCAGTAGTCCATCCATCTGTCCATCCATCCATCCACCCATCCATCCATCCATCCATCCATCTCTCCATCCATCCATCTTCTTTACCTGCTTGTCCTTTGCAGTGTTGCACTGGTCTAGAGCAGGGGTCACCAACATGGTGCCCGCGCACACCAGGATGCCCCCAGGGGCCACATGAGTCGCCTGGGGGCCTGATCTACAAATACCACAACTCACCAGCTAGCAGCGTCTAAAATTCAATTTTATCCTGATGCTATTCTTCTTTAATCACATTTGCATTTATATAGTATCATTCATCATGAAAAAATAATATATAACTAAAGGTAAACTGAGATAATTTGTTAAGAAGAGTGCATCAAGCTTGTAGCTCTTCATATGGCTTCAGTACCCGTGAAGTAGCTCTCAGTATCAAAAAGGTCGGTGACTCCTGGTCTAGAGACTATCCTGGGAATTATGGCTGCAAATCAAGGAATTACCCTGGACGAAGTGCAACATAGAGTGACCATGTAATCCTTGTAAACGGGGGGGACACTATGAGCTGGGACAGGGTTTGCAAACTACCATTTCATTTAAAAGGACTTGGGTTTCACTTTAGCACTAAGCCCTTTCAGCATGCTGATTGGTCAGTATCTTATAATCATGCATGAGTCACTAATGTTAATGTGAAACAGCTGGATGAGTCTTTCAATCAGGGAAATGAACCAGTAAGAGCATAAGAAGAATTGAATTTAGCCAAACATAAGAGATTATCAGTTTTAGAGTAGATTACAAAATCTGGAGTAGCCAATAGTGTCGCCCCCTGACGTGGATTAGATGGTCACCTGAGAGCCAACCCATCATACAGCAAGCAGAATCATACAATCTGGCGACTCCAACTCACCTCAGTGTGTTTTTAGACTATGTGGGGCAGAAAAGAATCAGAGAACCCAGATGAAAGCCCACAACAACAGAGGGAGAACATGCTGACTCCACACATGTAGAGATTTAAGGTGGGGGTCTCAGAGGCAGGCGTGCTAACCAGCGCGCCACCATGCCACCTGCGTCGCCACCCACCGATTTAATATATTTCGACTACTTCAATGTAAAACCTTGCTCTGTATGTGTGTAGAGTTATGTATGTGTGAAGTAAAATTCAGTATAAAAGGTATACAATTTGATATGCAAATCAGGGAGCCGCTAATCGGCTAAGGGATGTAATTTAACAGAGCAACATGGTGCCATCGTGTTTAGGCTGATGTGGGGATGAGAGTCTCGCCCGTCTGTCCAGACACTCGTCATGGAGACCTGCCAGCCTAATATGGCTGGGGGGGGGAAACAGAGCGTTACCCTACAGTCCCTAATGGACTGAAACCTCAGAGAATGGGGGTCGGTGGGTATACATCCAGTATGGTTTCCACTTGTGCAGACTGGTGAATACGATCGAAGGTTTTTAGTTGGGGTGTAACGCGGCATAATTGCGTTGGAGGCTTCTGGAGGTAGGAACGTTAGGGGGCCAGTACTTATTGCTGCCGCTGGTTATGCTGCCAAACACCTCGGCTGTCCTTTGTGGAGTGTGGCGTTTTTTTGCAGCCGGTGCAGCCTGATTCTAATTTGTTAGCTTCAGAAAGGCTTTGTCAACACAGACACCCCCCCCCCGCCCCAGCACAGTGGGAGCCAACCTGGGGCATGCTGGGACCCGGGGGCTGAGGAGATGGACGTCGGGGGGTTGGGGAGTGGTGGTGGTGCTCAAAGACTCCCCAGTGCCCTGGGCGGCCTGCTGCAGACTGGGAGGCAGGGGACTGATGCTCTGAGCTGATGAAATTTTAATGGTTGTACAGTATATGCAGTTTCAGTAACTCGCTTTGAAAAGGCGAGTCTTAACCTTTCATGTTTTCTCGTCTAATCTGTTAGCTTTTTTGACATAGCGAGTCTGCGTTGGTGATGACAAAGACGTGGTACGTTGACTTTATGATTAGCTTCCTGGGACGACACCAGTACCTCCCATGTTGAGTAAAACTATTTATATGTAGATGTTTAAGTATGATACTGTTTGGTTTTTATTGAGCAGTTGTATTTGTCTGACTGTCAAAAAAGTCTTTTTAAATGAAATATATGATTCTGATGAATATCGTAACAATATCCAGTCAAAGGTCTCGTCTAATAATTCTGCTATTATTGTTGGTAGGTTGATGTTGATTCCTGGCAACCATAGAGATTGCATTGTTCTAGAACATTCCATTTTCTGTTTGAGTCTTTATGCTTCCCAATGGCGTATTCATTGTTGTGGAGATTGGTCTGCCGTCGTCACCTGTGCCACACATGCTCCATACTCCAGATCTTTATGGTCTCTTCTGTTTCCAGTGAGCGATCGTCTCCTTATGGTGATGGTTTGTGTAAAAGGACCAGAGGGCGACACAGATCAGCTGACCTCGTGGGAGGGAGGGGTCTGAGGGATAGCAAGGTGGAGCCCCCAGGTCTAACACTCCTTCTTGGTTATGCTTTATATTTTGGGCTTTAGGTTTTTGTTCCCCTCAAATGCGTGACCTGTTCCCTGATGAAGGGAGTTCACAGTGAAGACCAGTGGACTTTCTGAATATGCGTACTTGACCGTACTTGTGTTCTCGTGTACCCGTTTTAAATCATCTACCTTTGCTAAAGACCAGTGCCAATACTGAACCGGAAGTGCAGAGGATGGTAAAAATCCCCAAATGTTGTTCCTGCCCGCCCCAGATATCAAAGATACATCGGTTGCATCCTCGCCGAACGAGACCAATCCCATGATTCATCTCGCCCCTGGTTCGTTCTTGGGAGGCAAGTTAGCGAGACGGCTCTTGCCAAGACCACAACTATGATCTTTGTGTTCTTGGTATTGAGTAAGACCCCAGACTTTTTCACCATGACTGTCTGCTTCCCGTCACTGTTTTCAGACTCATGGGCCCAAGCAAAATAACTTTGACAGCAGAACTCGCCTGGTCTGTGTGTCGTGACCCTTAGGTAACAATGATGCTCCAGACTTCAGTTTAGGCCTTGGTGTCTGGATATCAGGGATATGGTCTCGTTAAAATTTTTGGACTGTATTTAAAGTGCTGGATATGGGAATTAGGCAGCTAATTCTTAGCCATAACTGTCTCATTCACTACCCAGCTATATAACTGCATGGTTATTTGCTTTGGATAAACATCTACTGCGCAATTTATTAACAAAAGACGAATTGGTAGCTGCACAGACCCATGTTTTTTGGTGACATTTACCGTTGCTCTCCTACCCTTATGCTACGGAATATAAGGTTAGGATCTGGAGGGATTTATGAAGGAGGGTCTGATTTAAAATAAAAATGAATGAGAACACTATTTCAAGTAATTAGCGTACAGTTATTTGAGAGAGAGCAAAGCCCCTCCCCAAAATAGCCCTAGCAACACCCATGTCTAGGACGATGAGGCCGGCGTTTGGTACGCTCCGGCCTCTCGCTCCAGGTGGCTATGACACAGAGAGACACAGCAGCATCCCCTTCGGAGGGGTCCAGTCTGGCCCCTTCCGCTCGGCTCCTTAGGAGGGCCGCTCACTTGACTCCCGGCGCTAATTCGCCGGTTTGGCAGAGGCCCATCCATCGTGGCAAAGGCGGCTTTGCTGAAGGCCTTTCCCACAGTCGGGTAATTGGACAGCAGCACCTGGTGTCTCAGGATAAGTTATAGGCGCTGGGGCGGCCTGCGGACTCTCTGTGACGGCTCTCGTCAGCCAGGGCCGGCAAGTTCGCTCTGTCTGCGCGCCGTCTGCCGGGAGGTCCGAGAGCCTCGACAGAGGAAGGACGGCATTCTGGAAAATTCCCTCTCGTCGGACTTACTATCATATTCCGGAGAAGATCAGAAATGAGGACAAGGGCGGGCGTGGATTTGGGCAGAGACGATAAAGACTATTGTGCGACTACTGTGTGTGTTTCGAGGGATGGGTTGGTGCGTACTAGTGTTAGAAACCAAACCTGCATCCTTGAATGAGGAGGTGGGATATGTACAATGTTAAAGACGGGTGACGGTTCGTTGACTTGAAGTTCATCAACTCTGGCTAACCAGAGTCTATGTGCTTCTATGACTGCAAAGTTGTGCTGACTCAGTCTGTATTTTGTGAGTGACACTCCCATCCGTCTGCAACAGCCAGTAGAGCTTCTTTTAGTTCTCAATTTGATGTCGACTTTGTTTGGGATGGTCAGGAAAAGAAACCAGCTCATGTATCACTTTAAGGTTACCGACCAGAGGCTGTTTACAATCCGCCTCTGGTCTGTAGGCAGTCGATAGCCAGACATCATGTTGTTTTCAGATGGTAACTGGCAGATTGTGCCGCTGGACAGTTATAAATGGCATAGGACCGTACGGCAGGTCAAGCAGGAACATGGCGTGGCTAAGTTAGGAAATCACTTGTTCTGTGTTGCCTGCAGTCCACAGATATAGATACTACATCTGACTGAACACAATTTTTTAATGCCGGATCACTGATGCCATGTTAATTGTCAGTGTTGCAAAAAAAATGGAAGTTCTCTAAAGACAGACACAGCGTGAGATGAATCCATCTCTAATTAGTATTTTATTATCTATACTGAGTGGCATGTGTACCTGGAGAGTCCACCCAGCCCAAACATTAACTGCAAGTAACCAAACAAAATACAAAACTTTGTACATTTTTAGTTTTTTCTTTTATTGCATTCACAGTTTTTTTTTATAAAACTGAATTTCCTTTTGGGACTGAAAAAATGGTCCCCACAATGTCAAAATAACAGGTTTTTATCCCCCCACAATGTAATCTATACATGACACACACACACACGCAGACCTGTAATCATATCTTTGTGGGGGCCGCTCATTCATTTCTATGGGGAAAATGCTATTACTAACTATGACAAACTTAGCCCCAACCCAGCGCTAACTAACCATAACCAAGTAACCAAGCAAAATCTGAGTTTTTTTTTTTCCTTTTCATTTTTAGTAGTTTGATCGCAGTTATGGATTTTTAGAAAATCGAGTTTTTCCTGCACACCACAAGGTCAAAATATGGGTATTACTCTTCATGTGGGGACATTTGGTCCCCACAAGGTAAGGTATACCTGGACCACACACACACACACACACACACACACAACACACACGTTGCAGCGTTGGGTTGGGTTATAATCTGACATTTTTATATGTATCAAAGGCTATTTCTGTAAGTTTATCCTTCTAAGTTCAAAGCTCTTATCTTCTTTTGAAATAACTGACCAGTAAACATCGATGAAAAATGCACAGCTTTTCCACTCAAACAGGGACTCTGGGATCAGTTCACGCAAAACACTCAGACGGGTTCAAGGTCACACTTTAGCTCTGACATCATGCGGGTGCATTTTGGCCGCACACCTGGGTCTCCCACCCCTTTCTACCTGCTTAATTAGGCCAACGCCATCTTTGATGACGGTAATGTTATAAAATGTTCTTTGTTCAGATCTTCTCCTGTCTGCACAGATGTTCAGTTTGACTTTTATGATCTTTATCTATCCCTGAAATGACTTCATTAGGTGATGGGCACAGAGGGACACAGAGGTCTGTGTACTTTTTACATTATTATTTTGACGTCTTAATGTCTAGAACATACTTTAGTGGATATCTAGGAACACCCCCTTGAGGTAACAGATGAACTAGCAGAGATGTGGGTGTGTAATTAACTTAATTATTGATCCCAAGTTTACCAAACTGATAGTATAATTGCACTATTGTTTGTGAGGGCCATTACACGGCAGTGTGTTCAAATTGTCATTTAAAAGTATTGTGACCAAAATTGCAAAAAGTTTTACTGTTTACGTATAATTATATTTAAAAATATATTTTTGCATGGGGCAGCATGGTGGTGCAGTGGTTAGCAATGATCCTGGCCCCTGGTAAGTAAGTGTGTGTGTGTGTGTGTGTGTGTATGTGTGTGTGTGTGTCCTGCGAAGGGGTTGGTCCCACATCCTGGGTTGGTGGCTTTCACCCACTGCTTTATGAACAGGCTCAAGATGCCCCCGTGACCCTGAATATGGAAAGTGGTTACAGAAAATGCATGGATATTTTTACATATTTATTTGTAAAGTATGCTTGCCAGGATAGCTGCTGTATTGACTCAGAACTGTTCTCTTTAATAGTATAAATGTTTACTGTATAAGACAGCATTATGCAAAGAGCCTTCATGCATATTTCAACAAATATTTAAATGTAGTTCTACAATGATTAAGACATAACCTCACAGTCGTTGCACACTGGGAGTGTTTCTCCTTGTTGGAAGTTACTCGTTTCCATCTGGTCAAACGTCTGCTACAATTCTACTTGTGTTCTTTGTTGCCACCTTGTGGCCATTGTTAATTTATACCTACCTTGCAGACGTTCGGTAATGTTGGAATTAGACACGACTACAAAGGCCAAACGGGACTCCTCCTTTGCCAATTAACCTATTTAATTGAATGTGAGAAGCTTAAGATTCATGATAAGTTTTTTTTGGTTGAAACAGTAAATAATTTTGATTCATACATTTTTTAAACGATCTTCAGCTCAGCACCTGTCCGCGCTACGCATCATTGCATGTCAGGTAGTACTGAGTGTACTGTCATGTGCACCTGAGCACACCTGGGTGTCCATAAATACTGTGCGGTGCATCTTAGCATCACTGAAGAGATCTGATTATAAGATAGAGCACCTCAGCCAACATAACATTCTGCAGTCTCAGAAAAAAGTACCAATTTGTACTTTTGAGAGTACAATCCTTGTCACTGGGGCTGTTCCCTGATGACTCTGCAATTGTACCTTAACTGGCAAGTGTACCTTTTAAGGCACAGAAATGGACTCTGAGGAACATTTTTGTACCATTGGGGGTACATTAATATTATTTGTACTTTGGGGTACAATACTGATCTGGGGCTGTAGCCTTTGTTCTGACAGTATGACAGCCCAAAGTACAGTTCGGACCACATCTGAAAATCCTCAATAGCTCTGCACACATGACCTCAGATCTTCTCTGGTAGTCTGTCACACTACAGGACAGCATTGGGACAAAGACACTGTCAAACATCGCTCGTCAAGAATAAATATAAAATCATTTAAACTAGGAAATTCAACTAGCAAGTAGGAGATTTTTTTTTACAGCGTTTGCAATAAAAGCATTGAACACCCAGAACAGACCTTTAGAAAATAGTTTTTATTTTTTAAAAATCAACTCCAGACTACACTATACTGTCAGAAAAAAAATATAAAAATAGAGTGCCAATTTGTACCTTTGCTTGTCACTGGGGCTGTACCCTCAAGCGCCTGCCAATTGTGGCCTAGCTGTAGGCATGTGTACCTTTTAGTTTAATTTAAGTTACAGAAGTTGACTCATACTTCAGTTTTGTGCATTACAAGGTACATTTACCTACAGCAAGGGAACAATTGGCAGACACTTGAGGGTACAGCCCCAGTGACAAGCAAAGGTACAAATTGGTACTCCGTTTCTCTGAAAGCGTAGTTATTCTTCAGTATGTTTAAGAACATAACCCACCGGTTCAGAATTTAAAATATTCTTAAATATTAATACTTATGGATACATTGAATACATTGCGGTAATACAGAAATTTGAAAAGAGGTCACTTTAACCAGGATAGAAAAATGCACTTTTTTCTATTAACAGTTAACCGTCAGCGGAGCCCTACCGCTGCCTTTTTCTTCCTGATAAAGTTAACTGTCACAGTTTGCACAGGAAAAGTGAGCAGGAACTCCACAGGAGGCTGGATGCAAGTGCAAATGTAGAAGTTTACTGAAATAATAGGGCGGAAACAAAACACAGGGCAGGGCCCTCAGCTGGAGACCAAACACCAGACAAGGAGGAGACTCTGATTTAAACAGGGAGCTACACAGGTGTAACACTTGTGGATTGATTTGGGGTGATGTAATGGGCAGACACATAGGGAGAGAGTGAAAACCCGGCTAGAAGTCTGGGGACCGGATGCCCTGGATGGATTGTGAGGGCATGCTACTGTATAAACACACCCGGAACAAACCAAGTTAAGATTAATAAATCTACAGAATAAAGAATTATAGACCAATAATGAGCCCAGGTCTGTTCATCAAATATATATACAAATATATATTTAAAAAACTGTGGTGATGACCTGTGGTTCTCAGTCCAGTTCCTAGAACCCCACTGCCTCTTTCATTCCACTCCAATCCATCCTGCTTTCAGCCTGCCACATTCATTATTTGTCTGCTAAAGACCCTCTCAATCTGATTAAGGTAGTACAGATATCCACAGGTGAAGCCTTCAGCGTCAGAAATGTCACCAGTAAATAGTGTGGCTGAATTACAGATGCAGATAGAACCTTCAAACTAAGTTTCAGTCACGACCTTAAAGCTCCGGTAACAGTGGAAGAGATGGACTGGTCCAGGACTCAAAAGGTTACAGGCAAAGGTCAGAAAGTACAAATCCAGACCATTTTGTTTTTAGATGAGTTCTCTGTAAATGGGATTCTTTATACTCAGCTGGTTGGTTAAAACAAAATTTAATTTTGGATTTCTGCTTTCTGAACCTGAACTTTCCACCTCTGGTTAAAGGTAGAGTCCATGTCTGAGAGGATACTTTGAGCTATTTCAGTTTTTACAAGCTTCTTCAAAAAGTCTTCTGGTTTTACTGGTTTGTTTCCTTGATTGAAAGAGTCATCCAGCTGTTTCACACTAACATTATTGACACAGGCATAATTATAGGAGACTGACCAATCAGCACATAGCAAGAACTTGGTGCTTAAGTGACATCCAGGACTTTTAAATTGAAATGGCAGCTTACAAACCCTGTCCAAGCTCATAGTGTCCCCCCCTGACATGGATGACCTGGTGCCTGTTTCATGAAGCAGGATTTCTTGCTTAGCCGGATAACTTCTTATATTAACCTGGGCTAAATATAGATTAATGAAGAAAAAGTCCATTTAGACCAGACTACCTTAAATCCAACAAGTTATCCAGCTAACAAGAAATCCTGCTATGTGAAAAAGGAACTACCATGGGCTTTTGATTGGGTGATTTATTTGTCCGGGGTCAGTATTAAAAAGGAAATTAGGGCAGCATGAAAATGCTCACAAATCATTAGGGTTGGTATTACAAACAGACAGAAGCATTTAGTTGTTTGCCTGTGAACTGAGTCTAACTCAGAGTAGCTTTTGGGATACATGCTGTGTTCTGGAGACGCTTGATGGTGCGTAGTCATTCTCAGAATATATGAAGTTTTACCATTTTTGTAGGCACAAATAAAAATATATGCATATTCTGACAAAGACAGTCTTGGAAAGACATACGCCCGGATGCTGTCCCTCAAAAACAAACACCTTTTTTTGAATTTCATCTTCTTTTCACGAATAAATCAAATAAGCACATTTTGTTTGTTAACAGCTTGTGTTAGCTTCTGGGGGGGGGGGGGGGGTGTTAGAGATGATTACTGAAACCATCTGCATGTATGTGTGTATAAGAGACTGACAGGAGAATTTCTCCTTCTGTCTTTGATACTTACCACAGTCTGCCGTTGTAAAGTGTGGGAGATGCTTCAGCAATTGGTGTTTATCGACGCCTTCCGCCCATCTCATGCTATGTAAAGGCAAATCTGTTCACAGTGCAGCCGCCGTACCTGACTTTCAGTGCTGTCTGCTGTGGAGTGTGCATGCTTGGCACCGACAAAACCACTCAGCCGGCAGGAATAGACGACAGTCAGTACAAAGTTATATCTTAGCTACACCTCCATCAATGTGCAAGAACTCAATTATTTTACATCATTTTCGCACCACAAAATTCCGTGAGCATAATGTGCTTTTAGTTGCTGTGGCAGCTTGCAAGGTTGAGCCTTAGATTTCAACAAAATGAGTAATTTTTTTCAATAAGATTGAATTTCACTCTTACACACTTTTTTACGGTCTAAAAGAACCTAAGTGTGAGAATTCTAGCTCCATTAACTGAAGCAATAGTATTTCACAAATGAGGCAGATTGTCTGATCCAAACTGCAATTTGATCCATAGTCCTGGAAATATTTTTTTTTTTTTTTTTTTTTTTTTTTAGTAAGAAGCAAATCGAGGTCATTTTCCTGGGGTCAGTTGGGAGTAAAGTGGGGTGAAACTCTGATTGTTTTTCAGGCCTCCAGCATATACCCTCGGCTCCAAGTGATTTTCCAGAGGGTATTAGTTGGATTTGATATGCGTCATCATAAACTGTAGGCAGTGTTTGCTTGTATAATGTCAAAGCTGAGTTTGGGGCTCTGATCTCCAATTCTTCCGAGGATACGTAAAAGTCTTTGAAAGCTTTATTAATAAGTACGACATTGTATGTATAAGACCCATATACTCGTCTCAGTGATTTAATTTGTTATTCACTTTGTTTATTTTTAATTTCATATGCAAAGATTGCATTTGGTTTATTGTCAAATATGTACAGTAGCATTTCTGATAAGGCTATCCGGAGAATTGGGTATTGATGGCCACTAGGTGGCACCACTTCCTTCTAGATCAGGGGTGGTCAATGTTATCCGCAAAGGGCCGGTGTGTGTGCAGGTTTCTGGGATAACCTGTAGGTCAGCTGTTCAAACCCAGGCGTGAGGGCTCTTCAGCCAATCAGTCCTCTAATTAGTAATCTAATTAGGGAGTTGCAGCGAAAATCCGCATACCCACCGTCCCTTTGCGGATAAGTTTGGCCACCCCACTTCTAGATAATACATTGCTCACCGGGCCTATATTGGTGTTTTAAGTGGTCCGTCACGATGAACAGGAACCAAGCATCAAGGAGCCATCGACGACTGAAAACGTTTATTCACAGACGCTCATTAGAGGAAAACAATCCTCGTAAAAAGCATCTTCCTGATATCACATCTTTTCACTGGCAGTGAAGAATAAGGCAAAGGGCTTAAGATCAGGTTTTTACACAATTGTGCATCGACAGGAAAACAGTTATACATTCACTTGATACAGTGTACATCTGAATATATCTCTATTGTATACATATACCCACACGTAGCACCCGAATATCAGATGGGTATAGGGGGCTATTCTATAGGTCTTCTCCAAAGTTACAGTCACATTCACTTTATTCTGTACCATTGACTCGAATACCAACGAGGGATCAAAATACTAAAGCCATCAGAACAACATATTACGGGCAACCAATAAAGGGCTATAAATATGGTCTACAGCGCTTTTATGGGCAACCCATAACAGACTATAAATATGGTCTACAGCGCTTATCCTTCATTATATGATCATTTAACGTATTCTTCATGTTATAGAATAAATTTCATACTCTTCGTCTTTCCTTGGATCAGACACCTTTGGGGATAGAGTGAGTATACAGAAAATTCAGTGCTGGGCCCATCTGATTAGGTTTACCCTTGTTGGTCGGCCCATTGTCTTCAGAGGGTGTTATCCTCGCAAATTTGTTGCGGTGCTGCAAGTAGACAACTAATCATGAGTCTGTGTGTCCTCATGCAACAAGCAATGGTGTCCAGGCAATACGTCCATGATTCTGAAGATTTATTGGGAAGGAGTGTACTGTGGGCGTTGTTTGGAAAATTTGCCTAGGATTTCTGGTTTATGAAGCACGCCGCTGATGTCTTCAGCAGGTGCTGTAGAAGAACCAGTCAATGAGTACCGACATGAGTATGAATCAGCTGATGACAAGATGCAACCAGCAGGGAACAGGAAGTGCTCAACAGGAAGTGCTCAACAGGAAGTGCTCAACAGGAAGTGACAATACAGCTTACCACCCAGTCTTCTCACACAGTACATGTGGCTGAAATTCTCATTGCCAGTGAGTTACCCATCTCTCTCCCCAGTAAAGTAAACACACGATGGCCCAACTGAACTTTATCATCACTGCTCAATAACCAGCACATCCTGAAACCAAGACTGATTTTCCAAAATTTGGTGTGCAGTGACATCTAGTCAGTTAAAATTAGCCAATTATATGTTGCACAACTAAGCAATGAATGTCCAGCATACAGACACACACATACACAAACTTTGATTATACCTCGTGTACAAATATATATATAAAAATAGATATGCCTCTTAATATTGTACCTTCTATACGTTTTACATTTAAAATACTCGATTTGTGATGCCGGCACTCTTGGAGATAGACTTGGATGGTGTTTCTTTTGACTGTTTAGTGTAGCATGGAGATACAGGAACCAGCCTGCTATGCGGTATGTAAGATGCCTGCTCCAATAGTGTAGCCCATTGGCTGCGTCCTTCCTGTCACCAGAGATTGCCACCAGGTGGCGCCGTGAGCTCAGCTCCAGCAGCACATGAGAGTTAAGTAGCAAATGTCAAAGACAGCATAGACAAACCCTAAGGCATAGCAATTCTTTTCTTGGTATGTCTGCAGCTTTAACATTTTGCAGACGATTTTTTCCCCCAGAAGTAATAGCAGTCATACTTGTTTCTTACTTGTGCTTGAATGTTAATTAGTATTATGTAATACACAACAATAAGGATTTCAAAAAGGTTTATCTTCGTCGAGAAATGATGCAAGAATTCCCAAGCAGCATTAAGATTCTTTAAGCAGATTCAGAATGGGGAAAGTGATTTTTTTTCCCCCCAATATCAGCACAAAGCAGAAATGGTGAGTTCAGTCAATATCAAACTGATCTCAGTACAGGTCTTTGAAGGGTTTGGAGTAGTTGAACATAAGGTAGTCCATGTAGTAGAAGTCGTAGGCCCTCTGCCTCTCAGACGCATTGAGCTTTGTGAAGTACTGCTGCGTGATATGGGTGGAGGTCCTCTCTGCGTTGGGGTTTCTGTCCTTGAAGCTGGGGAATGTGAGGTTGGGCGGGGCACCCAATCTGCTAAGGAGGAAGTTGGCGTCCTCTTCGATGGTCTCGAATTTGCCGATGAAGTCGTAATCCAGAAGACAGGGGCTGCAGAGGCGGCCCACAGGCTCCCAGTGGATGTCCATGCCCACGGGCCGGTGCACGTCCAGGAGGTACTGCACAAACTCCTTGAAGGTCACCCCGGTGCCGGTATTCAGGGCCTCCTGTGAGGCATTGGCCCGGTACCTGGAGATGATGGGACGGCCAAACACCGGATGGTAGTAGGTGTTGGGGTTCTCAAACTTATCCCGGAAGGCTGACACCAGCCGCTCCAGTGGCTCTCTGACGAAGAGCACTTTGGTGTAGGTCTCCAGGCGCTGGGCGATGCCCCGACGATCGAAGCTGTCCAGCCGCCGTAGATGGTTGCCGTAGTGCACAGCGTCGTGCTGGATCTCCTGTGTGGATGGAGCAAGGCCTTGCAGAACCATGAGAACCCTCTTCCAGTTGGAACAGCCTACCTTGGGCACCTCACAGTACAGCAGCTTGTGTCGGTCCTCAACATAGATGCGGGACACGTGCTGGGGCGTGATGGTCCGTGCGCTTTGCCCCCTGTAGTGGCCACACACATGGCGCATCAGGCCTTTGCGGGCCTCCTGGGTCTGCAGAAGGCGTCCCCAGGTTCCACGGGCGACCTCCTGCGGAGGGCTCTTCAGCAGCAGCTTCCGGTGACCCTTGGTGACCCGGGCTGAGCTGAGCTCCAGACCTTGTGGGGAGGAGTGACTGCGTGAGCGCTCGCTGTTGGACCTTTGGTCTGGACCTGGCTCGCTCCTTAGCTCATCTCTGTGATCTGCACACAGGTCCTGGAACACAGAGCCAGACAGATAAGCTTGTATGGAACCGACCAGCCAAAGTGATATCTTTATTTTAACAATTTTAGCAAGCATTAGCAAGCTAACACTCTATAGTCTGTGATTTATAAACGTTTTAATCATTGCAATTAAAACATTTAATGCGTTAAAATAAAATAACGCAGCTGTGCTTTGTTTACTTCCTCTGTGCGGGTTGACCTATAACATGCCGCAAAACTCATCATAGCCAGTGACAATAGAGCTTGGCAACTGATGTCATTGTGCAGTGCATTATGGGGAAACACATGTCATTGCGCAGTGCATTATGGGGCAACTGACATCATTACGTGGTGTATTATAGGCAGCAGGTGTCATTGTGTAGTGCATTATGTGGTAGAACCGCCATATTGTGTAGCCACCAACCAAAATAAACCGACTTGTTTGTTATACACATACTGAGCGCCTTGAGTCTTTGTTCTCCCCACAGTTACGTTCGATCCTCCTTGCCCTTTTTGTCGACCTACCTCTTGGAACAGGGCAAGGCATTCAACGCACGGACTGGACGGCTTTCGACTTCCCCTGTAGTCTCACGGAATAAGCCTGGTTGCCCTGAATCCTCTGTCTGTGTGGTTTATTGCACAACACCGACAGACCGGTCTCAGTGCTCTTCATTGTACTGCGTGCTGTTTGTAAGCGTTTTTAAAATTTGTCAGAAAGGAAACGGATTGTACGGAGACAAATTCCTACCAGGAGCAAAGGAACACTATAAAAACACAATAAAAAAATCAAGATTATTGGCAGCGTGGATTCCCAAAAAAAGTACTGGATTCGTGACTCTGAAGCTTTACCTCCCCTGATGTTTTTAGTTATCTTGTGTGTGGCCTGAGCACTTGCCCATTTTGCCCAAACTATTTAACATGAATCATACAAATCTATATTTCGAACAGGAGGGTCACTACAGATTTCGAGCCCCATGCAAGCATATTATATTCAGCCCCCAATCAAGACCCTTTTATTTATATTACAAATTTTTAGGGCCTCTTTCACCCACCTCGGGGGCCCTGATTTTCAAACCAGTGGTACCAGATCATATATTTCTGTTATACTCCACCTTGCCACCAGATGGTAATGTTGGCCTTCGTTTATCCATGAATACATGGACCAAATCTCTCTGTGACAGATGTAGTCTTTACATTTACTGAAATTTACTCAAGTCTTTATTCTGAATACCATGTGAGATGCCTTTGGTAATAGTATGCATGCTTTCTCATTATTGAAAAGCTGTTAAAGTGTGTGATAAGATTAAAGAATGGAAAACAATTATACAGCATATCATGGGCTTATTATTCAGCATGTTGATTGCGGAGGGTTTAATGCTGGCTCCATTCCGCTGTGTCTGAACCCTGTACATGTACTGAATTTCTGGGAGGGGGTGGGGCAGTAGGCTTCAGTTTCCATATCAGACGGCCTCCCCATGATTAAAAAAAGAGACTAAGTCTTTCATCTTTATGGATCAGCAGGGTCAGACAGGGGGGTCTGCACCTTTCAGTCTGCATCCTGCCTCCCCCGCGATGGCAAAAACACAAACTGATATGCGAAGCTTTCGATCAAGTATTGAAAAAGTCTGTTGTAGGGGGTCCACTTATTTCCACCAGAAGCTTTTATTCGCTGTGCTGAATGAAAGCACGGATTGACAGACGAGTGGGGGCGTGGGGGTGGTGGAAGGAGACCTTTTGATTAGCAGTTTGACAGAATTGCAAACCCTGGTACTTCATTATGTGGAGATTTAGGGAAACACTACTGCATTCACCGGCACCCACACCGCTCCCACTACAACTCCGAAATCTACCAACGGCACTCACCTTCCTGGATGCCTCTTTGGGACTCCCCCCCAGCTTCACACCTGCAAAAGAGAGAGAGAGAGCGATAGTTCTGTGTCCAGCACGCATATGCATGGAATAAACTGACCTGATCAGTTTCGCGATCTCGTTGACATCTGTAGGTGTGGTAATTATAACTGAATTGGTTTATTTCCTTATATCACGGTCATGATATCGACTGAAGGTCTGGATCATCCCCGACCTGCTGACGCTGCTGGCCCGGTCCTGCTCAGCACCCGGCATTGACTGAGGATCCCCCTCTAGGCATTGAAAGATCAGAGCAGGTGATTGTCTGTATCTGCAGTTCTTCTGTGCCAGGCTTGATTATTTACACTGGGCTGGATGTCTGTCCTGGTAAGTCTGGCACCTTCACAGCTCTGGAAGCTGAAGACTCTGCAGTTCTTTCTTCTAGGTGTCAGCGTGGCACATCCCACCCCACCCTCAGCCAATAGGCCAGGGCAGATATCCATCTCCCCGAGCTGTTTCCCCTTGAAACTAATCGGCCGCCTTATTTGACAAATGGCCACTGCAGCGAAGGGAACTGGCCTTTCGCTGTGTTTCCGGGCATTCTGCCATAAACGCTCAGAGAAGGCCACCAGGGCAGCTGCACTGGGTAAGGAAATGTCCCCACAAGGTAAGAACACATGGAGTGTCAGCCAGACATCTGTCTAACAATGACATATCAGCCAATCAGCTGTTGGACAGTCAAACCAATCAGCAAGTGAGCAAAAATGTCAAAAATGTTAGTCTTTTTGTTCCTTTAAATACTGAATCAAATATTGCTAATTTTAACTTCTCCTTCTAACAATAGCTGGTTCTGTTGCATTTTTTAGAGTTAATTGACTAAAATTTGCTCATATTTGTCCTCAAAACAATGCAAGAGTGATTATCACGAAAGAATGAGTCGTGATTCGGGAAATCCATTTGATGTGCACTATTATAGCATTCCTGTCTGCAGCATATAAATGCCAGTCTTTTGATGTGTTTAATTTGTGCTTGTAGTGGCACTTCTGTTCCCATAAATAGGAAATGGACCCAGAGCTGCACTGTTCAACCCCACAAAAAGGCAGGGTGCAGCACTTGCCAGAAATGGAGTAATGAAATTGTTAATGTCAGGATAGATAGATAGATAGATAGATAGATAGATAGATGGAAGGATGCTTTATTGTCATTGTAAGTACAATGAGATTTAGTTTGAAGTACGCCAGCAGATGCACAGTTTTCACAATTTAATGGATCCTGATGCATAAACAGAATCGGAGAATAAGGTATGTACAGACACTATATCCATACACACTCAGGAGGCCCCCAAATGCCCAGCATGTACTATAGGGAAATAAAGCCAGACTAACAGAGATATCTCTCCTCTATGACCTCTGCTCTTATTAAAGCCGCTTGCTTCACTGACCTCTATCCCCTTTTCACTTTCTTCAAAGACCCTGGATGGCATCTGTAGGCAGGTCTGGCCCTAGTGCTGCATCACAGCCCCGACCGGCAGAGCCGAAGCCGGAGACCCCGCTCAGAGGGACAAGGGGCTTCATGCAAGGGGAATGTCTACTGACAGAGAATAACACAAACAGTACCGAAGCCTGCTGCTCACGGCCCTGAGAGACCAGAATACAGGGGAGGACCCAGATGACCTGGTACCAGAATCAGAACAAGACTGTAAAAACAAAAGGAAAACAAAAACCAAACCTCCACGGGACCGGCTACAGCTACGTCAGGGGACTCTCGTCACCGTAACCTCTCTCACACGGGGGACAACAGTGACCTAGAAAAGCTCAGGAATAAATAGGCAGATTTATTTCCAATGAAACTGAAAAAGTGTCCCCCCCCCCAAGGTTAAATGGAAATCAAGGTTATTACTCCCCTGAGAGCACAAACATGGTCTCTGCCGCAATGGCATACAAAAATTAAACCACGTATGCATTCTTTAATAAAGTTTGGTTTGAGTGACCTTACATGTCAGTAATGGAGTTGGACAGTGTCATAAATTTTGTGAACCTTCAACAGCGTCCTGATGACCAGTACAGTGATGCAGCCTGATATGGAAATCCATGCAGGTGGGAGGATAATAGGAATTTCAAGAGGTAAAGAGGAGCAGGAGAGAGGAACAGTTTGACCAGTTTAACCAGTTTGCTCCTTGTCATAACTCCCTTGGGACCTGAATAATGTAAATCTGTCATCAGGTTGAACGTTGAACGTCTGTTTCCAAATCATTCAATGGTTGGTCAGAGTAACTGTTTACAAGAAAATACTTTTTGCTGGCACTCCCATTTCTCTTGGGGGAGGGGGGGGGGAGCTACCAGTGCCACTTATGTACAGGGGACACCTGCTGTGACTGTGCCAGAACCGAAATAACAAAGGCACTTAACAAGTGGGCTTGGAGTTTCTCTTGGTGTGTCAAGTGCCCCGTCTCCCTTGAGGACGTGCGTGAGGAAGCCCTTGGAACTGGACCACGGGAATTCATTTCATGCTGACAAAGGCCGGCCAGATGGCCTCACAGCGGTTCCGACCCGACCCGGATGGCCTCGCGATTTCCATCTGGCTGTAAGGTCATAGAACTCACGAAAATCACGAGAGTTCTGCTACTCCTCGGACGTTCTTTGGAAAACATCGCCATGGCAACGGCATGCTGGTAGGATCGGCGGGCGGGGCAGTGATGACTTGCGAATCGGGGGGGGGGGGGCCCATGAGACTGCGAAGGCACAGAGCTGTAAACAAATGTACCCGACAGCTGCTATCTGTAGAGTAACTGAATTATGGGTTCCAGAACCACGTGATGTGGAAGAGCCTAATTGGAAAATGGCTTGTTAAAATACTTAGGCAGTCTTGCTTGACTGATGGCTCGCTGCAGTGTTTTGGGAACGATTGTTATCCTGGTGCATGTGATAGAAAAGAGGAAGGGACACAAACTTTGCAGGCTTCTGAACACTGATATATGATAAGGGACTAGTGGCAATCCAAACAGCAAGTGCTTCAGAAGGGAAAGGTCCTGTCACTTTCTACACTGAAGCAACTGCCTCAGGCCTCAGGATTCATATATTAATTATGCTAATGAGATATCGATGGTTGACAGGCTCTGGTTGTGTCCTGTACAGTGTTTACCTCAAGGTTTTCACCGTTTTATCAGAAGAAAGCAATTAAGAAGAAATAATATGCAAGTAAAATGAAGAGCAAATGGGTGGGCATCTGTTCTATCCAGAGGTGGAGATTCCAGGTCGAGAAAGTAAAAATCCAGACCAGGATTTTGTTTCAACCAACCAGTTGAGTACTCTGTGACTGTGACTCTTTGTACTTAACTGATTGGTTGAAACAAAATCCTGGTCTGGATTTTTACTTTCTGGACCTGAAATCTCCACCTCTGGTTCTATCATCAGTGATGTGAGGAAGGTCAGCCACGTGGCTACAGTGGGAGTGTAGGTGCTGTTCTCCTGTGTCAGGTGGGGGCCCCTCAAGTCTGCACGGCCTAGAGGGCACAGTCGGAACTGGGGAGCGGGCCGGCCTGAGTTCACTGCAGCAGCGCCACGCCATTGCATCTCAAGGACTCTGCAAGGTGAAATGGATTAAATATGAAGTCTGACTCACCACCTCCGTCAGGGCGGACGGCACAAGAACTGCTTTGCACCTCGACACTGACCTACATAGGGAAGTTACTGCCATCGATTACAAGCCCGAGTCCCAGAGGCTGCTTTTGATACATTCTGAACGTGACAGACATGATATAGGGCATAAAACGAATGCATTCAGGCTGAGCGCTTCCCGCGAAACTAAAGAGCTAGAACAGCCCAGGAGGACCCTCTTTTGTGTTTTCAGCAGAAAAAACAATTGTTGGAATGTGTCCTGCCTCAGTAGCAGCTTCTTATGACGCCAGCTATGTTTCCTCTTCTAGCGGCTACGAAAACGTAACTAACCCATGTAACTAACATCCTGAAATAGCTCTTGATGGCCTTCTGTCATTACTGTTGCCCTTCCGCGCTCACACAAGGTGTCCCACCCACTCCTTGAACATCCTAGCAGGATTGGAACTTGAAATTAAGTCACTCCACTGTGAGTTTAGCTGCAGAGGAATTGCATGAAACCTATGGCACTGTAGGCTCTAGCAGCAAGGGTGCGTGTGACAGAGGCAACTTTATGGTGCAATTGGAAAGAAGTTTCTGTCAGGTCCTCGGTGTGGAGGTGCTGCCTCAGAGACGATTTAAGACCATCTAAGACAGAAATCCCGAGTCAAATTTTCATGCTCGCTGCTGGACTTTAGCAGAAATTGACTGCAGAGATGGAAACCAGCTGAGGACTGCACACACGTGTAATGAACTTTATTCAGAGGAGAGAGTTGAACACGACTCAAACGTGACCGATTCTCTGTGTTACGAAGCCCATTGAAGTGGACCGCCAGAGTTTATTTACTGTTGACAAAAGTCAGCCAGATGGCATCACAGTAGTTGCAGCCCCACCGTGAAGCCCTGCTCTGTGACTGCTGGGCCAAACTCCTCTCTCTTCATTCTCTCTGTTCTTTCCTTCACTTGACAATGTGTTTTAGCATAATGATAAACAATCACTGTCTTCCTCTTCTTTCCGTGTTTGGCGTACTAGCAAGACACGTGGCAGGTGTTTTGTGTTCAGCAGGCCTGGCAGGCATGGGTGGGTGTACACCGGTGTACAGTTAATAGGAATGGTGGGTGTACACCGGTGTACAGTTAATAGGAATATTATTTATGCAGCATCTGTGAAAGTCAATTGAGCTCTCTAATTTTCTCTGAGCATCCGGAACGAATAAACTGCACATTACGCATTTACTAAAAAAACAAAAAAAAAAACAGAGGCTAATCACCCGTGAGAGACACCTGGCTGATGTCAGATCAGTTTGTAGGTGGGAGGGGGACATGCTATAGGAAAGTGTAGAAAATCTTGCATTTGGCATATTTGACAAATTCGGATGTTTTCCTCGTCACTGCGTAGGAAGACTGCAGTTGGTATAGGTGGTGTCATTCGTCAGCTTCCACAGAGTGAATTAAGGTGGGGGTTCTGTCTGTATGGCAGCAGGAACGCCTCACTACAGTTGAGGCACATCATTCCCCACTATCGCTGCATTTTCTTATCAAGTAATATGCCTCTACTTTAACATCAGCAATTACTGCAAATATGCAATTTGTATTATGATACCTGTGTGAATTCTAATCTGCCGTCGCCCTAGTTTCTGTTTTAAACATTTCTGCCATTGTTCTGGACTCATCTTTGTGTGACCCCCCCCAAGAGCAAGTTTTACAATTGATTGGTTTGGTTTTTCTAATGTGCTATTGAGCCTGTGGGTTAGTAACATAGATATATTTCAATTTGGCCCTAGGCAAGAAGATCAGTCATATGGAACAGTTTTAGAAAAATATTTAGTGTAACAATTAGGCAAAAGGGGTACCAAACTTGACAAATTAGTGTGCAGAAGTCAGGGAAGTCTTTTTTAAGAAGGACAGAATGTTGGATTCCAAAGGCAGACTTGATGTTCATGCAGTGTGCCGTGTTGTTCCGAGGTGTGGAGCTCTGTGGGATTTGAGTCAGCTTCTTGCCAACCTGCTGTCGTTACATGTCGCCCTGCTCCCGCAGGTCGTGTCCAGCTCCCAGCATGCCACTCTGTGTGCACAGGTGGGTGGTCATCTGGGGAGATTTTGGCAAGGAATAGTAGCCCTCCAGAGGAGCTTTAGGAAGATGTGTAAATGTCACCAGGCATCAGATTCTAAATGAAACCATGTTTCTGCAGTCTTTCTTTCTTTTTTGCACTATGAAAGGTTTCTTTCAAAAACGGCAAAGCTCTCTGTAATTATTATTTCTTTTTGTTTCATATGAAGTGCTGGCTTTCAGCTGCTTCGGTTAACCTGATCCAGCTGGCCGGAATGAGACCGGTCGCCTTAGTGAAGATGAATAGGGTCAGCGAGGGGCTTTGGATGAAGAGTGCAAAGATCGGTGGGCTAGAGGGCCTTACTGGTTAGTACCATTGTGCTTGTATTATTTCTGGTTTCTAAGCCCGGTTTTCAGCACATTTTTCGTTTCCAGTTCAACCCTGCTGCCCTGCATCCCACCCGTATGACAAACCTTCAGCCCACTGCCTTCCCATGCACACCGCAAATTCTACAAATAGTGAATATACTCATTCCTCACAAAGCGGACGTCAGGAATCCTCCCGGGTGGTATAAAGCAGGCACATCTAAAACAATGTTTGCTAGTCATTCAAAACGACCGGGCTCTTCGGTCTGAAGGCGTGCTGGCATGATCAGGCAGGTGCTGTTATTGCCAGAATGTATCTGAGGTGGCGTGACGTGTTGTCACTTTGGGGCTGCCGTCCACACGCCGCGTTGCTGATTTGTTGTTAGTGTTCCGTGGATGGCATCTCCATGCTCTACCTGGCTCATTTCTGGGCTGTCATAGGTTCTGAAAAGCCTATTTTTTATGGGCTGACAGATCCAATAGGATGTGAAAAGTTTCCGATTACTTTTAGCAGCATAGCTAATAGCACTGGGGCTCCTTGATTCCAGTGCCACAGATGCAGTGCCGTGCCCTCCCTGAGGGTGGCGCTGGATAGGGGCCCCTCCTCACTCTAGCTGACTGAATGTGTGGAACCATGGCACTGTTTTGCTAAGTGGCTTTCCCTGAAGTGCAAACTAAAGTGCACTGTGAGAATGTCCTTGAGAGATGAAGCTTATGAAATAAGTTAGAGAGAAGTTTTCAGAAATAAAAAATGTTTATCCTCCGGTCATATCTGCCAAAAAAATGCCAAGATTCGGGGGTGGACTGATAGCAAAATTGAGTTTTATTATTTTTCATTCCTGCTCGTATTGTCCTGAAACCTCAGATGACCAACACAGCTAGGCTCTAAGCGACGGATGCGAGAACGAAGACGGGGAATGCCGGCGTGTTTCGCTTCTGCGAATGTCAGGGCTGAGGATCTGACAGGAAACACGCCACCGCTGATCATGTAGGCGGCTTTACTTCACCGTTCACTGTTCTGGATATATGGAAGGGCTCGCAGAGGTAATGAATAAATGTCACGCTTCACCGTTCCACTAAAATAAAATAATAAAACTCTATCAGGGGCTGAAATTGTGCACATTATGCTGTCAGTAGGCTTTACATTGTTATTACATTTGAAGTTAAACAAAGAAATACTGCATACCTTTCATATAATAGGCAAAAATGTTTGTTACGTCATTTATGTACTTGTATTCTTATTGAAGCTATTTAGGTTAAGCTCACTCAATGGAAGGGAACGGAGGTTAATCTGTCCTTAGGCCTGTCTTTATTGTCATGCTGGCATGTACCATAACAGCCTTCTTTTCCCGTTCATGTTTTGTACAATAAACTTTTACAATCCACAAAGGATTGCTTCCTGCTTCATACCAGAAAGCTGGTTAAATACTGCGTTTTGTCATACAGTCAATCAGAGAGTAAATGTTTTTCTTGCGCGGGGCTATTTTTCTGCTCAGAACAACAGCTTAAGTAAAAACTGTAAAAAGCATAATGATAGTAAGTGCACATATCAACAAAATAATCAGTTTTGAGATATTTCCACTGGGGCTGTAATGGTTGTGTTTTGAGGTTGTTATTCACAAGTTGCAGTATTTTATGCCTCTGCAGCTAAGGAGCTATTTAAACTGGTGATATAAAATGCAGTGCTTTTTCACTGCATTTAGGTGAACCTACAGTAGGTAATGGCTGATTAGCTCAGCCCTGACTTTTGACTTGACGCCAGTGGTCAATGCTGGTTTAGAATTCATTCTTGTAGGTATGACGTTAAAATCCCGCAGCCTTCTGGGTCACCGTTTGCTCCCATTATGTTTCCTGTCCGTTTGCCCCCAGCCTGCGAAGGTGAGGCTCACCGCAGACGACTCGAGGTCATGCTTCGCTCCCGGTCATGTGCTACTCCTGCGGTCCAATCAGCTGAAGCCAAGGAGGCATCTGACGAATGCCGAAGAGGGAGGCATTTAGATCTGCTGCTCAGACCGGTTTAGCGGCTTCCTGGTGAGAAGTTTCATAGACTGACTGACATCACAAGGGTGTAATCCGGTCTGTACCCTGAGCAGGTCATCATCTGTATGGTCTGGGCAATTTTATGGTCGCTGCTCCTATTTCAGGATTTTGTTTCACACTTGGACCCATTGTTAGAATTACTCTACAACATGTTTATAAGGGCTATGTAAGATTATTATCTATCATACTACAGATAATCTACTGCGTGGGTGTTAAACTCCAGTCCTGGGGGGCCAGAGCCCTCCACATTTTTGGGTTTCCCCTCATTTAACACACCTGGTTCAACTCCTTGTGCTAATTACCACACACCTCTGGAGCTGAATCATTTGTGGTGGAACAGGGAAAGAACTAAGCTACACAG
The DNA here is from genome assembly GCA_015163995.2 of Mormyrus lacerda. Lineage (NCBI taxonomy): Eukaryota > Metazoa > Chordata > Actinopteri > Osteoglossiformes > Mormyridae > Mormyrus > Mormyrus lacerda. Next base: position 12,966,195 of record JAABNX020000008.1, read on the forward strand.
GACTGCGGCCCCCCAGGACTGACACCCCTGATCTACTACTATTTTTACAAGTATTACTGTTCTTCTGATCTGAGTGGTATCATTAGATGTTTTATTCTGATCATTAATGCAGCGTCAATCAGACAGGAATCTCCCAGAAGTCTCGGAGTATGAGACACATGTGCAGGGAGCCTCCATAACATAAAAAGCCTACGACCCTCAATACACTGGTGTCTGGGAGCCAGACCCCCTTGCCAATGATGGGGTTTCTTCTCTGCCTAAACATTCCTGATCATACCGAGATGCAAACTCAATCAGAGATAAAGATACTTAGGAAAGTGAAGAGTTACATTCCTCTTTAACTTTCCAAGAGAGGAGTGTTCATAAAAGATTAAGATAAAAACAAAAACGGCATTTAACCCCATTTTGCAGAACCCCTGCCAGCCACCTGATTACCCTACAGTCACTCCACAGTTGACTGCTCCTTGATCCATTCCAGGTTAATGTCTTTATGTCTTTACAGCAACACTGTTCTTTCTGGCAGTTGAATCTGCACCCTGTTACTCTGTTAGCTCTGCTTGCTTTTCCCCTGGCAGTGACGTCCATCACTGACCCTACTATTCCAGCCCCCGGTACCTGCCTTTCATATGTTACAGACAAAGAGAAGTGAGATGAAGAAGGATTCCAACCCCCCCCCTCCCCCAGACTCATTTTTATGACCACATCTATCCTAATGAAGATATTAGACCTGTGGAGCAAAACAGTGAGTCAGAACATTTGGTCCTGCCAACTAAAGCCATACTGGACACAAGCCAATTACCACCTACCATTATCTCACCTCTAGTGTATCTTCACTGCTGGTCTGCTGGGCGTTCCGGCCATGTATAAGGGCCCAATAACTCTACTGCCATTGGAGATTAAAGGAGAACATAGATCAGCCAATTAACCTTAATTGAATGTTAATCAAACCTGCGAGGTACCATTCATTACTGTACTGCAGCTGACACCGTGTCTGTTTTTTAATCTGACATCCAAGCTAAAAAGTAGTGACATGTGTTACTATGATGATTTATATTAATACAGGAAAGTAAATCAATGTCGGACCATTGCTATAAATGCATTGCAATAAATTATGGAATCCCTTCCCCTCTCTCCTGTGCAATTGGCCGCCACAGACTCCAGGATCATTTTACAGAAGCTGAACTTGCGGCCAAAAAAAGCTGTCAGGCACAAGGCATTTTCCGCTTTTAGGGTGCTTAACCTGAATTGTTTCAGAATAGGAAAAACGCTGTCCTTTGTAAAACTGTATGGCATAAAAACAATTTAATGCCATTTGCGATAAAAAATTGAATTCCATAAAGAGAACGCAGAGAAAGCCTTTGGGAAGGCCTACACCACGCCTTTGCATAAAATGCGTCATTAGTATTATTACACGCATCTGAGGTGAACGTACAGGTAAAGATAATAGTATCTGTGTGAGTCTCAGGTTAACTGTCCCGACTGACACTTCCCCTAGACGCCATATAGGTGAATATGGAATTAATCTGATTGAAAATCACTGTATCTAAAAGACTTATGTGTCTATGGTAGAAGAAAATATTTTTTATTACAATTGACGAATGAAGCATTTTACAAAATATTAAGGTATAAATACTCCCGTCTTCCAACAGGTCAGGATTGTGAGGGCGGGGCTAGAGTCATTCCCAGGCAGCAGAGGGCACAAGGCTGGGGTACATCCTGGACGGGACAGCGGCCCATTGCAGGACAGTCACATTCATGCACTATAAACTCTTATGACATTGGGAGAGCTTGCAAATATCACCCACACACACACACACACACATACACACACACACACACCACACACACACACACAGTGCAGGCAGGATTCAAACCCCCAGCCCAGTGCTACCTACTGAATCACTGTGTTACCCTATGTACAGTCTATATATAGTAGTGTGAAAAAAATTGTGCTTGTTTGTTAAACAAGACACATTTTTGGAGTCATTCATGCAGAAATCTAGACAATTCCAACAAACTTTTTCTCTCTGCTGTACATGTTGGACACAGGACGTGCCGTATCCTTGTTATGAATTCCTGTTCACATAATGCAGATTTCGGCAAATATAATGCATTGGGCACATTTGCTTGCAGCGCATTTACATGCACCCTGAGGGAGTCAGACAGGTTATATATGTGGAAAACAGAATCATGTGGCCTTTGAAACTGAATCGATTTAAGGGTAATATTAATATCAAAATGATAAGGTTTGGCTGACAGTTTTTGAAATTGTGGAGTCACACCGAATGAAAAAAGCAATAAAAATCAATAAGGAATAAAAATAGCAGTAGACTCCCACCAATGTGGCCTTTCACTGGTTATTTTCCACAGCCATACTGCAGGAAAGGTCAGTAGTATGTGCTGAAGTGCTGGAGGGGAGATGAAGGTGGTGAGGAGGCTTGACACCCTTATGTCCAGATACTTGACAGGCACTCACCACCCCACACCACGCGTCAATAGTACGACCCAACCAACCATACAGGAACGTCCCTCGGTCCAGTTCTCACCTCTCTATTGGTATACAGTGACCTCTAGGGACATTCAAGATGTATGTCAAATGCATTTGGTGATGCAGCACACCAGACCTGCGCAAAATATGTATTTAATTACAACAAAACTGTTGTGTGTGAATACAAAATGCAAAAAAAGTCAGGGAAAATATATTTCTGCACCATCGTATTTCAATATCCCGACATGTGCCAGTTCGGGAAAAATCCATAACGTTAATGTGTGTTTTATTTCAAAAAACAAATCTATTTGAACTGTTTTGCGAATCATTTTCCCCTTGTTTGCGGCCCTGACGCGTCGGGATGTTGGCAGCATCCTCACCTCACATGAGGTTGGCGATTAAAATGGTGAAATAGGAAAAGAGAATAAATACCCGCCCTGAAGCCTCAAAGCACAGCAGAAATCCATGCTATTGGCTCATTGCTGTGTCAATCAATAAGAAATAACCTATGAGTGGACAGAAGCTTTTGGGTGCTGTGGTGACAGCTGCTTGAGCAAACCAGTAGATGTCTACTTTCTCCAGAAGGAGATGGCAACTGGTGAGTATGAGGACACCATGAACTGGGAAATGGAAGTGGAGAGTGGGTGAATCCAGAAAGGTTTGTGAGACTCCTTCAGCTCTACGGACGGATTTGTGGAGGTCGGCGAACTAAATAGAAGCTACAGTTGCAGAAGTGTGGAAGGGGGGGGGGGGGCACTGACCTTCCTAAAACAACCATCTGTGACCTTCACTACCACAGACCTTGGCACCCTTCAGGAGACCACCTACTCTATGTCTGGGGGGGACACTATGAGCTGGGACGAGATCTGTAAACTACCATTTCAATTCAAAGCATCCGGTTTTCACGTTAAGCACTTGTTGCGTGCTGATTGGTCAGTCTCCTGCAGCAGAGTGCCTCCATGAGGCACTAATGTTAATGTGAAGCAGCTGGATGAGTCTTTCAATCAAGAAACGGACCAGTAAAAGTACAAGACGAACCAGACAATTTACCCGGGCATGAGTGCCTTTCGTTTTTAAAATAGTTTGTAAAACCTGAAGTAGCTCATACAGTAATGTACCGCATGACATGCATTGGTTTGGTCACCCTACCTTGGCCTCTCTGGCTCTCAATGCAGCGCACGGCCCATCTGCGGCCCAGCGGAAGTTCAGGCAGCTGTGAGCTGGGCCTCTCCCCGTAGCCTCCTAATGAATTATCCTGACAGGCACGCGGAGTGACAGTGTGCCCAGCACTCTTGTTTTCGGAGCAATAACCAGCCGGGAAAGCTTTATAGCAGGTATGTGTGAGGGAGTGCCGTTTGTTAGAGGAAATGAAATCCTCCGCTTTTGTTTGCACGCCGTCTTGCTGCCTACTTGCTGAGGCCAGTAAGCCGTAATTCCTGCTATCTTTCAAAACGTAGCAGCTCTTCGTAAAGTGCGGGGTTACTACTGCTCCAGCAATACAGCTTTTGTTAGAAATAACTCATAGACCAGTGTGCGAATCAAAACCAGGAATATATTAATACATCTAAGATCTGTGTCAGAGGTTGCTACCAAAGATGTAGGATTTAAATCCTATTACAGTTTAACAATGCTGCTAAACTTAGATGTCCGATTTGTTGACGAAATGAGCTGACGGTTACTGTAAAAACTCTTGAAAATACGCCAAATCCACAGCCTTCTAGAAAGAGCCTTTGGATTATGAGAGGAAAGCTAAAGACTCTCTTACACATTTGCTGTGCTGCCGCCGGTTTGTGCTAATGAGTAACATCAGAAGCTGGGCTTGACCAGCAGACTTTTCCTGATCCCTAACAGCCCCAGAAGCCCCTGATCCCGAGTTACTTACGTGAAACGCTTGTATAAGTGAGTCCAATCTGTGTTTACACTATAAGTAATGTAATGATAATGTAGGCCCAGTAGTGAGGGCCAGAAGGTCCCAGGTGTTAATGTAATAAGCCTGGGTAATAACACTCTAGTTCAACATGGAGGCTTTAGTGTGGTTCAACAATTCATCCATCTATCCATATTATTGATATCTGGTGCAAAGTCATACTGAGTCTGGAGCATCAGAGGCACAGGGCAGTGACACTTTGGATGTGCTGGGGTCTGCAAAGAGAATCTTGTATTTGGTATGCTGTCCACACAGTATCTGATAATAAGATGCTTTAAATGGTCACATAAACACATAATCTACATTTCGATACTTTAATTCTCAGTTCGAGGTTCACTGCGATGGATTAGCGCCCCATCCTGGGTTTGTTCCCTGCCTGCCTGTAGCCTCCGTGGTAGGTTCCAGACCCCCTCGCCACCCTGGATAGGATAAGCGGTTACAGAAGATGGATGGATGGATGGATGGATGGATGGAATTTGACGTACTCAGCTTCTTTCACGATACTAAAAACCCAGTTGTTTAACAGGACTATACAACCCAGTGGCTCGCGTATTCTGGTACTGGGACTCGCCATCAGGTTCTGCAGCTGGCACCCCCCCCATCCCAAGAGGCTGACATGAAGCTCTCTCAAACTGTAGCTTCTGCTTCAAGAGAACCACAGGTCTGGGCCGATCAGCGGCGCCGCTATTCAGCGGGTCGCTGGAGCGCTCTATCTGATAAGAGAACACGGCGCTCCCGCCGCTGATACCGGGCCCCGCGGCACGCGATTTATCTGATGCTGCGGATAATCGGGGTGCTCTGTAATGTGCCGGCATGACATCCGCCACGACAGCGCATTCGTTTGGAATGGCAGGGCTGTGCACAGTAAGTGGGCCACTGCAATAAGTAGGACCTGATCATTTTGCCTTCCCAAAGGGCGTGTCACCTGTATTCATACCAGCAGGAGGTGCTATAATTAACACTAGTAACTCTGCATGAATATTACTGTAGGTGTGGCGGGGGGCTGTGCTGACTGAGAGCTAATTCCAAATGCAAGCCTATGTTTTGCCACATCCTCCCCCCCCCCAGCGAGATTCCTCTAAAACCCCAACACAGCCAATGAGCAAAGATACTCGAGATGTTCCAGAAAGCTCCGGGGTGGGTGAGAGGAAGCCAGGATGGAGTCATGAGGACGGAGACGTCAGGATGAGCGTTTCTGCATCTCCGTGCTCCGGCGGAGGGAGACACGGCGTTCAGAATTACGGCAAGAGGGAAAGCGGCCGTTAAACGTAGCAGGCGTTCATTAACAGGCCCGTTTCATCTCCACGGGTCGCGTCTGTTTGCTAAATAAAACATGGTACCGCACACGTCTTAAAAGGCCACCCACAGCCCCACGGAAACGGGCCGCGGAAGGCACTCCCTGCCACGAGCCGCCCACGGCCTCCTGACCCCAAAGAAGATTATTATAAAGAGAATCTCACTTTCAAAGTACCGACTCATAAAGCCACGTGCGGCATCGGCAGAAAGCAATAAATAATTCTCAGAACGAACACGGCACTGGGATAAAGAAAAAAAGGTGCCACTTTTATTATGAATACTGAGAGCAATATTTCATAGTTATTAAAATCCTCAGGCCAGAAGATGGGGCTTTGTAATCCCCCAGGGGCCGCTTCCCGTTCTTCTCTCAGCAGCACGTGGATCCCACTCCCTCCGGTCCGCAGAAAAGTGCCCATAAACTTGCCTGATTTCATTGATTTCTGAGCTCACTTTCTCCTAATTCGTCGGGGAAAAAATGAATAATTTTGTCCAACTTTTATGGGCAAAAAAAAAAACAGATGATCTTGGTTAGACACTTTATAATGACTTTGCTGTTGCTGATTTGTGTCATTTTATTATGGAGGTTCTTCACAACGTGGCTCAGGAACGGCTCAGTGATTCGGGGAGGCTGAAGGATCTCCCAGGTGAAACAGGATTGGGTCTGAGAATCAGGCCACTGAACTGGCCTTTTCGCACTTAGAATCTGAGTCCTTCCTCAGTCACAGGCAGCTGACAAAGCGGCCAGGCTGCTCCAGCTTTCCGCCGGTTTCAGCTTGCGACAGCTGCGTCGGCGCTAGTGCCAGGTGGAAATGAACAGAAGGCGATGGCACGGGCTGTCCATCAGGGGGCAGGGTTGGGCATCGGTTACATCAGCTCATACTTTTCTTCCTTTGGGGCTCCATAACTCACCACATGAGTGCAAAAGCACAGCGCCCGTTTTATCCCTGTAATTAAATTTAGCTAAATCAGAAATCATTTACCCATCTGTGAGAAAATGATGAAAAAACATTACTATGCATGTTTTTCAGCCATTATGTAAAGTTGGATTTGTCACCATGGGGAAGGCACGGGTTTATATCAGATTTTCATACAGTTACGTCGCTGAGGGGAGAGGTAGGCAGAAATGAGATAAAAGTAAACTCTGGGCTCATTTAGAGGGAAACCAACCTGGAATACTGGTAACACAACAGCTGAAAGGAAACAGCACATGGTGACTAACAAGTTCTCAGCCATATATAGTAACATGTTACATAAAACCACACCATAGCAACTGAGTTCCATTAAGTTGGTTATGCCTTAGTTAACAGGCATAGTCTTCTATTCTTACAGAGCAGTGTGGCAGTTCTGGGAATCAGTTCGAACGTTAATTGTGCATCACGAGGCGAGACGTCTCATTTCTGCGACTTCGACAACATATTGACATGTCCCGCTCATCCCGACGACCCTCGACCTCTGCTCTTGAAGGTAAATCGGATCTGACATGGTTCTGAGTGGCCCTGTGCTGGATCACTGTGCTTCTCCCCTGTCGCTACGGAACAGATGGAAACCACTGAGGCAGGCGGTACTACCTGCTCCCCAGGCCGTCCCTGGCTCCCGGCGACGGCTGTCACCGAGCTGCTCATTAAACGGACAGCTCGGCGCTCTGTGTCACTACATTACCGGTCGTCTCATTAAATTACACAGTAGCCCGCTAAATAGCGGGCCCAGTCAGTTACTCAGAGAAGCAGGCCCTTTCGGGTCTGACAAGATATGCGACACATTCCACGGGGTGGCCGGAGGCCGCGGTGCGTCGGGTGGAAGGGCGGCACACCGGCGAATCGCACAGCATTGTGGGAAAAAGGGTGTGATGAAAAGTGTGCTCAGAAATCTTCAACTCTGCTAGATTAATGCGGCTGGGTGCAGTGGAGAGGTAGGGGTGTAAGAGGGGCCTTTTTCATACACAGGGGCCAACCTTATTATCGACCAATTATATGTTTGAATCGTCGAGTGACTAATCAGCTTTCAGCTTAGGTCAGTGCCCCTGTGGCCCCGCCCCTGTATACACCCTGGCTGAGTGACCGGCAGAGACCAGAGTGAAATTACAGCTTTCCATCCATTTTTAATTATCAGAAACATAATGGCAAAAAAGCCAAGAAAATAATGTTAGCCATTCATCTTAAAGATCCTATGAATTCTATTAAACCTAGACTCATAAACAATAAATATTTATGAGATGTTTAGATACTCCTGACAGAAACTTGGCACCTCTCTGCTCATCTGAGGACGGCCACCCGCCTGCAGACCTCAGTGGACCAGGAGACCATTTGTTTTGCACCTTCCCGCTCCCACAGAACAGGGCAGCGTGCGTTTAGTATTCAGGAGAGCATTCATTTGTACCTGCCGACTCCAAAGCTAAGCTATTTCGTATCAGAGGAATTAATCGCTTGAATTCGGGAGACCGCAGCAGGAAGCAGAGGCCGTGTTCGGTATCAGAGAGCCCGTTCGCCTGCACCCGCTGGTGCCTTTGCAGAATAAGAGTCTATTTTATTTGGCAGGAATAGAGTGATGGTGGGGGAAGAGGGTGGGGGGCATCAGAGGGATCATTCATTTAAACTTGTTGGCCCCCATGGAGCGACGGCGCTTGCGCTCGCTGTCAGAGAAACCATTCATTCACACCTGTTCCGGAAACATGCAGCTCCAATTTTTGTGTTAGAGTGAGGGCCTTGCTGCTGGTAGCTGTTCCACAAACCCTCTCCCTCATCAGAAGCCCCTTCCCGGCGTGGGGACGAAGGGGGGGTGGGGGGGGGGGTGGTCATAGAACAAAGGCTACAGAGATAAACCCCTTTCGTATCATTTAAAATGCAAGGCCATTACATGACACGCTGCCCTCCACTGGGACTGGTAGGGCCCGTCACCGGGGGCGGACATGCCATAAGACAAGGGTAGACAGCCGATTGGCTGCATCAAAAACTAGGAGCCACGAGAAGACAGAATTTCCAGAAGTTTGATTTAGGTATATAACATAAAAAATAATTAAAATTATAGCAATGTGCCGATTACTTGTATTTTTAGAAACATTTATCAGTATAGACATAGTTGTCCCCCCCATCCCAGTTATAATGGACTATTCCTATGTTGAGATTTTGCGCCACCCAGCTTTCTGAAGTCTAACGGTACCGGTTGTTTCACCGCCAATTGAACCGACGCAAAGTATCTTAGCAGCAGAAGAAAAGACTAACATTATCTCACCTGTGTCTTTGATACTGTCCCGCTGGAGTAGTAGACAAATTGTGAACAGAAGTGAAGTGAACACAACTAGATATACTTATGAAAAAATTCCAGACTACCCTTAGCCTCAGGGGTGGAGTAAGGCGTAGGCTATCCAAGGCTACAGCCTAGAGCCACAACAAAAGACGGAATGGTTAAACCTCTTAAATTTGGCCGATCGATCTGCCAGCATGACACCCCCCTCTCCCCGGTGAATTTTACCCCCACCCTGATCGCTACGTTTTTCCACCAGAACCCCGTCCTTTGATTAACATATTATTGATATTCCACTGTTTTGAATTCACTCTTGTTTCTCTTTCAGCTCTAAAAATGAGCTCAAATAGCCCCCTTAAGGGGGGGGGGGGGGGGGGGGGGCCCCCCTCCCCATGTCAGCCTACAGCCCCCCCCCACCTGCTCCTGCCTGTCACCGTCACTCTGAATCCGGCACGTCGCGCTGCCTCTGGTATTCCCGGATGGGAAGTACCTGCCCAACTCAGTCCTGGCTGACGCTCTCCTCTCCCGCGGGGAGACCGACCTTCACCAATACAGTCTGCCTTCTGCCTCAGACAAGAGCCGTTGCCAAGTCACCCAACCCCCCCAGCCTCCCCCCCCTCCCCCG
>JAABNX020000008.1:12985945-12997040 GCA_015163995.2 Mormyrus lacerda
GTGGGTAGCCCTACACTCTCTGCGCCCTGGCTCAGTGGGTAGCCCTACACTCTCTGCGCCCTGGCTCAGTGGGTAGCTCTGCGCCCTAGCTCAGTGAGTAACTCTACACTCTCTGTGCCCTGGCTCAGTGGGTAGCACTGCACCCTGGCTCAGTGAGTAACTCTACACTCTTTGCACCCTGGCTCAGTGGGTAGCTCTATACTCTCTGCACCCTGGCTCAGTGGGTAGCTCTACACCCTGTGTGCCCTGGCTCAGTGGGTAGCTCTACACTCTCTGCGCCCTGGCTCAGTGGGTAACTATGCACTCTCTGTGCCCTGGCTCAGTGGGTAGCTCTATACTCTCTGTGCCCTGGCTCAGTGGGTAGCTCTACATTCTGTGCCCTGGCTCAATGGGTAGCCCTACACTCTCTGCACCCTGGCTCAGTGGGTAGCCCTACACTCTGTGTGCCCTGGCTCAGTGGGTAGCTCTACACTCTCTGCACCCTGGCTCAGTGGGTAATTTTGTACTCTCTGCACCCTGGCTCAGTGGGTAGTTCTGTGCCCTGGCTCAGTGGGTAACTCTGCACTCTCTGCATCCTGGCTCAGTGGGTAGCTCTACACTCTATGTGCACCATTTCTCAGGTCACTACAAAGATCCATGAATGCAATCAAAAAACTAAAAATACCAAAAGTATTTTGTTTAGTTACTTTTTTTAAGGTTAGGGCTCGGTAGGGGTTAAGGTCATCATGTTGGGATTAGAGTTTTCCCCATAGAAATGAATAGAAATGAGTCCCCACAAAGATATAATTACAAACCTGTGTGTGTGCGTGTTTGTGTGTGTGTGTGCACCATGATACACTGGGATCCTGCCCAGGGAGTTCTCTGCCTTACACCTGGTGCATCCTATGATAGGACTGTAACTGACATAAGGGATAAAGACTTACAGAACATGGATTACTAATTACAATCCTTTATTGCCCCCTGAGAGACCCTCACAAAGACTGTATGATCCTGTCTTTCTCAAGGCCAAATCCATTTCTTGTTTTTCAAACTCGAATCCCCCATTAACCGTGTCGGGGGAAACGTCACGGAGGATGGAAAATTCTTCTTCCGACATGGGGGATATCTTTCTGCTTTGCATGGAATATTTCAGAGATCACAGACCTTCTGAGGTTCGAGCAGCTGCAGTGTGTAGATCACACAACAGGCTGTGCTCTGCTCACTAAATTGCTCTAAATAAGTCTGAGCCTGGAGGAGGCAAATGAGGATCTGCACAGCTCTGTATCTTGCAGAGTCAATGACATTAATAAGGAATGAATGTTTCTTCAATTTCTGCCGCCAAGATCCAAGCGGATGAGATATGAACCCCAGGCATTACAGATTAATAAAGAAATGGCGAAACAATCTGACTTTGGGAGTAAAATGTAATATGAATGGTTAATAATCATTTTGCGGCCACAAAATGCGTCAGAGCGATGGCTTGCTGGGGAAGTCGATATGAAACTTCAGAGAGGGCTATTTTAGGAAGCCCTTTACATCTAAGGGCGATGTATTAATGTTTTAGGGGTGGCAGCCAGCACTTTTAAATGGGACAGATGCACTGTGTAACCATGGACACAAAAAGCAGTGACTTGCAGGCTTTGAGACGCAATCGATGCTGAGCTCGGTGTGCAGCTGTGGATGAATAAAATAGAGCCAGGAGTTTTTTTTACATTACTGTCATTAGCTAATGCCAGATAGGCACACACACACCTCAGGGATTTCAGTGAGTCAGCTGTGGTTTTAATTTATACTTCTGGTTAATAGTGCTGCGTGTCCATTCTGTCCTGAGGTAAATGTGACCCAGAGAGATTTTTTTTAGTAAATTCAGTAGAATTAATTTTTTTTTTTTGTACACTGATGTGGGAGATATAGGTGTTATGAGACGTGAACATTAACTCTGGCCGTCAGATGGTTGGAAGAATAGTGGGCGTGGTCAGCATGGTGGGTGTGGTCAGCATGGTGGGTGTGGCCAACATGTGGGGGTAGGCAAGGTTGGTCACAGGATGGAGCTGAACCTGGGGTTGGGTTGTGTGGATGTCTGAAATCATGGATAGAACCAAACCCTATGTATAATTTTTTCTATACATGAATATCTATGATAAAGTTTTATTTATAAAATAGACAAAATATGACATTAACAACAATAAGTAATAATAAAATGGAACAATTATAAGAATATGCTGTAATAAAAGTTCTGAATACAAGCATCGTGATACCACGACAGTTGATCTGAAAGCCGAGACCGCTACTGAGTGTCTAATGGGGGGGTTAGGGTTAGGGTCTAACGGGGGTAGCCTGTACATGGTGGATGTGTTTAACAAAGGGCTGATTCACATCCCAGGTGGGACGGCGCAAGATTTCATCACGCTCCTCCGAAAGGTGCACGATGTAAAACTTATGAATTGTTATTTTCTGGAATTTTCCATTTTATATTTTCAGTTTATGGAAAGTGAAATCACGGATAACATATGCAAGGCGGGACGTATAAAAGGGGCCATAATTTATATAGGTGTTGTCAATCTTATCATCAGCCAACGAAATGTATTGAATTGGTGAGTGACGGAGATGGAGCACGTTGGCGGTCAATCAGCTTTCAGCTGGGGCCAGTGCTCCTGTGGCCCAGCCCCTGTACATGCCCCCTGTTTGATTGGCCTAATTATTATAGTCTAAAAAAATCATATCTGATATCATTATACGGTGAAAGCTACTGTAACTTTATGTGATTTTATTAAATTGTGTCACAGTGTACTGCGAAATTAGGTTTGGCCTTTGTAAGGAAAGCCAGGACGAGGGACGGTAACGACAGGCTGTCATGTGACTTTCCCTTACTGCCCTGTCACAGTAATAAAGTCTATCAGCGAGGTGGAGCATGGCAACCTGAACTCGCAAATTGAACATTTTAGGACGGAACATGCAGTCAGTAACGGGTTGAAGAATCGCTGTCGGGCTACGCCAGTGGTGAAGGGATGGGGGGCTGACAGCGATAGGTAGGGGGCATGTCTTGGAGGGGGGGGGGGAGAGGTCTGGCTGACCCCTGGAAAAATGTCATTGTAATTCTGCGCAGGTGCGTGTGCAGATAGCCAGAAAGGCCAGACACCTGCAGATGCGGCTGTGGTGTGATGCGGCTAAAGGGCATCGGAGAGCCAGGAATATATTTATATTAAAGAAAACCACACAGTCTGGGATAGTCCAACTCTCCATGTGAATGCTGCCATTTCGTCTTTTATTGAACCCAGTGTTTCCCAATCCACGTTTTTGCTCACCCCGAGCTCCTGGCCAGACAGTCACATGTTTACTCGGTAGGGAGCTGGGAGGGAACAAAAACATGGACTGGCTGTAGGTCCCCAAGGACCGGAAACAGTGATTTAGCCCAATCACAAAAAATATTCTTAACTGATACACAGAATTATATCACATGTGGTGGTATAATTCTTATATGAGAACAGATATGGTTACTGTGTAATACATTAATAAAAGTTCTGATTTGGGTTTCTTTCCTTAGCGGTTTTAAAAGACATTTGAAAGATATGGTATTAACTGTGTGTGTAAGTGGGGCTGATTATCTGAGTGGTAAATCTTTACATACACTACAGGAGTGTGTACAGAAGGACAGGGGTGCTCTTTCCAACACGAATCTCCTGCATATCACAGCCAGTGCCTCCAGCCACAAATTTCCCATGAGAACCAGCCCCCCCCCCCACCCTGAATATCCACCCACCCAGGTGAAATCTGAACCTGAAGTATGGGGGAGGCGATTAAATTTGGAGGACAACTGATAGATACAGAAAATCGCATTTACCAGGGTTGGGCTCGCGTGGGATGTCGCCAGCTGCCTCCGACGCCACAAATGCAATGAAAATGCTCTTCAGCATCTGCAGCAACCGCAGCTGTCCTGATGTGCTGTATCATATCTCCCAAATACCTGCTACTTCAATTTTTGTCCGCAAATAAACATGGAAATGATTTGTTCCTTCAATACTGCCATCGTGTGATTATTTTTTTCAGAATGGCATTTTTATGTGTTTTGATTTCTGAGCTAATAAGCTTCGGGTCTCTGATGTATAAGGTCTGGCCAACACCAGCCCGGCAACCGTAATGACATCATCAGGTCCATTTGTTACTTCCCTTCTGTGGGTCAGGCCAGGTATTCCTCAGAATGTAATTTAGACAGGAAATCGCATCAGCGCCGACCACGATGAGAGTTCCCCGCCCTGCGCTGCTTGCCCTCGCATCACATGTCCACCAAAGGGATGCGCCATTCCTCAAGCGGGGGGGAATAAATGACTGGATCGGGGGGGGGGCAGCTGCGAGTAGAGAGTGTTCTGGTGATTTTTCCCAAGCTTGGCAGCTGCATGGCACTAAGAGCTGCACTGCGGTGACTCGTCTAGTCTAATATTAGATTAAACTCCAGCATGAAGGCTCAGAATCTCCCCTGTCAGGGGAACCCTTTATTATGTCTGAGAAAGGTTAGGATTACTGTGCGGTGGGTGACCATTCTGCAGGCGACCGCAGAGGATAATCCCCATTATCGGGGTCTTCCCCAGCCTGGCCTGCTTTGTAGTGCCACCTCTGCTGCCGTCATGTTGACCTCCTTGTCTGGATGCCAGGCAGTGGCATCAAAGGGGCACGAGTACCCTGGCAGATTCAATGCTCCCTCCCCGAAAAATCTACAGTGGGAAACCCCCCCGCCCCCCAACCCGCTCAACAAATCCTATCTAGCAGAGGGCTTGAGGTGACGTTGTATTAAATGGTACAGAATCACTAGCTACACCGCTGATGTTGGGTCTCTTGACGTTTTACCTGTTAAGACTGCCCCCCCCCATTCCAAGCAAATGCCTTCAGTTTGTTGCATTTCAAAACAGAGCCGCATCGGTCTCGATCCCCGGAAAGCCATAACTCCCGCCTCTCCCACGGCTGGGTCCATGTCATGCGGGAGGGGGATCAATAATAATCAGTGGGGGTCCGCAGATAGGCCACTGGGACGGCCGGGGGTGTGCGCGTCCCTCCATCGGGCGTGTGTCATCCCCGCATGCTGAATAGCTCCCATACATTGTCCCATTGCCCCTTGACATTTAGACTTAATGAAGGCCATTACCGCTTGCGGAAGGACTGGAACTACCCATAATGCCGCAGCTGCCTCTTTTGTGTGACAGGCATATTGCAGTCTTTGTTGGCTCGTCGCACAATAGACACCTAAGGACTGCAGCTCAAGGCTGATTTCTTTTACATAATGTGCTCCATATAGATATGAATGGTACAGTGTCTGCGCAGAAAGTGCTGCTTTCTTACATGCAGAAGGGCTGTAAAATGAACCAGAGGTGCTCGCTAAAGACAGGTACACCTACCCGCTCTTTTTCATAAGAAAAGAATAAGAAAAGGAAACTTCTGGATTACCAGCTTAGAGACAGAGCACGTGTTGCGGAATTTACCCCCAACCCAAGAGCGAAGTCCTGAGATCATATGCAAATTAGATCGAAGAGATTTCAGAGAAATCCCACATAAAGGAATGAACTGAATGTAATATAACAGGACTTTACCTTCCATTCTGGGTTTTAAATATTACCTATGCATGTAATCCTCCTTTTGCAACTGGAAATTATATTTTGGATGTTCATGTTTCATTTAATTTGGTTTTGCAGATGAAAGGCTGGAGTTCTCATTGTAATTTCACTGCTCTGTACAACCATCTTCCGCTTCATTTTGAAGACCTTCCGCACGTTTCACACTCTCTTCACTGTCCCTGCTCCTCCTGCTTCTTTCCAGCTCTTGCTACTCAGCATATCCCAGCTCAATCCTTCCTGCTGGTGCAGCTGCTCCAACCTCCAAATGTAAAACCTGCACTTGCTTCCTGCCAACACCCCCCACCCCGATCTTGTCCTGTCACCGTGGCGACCTTCCTTCATGGCCATGAAGCACAGCCTTGTTTCAATTTGTCCACCAATCACAGCTGTCCTCTAATTCCCAGCCGACATGTTTATGTGTACAGATTTGGTGGAGAATGACAAACAGCCCAGTTTTGTTTGTAACAATTTGTAAAAAAAAAAACAAAAAAACAAAAAAACAAAAAAAATCAGTACTGACTTCCATTATTTCATTATATCTCAATATCTCAATCAGTCACTTCAGAAAGTGCCATGAAGCATAAAGCCTGATGTTTGCTAAATCAAACCAGACGGTTCCAGTTTAAAACAAACAGACCTGCTCTCACAAGTACACTGTTTTTCTTATAATTTTTACGCCTTTGGTTCATGTTGCTACAATTCTTGAAAGTCTTCAGACAACTCATCCTCTCCCATTATGCAACTCATACCCAGGAAATGATGAAAGGAAACTATTCAGCCTTGAAAAGCCACGTAGGCAGGATCACCATGTGCTGCCAGCCACCTGCTGGTTTAACTCGCTGTCCATTGGTGGGCTCACTGGCTCTTAATCGATTAGACCAATCAGTGATCGGCAGCACGTGATAATCCCGCCCACCATGGCTTTCCAAGCTTCATTTCTCTCATCACTGCATGAACACCACTGCCACCTGCTTCCATTTGACAGGAGACTTTGTGGCTCCACATACACTGTAACTTTCTGGAATCTCCGTATTCTTGTATTTCTATGGCTCATTTGACAGGTGACTGTCAATCACAGTATTTATACTGTCTGCCCCATAATATAATCTGGCAGTCTGTTCTTATCTGATCCAGACTGAATATTATGGCTCATGAGCCATCAGATCAGCCTTACAGTGAAAGCAGCCTTTTCTGGAAGCATGCTACCGTTATTCATTTAAACTCAACAGTAAGTAAGTTTGAAAAAGCTCCCTCACCTCCGCGTGACCCCCTACATCTCGCTGAATGACACCTCGTGGTTTCCCAGAAGCCGTGAACTGTCTGCATGCCACACCTGCGCATATGGCTGATACCCGTGCAGCGATATGTGCACATGTACAGTGTGTCACACACACATTTTGCAGTCTCAGTGTCAAATCATGGGAATACTCTTCAAGGCATGCGTTTGTGTTCATGGACTTCTTGCTGCTGTCTGAAGAAATTTGTGGTCTTTACTTCTTCAGACAGGTATGTGTTTCACTGGAGATATCCAAGTTGAATACCTTACAGGGGTACAGTAGGCTTTGGATTCCGAATTGGTGCCCTGGCCCATCACCCAAGCCACTCCTATGTAGGTCTTATTCAAACAATAAATCTCGGTGTCCTTCCCACAATGTGCAGACAGTACCAATACTGACACGATATGTCAAATTCAGATGCATGTGGGAGTTTTATTTATACAAAAATGTTCTGAGGGCAAAAGGCAAATTGATTGGTTCAGAGAGATAACCAAACAGATTGTCGAGGAGGTGGGACCAAGACATCTGATTGGTTCGCTCCGCCTCTTCTAGTGGCTTGGATCCCCCTGCTCTACAATCTGATTGGTTGTCGCTCTGAACCACTAAATTTTCCTTCTGCCCTCAGAACATTTTTGTGTAAGTTAAACCCCCATGAGCAATTCAGAAACGGCAGATAACACGAGTTCATTCTGCCTCGCCTTAAATCACATTACACTCACATTAAGTTTCAAATATAGGTTCTGGAAAGTGGGTTTCACATGATGCCACAATCAATCACGCAGGACATCAGATACTTCACGGGTTTACAGTTCGTGCATCGCAGCAGGACAGGGAAAAAAAAAGTCAGCCTAATAGCCCACTTTCTTGGCTGAGGAATTTAACGGCTAAGGATGGATGTCCCTATTACACGGGCTCTGTGGGGGTCGAGGTGTAGCTCGTCTCAAAAAGGCTTCTCACCATGTTCTGGGAGAGGACTCAGGTGAGGAGCTCTGAAGCTCCACACACACAGGGTCTCCATAAAAGGAAACGCTGGATAGACATCAGCTCTATATTTGAGGCTTATAGAACCAGCGGTAAACAAGGACCCTGAATAATGAACCACAGATTCCACTGTCACAAAAAAAAATAATGAATCACAAATTATGCATCATCTCTGATTTTTTTTAATTACATAATTTGCTTTGAACAATTATGATGATCTACTGTTTGATTAACCCTGCAGTTAATCTAATAACTAAACCATTGTAGGATATCTAAACTGTCTAATATAAACTTAGGATTCATATTAAACTAGTGCAAAAATAAGGAATTAAAATCTTGCCATTGTCGGCTGAGTCTGAGGAAGAGCATGAGTGACTCGGGGGGCTCTGAAAGGCGACGTGAGCAGCCTCTGGGCGCGGCAGTGTTGCTGTCATCGAAATTCAGAGGGCACTCAAATGCGGCTCGACAGTGTAGCCAGCTGACCAGAGGGCTAGAGGGCCGGGGGTGGGGCGTGCTGTGCATTTTTGGGGACCACAGAGGCCCGGTGAAGAGGATGGGGGGGGGGGTAACATTCTCAGTGTGCCGGGCGTGTTCGTTGTAGCATGAAACTAGTGTATATAAAAAGAACAAGGGGCCCTTGACAGAAAGTCACGCCACTGCTCCTACGCCTGTGAAGACGAAGGTAAACACATTCCCCGGCTGCAAAGCCGTCAACCTGGTGTGTTTGCTTGAAGGAAAAAAAAATCATAAGATTCCGCAGCTCTTCGGCGCTCTTACCGAAACTGCAAACGGGAGCTCTCCCGCAACTGTGCACTCAAAGATAAAGGCAACGGCTCTAATAAATATTCTGACACGGCTGCGTTCGCGTACACACTCCCACGCACCTCCACATGCACACCGGATACCTCACCATAGATTACTCTGTCCTGCGGTCACATACAAGGCGGCCCCTGACATTAATGCAACCATGGGGACATACATAATACACAGACTTAATTCTAATCTGTAACAGTATTGCGTTCTTGTAAACAGAATCAGGTGTCCTCACGAGAAGCTCTATCACTGCTTTCTTTTGAATTCTAACAATAACAGGACCTTGGCTAGCATGGCTGACATCACCTTTTTTTCCACCCAGCGTGAACAAAATGTTTCCTCGCAGGAAGACACTGACCCAGGAACAGCTGGCTTTGGTAAAGGGATGTGGGGGGGAGGGGGGGGGTCACAGTGTTAGGGAACATCTCCTCTTACCGTGAATAATAAAACACACCTTGAAATGTTAACTTGGAGTGCTTTAGAGTGATTTAGTCGCCACCTGTCTGTCTGCCCGTGAGGCCAGATGACCTTGTCATGAATGTGAACAGATACGGAAGATGCCAGGGCGAGGGATCATAGAAAAAAAAATACCCCTTTTTTCTGAAAAATACAGCCATGGTCTTCTCCACTGAATTAATTACCATAAACCACCATAGATTGTTTCAGGGTTATTAACAAGCTTTAAAAAGCATCTTATAAAAACTAGCAAAACAATGCTCACAATTAAAAGTTCCGGTAATGCTTTATTTAAAACAATCATTACTACAGTGAAATCCAGTTATAACGGACCATTCAAGGAACCAGGCAAAACAGTCCGTTATATCCAAAGTCGGTTATATCCAGAATTGCCGTATGCCCAGAACACAACTACAGGACACCATTTACTCATGCCACACCCCAGCAGACACACTTGTGGTATAGATTATTATATTGTACTTGTAGTAATCCAACTTTACCTGACTATTTGAAGTATATATGGCCTATAAGTGGCTATACATGTTTGGTACAATAGTAACCTTGACCTTACTTGCTTACGGCATCTCTCCAGCTGTGAGCGTCATCTACCGACGCACAGCGTGCCTGATGATGGACAGCCACACAGACCAATAAGTGTTGCCTGCTGTTACGCCATGCCTATTTAGAGAGTGTGACTATTAATAATCCTGACTGTGTAACTGCACTGGATATCACCGGCACGCCATTCGTCTTGTAGGCGGAGCCTTGTAGGCGGAGCCTGCATGTCTCTTATAACAGAATAAGCGAAATTCCGTTATATATGAGTCTGCTATATCCGATGCTTTTTCTGCATGTTCATAAAGGCGCACAGCCAGGATATTCCATTATAAGTGAGTCTATGGGATTTTCCTGTAGTGCATTATTGATACCTTCATAATGCATTACAGTGGTTGGTATGAAAATTAAGGATGCTTTGTACTGCATTATAAAGGTATCTACAGTGCATTATAGAGCTTCATAAAGCATTCATAATGCATAATAAACATGGCTATAATGTGTTATTCCTTTTTATAAATACTTGTAGGCATGTTTATAATGCTTCATGAATGTATTATAATGTGTTATGAATGCGATAATATATTTTTATAGACATGGCATTCATTGATAGTTCTCTACTAAGACTGGAATTCCTTATACATTCAGTAGACCACTTTAGTATCCTACAGAGTATCAGGTGTGATTCACATTTGTTTCCAGAGCTGGTTTAAGGATACAGAAGTTCATCCAGAGAAGTCTTTCTACATACCATAGATGTACTGAGCTGTTCTTTTTGCACTTGTGGCCTTCCTGTTTGCTTTAATGAGTCTGGCCATTCTCCTCTGACCTCACTCATTAAGAAGAACTTAATGGATGTTTTTTTATTATTGCATTCTTCTCTGTAAACTAGAGTCGTATGTCTAGAGACCGGTCTTGGTCTCCAGACCACTTTTACGCTGTCTTGGTCTTGTCATAGTCTCGACGGTCTATTGTCTTGGTCTTGTCTTGGTCTCGGATCCCTCGGTCTTGTCTTGGTCTCGCTGTCTTGTCACAACGTAACATTCGTTAATGCAACATTATTATTATTTCGCCTTTAGCGCCTTTCAAATGCAACCAATCGATGACATACATGCCTTATGCTGTGATTCAGACATTGGCGCTCATCCAATCAAAATATGCGTTATACGTGCAAAATAAGTGTAACGATAGATAAATGTCAGTTAAAGTACAGAAAAAATGTCAGCGAATTCTTCTGTCATAAAACTTGCGTTCATAGAACACAGTTTTTTGCAGCACAGGTAAAAAAAAAAAACATTCAGCAAACTGCAGATTTTGCAAGTTTCCTTGACCGAGACTACCTCAACCTTCACCGTGCACCTGGAGCGTAAACACCCTGAAAGGTAAGCTAACCAGTAGCCATCTACCCATCTTCAAACTCTTTTACCTACC
>JAABNX020000008.1:13007296-13037113 GCA_015163995.2 Mormyrus lacerda
AGTTACTGGTTAATTAATACATTAAGTAAGAGTGCACTACTACAATATTTGTGCCCCCTCAAGTAAAGTGTTACCAATCTTTGCAACTTTGCATCATCACCACGATCGCACTCATGTTGTCGCTTGTCGATGGTAGATCTTTAAGATCCAAGTATCCTTTACTTGTTTGTTGATATGTGTGTATTGTTTAATACTTTCAAGAAGAGCATACCAGAATACATGAAGGTTTCTGTTGGACAATGTGAAATGAGTTTGAAAGCCATTTTGGCCAGTATCAAATTTCAAAAGTATCTTTTAGAAAGAAACAGCTTTTAAATTATTCACAGCCTGACTGTAATCTCCCCATACTGTATCTGTGTGCTAGGCATTTGTGTCAATTGAAGAGAAAAAACTGTTAGCCTCATATTTATCTGCTACTAATGTGTCCCAATGACGACTGGAAACTGTTTGTGGTGTCTCATTAAAATGAAAGGATTGGGTGACTCCCGGCCTCTCTGGAGGGACAGCTGCTTCTGCAGGTTACTCTTTCTACCCACTCGGTAATCAGCACTAATTAAATCCATAAGTAATGGATTCTATGACTCCCGTTTCCCAACCCATATTCAGTGGATTGCTGACTGAAATGTGATGCGCTTTAATAACAGCATTAGCGAATACGCTTAGTTCAATTTACAAAGCGGATTATTTCTTTTATTTACCTGGTATCCTAACCAAAGAATGTATAATTTACTTTGGGAAAAAAAAAATATTTATTGACTTGAATCCTTCTTCCAAGTTAGCACATGCTGTGGGATTTCATTCTCATTTCATTCTCATTCCTGGAACCAGATAAACATCTTATTTTAATAAATACCATATAGTTCAGATTATTTTATGTTAATTAAAATGCTTTAAAAATACCCATTTATCCATCATACACAGAACGACCAATCACATTTCTGATAGCTCATCATGTGTCACCTGCACCAGGTCATGTTGCTCAGGGTCACCTTATCATCTGCAGACTCCACTGGCTGATGTGACACTCAAAGAAGGAGACTGTTTACTTAGTTCCAGCCGAAACCGACAGCAGCACATGTCTCCATAGAGCAGTGAGAGGGACCCAGACTGAATGAGCCAGACTGAGCACTCCCTAGTTGTAGTCCTGGAGGGCTGGAGCACTATGCATTTTTGGGTTTCCCCACATTTAACACACCTGATTCAACTCCTGGTATCTCCTTGTGCTAATTAACACACAGCGCTTGAGTTGAATCATTTGTGGTGGAAGAGGGAAAGAACTAAGCTACACAGGGCTTCGGCCCCCCAGGACTGCAGTTTGACACCCCTGCCCTAGACCTTCACCTTCTAACCACAGACAACCAATGCAATATGAACCCCTTGTCTCTGCCATACTTTATACTGAATGATGTGTGACTGAAAAAACCCACTCAACTGGAACTGCTTAGATTCCAAGATAAATTCTGTTTAAATTTATCTTGTAACTCAGTTGCATCACTCAAATTTTGTATACATTTTAGAAAATATTTTTATTGCATTCTTAGTAAATAGTTTTTTCATGAATCTTTATATAATTTTTATCATTGATTACCTAGTACTGACGAAATGTAAAAAATGACTCTCATTCTGAATTATAACGACTGTAATGGAAAATGTTCTTTTTAATGGTGTCACATCCTGTCCACCACGTCCACCCGACCCTCCTGTCTCCTCCCTATAGTGTGTCCCTAGTGCCTGTGACTCGTTTGTCTTACCCCTCCCAGCTGCCTCTCATCAGCTCCCCCGTAAATCTCGTATATATTTGGTTCCCAGGCTTGTGTTCCCCAGTTCAATCTTTCAAACTTTTCTGTTGCCTGTGCACTTCTTTGTCCTAGTTCACCCTTCTCTCGATCCCCTGCAATCCTGATTACTGCCCCTGTTTAGTTAAATTCAATTTAACACCCTTTTTGTTTCGTCAACATGCCTGCTCTCGAAGTCCTTTGTCCTTCAAGTCGTCACAAATGGGTGGCTGCAGATTAAATAAACTGAATTTGTGTGTCATCACAGCTGAGGTGAGGAGGCAATGATTTTGGGAGAGATGATTAAAAACAGCCTAATTTCTGCAATGTATGCTACAGGAACTGGGCCTCTGTAGAACCCATCAGGG
Organism: Mormyrus lacerda; assembly: GCA_015163995.2. Taxonomy (NCBI): domain Eukaryota; kingdom Metazoa; phylum Chordata; class Actinopteri; order Osteoglossiformes; family Mormyridae; genus Mormyrus; species Mormyrus lacerda. The sequence continues at coordinate 13,009,440 of JAABNX020000008.1, forward strand.
TAATTACTGTATCCACAGAGCTGGCTGAATTTAACATAACGTAAATCAGTGATAAATCCGTAAAAATGTAATCTACCCCCTCCCCCCACGTCACATTCCCCTAATTTAATTTTCTCATTGAAGCATAGTGTTCATATCTCATTCTTGGTTTAGTGGCATGTGTGGAAAATGACACAGCAGGGCTTACTGAGCTTAATGTGTTTGACAACAAAAATAAACGTTTTCTTTGTTTATGAAGCATGTTTAATGGTTGTCTAAATTGAAAACAACGCTAATAACAGTAATTAAACAAAGAAGAATCATTTACGCATATGATTCTCACCATGGGTCCTCATAGCATGCTAGATTTAATCCTGACCTCTTAATTATGAACTCTTAACTATGTTTGAAAGAGATATTAACTGACTATAATGATTCAAGTTGCTTGTTACTTGAGGCTATGTATCTGAATTGTGCTAAGCAAACTTTTTTGTCTTATTAAAATGTTTATCTTGTTTAATCACTTATGAAATATTAACATAGCAGACTATTTTAAAAATATTTTATTTATGTTAAATAGTTAAGTATCCATGGATTTCAAAAAGGTGTTTATTTTATTAATTGACAAACTAATTGTGTCCAAGGTGCAACACCAAAGATAATAAGAAATATTTGCTCACCATTCCAGCGATGTTGACAATTGAAAAAAATAATGTATTGCAGTATTAATGAAAACATTTAACCTAACCTTTAAAAATCAATCAATTGATTGATTAGCTTAATTAGATCTAATTAGTTAAAAACTGAAAATACAGTAGAACTGGAGGCCATTTTCAACACATTTCTTCCTGTACCATGACTCTTCACAAGAATTTACCAGGAGTGCTACCTAACATTCAACCATTTTTTGTTCCTTTAGGTCAGAAGTCTGAAATGCGAATGGGAACTTGGACAAAACCCAATTAGGCTGGTGTAAATGAATTCAACAGCCTTCATATTCTCATGTTTTGCAGTCTACACACAAAGTGAAGCTAGTGCTGGTTCCAAACTTGGTGATTAAGGTCCAGAATGATTCTGATCTTTGTGAGAAAGCTAATATCAGATTGGGTGGTAGTAAACAGGAGTGATCTTCTATATCTCCTTTATTTATTTTTTTCTTAGTGGAAGTCATTCAATATTACCATTAGGTTTTTGTTTAGTGTGATCACACTTAATGTCTTGCCAAATGTGCTGTGCTTTTCTACCACAGAGGGGAAGCTATCAGTTTTTTTTCCCCCACGTGCCGCCATGCTCAGTCTGTTTACTATTTCTACGTAATGCTGCGGACATTAAAATATACGCTGGCTCCCAATGCAGGAAATTTCATTTCCGAGAACTGAAACCCTGCGATGTTCCCCTGGTGGCAGCAATATGCATATGCGGTTTTAGTGGAATAGAGATACTTCCACTTGAGGGGAGAAAACAAAGTGGATGTACGGATCACAGGGCATGTTTTGTTAATGTGGCATGAAGCCTAAATAGGCAGGAATTAGATAGCGAGGAAACGGCATTGTTCCACTTCCTGGGTTTCAAAAACAGCAAGATGGAAGCGTGAATCCAATTTGTTTAAGTTTTGCTCCAGGCGTTTTACCTGCCTGATGCTGTGACCACAATCAAAGCCACTGTGTGCCGCACAGAGCCGGCACTGATGGCCAATGGGAAGCCACCAAATCACTTCTTATTTGAATGAGATATTGAGGTCAAGTGCATTGATAGTGTTGCCTCCCCACCTATCTGACCACACTTTATCTCCTAAAAAATTTTCTATGAGCGTCACTACTTTTCAAGTCATGGGCTCAATAATGCACTCGTGCTTTTATCTGAACCACTTTATTTTTCAGGTTTGGCCATTAGTGCAGGTGTATCTATCTACTGAATCAGTTCAGGCAAACTGCTGTTGTCAAGGATACGACCCAGTCTATTTTTTTTCCTACCTGGTTGCCTAACTGATATATGCCCTCTGTTGCCTGAAGATCCCCTTTTTAAAAATAAACTTTTCTTCATTTTTCCAGCTCCAAACGTACAGGTATGACCTGTGAAGTCTTCGAAAGGGTAGCCCTACTTTTGTTTATGCTTTTGACAGACTTTCATTTATTGGTTCATCATGACTATAAGATGAGACAAAACAAAATAACTGAGATGGCTTTGGTGTTGGGGTAATAGAGGCACAATGTCTCTTCACAGTGATAAGCGGCAACGGGTTGAGGGCCCCCAAAATGCCTGTTTGTATATATGTGGGGGGTGGAATTCTCCATGGCTCACAGCTGAGGCAGGGCAATATATGGAAAAAATATTGTGTTGTGATTATGAACATTCATATCGTCATCAATTTGAATATTGTGAGCATCGTGATATAGGCTAATTTTCTTGCATAATTGACAGTTGTAGTGCAGTATTTTTACACAAATTCCATGGTGTGAGTCTGTTGTTGGTGCAATTTATAATAATGCCTGTTACATGTTTCATAACTATCAGCAAAACAATCTGGTCATCAAATTCAGAAAAACTCAAAAACACATCATATTTTACTGTTGTCTACATATGAATCTCAGAATATTGTGATAAATATCAACACTGTGAAAATATCAGAAAATATGGTAATATTTTTCAGGCTTATTGCTCAATCCTAGTCAATCAAAGTCCCTGGAACGATTAGTGGGGCAGTCAGAGAAGAATCCAAGCGACAAAACGTACTGTCTGCATTACCTTACGCCCTGTAACAAATTTCTTTACAGTCCATTGTCGTCTTTTTTCAAATCCTGAATCTGTTTAAGTGCATGTATGAGGGAGAACTAATGTAGAGTCTTGAATAAATAAAGTCTTGAATTATATCATGACAATTATCAGTATCATTTGGTAAAATATCAGTCTAATATTTTGCCATTTCATGCAGCCATAGCTGAAGGTTGTCCTGTTGATCGCTCCTATTAGCCAGAAGCTGAGTGTTAAGCACACCTACAATTTGCATCAGACATACAACCTGCCATCCTGGCCAGGCTACTTCATTAATCCTTCTTTCCATGCGTGTTATATAAAGATCAGATAAAGGGTGCACTGTAAAATCTCTGCTTTCAGAAAATGTGCGGATCTCTCGTTCCTGCTCACATCCAAAACCTACATAACTTAAATAGGCAGATCAAGAAAACGTTTAATGCCATACTCACAGCTTTCGTAGTAGTTCTGGTAAGTTCTAAAAAATCCTCCCCCCCTCCAAAAAAAAACCCAAAAACAATCTAAAAAAAACTGTTTGGTTATAAGAACACCATCAAATTCATGGCCATTTACTCATAATGCTACCATAATGCAAGACCCCTGTAGTTTTGGCACAGATGACCATATGCTGAGACTGTTTGCTTTAATAACGCAGGTAAACAGTCAGCGCTACACAGTGTATAATTATGGCTTCTATAGTATGATCTGTTTTCGAGTGACTGTTTCCTGGGGAGGTCATCTGTGGTGGAGGAGATGTTTGCATGGAGTTTTTCAAAACTTTTTCTTTAAGTAGTTATTCAGATGAACCTGTACCCAAGACAGCTGAATACGAAAACCAAAGGAAAGGCAAGTTCGCACCCCCTGCTTTAGCAATCGTGTCACATGGTCGATGCCGCTCTGACTCCCTGCTCTCTGTCTTTAGCACAGCTGGCTTTGATCTCAGCTGAACAAGTGTAGCCAAGAAGCTGCATTTGGACTCTTAAGGGGATACTTTCGCCAGCTTGGAAATAAACAAGGCTTGGTGCCTTCAGTCCATGGTTTTCGAGCGTATAGTTTTAAAATGCTGCAGACTTTTAAGTATGTTTCCTGTTCAGCCTTGTCTTTCAGTGCCTGGAAGCTTTCAGTACCTTTGCAGCTGAGTTTCAATCAAAGCCAGATGGTGGTAATGACTCTCCTCCCTACTGCCGTGCCAAAGTCTTCGTGTCAAACGAGCAATGCTGGAGTTTTTAATAAGCCTTTGCTGAGCTATTGTTTGAATTAATGATAATTATAAAGGCTTTAAGGAAAAACCATTAGCAATTGTAATGGTGAAAAAATTTGCAAATAACTATGGTTTTACCCAAAAAATGTACATTTTGCTATTTATTAATTAACTTTCAATCAACCATTGACTACTTGTAGAATAGCTTGCATAATTTACCAATAATTAATCAATCTACCATCCACATTGCCCCAGTGAGGGCTGTAACAATAATGAACTAAAAGATTGATTAATATAAATACTATAGTAAATACAAATTTTGTTAGTTTTAAAATTTATTCAATAACAACAACAATTTATTAGCACGATACATGTAACAGGCAATTAAAACTTCCAGCAAGTGACGTATTCATATCATGTGATTTGTTGGTCAAGCGCAATTAAGGGTTCTACAACACGTCATGTGACATTAAACCCAGCTTTGGCTGATTTGCTGATTTTAATTGTTACCTTAGAAGCTTTTTCTTTGCCCTGAATGAATTTTAGTTGTTGTGCTGCACCCTGCGTCATATCTCCAGGCCAGTGTGTTTGTGGAGTTTGCGTGTTTTGACTGGTGCCTCTAAATCACCCTTAGTGTGTGACCGCGATGGACTGGCATCCCCTCTCAGAGTGTCCCCTGGCTTGTGTCCTATGGCTTCCTGAGATTGTCGCTCTTCGCCTGAGACATCGAATTGAAATGATCCATCTTTCAGAACTTTGATCTTATCCAAAACTATACGGCATGACACTCCATCTGCCACACTTTCGCATGCCACTCTCATAATCAGGGTCATTTAGAGGAATCATGTCCTTTGAAAGGGGCACTTTGGAAATGTGGAATATATTAACATAAACACCCACATAGGACTCTGAAAGAACAGCCTTGGAGTCGTGAGGTGATAGGGCTGCATGCTGAGCCACCCCGCTTTCCTAAAATGAATAAACCTGCAGAGAAATTCACTTGAGGTCAAGTGGATTCATGTTTTACCCGAAACATACACCTCAGTGTGGGCGGAGGCAAAAGCGATGATGTAATGTAACAGGAGTTGTGGGAAAAGGAAGAGAAGCAGAAAATAAGTTCTGTTCACCTGCTGGTATGTGACTGACTGGTGGATTGCATTTTGGCCAGTTTCTTGACATCAGTGACCGCTGATTAACGTTAATATTTCACCTTCCCATAAAATATATCAGTATTGAATTAACAAGTCAGCTCCTGTTTCAGGTAGTTCTTTCAATGTGCTGCAGAGGAATTCAAGAATGAGTCCGTCAGCAAAGGTTTGTTCTCTCCCCATTTGTTGGCTGGGTTTGGAAACCACGAAATCTACATTTCTATTACAGTATGTTTAAGGTTTAAAGTGTGTTTGTTTCTAGTGTCGTTCTTGAGAGGAACAGAAAGTTTAAATTTAATTTAACAAAACATTCAGTAGTAGGTGATTTATAGGGCAACAGCAGAACAACATTTTTTTTATAATGCCAGCACAAGGGAGTGAAATGTAACATTTATAAGACAATAATTGTGTGTTTTTTTTTATTTATAGTCCTATAAAAAACAAATGTTCAGTTTTATTCAAGCTGCTTTCTGCTTTGAAGAACAGTGGTGTAAAAAATGCATCCCCGCCAATTTTTTTTTTTTGGTTGATACCATTTATGGACTGAATCTGAGAGATAATGCTACCCCATGCAACACTGTAATTCTCCGTGGCTGCTTAGGACGCAAAGTAGTAATGCTAACATATGTGTTTCAAATATATAAAAATATCCTGTGTGCATCTGTACCATCATCCTGTCAGATAGAGGCTAAATAGCAGTTGAAATGTGGGAAACTCAGATTTCTACCTATTCTGAGATCGATAAGATCCATGTCAAAATTAAAATTAATGTTTACCCTCCAAATGTGTGATACATCTTTCCTGAAGCGTGAGCAGAGTGGTGCTCTTTGAGAACACATTGCCGAAAATTATTCCATTCATGTTTATTATGAGAAAATGGCTTCATAGGTTAATTGAGTGCAAAGTTGACAACAATCCTAGTGATGCTAATGGAGAAGGAGTTGGTTTGCTGCTTAGAGAGATGATGAAAGGTCAAAAGCATAACCTTGAGCAGAATGACTGAAGGGGATGTTTTTTCTTGCTCATTCAAAATTGGTTTTCATTCGTTATTGGGGCATGCTGTTTTTTTGAGGAGGGCTGATTGCATCTCGTTTGTTCCGACACAGACACTGGGTGTTTATTTGGATCCAGTACCTAGAGCAGGTCAGGGGAGCCATCAAGAAAAGCCTCAGTGAATGACGTTTCAGTTGTAGTGTAGGCCAAGATTAGAAACAAATCCTAAAATTACAGCTGTAATTCGAAAAGACAATCACTTTACATCATTTAATTGATCTAATGACACTTCAATCCAGAGCAACTTGGTCGATTAGTCTAATTCATTTGAATAGCTTGATATTCATTTTGTTCATCTCACCATACACTCCTATATCGGCGTTTATTGTAGAATTAGAAATGGTTACGATATTTTCTAACAAAAAATTTTAAAATCAGTTTATCAATCATTACTCCGCCTGCCTATAAGTACTGGCATCTTATTTGGAGGTAACAGATTCTGGGCCAAACTGACTTTCATCAAATAAGACAAACTTCAGACGTCCGCGATTAGCTTGCGTGTCACGCGTGCCAACACAGCGCTGCGTCCTTGCAAATGACAATGTGCCTCCCTGTCGTAAGACACATGGCCGATGCGGGGGCCGCCTGCGCACAAACACGCCATTCATCCCCATTACTGACAGCATCGAGGGACCGCGGAGATCAAAGGAAAAAAAAAAAACCCATCCGGAAGAATCCCAGAGATCTCAAGACTATCTTTTAAAATGAATGGCCTCTCCTGTTTTATTTTAAAGGGATCTGTCATAAAGTCAAACATCAGGTCTGTCCTCTTGGTGCGGCACTGTCCCATAAACTACCCTCGTGGTGACTGTAGGCATTTGACAGAGACGGCCAGTGAGGCTGGAGATAGGGCTTAGCTTATATAAACCTTGTGAGGAAGATGAGTTACGACATGGCTCAAAGTGTAATTTTAATAGGACTCCTGGCTGCCACTATAAAGGCACCATGCTTTCTGACATTGAAAACAAGGGCCATTCTCACACACGCCGCGAACACGCTGTTAGCGCGGTATGGGGCCACTTTTATTGTTAGCATTTTTTTTTTCTCTCCCAGAGTAACTGCATGTCAGCAGCAGTGCTGACCTGTAAAGAATGTCCCACTGTCGAGAAACAGTGTCAAGGGCGTCGCGGAGAAACCCTCTGTCTGCGCTCATGGCGCTGAAATGAAGGGAGCCTCTCCACCGTCGGAACACGGGCGGCGAGACGAATCATACAGTCATCCTGGGTCAAAGCTAGAGGCCTAGGCTGCAGGTTGATTTCCCATCCTTCAGAAAGACCTTCATGTTTCCAGTTGTGTTGGGAATCCACCAACACTGACCACTGACTGAACGCCACTGCAGCTGTTGTACTGTTGGCAAAACTGGTTTAAGGAGCGGACGCCAAAGTCCACCCCGGTGAGGCACCTCTGAAAATACCTGCATGTGTAGCAAGGCATCAAATCCGTAATTCACCATAGCTAAGCACCTGTAGTCCTAGAAACACTTTAACGTTGAATACAACAATGACTCACTCACTGCACTGACTTCACGCCAAAAGGCTCCTATTGCAACAACACCTCAGTCACTAAACTAATTCTCCCAAGCTAAAAAAATATGGACCTCCCCAATACTGGTCCTTGCAGCACTGCATATGCTACACTTTGCTGGACATTTAGTTAGTGAATGTTGAATAACATTGAGCCCACTCACATTTCTGCCCATAAAATACATTTGGCTTTATTGAGCCATTTGTGTAACAGGAGTGTGAGAATCATTTAGGAAGCAAAAGTGAACATAAACACATAACACAAGTATTAGACAGGCAATCGTTTGATCCAGGGCCATCGCTCAAAAAACACTCAAATGAAGAAGCTATTTTTGCAGAGAATAGCGCAGACTTAGCCAGGGTGACTTGGTGCTGGCATCTAATCTATAATCACAGTTAAGATTTGAAAAACACAAAACACAAATAATTAATGTTTTTGGGGGACAAAACCAGACACTTGCTCTTCCCGCATGGACATATTAGAATCAGCCTTCTGGTGAATTTTTTAGATAAATAATCATGGATTAATTGAAAATGTATTATTAATATTACGAGGAGTCCAAAGATATGAAGAACACCTTTGCATGCCCTGGGCCCTTATTATAACTCACGTCACAATCCTACCCAGAATCCTGCTTATCCTGACTCCATGAAGTGCCAGTGGAGGAGAAAAGAAAATTCACACTTCATTTGAATGACTCCTTTGCCGAGTTCCCTTGGCAACTTGCTTATATGGATGCGGGTTGACAGTTTGTCCTTTTACTCCAAATGGCACATCGCCAGTTCATTTGTAAGCAAACAGCTATGGGAGCAACAGCGTGACGGACCCCCTGTCGTACGATCCTGATCCTGGGGAACTGCCCGCTTCCTGTGGCAAAGCGGTGTTCGAAATGTACCCTCTCGCTGCAGGCGTGCGTCCATGCTCAAATCTGCCAAGCTTGTTTGGTATGGCTTCTTGACTTACTGTAATTTACTATAGGATAAACGTAGAAAAGCTTTCCTGTGTAGAGTGGAGCGTGGCTACAGTCTAAGATATTAGATTATTGGCCCATAGGAACCCCCCGAAAAGGCTCTATCTGCCACTAGCAATGCTATGCACCAGGTTGTTTCTGTACGTATATCCAGCCTAGTAGCGCTTAGCTTCTCAGGTTGGCTCCATCCATCCTCCACACTGACCTGTCACACGTATCCCACACACAATGAGTCTCGTCTTAATATTTCACAGAGCACAATAAGCCTTGGAACACGTCCGTGTTCATGCACACACAGGCAGGAGCATAACTAGGAATTCTGGGCCCCCTGACAAAATGTCACTTGGGGACGTGCTACGGTTTACGCTGTCAGTCTGAAGAAACACAGGTCCCCCATGGTAGCATTTGCACAGCGGAGGTGTTATGTGTAAATATATAAATTATAATTACAATTGTGAGGAGCCCCCATGAAGTTCTGAGTCCCGTGAATCTGTAACCCCTGTGCACGGATACTCAGTCAAAGCTGAACATTTATTTAATTAGTTTGAGTGATGCCAAGCTATAAGAATTTCGGGGTAATGTTTTTCATTAAACGTTAACCTTTTCAGTATTGATAGATGTGCGATGCCCTTAAAGCAGGGCTTCCTGATCTCATTGTCCTCCCTCCAGAGACATCGCCTTGGTTTAGAATGGCAGTCTATATGGGAGATGCATTACATCATCGACCAAAGATCGATCAGATCGCCAACTGCCCAGTTCGTCTCAGGCATTTCAATCCAGACTGTCTGGACCTTGATGAAGGAGTGATTTGAGCTACGAAGCTGGGGCCTCTTAAATCGCATATGAAAAACCTCCTTCGTTGTCACATATTATTCTATATACTGCCTTACTTTTTTCAGTTAATGGATTTAATATTTTTAAGATATTTTTATATGCAAAAAAAACATATCCATATATATGATTTTGGCACTTTCAAATCATGTCAGAGAATCAGTGTGTGTATGTACTATGAATAATATATTTTTTTTGCAAACTGCAGCCTGGTCCTTCCCTGTCTCTCATTATTGAAGGGCTTCTTCTTTGCTTTATGGGACTTCAGTCCTGCTTCTAGGAGCCTGATATGAACTGTCCTAGCAGTGCACTTCACACCTGCGCTTCACGTTCCTCATTCCTTTTGAAGGTCACTTGATGTCATCCTCCGATTCATGAGAAACTGTCGGATAAGAAAGTCACTTCCGCCCTCTGCCCGGCTGGTTTCTGCCCGCTCCCAGTGTCTCCTGCTTCACCTTATTCTTCTGTACTGCTGTCTTAGAAACTTTGAACCTGGAAACAACCTGCTGCTCAGCGTAACCTTCACTTTTCTTCTAAGGTCAAACAGATAGTAATCATATATAGGGTTCCTGAAGTGAATCCATCCTTCTTACTTTTGACAGTGTCCATATAAAAAACACATATCAGATCCTTAAAGATACGGGTTATAACCCAGATCCACTCAAGCAGCCGCAGTAGGCTATCATCCTTACATACTGCAAAGTGGATTACCGCACAATATCTGGTGTCGAATAAGTCACCAGAGACCAGGAGTTGGTCTCTGACAGTAATGGGATCAAAACAGAACACAGGCCTGCGAGTAGCCCTGCCCTGCTCTGCAATCTAAAGTAATTTCCCCCATGTAATGCTTCGTTACGTGCCGCATCCGGGAAAATAAATTGGCCCCATTTATTTGGGCAGAGTTTTTAAGGCCGATGGTCTGATCCCAGAGGAGAAAGGACCAGGGGGGTCTTATCTGTCCGTCTCTCTCTCATGCTCTCCCTGTGCTTTTCAGGACAATTCCCTTAAGGCATGTTTCCCTGAGCAGTCGAACTGAGCCACTGCTTGTGCTGTCTAGATACATATTTATAGAACTCACTATTTATCTGGCTGGGCGCAGTATAAACAAGAGCAAGATTGCTTGTGTAGCTGTGTCTACTTCCTCATTTATAGATCTGGGTGTTTCTGAGATCCCAAGCAATAAAATCAGACAAGTCCTATAAGGTTTGGTATGTTGCTTTTGCAGTAAAAATGTCACCGTATAACAGTAACAAAATCGATGGCACCCTTTTCTAGGCAAATGTTTAAAAATGAGCTCATATATTAACATCAAATTTATTATGATGTTACAATGCGCCACTTAATCTGAGCTTTGCACACAATTCTGTAAAAGCACTCTTTGTCTTTGTTTGATCAAGGGACAAATGTTGATAGGCTAATGAACTGAATACATTTCTTTCGGCCTTCCTGCTGTTGATATATGACGCCACACCCTTAAAGTCTGCGAGGAGGCCAGCGCCCACCTTTCTGTTTATTCCTGATGGTAAAAAAAAGCGACACAAGGGTCACCTATCTGCCCATAACTCGATGCAGCACCAAGCCAGAAGCCTTTTCGGAAAAGCAACTAAATTACTATTAAATGTAAAAATATCAGTTTGCTTAGCTTACAGCTCCAATTTGTTATGCATTAACACAGAAACAAGGAATCATTACAGAGGACCAGGTGACCCAAACAGAAGGTGGGACATCCTGCAGGAATGACATCTGATTGGCCACAACAGTACCTGTCGGTACCTGTTAGTAATAATCCATCCATTCGTACCATCTGCTTATCCAGTATGGGTTCATGGTAATATTCACACACTGATGGTAAGAACCGTGACATTGTGAGTGCAGCCGTCAGTTCGCCACCCTACACACTGGCACCGAGTCACTGAGGGACTTCGGCTGGGACCCTCACTACAGCATACACCTCGCTTTAAGCAAGCAGGCCCATCCTGTGTCATTTATACAATGCTACCATGCGGGGGGGGGGTTCAGCAACCAGGTGACCCCAGAGGTTTTTTTCTCTCCTCTACTTTCTTTCTTTCTTTCTTTCTTTCTTTCTTTCTTTCTGTCTTCCTTTTTCCCTCTTTCATTTGGTACTCTATATAAATGATGCAGTACAGTATAACCACACACCCATGTCAAGTGTATATTACATAATAACCATATAATTTAGAGGCATTATTTCTGGTGGGGGGGGAGCGAGCAGACCTTTGCATATTCTGTATTAAAGAAAATCAAACGCATCCTATTGTAATTAGGAAGGATTACTGGGGTGTGTGTGTGTGTGTGTGTGGGGGGGGGGTGTTACCTCTGCCTTTTTAATTGATTTCTGACGGGCTGTATTAATTCACTTTCAGTATTACATAAGGCTGAACTGAACTGCCCTGCCTTTTGTTAATGACTTTTACCCTTGGTCTTGATTTACCATACAGGCATTCTAGCATGTGCCCAGAGCCACCAATCAGCTCTGTTTCTATCTGACGTGAGAGAAACAGAGCTGATTTCAGAAATTGTCCAGCTTTGGGTATGTGATGTTAAAAGGACACTTCTATATCATTGCAGTTCTATGTCATTACAGTTCTATATCATTGCAGTTCTATGTCATTACAGTGCTATATCATTGCAGTTCTTTTTCATTACAGTTTTATGTCATTACAATTCTATGTCATTCCTCCTATTTAAATTACGTTTTTACAAGACTGTGAACATGGCGTCTGTGGTTGTTGCAGAACAAAGAGATGGCGGGCTTTAGCGAGGCTCTTAATGAATAACATGCTGCATATGGTTCATTGATAGAACTGCAGTCCTGCACATTAATTATAAGTGGTGGGAAATGGGGGAATATCAGATGCATGCTGGGACTGGCACTTTCATTCCTCTGCCAGAACAGATTTTGCCCAAATAAAAGGGGTTTGCTTCTGCTACCCAAGTGAAAGGGGATGTTTGGTGTTTTTTTTGGACATACAGTTAAGGCTTGCAGCAAATTGGGGTCCTTCCGTTTCGGAAAAGCAAGCACACACTTCGGAATTCTGCTGATGTTTATGGATGTTTTTTTCCGAGCCTTCAATGGATGTACCCTGGAAGAAATGAGAATGTTTTATTTTCTTGTATTTATTTCTACTGTATGTGACATATGGTAGGACATCTTGGTTGGTCAAACACAAGCTTTCCAAGCTACTACTCATTGCATATCTTCAAAGACATCTTATCCCTGCTCCATCTTTACATAATTCTACCAGTAATAGTCCGTAATCCTGCGATAGACCCTTATTCTGAATAAAAGCCAATTGATGGCTAGTAATGATAGCCAGCAAGAGGGCTGTTTTGACTGGTGAGGCCAACCCATGCGGATTGCACAGTCGGGTACCATTTAGTGGTCTTCATACTAAAATTACATACATGGGCTTTACTTATGACGCTGCAATAATCATTCAGAAACACAGAGTGTCTGCAGGGAGAGTATTTCGCGTTAGCTGGGAAGATGGAGTGTCCCCGGTGCCAATTAGCAGGGCATATCACAGCCCGGGCTGACATCTCCATCATCTTCATCCAAAGCAGAAGGCAGCGGCGGGTGGCGGGTGGGGTAGTGAAAAGAGCGACTGCTAGGAGGTGGGAAGCTCTTGTCTTGGTAGCACAAACCACAGCCAAAGGCCTGTATTTATTTTAATTGGGGACATGTATGAGAGGTTTGAATCTTTTAATAAATGAGCTTATTTTAATATTTAAAAGCTGTAATTTTCTGCTTCACGGTGCAGGCGGAATGCCAAGTGGCGAAGGAGGCCCTATTTTAATTTACTCAATCAACGGGTTCTTTTGTCGGAATGGATTGAGGGAACCAGGCGCTCTCAAGCGAATTTAATTCACTGTAAGTGTCGGGCTTTCATCCAGTGGATGAAAGTGACCTTATCGTCGTGTCGACCAAGAGACACTCGATGTTCTGTCCTTAAAGTAGACACCTGGCTTTTCACAAAAACTGTGGCGAGAAAGTCTTTCAGGGCACAAGAACCTTGCTCTCGACACCAGAACCCCTTAACAAGAACTGGACTCATGTTTGCTGTTTTGCTAGGCGAACTCCTTTAAATGCTGTCATTAGAATATTCTAGTTAAACCTCTGAAACCAGTGAACCATAATAAATCTCATCGTGTGCTACTCTACCACCATCTTCCATGTGTCCGGTGAACATGGAACTGACTAACATTTAGTTTTCATCCTTACCATGTTTCCTTATTTAATGGCTTTTCAGTAGGAGGTTTGCTGTTTTCATTTTGGCTGATGCTTTTAAGACACATAGATACTATGCACAGCATCAATGGAAACAAACGGACACATTAAATAAAAAATGAACTTGTGTCCCCAACTGACAGAGGAGGTAAAGAACATGCGTTGATTACAGCGTGTCGCTGCACCCAGCACATGACAAATCACCTCAGGGATGAGAACCTGAGTGCGGCCACGTGGCAGACGAGACCTCAGCACCACACTCTTCTGAACGAAACAGTGTTTCCCAGTGGCTAGAGTGCCAATCATACCACCAACAGCCAAGTCAATCCCTGTAAGTCGAAGGACCTCCTTATAGGATTGGATGTAGATCAATGTCATTCCCAGGACAAAGCAATTGCAGGATAAGGGCCTTGATCAAGGGCCCAGTGGAGTAGAATGACTCTGGGCATTCACAGGATGTGAACCAGCAACCTTCCACTTACAAGCAAATCTGTAGTTCTGTGTTTATAGTACATGCTCAATAACTCGTGAATTTAATGAGGGTCATTTTTTATTACAGGAAATACTACTGAACTCCCCTCTTTATTTGACATACGTGGAGTTAATTATTAAATTCAGAGAGTAAACAAGCATCATTTGTTCAGTGGTTATTGCTGGGTACATAGACTTCAGTATCTCACATTTCGATCAATACTGTTCATATTAGGAAGCCATTCAGCAGGTGGCGTAGTGTTTAAGGATAGAATTTTTTTTAATCCCAATGAGTGTCTTAAAGTTCTGGGAAGGGGCCCCGATGTGTTAAGTTCTGCCGTTCCTTTATAACGTCCCGGTTTACAAATAAGGAAAAATATCAGCTAAGCAACCATCTTTGTCGACATGTCTTCCCAATTCACCGCCAGCCCAGATCACTCTGTGACCAAGACAGTCTTCACCTAATGCATAAAGGGACCCGCAGGGATTATTTTGTCACCAAACCTGGTGTTGCTGCCTCCTGAACAGGGGCTTGAGGTATGACTGGGAACTTTCTGCTGCCTCTGAATCTGCACACGCCGCACTGCAAGATGTGAGAATCTTACGCCAAAAACCTCCATTACAACATCATTTGCATTCTGCATCGCCGGACTTCCTTCCCAGTGACCGATTTATCATTTGGAGAGTGAGGCTAAAAAATCGCACGTTAAATAATAAAGCATTCATCCTTTCTCTGTCAATTAAAACGTCCTTCCTCCACATTGTAACTGGGCCCGATGACACACATCAAATTTAAGTGCTGCTTTCCCAAACGAGATGTCACCCGCGCAGGAAGTGAAATAATACTGGTGATGGTGCAGTTCACTTTCCTTTATTGCTGTGTTTTTAAATGACACAAACAGGAAAGTGGAAATTCAGCAGTTCGTTATCAGGGCAGCGAAAGCGCCGCAAAACAAGCGTGTTGGAAAAAAAAAAAAAAATAGAAAAAATCCACAGACCGATGATGTGACACTTCATTTTACGAAAGAAAGTGCTCATTAAAATTGTAAGCGTTTGTTCACTATTTTGTGCCTTTTCTACCTAACTGGGTCGCGATATTAAAAGTCTCATTAAGTTTGCGTCCCGTATTAATTCTGCTAACAGCTCTCTGTAGTTTTGTAATACAGATGCACTCCTTGAGAAGACTTCATGTGAAGAATGCCAGATGCTCCGCGAGTCCTCACGGTTTGCCTTCCATTCCCGCTTAGCAAGCTCCTCTTCCTGGGGGTGCTACCCCCCCACAGACGTGCACATAATGCAAAATAACACCCTCTTGTTATGACGACAGCTGGTTTTACTCAGTGTCCATCATTCTTAAGATTTTTAGCCTAAGAGGCCACTTGATATCAGAAGGCGCTGGAACGCAAAGGGTATATGATGGCGGAGAGGTAATGAGACGGCGCCTACAAAACGCGGACCTGAATGCTCTGTATTTTAAAAAATAAATCTAAACTAATAATGGACAGTAACCAGAGACCTGTCAGTTTCACACGAATGAATGTTGGAATGTAGGCAGTGAAAAACAGAGAAGAGCAGACATGCGTTCCGGCAGGATCGAGCTCTGCTTGTAAGTGATATCTGGCTCATGCTTCTCTCAGTACATTGTTTTAAAAAGCGGAGGATTTTCTGACTGAGAGCTGATTGGATGCTTAATAAAAAAGGTGAAACACTTAATTTGCCCACATAACATCTTGTAGTACGTATATCCCTGAAACATACCGAAACTCCAACCTGTTGTGTTTCATTCATTCATTCATTCATTCATTAATTTCCCAACCCGCTTTGTCCTATTGGGTCGCGGGGGGTCCGGAGCCTATCCCGGAAGCAATGGGCACGAGGCAGGGAACAACCCTGGACAGGGAGCCAGCCCATCGCAGGGTTTCATTAATGACTACTGCTATTAAAAACCACAATGAAACTCTGTCTTTTTGGAGTTTAATGAGTTCCACTGGCTAGAATGTGTCCATTAATAGAATTTTTTTGGAATCCTCTGCACTCTGTCTTCACCTTGAGAAATCTCATTAATTCGCCCTTAATTGGCAGCGCATCCTCTCCTGTGAATGACTGCTGAGATATTACTGCTCACAGAGATGGTATCCAAGGCCTTGACAGAGTGTGAGGCCTCATCTGTCTCTGACAAGCCAATGAGCAAAATGTATTCTCAAATATTAATCATTTGCATATGCCGATTGTCACCTGTCAGGTCGTCTTACCAAGCCTCTTGGTACATCCTTCCTTTTGCTATTTTATTGGCGATGAACCCACTGACCCCGTCCCTCTCACAGGAGAACCACTGCTTGGAGTGAGGGATCTGTATATGTGTCCATACAAAGACCTGTCATGGAAGTGTGGCAAGATCCCCTACTATTATTCTGCAAGTTGTACATTTCAATGAGTAGAAGAACACGGTATGGTTGAGATTCAATCAGAGGTCTTTACTACACCACACACGGCATACCTGTCATCTGCATTGGTGTGTCCCAACCTCTGCACCACTGGGCTCTCCAGGGAACCCAAAGACACCAGCCTTCAAATGCAACGTGACATCTGGCCAATCAGAACACTGGACAAATGCTGACGGACAACTTGTAAGTGAACTCTGACATCCTCACCACAAAATCCTCAGTGACGGCCTCAGGGTTGCCAGAGCGGAACAACCTAGCAGAATGAAGACGGGAACGACGTAATGAGGAAAATATTTTGTGAGCCATTGTTTTGCTAACAATGTCTGCCCATTCAGTGATCCTTGTGGACACCTCCATAATCATAAACCAGTTATGCGTAAGGAGAAAAACATCTTTAAAATGATTTTCATACTCACTGATAATGAGCACATTGTTTAGGGATTCTACCTTCACGTCTCTGCTAATTGGCAATGCTGTATTTTGCAGCTGTCTTATGTTGGAAAGCATGTCATAGCACACACATCACTACAAACCAGGCTCATCAAAACTGAAAAGGCACGCTTTTTGAAGATTCCTCTTCAGCACATACCCAAAGGTGTTACATAATATGAAGATTTTTGGGCCTCAAGCCTTTATGTATAGCAGAGAAAGAAATGTCATTTTCACTGTATACATTATTAAGCAAGAGAAGCGCCCAAAAGACATTTGCTTGCAACAGACAAATCAAGCAGCAGACAACATGGACGATGGGCTTTGTATAGTGGTCATTAACAGATTCCAAGACCATTGATCTTTATGGTGCTTTGCACTGAGCATGACTTGCACTCTTGACTGGAGACATAGATGCCAGAAGAGTTGAGGAAACTCCATTGTTTTGCTGGTGTAGCTTTGCATGATGCACTGCTCAGACACTTTGAAAGATCTATAGAGGAACATCCCCCCTGATTTCTAAATTACCAGGCTAAGCTTTGTTCATTTTAATATTTCTGTTACGGATTTCCAAAAGTACAGATGATTATGGTTTTGATTTACTGGGCATTTAAACATGTTGAATAACTTTTTTTTTGTCCTGACAATGGGTGTTAATCAAATTCTAGTGATCTTGAATATGATTAAATTCTCCTTGCTCTGGCTGATGCCTGGTGGTCAGGTGCCACAGCGATCAGGATATCAGGAGCTTTTCTAGGATCATCATTTAGTTTGAAGGGAGGAGCACGACAGGAATGGTCGCTATGGCAGCACACACTGTCTCCCACTTACGACCAGATTCCATTCTGACAGACGGGTCGTACATCAAAATGGATGTATGTCAGAATAGGATAATCTCCCTGACTTTTAGGTGTGAGAATGAGACTGCAAGGCACAGATGGTCATGCTGTCACGTCCTGTAGTACTTTTCTGCAGCAACTATCGTACGGTGTGCAGTGTGCACAGTTTATTGTATCACCACCCTAACTTAATTTTTACATACATTTACTTAGGCTTAATTAGAAAACAACAAAGAAAAAAAAGAAACTTTGGTGGTACGTGCGAGTCGTCATAAGCAGCAGAGATTAAACGTCAAGAACAGTCTGTAAAAGGACACTGGCTGCCAGCAGCGTTTACTACATGCCCTCAAACCTTCTAGAGTTTTCTGAGAGCCATCCGCAGGTTAAAATCCACAGTCAAGGCTTTAATTCTGTGATATGCAACAGCGGGCTTAATAGCTTAAGCTACTGGCATGAAATATTGACATGTGTGTAGCAGCAACAAATTAGTATGACAGACAGAAGACGAAACTGTCTGTGCAAATGCCGCACAGAAGTCTGACATTTTGATTTAGTCTCTGTTTCAAGCTTGCTGTTACAAGCAAACTGGTTTAATACTCACCCAGTTCTATTTTCACAATGGGCTATACTAGGAATGGGACTGTTATATATGTTATATATATATATATATATATCTGCACTGGGTGACAGGTCTGGCTTCATTCCAAAGATGTACTGCACTGTCGTTTTTACACGGCAGTAAGTTTATGTAGACTTGGAGGTTTATTCAAACTCCCTGGTGAGCAAAGCACGTCAGCGTGTGTGTGTATAACAGTCGTCATTACCCGTTCCCCTGGAGAACCCTTAAATAGTTGGTTTTACTTGTCCTACTGATTTACGATAGTCAAAGCGATTGCTTGTCATTGAGGATCATGGTGATACATGAGTGAGCACAGAAGTGGCCAAATTGCGTATGAAAGCCCAAGGGACACCTGGTCCGTGGCATTGTCTGTTAACCATGAACACAATGCGGCGATGTAGTTAATGCAGAGCCGCAAATTAAAATGAGACCCCAGCTGCAATATATGGAGGAGAGACAACTCTAGCAAGGAAATGCCAGTGAAAGACAGGCCAGAGAATATGTATGCTGTTTATCAATAGCTGAAACAAGTTAGAAACTTAGAGGTTGGTTGGTTGAAGCAAAATCTTGGTCTGGATTTGTACTCTCTGGACCTGATATCTCCACCTCGGGCATTTTCACACGTTTCCTTCAGTGCTCTACTCTCAGCAGGAGATGTGTGAGTAGAACTCAGCCATTCAGAGATGTTCATGTCCTCCTCTCACATGAACTTTGTGTCCTTATCATGCTGAAGGATGAATTTTGAGCTCAGCTTTAGGAATTACGTAGACTGAAGCAGTTTTGCCTGTAAGAACTATCCACAGTACATCCATTTCTAAGTCAATAAACGACCAATTCACACTGTTTTATGTGCCAGGGTGTACCTGTGCTGCAAAGTTTGGGATAATTTTAATGTTTTTTTGAAGGCTTTTCTGGGCAGCACCGTTTTGTAGACTGAATGTAAGTCTGCTGACTTACTCCCTGGTGTCACGGTAATGGTTGAATCCACCAATTCCTTCTTTTGGATCAGCCTAATCTACTGCAGTCATTGTCTTAGTGGTATCCAGCCAATGGCAGAGGAGAGAGTTTTATATTGGGACCGGGGGCACAACTTAATAATATAAAGGCAAAGGTCCACTTATAGGTACCCCCCCCCCCCGGCGTGCCAATATCCAGCAGTAAATTTAGCTTATATTACAATGTATTATTTTTCTGGTATACAGTAGATCTCTTCAGTATAACAGTCTCCTCAATCAGCAATATCTAAAAGATCATCAAAACATGATGTTGTACAGGATATGCATGAAATCCACGGGATGGTGGCTGTCTCAGCTTTTGCTTGTGCACAAGGTTAAGAGGGGCAGTGCTATGCAGGAATGCGTGCGCCGTGATCCGCCTGTGACGACAGCAGCGCATAGACAGGCAGATATTGCCACTTGCAGACGTGTGGAAGGCCGCTGTGTGAGGATGCGTGATACAGCCGCTGGGAAAATATTCTCACACTTAAGATGGGCGAGTCTAAGAATAGCACTTTTGCCAGAAGGCACGAGAGAAAGACAGAAGCTTAATAGGAGAATGTGCCAACATTAACTCAAAATATAATGCTATGTTCAGTGGAATGGTGGAGCTAAAAAAGAATGCTGTCATTTTGAAACAATAGTCGTTTAAATTGATGGACCAGTTTAATGCACATGTAATTATAAAAAGCACTATAAAATTTAACTAAAGGTTACCTTAGCTGAAGGTTAATGCCAGAAAGGTACCACAAAATGGCTTCAAATAAGAAATATCTACGCAAAGTTACACCTCTGACATATAGCACTTTAGATTTGGCATTTGTTACTGTATTCATTATGTGAATTTTCTTATCACAGACAGGTCATCTTAATTGACAGCTTGTTATTTAAAAAAATACGAGACCTACATGGATGAAAACAGCAATTTAAAATGCACATGATTAGTATTATGTCACTAAATACCTTCGATGATTAATTGCATTTTGATAAGTGATGTTCGTAACATAATGTTTAATCTTTCAGTAGGTATCATTTATGCTATTTTTGTTTCTCAGTAATACTGCAAAAATATGCTTGCAAGAAGCATTTTAACAAGAAACTTACAAATTCTAAGGCAGTTCAGCTGTCAAAATGTCAAATGTTTTTGCAAAACAAATGTTTACATTACATAATGTTTATTTGATGCAAATGATTGCAAAATGCTTGCTAGCGAAAACAAAAGAAACTTGCTTAATTATAATACATATATTGTAATTTTACAGTTAGCATGTCATATTTCGGTAAAGAATAGCACAGTTTGTCATATTTTACATTGTGATATACTGTAAAACTGAGTCTCGCATCCAGGTTGTCCTTGGCTGTTGCTGGCAGCCTGTGACTCTGCTTTCATTCCAGCACAATCCCCTGGTTTAATTGGCCCAATTAGCGGTTCATTATCGGTACCACTTACGCTGGTCTGCTGCCCCAAAAATACAAGACTGGGGAGCATGTTTATTTCCCGAATGCACGGCGAAACGGTGGCAGTCTTTAAATGTTATGTGTCTGATAACGTCAGAAGCAGCACGGATAATTGGGCAGCGGCAGAGGGAGACGGCGACTCGGGGAAAGCCTGCAGACATCCGAGCCGCCGGGACGACGGGCGATTTACACCGGCGTTCAGGCGCTTCAGCGAGCTGAGCGCACGCAGGCGACGTGCCTGTACTGTGGTCCCTCTCATACCTGACCGCACCAAAGCAAGATGGACGTGACATCAGAGACCATGATTCCACTCCATTCCTTATTCAGGCCACCTGCCTAAGGGCAGATGAAACGCCAGAGGCGAACTCATTTTTACAGAAGATCCAATGCAAGTCAAAGCAACTTTAAAAAGGCAGACAAACTGATTTTCTATCTAAAACGTCCATCGAAAAAGTCGTAACTTCATCCATATAACTTCCACTGATGCATGCATTACATTTAGCAAATGCTTTCATCCATTAATGACATACTGTACAACAGTGTAAGCGCCAGATGTTGCTTTTGTTAAATGTTGTAATGTCCTATGTGGAACACTGGGTGGCGCATATAATTGTTTCAGGTATAAAGGTAGCAAACTGAATGTTGTGTGTAGGTGTTTTGACCCGGAAGGGCCAAAGGGTTTTTGACCTCTTACGCGACGCTGAACGGGCAACGCTTAGCTGTAGCTGCTTGCTACTGAACTAACTGGCGATAACTGCTATGTGCTGTATTGGAATAAATGGACATCTTTGTATTCAACATCAAGATTCATCTAATTGCGTAGCATATACAGAAACCAAAGTCAGCTAGGTTACATTTAGGAAGGTCACCGTCAAGCGCGCCAGCCAGTCCATGCCCGGTGTCAGGCACCTCAGTAGTTTGGTGTTAGACCAAACTCCTTTAACAAACAGGTTCCCTGGAATAGTTGGGGGTTAGGGTCCCTGCTCAGGGCCCCACAGTGAAATCAGTCTGCTGACCTGAGGATTTGAATCAGCCACCTTCTGGTCACTGGCACAGAAGTCTAACCCACCAAACCACACAGCAACCCTGCTGCATTTGGTATTTTCATTATATAACATTATTATAGCATATAACATTAATATAACTACAGGCTGTCACAGAGATGAGGGCTCCTACAGTGTAGCAAATGGCAAAAGCCGCCCGGCCTGCTCACCTGATGGATGAGATTCCCGTGCTCTTGCAGAAACCCAAGCATGCCATTTAAACTATATTCAATTTTGATCATTTCAAATGGCCATCAATAAGATTTTTTAAAGTCCTTTAGTTTTCGATTCATTATGTTTGAAATGTAAATATAAGCACATAAAATATATAAAGGCATGATACAGTCAAGAAAAAAAGTCCTTCAAAATTTATATACAGTAAATAGACTTCTGATGTCCTCATGGATCCATACAAGATTAGAAATCTTCAATATTTGTGCAGGAGAATCTCCCTTTTTTTTGTCTGAGTGTAAAAATAGACTTTCATTATTGCTCTGCCTGACGAAATTAATCTTTTCAGGGGCACAGAGTGGTAACGGGAGGGGGATTTCGGCACACTCCGGACCAAGCAAAGAGCCCTCGGCTTTCCTGCAGCTGTTCGTTTCTTATGAGAGTGAAAAACAAACACATGCTTGTAATAACTCAGCTTGCAGGTAAGCGGCTAGATCATGGACAAAGGGAATGACAGCTTCACAGGGCGTCCATGTCCACACGACACCCACAATCTGCACAGAAATAATCCAAGTCTTTGTTTACAGCTTGGTCAGACGCCAGACTTGACATAATTCGGTTGAGTACTGGACTGCGGTTGAAGGCCCGTGCGGGATTAAGTATGGCGTAGAATAAGGAAGGCGAGACCGACAAACTGAACGTGTCTTTAGTGATATATAAGGTGGAATTGGTAAATGCTTCTTGTACTGACGGAGAATCATTTTTGACTAGAGAATCAGAATAACAAAGCCGTGCAGAACATGGCAAGCCAGAGAGTAATGATATCAAAGTCAGCTCAGACGTGAGTCATCTCATTCATTGACTATTTCAATTTGTAACCTTCAATTTGCTTCACCTCTTCTAAGTGATAGATTCATAAAAAATGTTGACATTTCCGCTGGTTGGTGTCACACTCTTTTTCCCGCTTTCCTCAGCTTCTGACAGGTAACAGGGGGGGAACTGGCTGTATTTACCACAGCTTTAATGACGCTCTACTTATTACTACCTTGCAGGAAACACAACGCAGCGCTGATTAATCGCCGATCGCTGAGAGGGCGGTCACTCGAGCCTGGAGGAGTTCTCTGAGCATTATTCACAGACTTCTTAATTAGTCTGTAAACGCCGATGAAGGCCAGGGCACTTGCTTGGACCGACCCCGAATAGCCAGCAGTTAGCAGTTGGGGTTATTTTCTCGTTGACGTGATCGGAGTCGCCAGTGAAGCGCGGCAGGGTGTGTACGAATCGGGATGCAGACCAGGGTCCCGGTTGTAGGCTCGCGCCAGTGATGGTCAGACTCCTGGAGCAGTTCACAGAGTACGGGCAGCAGCTTTCGGGCTCTAACAGCGGCATGACCTTCAGTACAATGTCCGACGTACGTTATGGAAGGGAAGTCTGCCATGTCGGATTTGTGCTGGTCAGTCAAGCCGGGAGGAATCTTGAAAATGGCTAGAAGGATGTTAGGCGCAAGTGAGAAAACGTGGATTTAACGAGTAAGGAGTTTCTTCACACTGTGTCAGTCCATTCATCAATTGACAACAACAAGGCACGACCTCGCGAAAGCAGAAATGCAGCTGCAGTGCATTTATTGCAGTGCACCCATGGCTGCATCTAATGCTGTATTCCTGGCTAAACCATTCTTATGGCCTCAATGCTGGACAAGGCACTATATAAAAATGTATGGAAAGGAACTGAAATGAGCTTCAGTGTTTTTAGAGACAGGCTGGACCATAACCTCCCCAACCCCCCCACTGCCACTGAGGGAGTGTTATTCTGGTGCATTTCTTCAATAATTGGCTGATGACAGCCATCATCAAAGGATTTTTACAAGCTTGTTCAGGTTTTCCTGGCTATCAGGTCAGTCTTCCGCACGTCCATTGCTTTGTCTTTTTTTAAATTTAAATCACGGAAGTGCATTTTAATAATGCGGTACAGCAAAGCAATTTTCCTTTTGAAGTTTGAGCAGGAGCTGAGTGAGACTTTTGCATACTGCATGCATTAAAGGTAATGTTACACTGCAAAAAAGCAAATAATACTTAAATGTATGTGTGCATGCATAAAGTGAAAAGAGCTTAAAATGCTGGTAGTTCAGTTTATTACCTGTGGTTTTCCGCTATACGAGGGCCCTGAACTATCATCAAAGTAGGTCTTGATGTCTCAAAATGTCATAACCTTTCTAACTGTAACCCTAGCTACAGTTGGCTAACCCTCATTTGTGGGCTGAGGGTGACAGAACAGGCCGCTAGAAAGTATGAAATAAGCTCCTAATATGTCTCGTAGCTGAACTGACACACCTCTCGAGTCCCATGTAAAATGCTCAAAGAATCCCCCTTTTACATCAATTAAACCTGTTTATGGTATGTTTATCTACAGCTCAACAAATGCAAACGTTCCAGCATGCCCTCACTTAAGGACAAATACCCGCCAGTTACTCACCAAGTACTTAATAAGTAAGACTAGGTCTGAATACTGTATTGAGAGTTTCATGAAATCGATTATGACTGAACCATTTCCTCCTAGTCTGGGATATATTTTTAAATAATTGCATTGATATACGTTTTTAGAATAGTGCTCATTCAGTACTTAATCTTATCTCTATTGTATGTGATATTCCTATATCTCTGCACACTCCATCCAGGCTGAAGTGCTTCAATGGTAATGGTGCCATGGCGTTCAAAGATGATTTAAGTGTTATGCGGTTTGTCGACTTGTGTGTAATTTCCATGTAATTTTCTGTGAATATTCCACATATGTGAGTAATGCTGTCTGACTCTGTTGTGTAAAACATTAAATAAGCCAGGTAAATTTCTGGGCTTGTACCGAGGAGCCGACTCGATGCATATTGCTGGCATGTGTCTCCTTTTGCAGTCTCAGCGTGTTTCTCAATGCATGGGTGTGATGACGTGTGCGTCTGGGTCCTGTGGAGTTTGGAGTGGTTCAGTTAGTGAACCTTGAACACTGCCCATCTTACACGCGTGAATAGACTAGGAATCACTCATACTCTTACTGAGACCCCCCCCCTCCCCCCAAAAGTGGAACCTGTGTGACAATTAAGAACTCCCTTTTGCTAACCTGAAGGTCGCCAGTTTGAATCCCATGGCTGGTAGAGTGATCTCATTGTTGGTCCTGTGAGCAAAGCCCTTAAACCCAATTGCTATGAGGACCTTACTTTCCCAGTTTTATCAGGGGCAGGCTATCTTTTGTCAGGTGGTTGCTGGTTCAAGTCCCCACTGGTCAATCTGAACCTTTCACTCTTATACTGTAAATACATATAACTTGGTATGAAGTGGTGGCTGGCTGCACAATGCGTGATACGCGCCATCCGAGTTTTTTTGCCAGAGTCAAGCTGAGATGTTGCATCAGTCTTTTGAGTTTTCAGATTGATTTCATTAGTAGACTGACATTATGGCACATTGTGGCTGTGTGAGCAGGGAGATAATGAGGAGCGTGTATGAGTCCTCGGGGTCAGACACCCGGGGTGCTCCGTCTGAGATTCAACTTCTGTAATTACCGGGAGACTTATCCCGTAATCACATGTCACATACACCAACAGAATAACAACTAGTCTTGCTGCTGGCATTCCGTTCAGTCTTCTATAAGCCTAATATTGGATGTTTATAGTCCTTAGTTAAAAATAATTAATTGATAGCAGCAAGACATAAGAAAAGGTAGAATAAACAGGAGGATATTTGGGGGAAAATGTGTGACATCACTTCCTTTCCGTGTCCAGAAGGGCGTGTTGGTATTAGCTTTCACTGCACCGCTGCAGTTTGTCATCGCATGGAGCTCGCGGCTTGCTGTCTTGCAGCCAGTGACGGGCGCATGAGGCTGCATTCCAAAATCGAAACCGACACCCCCACACACCGACAGCCCAGGGCCCGTAATTATTGCCTCGCCACGTCCTTCCCGCACTTCCCCTGGCAGAAGGACTGACACACAATTGATGGGGCTGTCTTCCAAGCAGCCATCACCACTCTGGCCACGGAAACAGACACCGGCTTACATATAATGAGCTGCGGCTCCAGCTCTGGACCTGCTGGCATGGAAGGAGTCATTTTGGGGGGGAGCTGTCAGACACTGCTGTGGTCTTACCTACTGCATTCTCAAGTAAAGGCACACACCTCACCGAGATAAACGCTCATGAGTGACGGGGTGCAATCCCCGATTTGATGCAATCGCTGGGAAGTGAAAAAACCTCATGAGCGACATAAAACAATGATATTAAAAACGGGCGGGGCGTGAATCTGTAGATATTTGAAACAATTAATCAGAGTATCAAAGTGTCCAGAATGGCTGGAAACTGCTGAGGAGTCATACTATGAGGAAGGGATTCTCTTCAGTTGCTAAGAGTGTGGTGACAGGAGGTGTGTACAGGGGCGGGGCCACAGGGGCACTGGCCTCAGCTGATTGGCCCTCTGGGTACGCCCTCCCCTGTCATTCATCTATTCAAAACACAACATTGGTTAATGACAGGGCTGACCACTCTGTATGAATTACGGCTCATGAATGTCCCTCACCATAAAAAATGCTAGAATCTCCCCGTCTCCATCTCGCGGTTACACATCCATAGAGATAGCGTAGTGTGTGGGACGAAGGCTGGAATGTTAAGAGTGGCGCTTCTTGAACCTCCCTGCGCCTTGACCTGGGCGGATTTGAGAGAACTCCCCTGCCTGCCATTGAGTGGGCATGCAATTCTGAAGTGAAGAGGACTTCATTCTACCACTTGACTGCTTACAGCACATTTAGAATCCTGTCTGGGCCCTCATACACGCACATACACACACTGTTTGGACACACATACAGGCACATACACACACTCACACACCTGCAAATGCGCAGTGAAGCTCTGCTTTAAATTCCGAAGACAATAAATCAAAGGCCAGACTGACCGCAGACCTTCAGTTTCTCAATAAGCCTTTCAGGGGCTTTTTGAGCCACTCGTCATGGCGGAAGGAGTTGGACTCTCTTCGAATCACGATGTGCCATCAGTCTCCCGAAGCAGCCCCTGTTCCAGCTCCAACCCCTCCTTTGCAAAATATTAATAAATTGAGACCAGGCAGGTGCAATATGAGATGCCTACGTGTGTGTTGCCGCATTTAAGAGTACGACTCATATGTTATGTTTTAGCCAAATATCTGTCAAGTTTTGTTAGGGGTTTGCTACAACGAGGCAGGGAATGAAAAACTGAAGCAGAATTCTTCCATTTACTGTGCGCAAACACCCTGGAGTGGCGGTTGCGTCACGGAAGGCAGACCTGCGCAGAGGTTGTCTGCTAGAGCCTGGGAAGAAGGTAATTGGTGTGCAGCATATGCGTGCTAATTGCACCGATGCAACTGAATGGGCATGTGCTATAGGTGATGCTGGCTGCTTTACTTCTGTCTGGAAATGGGCGAGGGGGGGGGGGGGGCAGACCCGCCACCGTTGTCAGCAGTGACCATATGTATCACCCCCGCCAACTGGATT
>JAABNX020000008.1:13043437-13068209 GCA_015163995.2 Mormyrus lacerda
TATTTATTTATTTATTTATTTATGCTGAGACCCTGAGATGGAAAATGGTCCACAGTAAGCTAGGATGTACCAGGAGCCAACATATACCGTGGATGGGTGTTAGTTATTTATAACCATGCCTGAATTCGTATATGTTTTATAAGTTCTTATCTCGAGAAGCGTAGGGACACGCTGGACGAGATGCCCGTCCCTCACAGTACATGCAGAGACTATTGTACACTATGGGAAATATACAGGTACTGATTCACCTAACTAGAGGAGGGAACCAGAATTCATACAGGAAACTCTCAAAAACACAAACTGCGCTCACAGACGCAGAGGCTGTGGTCTGGCCTCCAGCCCAGCAAGGTTACAATGCTACCCACTGAGCCGCCGTGCTGGCTAGAATTTCCAGATCCATTTCTTAAATTGTGATTTTAACTGTGCCAAATGATTTATGCTGAGACAAAAAAATCAACCGTAAAAGCCTCAGGATGGCTGCAGGGCCAGTTAGGGAGCACCCTGAGATGTAAGGGCAGCTTAATCACAAAACTGTTGTCAGTTGCGTCCAGCTGACGTGGGTTTACCTTGGTGGAGAATGTGATGCTTATCCTTTATTTATCCCTAATTTCACATGACTTTTTTTTTTCTCTCTGATGGCTAAATACCCCAAATGTGTTATCTGCTACAGCAGACTAACTGCAAAAATTCTCTTTGACATCCACGTTGATCCTCCAATCCATCCTGCAATCACAAATGCAAGATCTACTGAACTGCGAAAAAGGACAGAACATTAGCACAAAATCTTGGGGCTTTGTTTGCCCAGCTGACCTCATTCATTAGAATCAGTTGAGTATGTTGAATAAGGATTCTACATTCCTATGAGGAATTTTCTGAGGAATATCTTCATTTATTTGGGTTAAATATCTTCAGTTTTTCATACTTTCATATTTTTCATTCAGGATTACTATGATTTTGTTGACCTGAAAAGTATAATTTGATCAATTAAATGTTAGTGATGATTGATTTTGATTGTTTTTTTTACATTTCCCAATAGGCTACAAGAGATCAAAGCACTGGATGATTCATTGTACTTCAGTAGGTTCAATGATTTATGTATAAAATTTTCATTATCACAAATGCTTCATTACAAATTTCAGATTTCAAATGAGATCAACTTGTTCCTCATCCTCAATTGTTCCTCATCTGTTCCTCACAACTCAACTCTAGAAATTCACTTGCAATATGCACTGGCAAAATAAGCTTTAAAAACAAGCAAAAGATAAACCAAATCTCAGTGGATTTCCAGTATACTGTACACTGCTGATTTGACTTCTTGAAAACTTAAAGAACCTGTGTCAACATTCTACTATTAGCAACTTTCCTCTGTTTTCAAATAAACTTGAAATAATGCATAGCAGGTATCAAGACACACATACACACACAGCCATAGCCAGGATTTTTAAAATACAAAAGGTCAAAAGCCCATCCTAAGTCTGCCCCGGAATGGATCATGGCTATTGGAGTTGTAGAAAAAATACTGAAGACTTGACCTGAGTGTCCTCAGTAGTACGGGCACACGCATACGCAGATAGTCTATGGTCATCTAATCTGTCAGGCCAAAAATTATTCAAATTCCAGTCATCACATAACACCTAAAAAAATTATATATTCCCTTTTCAATTTATCATCTTCAACGTTTAGGGCCGTTTACAGATGCTCCGATGAGCTCTGAAAAAAATTTAATCCGTTGTTGCTAAGCAAATAAATTTGATGAATTTAATTTGTGTGCCTAAAACCTTTTAGAATCTATCTACAGCTGTGCATAATTAATAACCAAAATAAGCTCAATTTTGTTATTTGATTTAGCAATTGAGTTATTCAATTACCAGCTACAGTACTGAAGTAAACAGCCCCCTATGTATCATCAGTCTTCTGCTCCTGTAAAGTTTGTTTCTATACTATCACATAATATTTTATAAACATTCACAGTATTTCTTGCTCAAGGGAGGCTGGTCCATAGAGGTAGAGGAGACAGTACCCCCTCTGTCTTTGAGATAAAATTACGCAACAAGTAACTTTGAAATAATTTATTAGTAAAATTTTAGTGTCATTAGCTGGTATTATCTTCTTACCAACTAATTTTTTTAGCCAGCAGCCATGCTGGTAAATGCACAAGCTAGTGAATTTAACATAGTCCGTGCGTATTGCACAGAAATAATTAATTATGCGCACTGAAAGTTACACACAATACACCTAACTGAACCACTTTCATGTATAATTCTTCATTGATGTCATATGAAGCGTAATAAGAAACAAAAAAAAAAAAACATTTTTCCATACATTTTACAATACACTG
The DNA here is from genome assembly GCA_015163995.2 of Mormyrus lacerda. Classification (NCBI taxonomy): domain Eukaryota; kingdom Metazoa; phylum Chordata; class Actinopteri; order Osteoglossiformes; family Mormyridae; genus Mormyrus; species Mormyrus lacerda. Next base: position 13,045,776 of record JAABNX020000008.1, read on the forward strand.
GCTGTAACGGCTCACAGTAATAGCTTCCATACAGCAGAATATTTGCACGAACAATAATTGCATTTTTTGTACAATCTTCACTTTGCAGATGGGGGGGGGGATGTCTAGGATATAGCATCGTGCTTAAATACAAGCGTTTATCACGGCATACAGTATAGCCAACTTCATGTACGTTTTTTTTTAGGTACTTCAGAAATATGACTTTTTTTGTGTGCTCCAAACTCTTGCCTAAACAACATGTAACGTCACAGGACTGCCAGAGCCTATATGGGTGTTTTTCGTGCAAACAACACAATACTAATTCCACAACAGAAATGAATATCCTAGTGTAAAGGATTTGTTTTCATATAGGCCTACCCTGTGGATGCAGTGGGGAACAGCCCCTGACCAGTCTGACTGGTCTCTAACGCTACGGCTTATTTGATCATGAGCTCATATTATCCAAATGCTTTATTTGAATATTTAAGGTCATGAGGCAGTTGTTTATGCATCTGCTACTGCTGCCAAGTGTCTCTGGAATAACGGGTCTGAATAATCTGCTTTTGCAACAGATGTAAAGTTGGAATATGAGATATAATATGATTTTCCTCCATCCTGCGTTTATGCTAATTTCGGTGCCATAATTCCGGCAGTATCCTGCTAGCAAGGAGATGGTAAACATCTCTGCCACTCAAATTTATATGACACTCGGATCATTTTCTGATATCCAGTTTAGGAGATTTTCATGATTGAAAAGAAGCAGAGCAAAATTCAAAGATGATGCGTGATTGAAGCAAATGCGAGAGTTTATTAGACAGCAGTTTGGTTAAACAAAGCAAAATAAATGAGCAAGCAATATGACCAGATGAAGAATTACTGATAAAGCTTAAGCGAATTTACCTAGTCATACCCAAATACCAAGGCTTCAAGTGATATTTATGATTTCCACACAAAATGTATAGTTCCTGATAGTGTGTATTTAACGCAAAAATTGTAGTGGAAACTGTAATATTCTTTTGGGAATCTAACACAGATTGTTTTGGTTTGTTTTTGAGGAATAAAAGAACACACTGTTATTACTCTGAGCTGAAACACTACCCTAATTACACTAATTAATATGAGCATTAATCCCGAGCAAAGGGCTTTAACGACCTTCGCATGAAAACTACATACATTAAAATCTACAGGCTGAGCGTAATGAAAAACAAGACCTTGGTTGCCAGAAGTGGAGTTTTTGTCCTTGGGATCTGAATTAAAATGAATGTATAATAATAAAAATAAAAATAAAAAATTGGTTTAATGCACATTAAAGAAATATATAAGTATTCTTCTTATTACATTATGAAATGTAAATACTGTGAATGAATGCTAACGTTTGGCTTCAACGGCTCTACATGAAACTTGTTTACATGCTAGTGCTTGTTGGAGAGATTCTGTAAACAGTATTGTCCTGATTGATCAGTTGTCTTACAAGAGAAGGTCTTCATGGAGTGTCGGGGGGGAGGGGGGGGGCAGATAAACATGACTACATGCAGGATCTTGAAAGCGTTCGCTAGGATGCTTCTGGTTGTATGAGTGAGCAAAACCCATACAGCTCACATATTGTTTAGTTTCTAGACCAGTCACATCAATGGCTCAAGTTAAGAGGGACGTCCTCGATCCCAGCTGACGTTTCTGCCGACAGGCGTTCGGCCAAGAGATGCGGGAAGCCAACTCTGTGAAAAGGCATCTTTCGGCATCTAGGACGAGTGCCAGCAGTCGGCGATAAGCTAATGTTTTACACTGAGAATAAGACATGCAAGGAAACTTGAGAAGCGGAGAGAGACGGAGAAGGATGGCAGGAGGAGGGATGCTGAGAGCTTTGCCAGAGCAGCTGCGAAGCACGTAGCGGAACAGAAACCCCCTGGCACTGGCCATCCGAGCTTCCGCTGTCCCTCCTCATCGTGACCTCGTGTAAAGCAGCACGCCCCGCTAATTGCTCTGATGCTAGGGGGCCAGGGAGAATATGACCTGAGAGAGCATGGGATACGGAGATGAGGCATCACCCGGAAAAGCTTAAGGGGGACACGGCTGTGGGTAATCATTTACGTGTCATTTAGCAGTCTCAGACTGGACAGCACTCACTGTGCTGCACTTTACTTGAGGGCACACAAGTAACTCAGTAACTCAGTTACATGGTTGCCAACTTTGGTCAGCTGGCCGGAGTGAGATTTTTAATGCCAGACAAGTCTGCGCATGTATTTACATGTATGTAACAGTTTTGTTACCTTACAAATAGTCTTTGCAAACTACCCCAAAGCTTTTGACGTAGTTAATTTTAGGTTTCTAATGGAATAATGCAGAGTCACAGCAAGATTTCTTGCGTGAGAGTGACGTCAGAAAGTGATGGTGTCATGCCAGATGTATGATCGGCAACCCTGCAGTTATTACTAATCATGAACTGCATGAAATACTGTACACGAGCTATTATGACTGATTAATGATGAAAAACCACAGGATCAGAATGATAGTAACACTCGGTTTCCGGTTAATTAATTCATTAAGTAAGAGTGTACTATATTAAGCAAAGTGTTACCCTCACCACCATGAGTCTGTGTGCGTTTATCTCACTGCATGAGGGCAATTATGAGCTCGGAGTCAGTGCAGTGCAGTGGGAAGTCTGTCTTTTTTCAGCTGGATCAGCACTGAGCTGAAACAGGGTCTGGTTTGGGTCCGGTTCTGCACTGTGTCAGCCAGTTCAGCAGATGACTTAATCTCACACAAAGGCTATCTTCTACCTCACTGCTTTGTCTTGCCATGTTTACATGTCTAATGCCCAAACTGAGCTTTCTAATCGAGTGCGATGGTTTTTCTGAAAGCAAAAGATCAGAAAAACAAGATGAAAGCATTCGTTCTCTCCCTAAGATTAAACTGCACACTCCTTTGTTTAATGTTGTTCTGAGTTGCTTTTCTTGTTGTTTTTGAAGTGCTTTGTGTTTTTACTTATTTTATATTTCATGGCTCATGGATCATTAAACCTCAGATATTTCTGGTTTTTCTGTCTAATGGAACGGAGGGACATTTAAAAGGTTAGCTTTCACAGTACTGGGCTTTTTCCTAGATGCTGTGAAGTAAATGGGTCACGCTGACTCTTTGTGGGAAATTACAACTCCCCGTAAAGCCATTTCAAAAGCCACACTTATTATTATATTTTTGCCGCATTTCAAGGCAGCAAAGACTGAGAAGAGAAAACAATTGCATATAATTTGGAGCATGTTTAATTATTAACCTGGGAGTGATGGCATGAGTAATTGTGAAACTCATTAGAAGCAAAGTACCTTCAGGAGTCAAGCCAAAGTGATTGATATGTACGGGTGAGGAATACACTGCTGTTCTTCTGCTTCTCATACATCTACCAGATACAGTTTTAAAAGCACTTAAAAAAGCAATTTGGCACCGGACCTCTGCTACAACACAGAAGCAGGCAGACAGGAGGGAAGGAATCAGCCAGAGCAGAGGCTGGGGATTGTATTTGGTGTAAACAGGTTAGGTTGGCAAAGCAAATCAGGCCAGGAGATGCAGATAAGATGCAAATAAGGCCAAATGCCAGTATCCATTGCTCAAGGGCTTTTGCGGCTTATGCTACGGATCGACGAGGTTGTGAAACCAGAGATGGGAATGATCTGAACTACGGGGGGGTTCAGTCGGCCTGGAGACGGCACTCAGAATTAAGCAGGTAAATTCCTCCTGAGGTGTTCCTCACTCCAAAAAACACTCAGACACTGTGCAGAAAGTTCTCCTGCTGTATTGCCAAAGAGCTCAGCGACAGTGAGTTAACTATGGTGGATTTGCACGCTCCCATGCTAATTGATCTGTGTAATCAATGTTCATGGCGTCAACGTAAAACAGCGTGAAACAACCTGAAAAACGAATAATGATAATGATAATAAAAAATAATACTGATAATAATGAAAGTACTATTTGCGCTTTCACTAAAATCACATCAGTGATACGTCTCATTCATGACTAACAGCTAAAATGCACTCATGCACACATGCCCTTTCCAGTAAAGCACTTAATGGTACAACCCCTTCCCTTCTAAGGAATTATAATACACACAAACTGGCACTACACTGACAAATGAAACCATATTCTTTAATTCAGGACAACATAGGAAGTACATTAGTAACCTGGTCTTAAGCAAATACCCACAGTAAAAGACTCTGAAGTCTGGCACTCTAATGCCAACTGAGAAACTGGAATTTTCTATTTAAAGGCGAAACCTTTGCAGAATACTGAGAGTACACTGGACACATTACGATGAAAGTGCCCAATTAGAGTACAGCCAACTCTATGCGACTGATGTCCTATTTTCACTGGCCCCTTTCCCCCTCTGTTTTGGAAGACAGACTCCCACTTGGCATGAGGAATTGTCTCCGGTCGGGTCCCGCCAGATGTTTTTGTCAGATCTCAGGTTGTTGGCCGGGTGTAAACACTTGGAAATACATGCAGATATGGGCTAGCTGAGGTCTGGCGAAAACATCGGGAGGTGCAGCAGGACACGGTGATGGATATAGGTGAGGGGCAAGTGCTGCTTACTGGGACTTGCATCATCCTGAGGGGTCAGTCTCTAGAACACAGGTCTGCAGAAGTGCTCACACTGGACAGTCAGGGCTAAATAAACACACCCTTTGCTGATTCGGCAGCCCTTACTGATTGTGACAAGCTGTTATATTCCCTGTAATATTCATGGGATCCCTTATGGAAGGAGAGCTGTGGTTACTAATTGCAGTTCTAAGAAATCAGTTCAGGCAGGAGACTTTGAGAAATGTTTTGCTTCCAGATATAAATGTAGTGGCAGTAAATGTGTTGGTACTGTAACACAGAGATGCAGGCTTTTAGTCCAGAGCAGCAAATCAATTAGACATATTGAAATCTTTGCCACTGTCATTTCCTTCCATAATGCACTCTTGTCTACATCATTGCAAACCGAAATCCTTTTTCCTGATCACTGTCTACATTTACATTTCACTGCCTACTTAGATATTAAAATCCTGTGTCCAGTAGTTTTGCCTCTTTCTCCAGGTACAGCTTTAGACCTGTGTATCTGACTTATGACCTTGGATGACATTTATTTTGCAGATGCGTTTACATAAAGTGACATGCAGTCGAGGAAGCGGGGACAGCCAGTTCCTGCAGCAACTGGGCTTTGATCAAGGAGCCAATGGTGACAAACTGCGGGATTTGAACTAGTAAACTTCTGATCATGGACACAGAGGCCTAATCCACTGAGTCACACAGCGCCCCCTTACCCTTCATCACCCTGTCTGTGCCTGATCGCCCTTAGCCTGACTACCAACTTCGAGTACTGAATCTCGTGTTTTGGGCTTATGACAATCATCTCCATGCTTGAATCCCTATCTGATGGAAATCTTCTCTTTCAGCCAGTATGGGAAAGATTTAAGGGTTTTACTAATCAATTTCTTGAAGTGTGAAAGGAAGAGAAGAAATCAGGGATTTGAAGAGCCGCAGATGTGCGGACGCTGTGATTCGTCTAAAGGGATAAACAGAGGGACCAATGTTTCTATGTCCTTGGCTTTTATTTAGCTACAAATGCATCTGTGCATAATTCCAATTTGTCTTGTTATGTCATCTTGCTGCGATACACCAGTAGATAAACACAATGCTTGCTTTCAGTGGCTTCAGAGATGGAAAAATGTCCAAAGCCAGACCTAAATTATAGCAGATGTCAGAGAAGATTACTTTGATAAGTCCTTCCCTGTTTTATGTCATGCATGGTCATCGCACGGCCTACGCACAAGGACTGGGAATGTTAGCGGTAAGTCGACTGAGAGGGTCCAGCTAGAGTAGAACTTCAGACCTGCCACCTGTGTCTACTTCGGTTGCTCACCTGTTCCCTCTCTCATCTGCAATCAGGTATATAGGAAACCTGATCTTGCATGACCCTGAGCTTTGGGTCCAGGGAAGTCATCATTTATCCGTGACATGAAATGTGATAACAAAGACATCGCAAGAAGGTTAATCATGGTCTCAAATTAGAGAAACCTGTCTACTTGTTCAGCGCAAGACAACTGGAAACAGTCACATTATGGGGAGAGTATTTTTTTTTGTCTTTCAGGGACATGTGGCAGGTTTGAGTTGCATACCAACAGCTCATGGTCATGTGCAGAATTTCTTTATTAATTAATTTAATTACATTAAGGAACAGCTGAACTGGACTTTTTCAAGCGAAAAAAAAAAAGGCTTAAGGGATTACTGGACTTCTGGACGTTGAAGATCTGGTTCAGTTGTCCTGAAACAAAAGGCACTATTCATAACCAGTGGAAAGTTGAAGAAGGGGGGGGGGGGAGGGTCAAGAAAAGGCCGAAAGTCCTCGTTATACAGTCCCAGTCTGGCTTCCTTTGCAAAACCGCAGCCAAAAAGCTACCTTCAAAATATTTTTCAAATACCGCTGCACCCAAACCCCTCATAACAAGTAAGTAAGGGGCGTCTTTTCTTGTCTGTACTGTCCCTGGCAGTACTGATCGTGCATTGAAAATGACGAGACTGACAAAAGAAAGCATTTGGTTACATAGACAGTTGTAAAGCTTAACAGTCCCACAGCAAGACTGGGCTGAACTCAAAGCCACAATCCTAATGACAGCCTGCATTCAGTACTTTAAAATATTCTTGGTAACACTTTACTTAAAGTCATGTTTTTAGTCATTTATAAACACATTCATAATGCATTATAATGTATTCATAAAGCATTAAAAACATGGCTACAAATGTTTAGCAAAATGCATAACGCATTAAAGCCATGTTTATTATGCAATACGATTGCGTAATGAAGCTCTCATCTGTAATGTACTAATGTACCTTTATAATGCATTATAATGGTCGGTATCAGGTTTAAGAGTGTTTTGTACTGCATTATAAAGGTATTTGTAGTGCATGTTTATAATGCTTTATGAATACATTATAATGCATTATGAATGTGTTTATAAATTACTATAAACATGGCCTTGAGTAAAGTGTTTCCATGTTCATTCCTACAAATGACTAATTTAGAACGTTTTCAGTGGAGATGAGTGTACCCATCCTGAAATTTCTCATTCTGCTTGGCGCAGAATCCAAACAAACGCAGCATCCCTCCCAGCAGCAAGTCACACGGGGACGTCTAGAAGGCGCATTTTATGCGTCGTGACAGGCTGGTATCACTGCTGGGATGTAACACAGCGCCGTGATTAACAGCTGCAAACAGGATACGTACGTGAGACCATCCTCCTGAATTATAAATGTTAGAAAGTGTAAGCAGAGAGACCGTCTCTTCATCAGATTACCAAATCTGGATCAAACTCTATTTGTCTCCGATATGATAGCACTTTCACTGCTCCACAAGAATGCGATTCTGAGTGATACATTGCCGTGTTCTTTCGTAGCTAGAATTGGCACATTGAGGATCTCATTAACTGGGTTAACATGGTTGGTAATAGAATCATCAAACGGCAAATGTGAAGCCTTCCACATATTAAATGTTGAGAAAGGAACAGCTTCACATAGTCGATTTGTATTGCTGAAGGTAAGAAAAAATTAAAAACATCCAAAAACACTAATACATGAAAGGTGCCTTGATCAAAGGTCTATTTTAATTCAATAAAAATCATCTTTTAGTATGCACTACATCTTCTATTATGCACTGCACCTTTTAGTATGCAGCACCGTACTTCCTGGAATTTTGCCTGCTAGCTAACTGAGCCTGCCTGAACTGCAGGTCCAGTCTCCCCCATGCTTTCCACAAACTCTTCTACACCTGTCTTCCCTAGGTTTCAGCACCAACCCCAACAATATTTTCTTCAGTCCAGTGAGACCCCAGCAAGCTACCGGCTCAGTTCTGAACCAAAGCTGAGGATTTTGGATGTTTACATAACCAACGCTATTGCTGCGTGGGCGGTCTTCATAGCTGCTCCTATAGAATCAGTCATGAGACAATGCAAATCGAGGTAAATTCTGCCATCTCTAAATTCAGTCATTAAAAGGCTACAGGTATATTAAAATGGACTCTAGCTGATGTGCACTGGATTGGGTTAATATGATCAAATCCTGTACTGGACTGTCATCCGGTCCAAGTATTACCAACTTCTATGCTTTCTGAGACCTGATTCTGGCTCAACATCAGTCTGATGGATATATAATTACAGAAAATGGGTGGATGGAAGGATGGATGGATAGAAGGATGGATGGATGGTCAAGTCTCCTCTAACAGAGCATTGGCTTTTTATTTTTATTAATTTATTGTGGGTCATACTGGCTACATTTGGTCAGTCTTTTCAATCCTTTTTCCAGATGCATCCTGGGAGGAGCCAATGACAGCTTGTACTGTACAAAGCAGAGGATTTTCCCCTGGACACCCAAGATAAATAATTTAGGAAGAAGGAAAAGTGAAGTGTGTTGCCATGTTCTCCTAAAGTATCCTTCAAGAATCACAGAATTTTTTTTTATTATTATTTTCTAAACCAGGGGGGAAAAAAAGAACGTCGGTTTGAAATTACAGTGTTAGTTCCCATGGCAATAAACAATACTTTCTGTTTACTGTCCTTCATTTCCAAAAATGAATCAGAGATTGTTGTCCATTTAAGCTGCAAGCCGTCATGGTATTGTTGTGTTATTAAGACCGGAGCCCAGGACCATGTTCCAGCCAAGCGTGTAGAAAAGGTCCTCAAATATAGAAGCTGTCGCCAAATGATTTATTAAAAAACAATGCTATTAACCAAGGGGTTCACAGGGCTGCTAGGTCATCTGGGCAGTGAGGGGGCCATTTTACATAACACTGTGTGCTAAAGTATGACACCCCGGAGAAAGACCACACTATGTACTTAGTCAGTAATAGCTAATTACACTAATGATGGCAGAGACTGTTAGGGGATGTTTCAGTTTTGCTTTTGGATGGAATTGTAGCTTAGTAGGCAGTTTCATTGCCTCATCCTAACACGCTACCTCTAACCCCAACAGCACCAGTCTCTGCACACTGTCCAAATATGCACAGCTCAAGTGACTCGGAAATAAATTTAGAGTGTATGGGAGTGCATGCAGTACTGCGCAATAGTCTTAGGCAGTTAAAAGAAATGTTTAAAGCTATTTATCTGGGTAGTAAGTGCACATTTGAACGGAACAAAAAAACACAATATCACCTTAGAACATATGCAAATTAAGAGTAACACGATAAACACTAGTAAAAAATTCTTCTGCTCTACAAAAAGATACTGATATCTTGTTGGATGGTTAGATGAATCCCAGATCCCAAACCTCTCCTCAGGGGCACCTCAGCCATTCCATATATTTATTAAGTTTCACCGCCAGCTCACTCAATTAATTAATTAAATTACCTTAAAAAAGTCAATGAAATATTGATTAGCTATACATATTGTGTGGGGTGATTTCAGCAGAGGTTTTGAAACTGCTAAACTAACACACTCTGACAGGCATAATAGCATAGTTTTACACCAGCACGACGATCATTTAAACACCGCTTACTTTGGCTGCCTAAGACTTTTGCACAGTACTATATGTGCGTGTGTTTGTGTATATCTACCAGAGGCAAAGTGGTGGGCAGATGTACAGCATATATCCACCTCTAAAAGACGGATTTACCGCATACCCGCCTTAACTATACGGTACAACAGTACCAAGTCACCAGTATGTGTCACCAAAGTGCTCTCTACATCTCCAGTGCAGTGGACAAGCAGAAAAATATATATTAATATTAATAAACTGAAAAAATGTATCACTGTATGCCATCTTAGACCCTTAAAAGTTCTTAGAAATGTTCTAAGGTGGCTGATAAATGACAATTTAATAGTACAGTGTTGGGGAACCAGATCCACAGAGAGCCAGTGCGAGTTTTTGTCATGACCTCTCAATCAGCCAATAATAAAGCAGTGGTTCTCAACCCCAGTCCTGATGACCCCCTGTTATTGGCTGAGGGAGAGGCCATCCCAAAAACCCGCACCGGCTCTCTATGGATTAGGTTCCCCACCCCCTGTAATAGTACATGCTTGTTAGATTAATGTAATGTTTGGACCCTTAGTGTCTTCTCCAGATGACATGTTCTGCCTTTGTAATGTATGTTCAAAACCAGTGTCCCTCACAAAAAGCACTGCTTAAAACGGCCCCACTGTGTCCCTTGAAATCAGTCGATAGGTTAACATGAATCAGCTCGGAATACAAGCCTTCTCACTTTCAGCAACATCATGATTTGCTTTTGTTAAATCACCGTTGTCACGACGAATCAGCGAACTTCACAGCTCCAAGAAGAAATGAATTTGCTACTTATGTGTCTGGCTGTAATCCATGCCTGGCTCTGCATCTCTGTGTGCGGCTGATGTGTTCACTGACCTGTCACTGTGCGTGGAAACGTGTAGCGTGACTCTCCTTTCACATGCATCTAAGCCAGTCCATGGTGCAGAAAAATTACGTTTTTAAATTTCAATTTTAGCAGCTGAAAATGTACAGTACACTAATACTTTCTCAATTTTAAAAAATGCACCTCATTTGCTTATTCCAAAAATTATTGGACTTAGTTATAACAAAACAAAGATGCTTTATTCACCATTTGCACGAGTACAGGTGCATTGTAATACTTCTCTTTGTGCACTCCATCTTGCTCTCCATAGCTTGGGAGTCACAGCACAGGATCAGCCAACATGCGGGGCCCCTGGAGCTGGGGGTAAAGGGCCTTGCTCAAGGGCCCACAGACATGTGACTGTTCTGCTGAGGCTGGAGCTCAAACTGCCGATCTTCTGAAATTTTGGACCGGGGAGCATGTGATTGGTGCCACTTGTTCTGTTCTGTGTGTCTCGTAGTCTCCTCAAAGCAGCCGTATCCTGCACAATCCCGCAAGCCCGTCTCAATCCGCAGCAAGCTAAAGCCTTCCCGTGCTGAACCAATGCATTTGCTTTCCTTTTCTTCAGCTTGAAATGGAGAATGTTTCCCCAGACATTCTATTTCTTGCCCAGTCCTGCGTCATGTGATTCTGCTCCCAATCCTAACCAACAGACTGCCACACGCACAAAGGTGTTCCGAGTGCAGAAGGAAAAATGATTGGGTCAGAGAGATTGTAGAGGAGGTGAATCCAAGCAACTAGAGGAGAAGAGATGAACCAATCAGATATCTTGGTCCCACCACCTCTAGAAGTTGGGACCTACCTCCTCTACACTCTGATTGGTTATCTCTCTGAACCAATCAATTTCCCTTCTGCCCTCAGAACATTTTGTGTAAGTAAAACTCCCAGGAGCCACAAAGTGCAATTTAGTTAAAATATTTTGTGTTATATATAACAAACAAACACTAAACAAATACACCCGTGTTCTCGTGTTTATTGTTTGTGTGTGTGTTTTTTTTGATGACTAAGAGTTGGAAAGAAGTTATCATTCACTCCAAATCCTCTCCTCTGACTTAGCATGCAGCACCCATATGAGTCATTTAAAAGGAGTGCCTTCCGTTTATTGAAAGGGTTTATCGGAACGACTTTGGAAGACACATCAGTAAAAAGAGCTGCAATTTCCAGAAACAGGCGCTGTGTTGAAAAAAAACTATCAGTGATGCTTTGTTGTTTTGTTCTACAGGTGCCTTATGGGCCAAAAAACACCCAGAATCGCTGGAAAAAAAAAACAACCTGACTGTGTCTGGGCCTGGCCGAACGGACAGGTACACGCAGGAGAAAAACCAACAACGGCCACTTGGGCAAGCCGGCGCGAGGCCAACGGTGCTGAGAGTGTGTCAGTCAGCGAAGTGTCAGAGCCCCAGGAGAGCCCCCCCTCTGGAAGAGCTGACACGCTCTCCGACACCGGCCTGACACTGATGGCTGGCGTCCTCAGTGCCACTCTGCCTGCATCCCCTATCAAAGCGCTCCGCTGCTTTTCAGAACGGAGGCCCTGTCATGGAGTCCGTGCAGCTGAAGAAAATTCCCTTTGCGATCCAAAGAAAGTAAATGTAGTGTGAAATACACGAACCGCTAATGACACTCATACAACACAAAGTGCAATAATAGCAATTTAAGGGCCTCTTACGCCGGGGGAAGTGAGGTATAAATGCTTGTTAAAAAGAAAGGCGTCAGACGCTCTTCTCCAATTACACTTCGTATGCGTATGTTCACAAGGCAGACGCTGAGAAAGAGGCCTACATTAAGATCGGCAGCTCCGCCTCCTCAGATAGTGCGTTGAGATTTAATTAGCTAAACAAAAATACTTATTTACATATAATGCAGGTGTGGAATAGGCTATCCTGAGATACACTCTGAGTACAGACAGGAGACGCATGTGCAACTTTTGAACTATCCTGTAGACTGCATAGAGACATGAATATAAGATTAGGTTAGAAGGTACGTACGCCCAATGACAATGGCCTCCGAGAGAGTTCGATATTGGGAGGGGGGGGCAACATAACTTATAAATTTTAATATAAAGGTTTATTCATAGGAGGGAGGAAGGCAAATTAAATATTGGGGGGCAAACATCCCCTCTGCTCCACCCCGGTTCCTATGCCCCTAAACCATGAAGACATCTAGATTCAGTCAGAAGCTGTAACTTAATCTGATGCTTTATCGCTCATGTTTAGGTCCATTGCTGGTCTGGGTCCACTTGGGAACCTCGCAGCACAGACGCTGAAACTCCCTGCAAGAGGATGCGAGGGGTGCTGACCTTCTCGGAGATGACCTTCAGGCACTAACCTGGAACTTGCTGCTGCACCATCTCAGAGAGGTCCTGCAGGTGGATGAAGAGCACCAGGCCTCCGGCTCCGAACAGCAGGAGGAACCAGAAGGAGCAGGGGAGCTTCATGGCTGCCAGTCGCAGTCTGCGTCTCCCGCAGCGCATCTCCACACCTCTACGCTCCACCCAGAGCATGTCTGGTCCGTCCTGGAGGAGGGACCTAGAAGAGGGAACAGCAGGCAATGAACCAGGGTCTCTGAGTTGGTGGCAGGAGCGATTATAAGATTTTTTTTAAGGTGAGGGGCATAACAGGAGCCATAATTATTCGCTAACGTGGATCCTTAACCAAAGACACGTTTTCAGTCAGTGAGTGACAGGGAGGGGCCCTCCAGGGGCCAATCAGCTTGCAGCTGGGGCCAGTGCCTCAGAGACCCCATCCTGGCACACGCCCCAGCCTAGCGAGCCAGGTTAGTCTGTCTGTTTTTTAGGGTGCCATGAATTTTCATTTTACGCAGTATGTCATACGGACAGGACAGCCTTACTGATAGAAATATGATAACATTTATCTGAAGATTTTGGGTCAATGGTTGTTTTTTATATTTATAAAAATGATTATGTACCCCATCAGCAACTAAGGAAGAGTCAACATGCATTATTAATCGAGTACACAATTGATTCATCTGCTGCTGAAACAGACAAACTGCAGCCATCTGGGCGAATTAAATCTTTCTTATAATTTCAGCATAATTTAGTGTGGTCAGTTTGTTAGGCTCGACTTATTAGGAATATAACAGAATTTTATAGAATAATAATGAAGGACTTGCTTTCACTGATGCATTGGCCTAAACGTGTGGGCTGTAAATATAATGTGCTGAGGGATATTTTTTGTCGGTTTTTCTGGCTGCCATGGTGAACGGAAAGCTGATAATTCTTGGCCCATGTGCCACCCCTCTATCCTAGAAAATGGAAGACTCTTCCTCCAGCTGACACACGCGGGTGCTCACGCGCGCTTGTGCAGCTACAGTATAAGGCAGACTCCAGTGCAGACCTAACTGGTGTCTCAGCAACGTGATAATGACAAAATATGAGGCTTTGGATTGGTTGTACATTAGGAGGTATTAGATTCTGCCTTGTCATAAGCTGTGGAGGTGAGGAGGGTAGTGGGTCCATTTTCACACGCAACCTTTTTCACACGCAAATGTGACAGCATCTGTCTGTGCGTGCGTGTGTGTGTGTGCGCTGGAGCTAGTGAATAATGATTATTCTGTAAATGTAAATCTCTAATAATAAATGCAAGGAAATGTCACAATTATGAAAGAACAATGCTTCAGACACCCTTCAAATTATTGTTAAATAAAATATTAAAATCACTATCATAAATGCTGATGTGTTAAATTCAGTGAAACACAGATCAGGATAATAATTCTGGTAGGTTATAACTCCACAGTTTTAAAAAAAAAGGGGGACAGTGTTGTACACACCAGGATGCCAGCAGCAAGGCCTGCTGGGTAATACAGGGTGACGTGAGTGGAGTCAGCCTCCCACGCAGAGCTGTCTTTGCACACAGATCTAATAGCTAATAACGGGGACAGAGCAGGAGCGGCCAGAATCCTCTGCCAGTGTGACGATATGCCCCCCACCTCCCACACAGAGAATATTCTGCCATAGTTCTGACCTGATCTCTCCCACAGTGCTCGCTGTCCATGCTCGACCCCCCACCACAACTAAAATGGGGATCTAGCATGTGAAACCTCAACAGGAGTAAGGGCGGGGCTGTTATGGACCAGTGGAGCCCCTCTTACTGGCACTCCGCCTGTCCGTGTGCCTCCGGCATGGGGAAGCGGGAGGACGAGCTGCAGGACCAAGGCGACTGGCATTAGCAGCCCCCTCCTCAATCTCTCTCTGCTACACCCTACGCTACGTCCACCATGGCAGCGTGTTGAAGGTCCCAATTGAGCGTCTGGGAAACTGATCAAAGTAATTACTGTGCTAACTGAGCCGATTCAGCCTTCCCACTTAAAGTTGGGGGCTCCTAGCTCTTTAAAAAAGGGCCTGATTACGCCCCACCCCTCCGCCTGGGCCTGGGCCTGGGCCGAAAATCTGGGATGGAAGCGGACAGCTTGTGTCTATCGGCGACAATCAGAACAGGTGGCAGGAAGCTGACAGACGGCCTGTGGCGTTTTAGCGGGGTCAGCGTCTGTGATTTGTCATTACTGGGTGGTCTCCCACATCGCGGCGTAGACCAGTCAAAGGGAGCGGCTGAAAGCACCACCACGGCCACCACGGGGAGGGGGGCGGGGGGATACTGGCCGGCGGCCCAGATCAGGCCCTGCCGCCCCGTTCCGGCCCGTCACTGCTATCATTGGACCTTCAGAGCTGCTGTCCTCACTCTACATTTTCTGTTCATACATCACAGGTTATGAAACAGCCAACGCACAAATATAAAAAAGTAACACACGTGGTGCAGTACTATGGTAAACAATATCTGTTATTCAAGAGATAAGCTGTGTTTTATCTCCCTGTTCTGAAGTGAAGCTAATTTGTGATTCTTATTCTGCCTGAGTGATTCTATCTATAATTAAAGACCGTTAAAGATGTAGTGAGATTCAGCTACAACATCTTGAACGTTGTAATTATTGTACTGAATTTGTGTAGCACTAAAACCGCTAAGTGTTTAAAACGCCACACCTTTGTCTTGTTGGTTAACAGACGGCACAGTGGCTGAAAAAATGGGTCCATAATTTACATCATAGTGTTGTAAAATGTTTGTTTTTATGAAGTACAAGTTTAATGCTCTAAAATTCAAACTCACATTATTTTGCCATCTCTGATGTGAACAGCACTGATTTTTTTTAAACTTTCCATGTACTTGGTACACCTTGGTTTTCATTTCAACCTCAGCTGTTCTGCATAGCAGTACATTTTCTGCACTTATCAAACCAAGATGTTTAACCCAAACACCTGCACAATTGAAAGCAGCAAATAGCAGCAATGCTTCCATTTCACTCAGTATCTGTTTGTGAACAGTGTGAACATCACGAGGTTAATTAAGTGACGAATGGAGCAAAAATGCCACATTGACCGGCAGGAACAAAACTCGGGTACTCTAGTTTTAACAAACCATTATCTACTCTTAAAATATACACGCATTTGGCTCTGTTAATGACACATTTTATCAGTAAGGAATGTATCGGGATTCCTTTGAAGGGCTGAGACTCAGAGGCTGCTGGGAGTTCATTATATGGTGTGTCGCAGGCCGGCACCATCATTTGCACATAAAACGGGGAGAAGCGGCAAGAAGTGGGAGTGAGCTGGGAACTTTAAAGGTGAAACAACAGCCGGCGGCCTAACGGAGCAGCCCGGCCGGCACAAGAGCGCGACGGCACCACCTTACGAAGACATGGCAGCTGATGGGTTTGTATGCGTCAGCTATGTTGACCTCAGTGCTCAGCAAATGAAAGCAGAATGTTATGGTGTGAGACTCCCAAAGCTGTATGGGAGCCTCCAAGGGCTCGTATGTGAAGTTTTGTAGCGCTATGCCGACCCGAGGGCGTGTTCAACACACAGGTGGTAAAATGCAGATCTGGCTGGATCACAGTATGCTTAATTCCTCCAGGGGGCGCTAATGCCCACACCCACCTTATGCCTCACCAACAAATTACGACGTGAAAATGCTTAGCGACTCAAATGGTGCAGAAATTACACTCCCTCCTAAAGATATACCACCTAGCATGTCTCTACGGGTACTGCGGCTTACTGTGCCTACCGTTCGGCCTGACGCCATCTGTGAATCCCCGGTAGATTTACGACGCAACGGGCCGCTGTACACCTGCTCACTCCTCGCTCACATCGGCGGGTCCACCTAACATTTGTCTGGCTAATCAAATGTTTGTTCCTCGTCCATCCATTTACGACGCATTTGTTTGCTCGGGGGGCCCTGGAAACAGCAAGCGGGATGGAGTCTGTCATTGCTTTCATTTGCAAAACAAACGGGAATGACTTTATAGGGGTCATGCAAGCATAGAGATGGATCTGCGGAGCTGATTCTTCCATTGGTGGTGGTGTAGGGGCAGTGTTTCATCCGGGTCATATTCAAGCCGGGCTTTCATTGGCGCTGAAGCACTCCTTCGTGTGAAGCGGGCCCCACTGTGTTTCATGCAACCAGCCTGCCTCTGTATTTTTAATTCCCAGGGGGGCGGATTTCGGGGCGATGGAGGTGGTCTCTGAGGTCTTCCACACGGTGGCTAAATAACATCACCTGCTCTGCACCTGCCCCCCCCCCCCCATTGCCGGTGGCACTCAGAAAATCCTTTCATCCCGAGTGATTGCTTTCCCCCAGATTCATCAGCTTGGCTCACAGCCTCAGTGACCTTTGACATGAGAAGGACTTGGGCAAAAAAAATAATAAAAAAAAATTCCGCCTCTGCTGCGGTTAAAAGAAAGAAAACACGGTGTCTGAATTACAGGCAGACACCAGTCCTCGTATGTACATTGCACATGGCATATACCGTCTAGATGACCAACGAGGGCTGACTTAAAATCCTGCCGTGATGCTTGATCGTAAGGTAAAGAGACCTCCCTGCCATTTCCTGGGTGTATAATTAGGGAATTCGCTCTGGAATCACGGCACCACATCATCCCATGCCGTGGGAAACCTTGCTGCCGGCGACGCTCAGCCTGTTTCAAACGGTTTAATTCCCGAGCTCCTTGTCGTTTTCAGCTGTCCGCATTCATGCCTTCTCTGAAGTCTGCCGGCCTGCCTGAAAGGAAGCCACAGGGGCTCGTCTGTAGCTACGGGGAGAGCTTCTTTAACAATCTCTGTGAGACCGTGTTGCATTAGTATGATAATGACACTGGAAGAAAACATAGGGAAATGTTTTGACAGCACGTTCTTCATATTTTTTTCTCTAATAGCACATGGGTGTAACACTAAAGGGGAACGTAGCACAGCTCTGTGGGTAGTGCTGTCCCTCACAACTAAAGAGTGATGGGTTTGACTTCTTACCCCACTCTGCGCGTGTGCCGGATGCATGTCCTCCCTGTGTGTGTGTGTGGCCTGGTGATCTATCCTACCTCCCTTTCTCCAAAGAAAGGCTATTTGTATAAACAGGTGACTCTAAATTGCCTTTCATATGTGGACTGAAATGGACTGTTATCCACTACAGCGTCTGCGTGCCTCATGCCCTGTGCCTCTTGGGATCAATACGTGGTAGAAGATGGACGGATGGAAGGATGGATGGATGGAAATGTTCTCTGACAGCTCTTATATTTTACAGAAGAATAAGCACAAGCAGCTGACGACTACAGAGCTGCATTTTCTCCTCCCTTCCAAACAGAGGTGGTTCTAACTCAAGCAGCGAGGACAAGCCTCATCAAGAAACACAGTGTATCCCATCATGCCTTGGGGAGTGAATTCAGGCGGCGGGAGATTCGATGATTTATGCACATTCATATTCAATAAAAATAAACAGCGCCCCCGAACAAAACACTAATTAGATTTTAATCGAATTGCAAAAAGCCTATCTTTGGTGTGCTCTCTTTAATCAGCATTTGTATTAAACTGAACAGCTACAGTGACAAGGCCAGTGGTCGCCAACATGCTGCCTGCGAACCACAAGTGGGGACCCAATGAGAAGCTTGCGTGATACTTTTGGTTTTGTTATTTTGCTTATACACATGTGCACTACGCTCTACAAGGAACATCATTACAGCAATGATTACGCTTCCATTTTTAAAATGTGTCTTGGGCAATCGGATCGCAACTGGACAGCAATAAATACAAATACAAACGACGACTGTACAAAAGACGCACTGTGATCCGATCACTCATACCAATTGGCAAGGTGATCTGGGACATATTTGACCACACGCTTTGTAGTGTAAACGCAAATGCATCCTGGTGTGTCCCCAAAAATGATGTCACAATAACTGTGTGCAGGACCATTTCACCCTCTAGCAGAAATGAGGAAAACAGTAACAAAATCTGAACACAAGCGGTCAGCTGGACACCATGGAAATGTGTGACAGACACGGGTGCAAACGGTCATGTGTCTCAGCTGTCTACTTATGATCTGATTGGCCAAGATGCATTTCAACACCAAGTATAAGCAAGGCATATGTTTTGGATGATCAACACAATGCTGTCATGGCATAGCGCAGAGCGGACAAGAAAGGAGGGTTAATCTGATCGAAATCACCCCCCTATCGCCCCTCCCCCCGGTAACTCTTACCCCTCCCAAGATTACTTTCCTTGTGGAAGTAGCTCTCCCAATAAATAAGGTTGGAGACCTTCAGTCCAGGCACTGCACCTCACCTTCTTGTTTCATTTTAACTGTACCTTGTTTGCACCGAGAGACCCCAACGTCCTTCAATGGGATGAAGAGCATGATCCTCCTCCTCTGTATGTAAAGGCTTCCCCTGCGGCCGTCACCCTAACGTTAACCCTAAACCGGCAGCCACTAAATGCCACACACAATACACACTCTGTGTTCCAGAGAGATTTCAGCCGGTCGCTAAACCCCACAGAGCACTTTCACTACTGCCAGCCCAATGGAACATTCCGGAGAGCGCCGGGGGCAATGTAACAATAGGGTACGTTCCAGCGATGCTTCACAAATGCCTCCGTGCTCGACACAGGTTGCAGTGACACGGAGGGATCAGTCTGGAAGAGCATGTGACATTTTCCATTGTCCGCTACTTACCCGTCCCCCTGCCCCCGCCCTGTCTGCCAGGTATGCCAATTTGCCATCGGCTTTTTCCTCCAGTCTGCTGTCATGCAGCACAACCTTTTAATGCGACACAATTTCAAAGATGGAGAGAAGAAAAAAAAAACACATTTCGGCAGCAGACAAAAAAAAAACCTGTGGATTTATGTAACACCTTCCCCATGAATATTGCATGCAGATGCTGTTACCGGACGAATCCCCTCGCTGAGCGCCGTGCCATCAGATGCCCACGAGCTGAACACCCGCGCCAGGTTCCTGCCTCTCAAGGTCCCCGATGTATGAGCGCTGCATTCAATTCAGCTGGGCTTATTTGGTCGTTTTATAAAGCGCCCTTACGCACTCGTCTGCCCCGAAGCATCGTGGTGACATCTCAAAGTGAGGTCTCTTGCTGACCTCGGTGGTGAGACGTTTCTTTTTTAACACAGCAGACCTTCATCCACATCTCACAGGATCCGAGGCGGTTCAGCATGGACCTTGACAGAGATCTCTCATTGTGTACGGAACCTGGAGCGAATAGGAAATATTGCGACCATTTGTAAATAACAAATTACGCAGGGGCAGCACGGCGGCTGCGGGTTCTATTCCCACTCTAGGTTCGGTCTGTATTTTCCTTTGTTCATGCAGGTTTTCTCTGGATACTCGGGTCTGTATGATTATGTGCGATTATACTGGCACCACATCCAAGGGTTTCTACTGCCTCATTACATGGACTGGAGAACTTGTTACTGATAGTGGATGGATTGAAGCAGCGGCACAGTAGGTGTATGAATCTCCTGGAAGAATCGGGGGCATTTTATAGGGGCCCTAAAAAGTTATACGTAAAATCAGGTCAGGAGGGCAGAGTTTCTAACTGGATGAAATATATAGGTGAAATATATAGGTGGAATAACACAGAACACTACTAAGTACAGCAGACTATGTCATAATCAGCACCTGTTTGTCCCAGCCTCTCATGTATTCTCCCGTATGGCCAGCATGTGTCGCTGCTCATCCTGTCCTCCCTGTAGTCAAAGTCTTCAGTGTGTTTCCCTGCTCCCCAGACAACCACATGTCTCAATGATCTGAGCTTGTGGCTACCTTACAACTCCTCACACGTGTGATAAAATCCCGTTGATGCATTATGAATGCTCTATGAAACGCTCATCTATAATGAACTCTGGATCCCTTTATATTGCATTACAATAGTTGGTATAAGCATTAAGTATGCTTTGTACTGCATTATAAAGGTATCTATATTGCATTGCAGATGAGAGCTTCATAAAGCATTCATAACGCGTAATAAACATGGCTAAATATGTTATTCCTTATAAATAGCTATAATATATAATATAATGCTTTATGAATGTGTTCATAAATTACTAAAAACATGGCCTTAAGTAAAGCAATTCCTAGTTATACCCAGTAACCCTTATCTCCCCAGCATGCTTCCCCTGCTCTAATTATTATGCTAGCAGATGTTTAATGTACTCCATTACCTTGTACATTTACAGCCACGGCCCGGCCGCCCATAGCAATGCAGAATGCTAATAGAATTTGAAGAGTTAATGGACCATTCCCTTGACCACCTTTGCTTCCTTTCCCATTAGGAGTCTGTCTTGTTTAAGCAAGACGGAGGTTGTAAATCAGTAAAAGCAGCTAAGGTGAGTGTGTCTGTTTGTCCGGCACGTACACATCTCCCTGTGCTCACTGCACATGCATAAGTGTCTCATACAAAACAAACTCTTCTCAAAATACTACGAGTTCTCTTCTGAGTTTTAACTGAAAAATGATACACTATATGGGCAAAAGCATTGAGACCATTGAATCATTGAATTCAGGTGTTTCATTCATCTGCATTGCCACAGGTGTATAAAATCAAGCAAACAGCCATGCAGTCAGGTTTACAAACATTTGTGAAATAATGGGTCTAATGGGTCGTTCTGAAGAGCTCAGTGAATTCAAGCAGGGTACTGTCATAGGATGCCACCTTTGCAATAAGTCAGCCCACGGTTAAGTGTAAGTGGTATCATTGTAGAGTGGAAGCATTCGGTAACAACAGAGACCACATAAAGTGACAGAGCGAGGATCGGAGACTGCAGAGTGCATAGTGCATACAAGTCACAAACACTCTTTGTGAGAACGGTTCGAGGAAGGCACTCTTCTGTTCCAGCATGACTGTCCATAAAGACATAGTGTGGAAGAACTTGACTGGCCTGCGCAGAGCCTTGACCTCAACACCATCAAACACCTTTGGGTTGAACCAGAAAAGAGATTGCAAGCCAGGCCTTCACATCCAACATCAGTGCCTGACCTGACAAATGCTCTTCTGGAGAAATGGGCAAAGACACATGGACACAATCCAAAATCTTGTGGAAATCCATCCAGAAGAGTGGCAACTGTTATACTATAGCTGCAGAGGGGGGACCAACTCCATATCGATACCTATGGATTTAGAATGGGATGCCATAAGGGTTCCTGTGGGTATAATGGCCAGGTGTCCCAATACTTTTTTCCATATAGTGCAATATTTGTTATTGAGGAAATAATGATAGTAAAAAGAAGTTATAACAAAACAGCACTGAACGAGGTAGCGTCACGCTTTTACGGCGTAAATAACCTCCTGCTCACAAAAATCAGCTATGAGGTTCACTATCTTTAAAACACCAGGGCTGTCTGTGTCTAAAACTGTGTTAAAAATTGGAGGGTGTTTCAGCAAGAATGCACTGTGAGAGTTTGCATCTGCACGATAATCTCGGCATCACAGTTCGGGCGCCTGGCGAGATGCTGCCGTGATATGTCTGGAAAATCTGAGCGGCGAGCCTCGTTTCGACAGCTGATGACACGTGAGCGCAGAAGGGGGGGTGGAGGGTTTTGGGAGCGAAGATTCTGCTGGTGAGATCTCCATGCGCAGACGTTAATTAAAAGTGGCCTTCGGAAGCAAGCTAAGCATGCTGCGGACTCCTCCCACGCCAAGAGGACGCCCAGCTAGCAGAGAATGACAGTGTGAGTGTGTGCATGTTTTACAGCCAGAGAAACCCCATCTCTCTCTTTCCCCTCCTGAGGAT
>JAABNX020000008.1:13088658-13101759 GCA_015163995.2 Mormyrus lacerda
AGGCTTGTTTTTCCTGAACGGAGGCGGCCGGCCAAGCAGAACAGATAACGGAAGCTGCGCTACAATAATAATTCCTACTGAATGAACAAATGGACGTTTTAATATGCCGTAGCTCTTCCTGCTCCGTCCAAATGGTAAACACGCATTAGCATAACTGTAAAAAATGTATGAACGCTCCCAGGAGGCTTATTTCTGCAGAATGAAAGGGGCCTTCTGAGGCGTATACGTGAGCGAGGGCCCAGATCTACCTTCTCTGCGTGACAGCAAAGGTCAGCTTATAAATGACAGAGATGAGGGGGGAGCAGAGGTGCGGAGGGAGCATACAACCCAAAAAGAAAGAGACCCCCACTATAAACGTAAAGAAAACCTGCTCATATATTATTCAAACAACTTGCCCTTTAAATAACTGTCTTTTAAGGACTGTTTGACATCCCTGGATTAATAATTAAGGAGCGACCTTTTCCTCATTATAGAGGATGGACAAACAGTTCTGAGCGGATGAAACAATCGATATGGCCACTTACGCCTGATTTGTAAAGCCCAAATGTGGGCACAGTGCACGCTGGGACGTTCCGGATTGATCCGCCCTTGGCTGAATTGAGCCTCGGCGCCGGTTTGAGTGAAGCCATGGGGGACGGGGCATAAAAGAAGCGACTGGAACATGGCGCCTTCGGCAAAAAGGTCTCCAAATGCTGGGGACGACACGTACTCTCTCCGTTCCAGATCACAAGTTAGAGATGATCTGTGTTCACTGAGATGTGCCCGTCCGTCAGAGGCGGGAGCAGGGAATGTGGCTTGAGGAATGCTTGGAGCGGACACCAGGAAGGAGTGGGGGGGCGGTGGCGGAGATTGTGAGTTTTCCCGAGCAAGGCACCCTCCTCTGGCTAACAGAAAGATGCAGAGCCTTGTTAAACGATACCATGTGGTTCATCTTCAACTCTGCAAAGGGAGGGGGGATTTTAGAGGCAGCGTGGAAATCAACGAGGGTGTGACCTTTCCACATGGAGAGCAATGGACTATGGGTAACTGATCATACACTATCCCAGTTGCTTGTTTCCAGATGCAGCCACATTTGAAACTTCTCCACAGATGCTGGGTAGAACTCTGCATCATCTGAGGCTCATTTTTGGCCGTTAATATCATTCTGAGTAAGAGAACTGGCAAAATGAGTGAAATATCTTGTTTAAAGTTCATTCCATATAAATGATCTTGCTCTGCAAAACGCCCTCGCTCCTTTTGTGAAATGTTTTTGCTTATAATCCATCTGCTCAGAAAGTGTGCAGCTTCACAGTAATGGACCTGGTGGCATTTCTGAGCAAATGTTAATGTACCAGATCGTCG
Organism: Mormyrus lacerda; assembly: GCA_015163995.2. NCBI lineage: Eukaryota > Metazoa > Chordata > Actinopteri > Osteoglossiformes > Mormyridae > Mormyrus > Mormyrus lacerda. The sequence continues at coordinate 13,090,000 of JAABNX020000008.1, forward strand.
CTCCACTATGATTTATATATGGCTACGATATCACCCGAACAAATCTCCCAAACAGTCCTCAGCGGAGCCTAATTTTAGTGGCTGCCCACCTTTGGATTGAATTATTCCAGGTGGGTGTTAAAATTCCAGCAATCAGTGTTTGCAGTTTGAATGCAGTGCAAACTGCAACGTATTGACTTCTCTCAGTAAAACAGGTCAGCCTGCAAATCGAATATGATTGAGCAACTGTGACAGACACACTGAGGGATGATATTCTGCAGTCCATCAAGTAGCTGAAATTATCCTTCTTTGGTCAAAACTGACAAATGATATGCAACATGGTCATTAATCAAGCTGCCTTAAGATTACTCCAGGCTCCAGTTATAGCAGATACAAAACATAATATACCAATGCTTTATTGCTGTTCTGTGCAATAATAGTTTCTTACAGTGACTTATGATTCTCACAGCGTGGCTCATAGCTGAATTGTGGCACCGGGTGGCATAATTGTTAAAAATTGAACTTGTGACCTCAGGGAAGGGCACTTTTATGTTTTGGTGCAAGATTCTAGCACTTAAAACGAACTGCTTCAATAAATTCCAGCTGTGTAAATAGAGAACACAACGGGCAAAATTGCCACCTATGAAAAGTCCAACCTGTAAAACAACAAAACAGGCAGGAAAGGAGGTGTGAAGTAGTGTAGAGTCCATTTCTTCAACCACAGGGTGGCATTATGGGATCCTGAGTAAATGATAGGTCAGAGTGAATGAGGTCACTGGTGACACATACACCCAGTGGTCAGTCTATTTGGTACACCTGCTTGATGTCACTGCAACTGAACACAGAGCACAGACACAGGGAAACCTATCAGGAAAATCACACACTGCAGTGTCTAGAGCTTACAGAGAAAGCTGCCATAAACAAAAAAAACATCCAGTCAGCGAAAGATCTCTTGCTGAAAACACCTTGTTAATGAGCCAGGTCAGAGGAGAATGGGAAACTCGTCAAAGGTAACAGGAAGGCCATAAGTGCAAAAGTAAGACCTTAGTACAACAGTGGTGAGCAGAAAGGCTTCTCTGAATGTGAAGTTGTTCAACCCTTGCGTTGTGTCCTAAAGCCAAAGGTGCCATGAAAACAAAAAGGGCCTTTATTGAATAATACAAAGCATGGAAACAAAACATGATCACAAGGGGTCAAAACAGGAAGGCTTAGCATGGGGAAGAGCACAGGCAACAGGAGGGTGGACGTTAATGACCGGACTGAGGATGACAGGGATTACAAGAGAAACAGAAATTTAAGTACAAAAGACTAACATGGGGCTAACGAGGCAGCTGGGAGTGATTTCCACACAAGAGTTAGGAAAGAGAGGCAAGACAAGAAGGGTAAACAAGTAACTGGTGTGGCTTGCTAGGGCTATGACAGGACAGGGAAATGACAGTGCCCCCCTCCGTGAGGCGTGCACTCCGGGCACGGGGGTACAGACAGGCATTCAGGGACCGAGGCACTAGACGGGACAACGGCAGGGTTGGGATATGACATTCACCAGGGCCTGGACAACGGAACTAAACACCAGGGTTGGCACACAAAGATGGAGTTTACAAAAAGGAATGGATCAGGAACACACAAGACACCACATGGCATGACTAGGGGCATAGAGTAGAGAACGGCAAGAACAAGGCCAACAAAGAGGACATCCAACAAGACACACACAAGGATGGACCCTCAGGTCCTGCAGGCCAGACAGGCCCAGTTTCGAGAATGGGCCTAGGAAGGTCCACATCCCAGGGTCGCCACCAAGCTCCCCAGGGTCCAGAGAACTCCCCAGGCGTTGCCAGTTCACCATGCCTCAGTCCCCAGTCTGTTGTCCTGCCCTACCTTTGTTTTACTCAGGCCTGTGTTCCCTGTGGTTCCCTCTTATGTTTCTGTTCCTGTCTCTGCTGCCACTCTGACTAATATCACAAACTCAGGACATGTATAGGACACAAATGTAGGTACGGCGTGACATTCTCACACATGCTGGTGTGACAGCACTGCCACCATCCCTGGCTCCTTGGCCAGTTTGTCTCTTTCTTCTGCTTCCCGGATTTGGTCTGTACTTCAGGGGTGCCTGGTCCCCCCCCCCCACCCCCCCATCCTAGCACTATGAGTCGGCACACTGGGCATATGGCCAAACAACACTAGTGTTCTTCTCTGGAACACAAGGGAAGAGATATCGTTTAATATCATTCTAGACGAATATAACTGATTGTTTACTGACCGGTACATTAAAAAGGGATGCAATCACACACAACTGTCTTTTTAATGAAACCCGTTGCGACGATATTCCAGTATTCCATGTGATATTTTCAAGGCATTCCCAGCAACCAGAAATCTTAAATGCTAAATGCATACCTTTTTACTTCATGGAAAACGCTGTAAAGTTTATAACTTCAAAATGATGCTCCATATTATTCCCAATGGTGTTCAGTGTGAACCTCACATGCAGCGCTGAGAATTAAAAAACTATAAAGTTCTGTATGTCATCCATAACTAAGGAAACCTAGATGAGAGTCAGCTCTCTTCCCTCACGGGTGCAAAATAGAGTAACATCCGAAATCCCACGGTTCCCTCACATAAAAAGACAGGCTAGCTGCATGTGGATATATATGATATAAAGATGGTGGCTTGATGTAACGACGCCGGTTTGAGTCCTGCTGAAGTTGAATATCCATAGTGAAGTATGGAGATATGAATACGGTGGGCATTTTTGACAAAATCACAGCGCAATCTAAGCTGCAAAATGGAAATTATGATGTTACTATTCACTCTGACGCCAGCTACATCCACCACTTGCTCTATTTTTCAAAGCTCAGAACCATCAGGCCAATATAAAACGTATGTCTGTCAACCAGCCAGAATATGACTCCGTAAAAGAATGCATGTAATACTGCAGACTGCATGAAAAAATAGGAACTTGAAGAGGCACGCCTCGCCGTTGCAGCTTCTGCCATTACATAGGGCCCTCTGTGATGCTTTCAGCACCCCACTGAACGCCGCAGAGACAGACGCCACGTGTGTGCCCGGCCGTGCTCATGCTGGGACCCATGGCTCAGTTCCAAGAACCAGATCGTCCGCGGTGACACCACAAGGGATAAAAACAAAACCGGGTGCCTGATGGGAAGGACTGGAGGGGGGTCTACCATACGGAGACGATTCACAGCCACGAGGCAGCTTTCCGCATTCCATACAGTCACCACCCCCCCCCAGACACACACACACACTCCCCGCCTCTCCCCCACCCCCCTGTCTGTGGGGGCTGCTTTGCGTTTGGCCCTAATTACAGACCCGTGGCCTCGGTATAGATTTTCCCATTACCAAAACCGTCGGAGAGCATTTATTTCCAAAGACCCCTTCTGCTTCGTCTCCGCTCCGCACACGGGGGAAAAAAAAAAAAAAAGAAATTTCTGAAGAGGAAATTCGGGGTCGGCCTCTTATTCCTCAGCGAATGACAGCAGCAAGATGACACCTCCCAGCTGTGACAGCGACACGTCGGGGACCCCGGGTACTGCCCATTCTGATTTGTAAATAATTAATTTCCCTTCAACAAGACAGACAACATAAAATATTCAAAAACCAAATGAGGACAAATAAAACTTTACTTAAAATTCTGTCACTGAGGACTAACATTGAATAATGTCTGGGGGGGTGCGGGGGGGGGCTCTGCTAAGGGCATAAGGGCAGCAGGCCATGACTCTTAATGAGGGAAAGAGTGCAACAGTAATTATAGGAGACCCTGGGATCCAGAAGGAGAAGAAAAATTCTCTTTTTTTATTCTCAGCTGGTCCCAGGTACCGATTTTTTATAGAAGAGAAACTTAGTCAATGATGGATGTGCACCACTCAGTTTGGAAAGTCTACTCCCAGATTCCTACACCAGTCAACGGTCTGGACAGTCTTTTTAAATTCTTTTCTTAATAAAAGTTCAGTTCTATGCCATACAATAATCCATCCATCCATCCATCCATTTCTTTCAGCTTGGAGGGAGGCGTGTGTATGGTGGGGGACCCCACCCAAGGCAGCGTAAAGCAAAAGGCAGAGGTTACACCCTGGATGTGATGCTATGGGCAATAGAGATACCGTACCAGGAAGCCTGCATGTCAGGAATTTCAGAAAACCTGCAAGACACAGGGAGATCACGCACACACACACACACACACACACAGCAGAGGCGGGATCCAAAACCTAGGACCTGGAGGCGTGAGGTGACGTCACAACCCGACGTTCCTCCATATTTACCGTGCATTCAGTCATAAAGTAAATTGAGGCTTTACACCGGCACACGGCTCAGAGGGAATAACAGAGGAAAGACATTCTATCCGCAACAACCAACTCCAAACACTCAGGGGGAAAGCTAATCACAGTATACAGCCAATGAAAATGAAACTGAATTCCTTCTCCTTTGTTTTGCTAGTTCAGGTTCTTTATGGATACCGAACACACATTAACATCAAAAGGGTCCCTCAGTGATTGATTTAAAAGCGGCTCGCTGTGTTTTTAATATAAACGCACCTTTGCCATTAAGTAGGTATCTTCTTCAGGTATGTAGTCTACAGTAAATATTCCACCATGAAGAATAAGGAGCCGTGGAAGCAGCTTGGAAAGAAGGCAGTTTAGGACCACAAATCAGAGAACGACTGATAAGCAGATTATTAAGAAACTGAAGTGTCACTCATATCACACATATCTGTCCCAACTGGGCAGCCGCTCAAGGCAGCATATAGCTAGAGATTAGGGCTGCTGGATTATGGCACAAATTATAATCACAATTATTTCAGTCAATACTGAGATCACGTTTTGTTGAACTTTTTAAAAGTCTTGGTTTTTTAACAATGGATTAACTTGAACACAAAACAAAACAAAGGCATCATTGCAAAACAATCATTGTTTTATCTCAATTGTTTTGTTTTGATAATTGTTGGAAGCTAAAATTGTAACTGAATTTAAAATTCGATTATATGCCCAAACGCTACTAGAGACGCTTCTCTAAAGACAACAGTGACTTTGTGAGAACCACAGAAACAAGCAAACTTTTCCAATTTTCTGGCTACTGCACTAAGTTAACCAGAGTGGTAGATTGACAAGAAGGTGGTGTCATTAACCTATATAAGTGCTGTAGCACTAGAAGAGACAAAACATTCTGTAGTCCAGCATATCATCCAATCTGCACCGAATGAGTCAGGCAGGATTTGTGGCTGCATCTCCTACGTAAAGAGTCCAGAACATGGTCTATATTTGTAGAGGGTAAAAAGACAGGAAAACTCACCAAAGACAGAAACAATATGGCTTAACAGATGGGTAATGGATGTCCTTCAGAAATCCGGTGAAAGACTTCCCAAGAATAGGCAACAATATTCACTCAGACTAGGTGAATCACTCTTTTCTTCTTTTGTTCCTGCTCACATTTTTTTGTTTTCATATATAACAGATCTCTGTTTGAGCACTGAATATACACACACGCTGTACAATAGTTTTCCTGATTGTTTTGTAGTTTCTGCCCAATGGGCTATGCTTTTACATGTACTGTAATTAAATTATTCAAAACGATATTCATTGCTTCTAAGTGTAATTTTTTTGCGTTCTTTCAAATAAAAACAACAAAATGTTTGAGGAATGGTCGAACAACACTGTGCGAAATTTCAGTGTTAGTGTATCCCCCCAACTATATGACAAGGACAGGAAACATACACGAAGTTGCCCTTAAAACCGTCTTTCAAACTACTCCGTGTTGGTTGAACAACTCATTTTAATTCTGCGCAACTTAGCAATAGAGACCGAACGCCGACATTAAAGCAGTTAACTGTTAGGTGTAGCGATACACATAGGAATCTTCTGATCCGGTAAAAGGCTGAGTACTTCTCACTATTATGAAACGATTTAATTGAATTGTACAGTTCGATGATGTTGAGTTACATGCCATTATTACATGCATTTTTTCGGCCATCCTATCACTGCAATCCCATTTGAAGAATAAAGTCTACTGTGCATTAGATAGAAAAGTTGAATCCGTCACAACCAGAATATCCAGTTGCATATAAAAAGAAACACAATAACGAAGTTTACAACACACCGACCCTCTAGCGTTGACAAACAGTAGTGAATATTAACAACAGCTTCCACCTGTTACAACAGATTAGAGGACAAGTGAAAGGCCTGGTTGAACATTACAACTTTCAAAAATATCTTCAGTCTTTCTCAGTATCTAGGAGGAATGACATTTAACATAAAAACGATAGCGATTTTAGATATAGCCCTGTAAAGTGTATAGTTCGAGGTTATAAGCGGCATTGTGGAAGACAGGGAATCCCCAAAACACGTCAAATACAGGTAAATAACTTACCTTTGCATAGGTGCCAATTACCATAGAGCTGGGACTGACGAAGTGCGATTGTCTTTCGGCTTTCGCTGAGCCGACAATCTATTGCTCCAGTTGAGTTTATAGTGCTGTAAGAAGTGCGGTTCGTATTCAGCACCGCTGCGGAAAGAGTCGCGGCTTTCAGAAACTAAAGGTGATTGGATGATAAAAATACCCCGCGCGCATCTTTAAGCGTTATCCTCCTAGAAATTTTGCTCTATCGAGTGCGGGTTTTAGCGGCCGACAGTGCGATCGAGACGGTGGCCTGAGGACGCGACGGAAACTTTGGCGATCCGCAAGTAGATAACGGCGTGACGCTCCGGCGTTTCAGCGTTTGCTTCCTACATCCCATTAAGTCCTCGGGGGAAACTGATGATGCTGATCGCCTCCAGGCAACCGGCGCAGTAGCAGTTTCAGTAGGTCTCGGAGAAGACTTGAAATACCGACTTACTGTAACAGACGACCGATTAAAAAAAAGACTTTTACATACGCGAATACGATCATAAAAAAATGAACGCGTTCCGCATGAGAGAAATGGCAGAGTAGGCAGTACCGATTGTCTGCATTGCTGTGTAAATGAGGCCAGTTAAAAAAGAGAGACTGCCGGCACATGTCCTGGACTGGAAGCCCACACAGTGTCAGTGAATCAGCAAAGCATCTTCAGTTATATGTGCGTCTCCCGCAGCTCAGTAATGCGCGTCTCCGGACACCGTGAAGTGTGCCGGTAGGTGCTGGCGCGCGCGCAGGTGCGCCCCAGTGTAAAACCACAAGGACTCCCTGCACTATACGCGCTAATTACGGAGTGTTTCCTCGACGTCTTAAATAATGTTATTACTGGATCAAGAATAAAAGGGGGGCATATTACAAGTGTATTTCAGTACAGTGTTATTTTTTATATAAAATACTTCTACATAGACTATTCTCCATGTTTTAGTTGAGGCGATTATTAAAAATGACAGGGATCACATTAGTAACCCTTACTTCTCGACCAATTAAACTGGTACTTGAGAAACATTTATTTTCTATAGCAAATCAATTTTACTTGACGTTTCATTAATTGGATGCTCATTTAAAGTGTCTGAAGAGGATGGAAATGTTAATCGGTATTCTTAATGTTAACTATCAAGAGGAAAATACCTCTGATGTGAGATAAGTGAACCCATTAAACTGAAATAAAAACGTATGATAGTGTTGCTGACCATGGGCATGGGAACGGACTGCATCTTGGTAGTTTAATTAACTGTGAATTTAAGATTTATTAAAATGCATTTACTGTGGTTAGAAATATTTCTTAGTATCGTATACCTTTCCTGTACAGGTTCGCGCATCTCTCTACAGATGAGCGCTACGTAAAATAAATAAAAAATGTGCTGCAAAACACAAGCAATACAGATTTGCATCTTCGCTGCCTGTGCGGCTCGCACTGCATTTATTTAAGCTGTGGTGCGATAGTGTCGAGGCATGAGGTTCTGACTCATATCCTGCACCTTCGCACTTTTCCCCTCACGATGACAATGCCTCTTACATCATGGACCCCATTTAGTACTGGCGCCAGATTGATTCAGCAGGGATGAGGTAATATCCAGTGGGGTTCCGCTCCACATTAAGAAAGCCGGTAATGAGAATCGCACTTTCTGTTAAGCTATAGGGACTTTTATTTCCCATCCACATAGGCCTATCACAAATACCATCATTCTTCTGCATTAATTACTTTGCATTAAAATCCATAAGCATCTTTGGGGTATATTTGTCCGCTTTTCGGTTAATTAGGGATTATGAATGACGGTCCGTCTAACTTCTGCTCGGCCCCGGCTCGGGTGTCGCAAATCGGGGGTGGCCGGAGCGCCGCCGCATCAGGCTTCCGACCTGAGCATCTGCTCTGGTTTTTGCGAAAACAAACTAAACAGCGTTTTAAAGCAGCCACATTTCTATCGCCGCCAGGACGTGGCATTTCACATGGGTTTTACGCCTGAGGAGGGAGAGTCGAACCACAATTATTTAACGCTGCGTGATTTCAGTCTTTTTCTGCATGGTTGATTGCCGTTAGTAGGGGTTTTAATCATATTTAGATTTTTAGTACATGAGGTTAAATAATATTTTTGTTGATGTGGTCATGTAAATAATTCAGCCGAGTAGCCTATTTTATGTATGTCTGTGTGTGGGTGTTTTGCATATATGTATTTATTTCCATAAGCACACCATACTGTATATAAACAATATTTGATGCATCGCAGCATCAGTATAGCTGAAGGCAATGTCATCTTTGTTATGACTTCAGAAACGTTTCCTTGCTTTCTAAAAGACATTTGCACAGAATGAAAAGGCTAAATGTTCCTGAGGAAAGAAAAATAGTTCTTGTATATAATTTATGTTTAGTCTTAAATATTTGCATGTTTTGGATGTGTTTTACATACTGACGTGTACAAAAACGATGAAGCACTCAATATTTACGCAAACAAAGATAAAAAAACTTACAACGTTGACGGGACTCAGCACTTTATTAGTATTACATTCATCATAAGAGATAATATCCCCCTTACTTGAGTAAAGCGCCCTCTACTGGACTGGGGAAGAAAGCCTCCTTCCCCGTTGACACATATTTTACTATTTCCACCTATATGTCAATATATAATTTGCAGTTTTTGTTTAAGTTTAAATATTTTAACTGGCTTTCTTGCTATAAAATCAACAAGAAACCTGTAAAATGTAGAGAACATCTAGATGATTGCATAGTGAACCATCAGATAAAATTTGCCAAAAAAGTGTTACATCACTGACTTTTTCAAAGAAGTGTGCACATTCTTGTTCTGCTCTTTTGATGACATTGCAGCTGAAACAAAAATCTGCAACAAGATTTTAACCTCAAGCTTTTTTTTCATGACACTGCTTTGAAGAGGAATGGAAATTCTGTTATGGCCTTCACATCCTCTTCACATTCCATAAATAACACAAAACAATACTTTTTGTTAAACAACAACAACAACAACATAGATGGCTAGGCGTACTATATCCAGATAAAAATGTTGCATTTTCTATAAAAGGTTCCCTGAAGAAGGGAAAAACTGGATCACTACACTATCCAAAATAATAAAATATTGCCCTGTTGTCACGCCCAGCTCCGTCCGATCCTCCTGTGTGCCATCCCCACCTCGTTACCTCGTGTTAATGCCTGATTGTTCCCACCTGTTGCTCGTTGAGTTCAGCTTGTCTTGTGTATTTAGTCCGCATCTCGGTTAGTTTCCCCAGATCTGTCATCATCAATGAGTGGTGTGAGTACTAGTCCTGTCTGTTCGACCTGTCGATTCTATTTAATAAACCCCGTTTACCCGTCAACCCGGCTGCTCTCGCCTCCCTTGCCTGCTCGCACTCTGACACCTGTGACCCTGACAAGGATTGGGAGTGAGAAGATGAACGGACTGATGGATAATAATATTTATTCTGTCATATCAAATGATAATGTATGTAAATTTCCCACATGTAACATTGTATTTTGCTGTGTGTCTGTATATATATATATATATATATATATATATAAAGAATAAACTCAACAGCCCTCCTGACTGATCTCCTTGCAATGCAGAAATGCCCTTTCTCTTCACCGTATCATTTTTCCCGGAGGATGCTTGCTGTAGTGCACTTCTGATAAGAGGCTTGGTTTTTGATAATGTCATGTTCACGATAACCGAGTTCAACCTCATTTAATAACCACGTGGGATTTCATCAGCAGCCGTCTTGTCCGACAGAGTTGTCAGCGAAGATATCCCAAGGTTTGGATCATCATTAAGGTCAGTCAACGTGTAGGTGTTGGTCGGACGTTCCAGGCTAGTGTGTGAATGCAGAACAGTCTCTGGCCAGAAGGTAAATTGAATCACGTGGGGCCAAGCAGGGAATGGGATCATTATTTTGAGGAATTGGTTTAGTTTCCAAGGGTAACAGGCATTGGGTTAGGGTAGGACTGGACACACCTAACTACCTGCATTTTGTGTCAGGGATAGAAAACTGACAGCAAGGGGTCAGGAAAACTTCTACGGGGCTTATATCCAGGTTCTTAGGGGCCAAACAAGCACATTTTTTCCAAGCTAAGCTAAGATATTGCTGAATCATATTTTAGTTAAAAGTCAACAGTTATCATAAGTTATCATAATGCTGTCTTGACTAAAATACAGCAATCATTCAACTCACTCAAACCAAACCCAGCAGTGCTGCATGGGTACATTTCAGTCATTTGACCCTATTTTTAATATTTGCAAGGTTTTCCCCGCGACCCTGAATAGAATGAGTGGTTACTGGAAATGGATGGATGGATTAGCGAGATTAAACCGCAGCGCCATGTCTGACTGAAACGTGGCAGTGATGTAAAACTGAATGGTGCTCTACACTGTCAAAGAAGACCATGAAGTTCTTCTGAAGTTCTTCTACCACATCGTGGATATTGCAGCTTCATCATCCAGAAGGTCATCGCCAGGGAGAGGAAGCAAAGGCCTCTCGCACAGAAACGCTTCCAGGAGATTCTGCGTGAGCAGTTGGCTGCCTGTGGATGCACCGAGGAGGGGATCCAGTAGGATGCAGCAGCAGTGGTGCCAGTGCCAGTGCCAGTGTCACAGCCACAGAAGCAGATGTGCTTCCCAGTGGCTGTCATGGACACTTCAGCTGTGGCCCCAAGGCTGAAGGCCAGGGCTGGAAACTTCTATACAGCCACTCCAGAAAACTGAACAATAACACTATTTACAAATGCTTAGCGTGCAATGTGCCACTCTGCATAGTTCTGAGAAAGTCACATGAATGGTCAGGCCAATTTGAAATTTCTTGTGGTGTTTTGTGTGTGAATAAAATATAATTTTTTTTTTCTCAGAATGTGTGGTCGTGTTGTGTGATAAAATGTTTGCCTTAAGTGGTAATGCATTCAGAAAAAACGTTATCCTAACAAGCAATACTAGTCACACTTCAGCCATTGTGGATAGGTTTTGGATAGGTTTGGCACCTAGCTGCTTCATTTGCTCTTTCCATAGTTAAACCTGTTAGTTTCCATCAAATGACGTTAAATTAGATACACATGTAGAAAGCAAATTTGAGAACCACATACCAGAAGTCTGAAGAAGAGTAGAGAATAGTCAAAGCTACCAATCAGAGTAATTGCAAATTTAATTTTATGGCTTACATGTCACGTTCGCTGGGCAAGCAAGCGGGCAAGAAGGTGAATCGAGCCAGACAGACGGGGAAACGGGGTTTATTCTTCAGAGACAGGCACGAACATTCATGACACTTCACAACAGTGACCGACGCAAGACTCAGGAAGATGGGGACTCATATACATTGGCAGACCAGGGATTAACGGGACACAGGTGATCACAATCGGGCAGGAACACAAGGTAATGAGGTGGGCGTGGCACA
>JAABNX020000008.1:13140863-13166470 GCA_015163995.2 Mormyrus lacerda
ACAGGTTTTATATTGGGGTGTTATAGTTTGCACACAGCAGATCGGCAGACAAACACCCACGGCGAGTTTTATGTTTGGTCCTAAACTTTAGCGGCTCTCCGATTCATTGTGTAGGTGCTCATTATCTCTGAAGGGTTTGACTTCACATGCAGCTTCAAGCAGGGATGTTTATTTTCAGTGGTAAAAAGCTTTTCTACTCTTCTACCCTGGAGGAAATATGACACAAAGCTTGTTTTTTTTCTTCCTCAAGATGATATAGGGTATTTAGACTCTCAATGTCATTACACATGCACAGAGGTGTGGGTCGGTGGGTGGGTGTGTGGGGGGGTCTATTAAGATGTTAGTTTTTTAGTTTGTGGGAACATTTCAGGTCGTCTCAATATAAACCTCAACTTAATAAAAATTTGTGCATGAAATCAAAAACTAAAATAGCCAATAGTCTTGTATTTTGTTTGGTTACTTATGGTTAAGGTTAGGGTGGGTAAAAGTTAAGGTCATCCTTGGTGAGATCAGGGTTATGCCCATGATTTAAAAAAAAAAAAAAAAAACTAACTTATCAGAGAAAATCTCTGAATGCAGTCAGAAAATTAAAAATGCTCAAAGTCTTGTATTTTGTTTTGTTACTTATGTTTAAGGTTATTATTGTTGGGTTTTTCCCTTAAATGAATGGACTATCTCCACAAACGTATAATTACAAGTGTGTGCGTTTTCTCTGCCGTGAAGAGAAAAGTCAGTAGAACCGTAAGAGCTAGTCATTGTTAGCTAGAATACAGTAGGACTAGTTCCAGTTTATCATGGTACTGGGTTATTCAGTATTTTAGCCAGGAACGGCTGTGTTCTGTTTTGTGAGTGACAGTATTAACTTCCTGTCACCTTTTTCCCTCAGGTGATGAAACACGTGAAGCCTGGACTGATGGAGTATGAAATGGAAAGGTAAAGAAGACTTTTTCTTTCCAGCTAAATCTTTTATTCAGATTTTGCATCTTGGTCCGTTATGGAGCCCACGATCCGCTTAAGCCGCCGGATCTGCGTAACGGCAGCTGAGTGTTCCCAGCATGCATTTCTGCAGTACAGGTCATTCACACTATATAACCATGTGACTTCAGCTTCCTGGATCATACAAAATGCAAGATGCATGATCAGGCACAATGAAATGTGTGTTTCCTGCAATAAATTTTAGATCAGCTACTAGAATCCTGTACTGGTTGTACCTCAGCTGTGTTCCTTATACTGCCTGGAATAGGATCCACCCCCCCAGCCCCCGTAACCCTGACCAGGAAGAGCATTAGCAGTTAGGAGATGGACGCTTGGTGTGTGGTGATAGTATGTGGGTTAATGAAATGATCTGGGGTTTGGGGTTTCAGAAAGGAATACAATGGTCTAGAATAAAACCTTTTGGGCTTTTGCGTTGCCTAATTGTCCCAGTTTGACCTTATTCTCAGCAAAACTTCCCACTCAGTCTCAGTTGGGACAGTCTGCTGCTCTGTTCTTGAGGTGATCAGTCTTTCCCAGGACCTGCTTCTCAGGCCATCTGAGTGCTTTTGGCACCCCCCCAGCCTGGAAGAGGCCAGACATTCTCTGGAGCCAGTTCAGCTGTTGTAGCCGGACGTACGAGGGGAGGTCTACATGGCAGCTGCTTACAGACGCCCGCTTATCTCTGACATTGAGGGATGTGTTTGGGGGCAGTTTCAGGAGCATGCTGTGAGCCACTGTTATACCCCATATAAATCTGTATAGCAACCACTTTTACAGTCCCATTTACGTTTTTAGTGTGTTCTATAAACCCCACCACTGCGTCCATATGAAACGGTAATGCTGTGTAAACTCCGCATGAATTGCTAGCAGGTTATGTGAAGACCAACTGTTACCTGGCGAAAATACTCCTGTACATTCTGCTTCTATCTGCATACCCCCCAAGAAAACATCATTCGAAGAAATCTAAAATGAGAGATTAACTTTAAGGCTGCAGGAGAGTCTTTATTTTTATTGAATTTTCTTCGCGTCCTCCATTGAATTCTTGGTGATGCTGAAAAGGCATTGAACTTTTTTCTCTTTTTTTTTTTTTTTTTGTTTGATTTAATTTTGCAGCAGTTTGTGGTTTTATCTTCAAAGGCTTGACGGCATCATAAAGTCCACAGAACTCAGAATCTAATTTTTTTGGGGAAGTGGCTGTTAGAAGGCAAAGGGTGAGTTAGGGAAATGCCGTGTTTTATATTTACTGGGGGTGTAATATACCTACAGCTTGAATCTCATTGTGTGTTTCATATACATTAAAGTCATTATCAATATCGTTTTCAGTCAAGTGCTTTTAGTCATCGGGGAGACTATATACACTTCACCTCGCTTGTGGAATAAATGTTTTATCTAAAATTGTGTATTATTCTGTGACTGTCTACTTATTTTGGCAGTGACGTTTTGCAGTTCCAGCAGTATTTGTGGTCACATGGGAGTACTTCTAAACAGGCTGTTTTCCAGAATGTTCCATAGTGTTTTGGAAAGGGGTCGAGGAATGTTTCCCGGTTTGCAGTATGTTCTGGGTAGGGTGTGACCCCCGTTGCAGCACTGTTAAGCATGAGTGAATCAGGGGAGACTGACAGTCACAGTGATTTGGAGCATACAGCACCTGACGAGGCGACCTGGCTAATCGGAGTAGCAGCTCTTGCTGCACAGAGTGCACTCGCCAGTGAGGGAGCTGCAAGGCATCCGTAACCAGGTAGAGGTTAAGCTTGGGAACAGTCACACAAGCATTTCACAGAGGCATCTGTGACTCTGAGTGATCTGTGGTCATCCTGCTTTTAGTGTGAGATCACGTGTGATGGACGGGTATCCCATCCTGGGTATTCCCCTGACTTGTACCCTCTGCTGCATGAGAGCGGCTCCAGGCTTCACTCCGATCCTCTGTTGGATTAGCGGTTATGGAGGAGAGATGGATGGATTATTTTTTTGTCTTCGACTAGAGCCTCCAACATTTGCGTCAGTTTATTGAGAAAATTATAATTTTAAGGTTATCAAAATGAATTGATTTCCCATCTCTAAGAGGCTTCAGTTTGGCAAGTAAAAAATATACATATAAAAAAACGCCAAGTAAAATTAGAACTGGGACAGGTGTTCAAGGATGTAATACAGTCTGTGCAAACAAAGTGAACATTCTGGAAAGGGATGGTTTGAAGTGTTTGTCAATGTTGGCAGTTTGATGACTTGGGGGGGGTCTGATTTAGTGAAGTGGCACTTCCCCTTTCTGGTGAGGGGATTCTGCACTCATGTGAGGGCGAACTTTGTATTCCCGCTCTCTAGTCTCCGGGCCGCTTCCTGTCTGGTGACGGAAGCAGGTGCCCCGGCAGGTGGGGGGGCGGCATTAAATGCTTCATGTCAGAGGCAAATCCATTCCCTTATAGCGGTGCGTGCTGAGACGCACCCGGAGTGCTGGAAGAGCCACCGACCGCAGGTCTCGTGTTACCTGAGAAGCGCTAAGCGTGACCCTAATAACTCTGTAATCCCGAAATAATGACTTTGCTCCAAGTGAAATGTCTGAGAAGATCGGAAGTTCTCGAAGGACAGCAGCGTCGCTGCAGTAAGCCTTATATAAACCGTTCATTTTAAAACCTCTTTTATAAGTACACGAGTAAATCTCGTAAGTCTTTTCATAACCGCGTAAAATCGCTCCAGAATGAGCTGTAAGTAAAATGTAAAATACTGGATTCCCTGTTCTTGACAACAGTCCTGTACTGAAACGCAGGCCTCTTGGTTTGCTTGTGCTTGACTCTGACTGTGTTCTTTCTGCTGATGAATGCCCCATCTTCTGTTTTCTTTAAAACAGACCTTGGGCATACTTGGTTTCATGAAGGAAGGAAGCCATCCCCTTGGGCTTGACTGCAGCTAAGTGGTTGTCCTTGTGTTTGGGAGTTGCTCTAGTGAGCTACTTTTGTTTATTAACTTTAATTTCAGTGGTGATTAGGAAAAAAGCACGTCGTGCATCGGGGGAAATCCGCCTTGGCGCATGCTTGCTCTGGCCCACCTCCCATGCTCAGCCCCACCCTTGATGAACAAAACACGGCGCAGAGATGTGGCACAGTGGCGTCTGCAGCCTCCTCAGCTTGGACCCTGTCGAAGGGTTTGCAGAAGCTCTGCGTGGTGAGATTGCTTTCCTGGGATCAAATGATATTTTGATGGAAATCCTCTTGGATTGCAGCCCGGATGATCACTTGTTTTAAACTGGAGTATCTGGGCAGCCGGGTCACACAGCAGCAGAGGGATTCGGGAGATACTGGCAACTGCGAACGCATTTCCTGAAACCGCGCTGTGAATGTGACTGAAAGGTCACGGGTTCGAGACGCCACAGGAATTGTAAACGTATAGTTCTAGTTAAATGCTTATTGCCGTAATGTTCTTAAAAAATCCACCACTGGCCCTGAATGTCTTTCAGCTATACGTCCACCTGTAAGTCTCATTACGTTAGCCGATTAGCTGGACAGCAATACTCTCCTCAAGTGCCTTATCTTTAACTTTCATGCCATTTTTAATGACACTGCCACTATCTCCCATTACCGCCTTAGTCTCGCCATAATAAAGACTATTTTTTTTGACAATTGCTTGTAGAGCTGAAGATCTCTGCCCGAACCCGACGGGTCCCATCGGCTTGATTTCTATCATTTTACACGGGCTCGGGCTGGGCTCGGGCCGGGCTCGGGCTTGCGCAGTAAATGAGTGGTCAGGTGATGCATTTCAATTAGCATGAGAAAGATGCGAAAATGGATGCTGAGGAGGTGAAACGGAGACTAGCCTCTGGAATAAATGATGTTTAAAAAAAAAATGTATCAATGATTCTTGACACGCGAGCTGTGTGCGTGCGCACATTTGAATAATGTCGGGCTGTAAACGGGTTCGGGCTTTTAAAAAGCTGTCAATCAATATGTACTTGTCGGGTTCGGGCCTAACTTTTAAGGCCCGATTACAGGTCTAATTGCTTGTAGTATTAAAGTTATAATTAGTGGATATTTTCAAGCACCTTGACCCTGTTCTGGATCAATGGAATGGAATATTTCAAGGTGTTTATAATTAATTAACAGCCACACTTTTTAATCATTCCCTCCCTCTATCCTTCCCTTGCGGTGTTTTGTATTTGTGTCATGCATGTTGCTCCTGATCTTGGTGCCAGGCGCTGGGGGTGACTGGGGGTGAAAACGGCCCCAATTAGGAGTCTCTCTCGGTTTTAATGAAGAGCAGCCCGCTGGACGGTGGAGGCGCTTGAGATGTTGCCAACAGCTCCGACTTCAAAGCCGCAGATTCCGCGTCCCAGCAAAGACCCGGTGAGGCAGAGGGGAGATAACGAGCCCCGGCTGCCTTTTGATGTGTGTCATGTGGGGGCACTCCGTCATGTGGTGGCGCTTCAGCTTCCGGCATCTGGAGGCCGCAGGGGCCTGCGGGAGACTGCGGCGCTGCAGCATGGCAGCTGGGACGGGTGTGGGCGGGCAGGAAGATGCAACGTGGGCGATCTGCCTTTGGCAGGGCTTACAGTAAGGGGGCGCTCTGAGGCCTGGAAAAGCCTACAAGGCCGGCCTGCATATAAACCCAGACCCGTAAACCGCTGATTTTAATTGCCCTCGCTGGCTTCCAAGAAGCTGTATATTCAGCTACCGCTCATATTTGTTTTTTATTGGCTTGCCTGCCTTATTATTTTTCTCTCCTCAAACTGGTTTAAAATGTTTACATATTTATACAGCAGTAAAATCGCAGGCTAAGCAGTGTGCTCAAGGTTACTAGAGCAGGCTGCCTCCTGGGGTCCATGCAGGAATAGCATGATTTCATGTCCTTAACCTGTCGACTCGCATTTCAGCCGCTGGAATGCATTTCATCACTAATAGGCTGACGCACATAAGAACACGTATGTCACATGGCTCAGGAACATTTTCATGTTCTCAAAACATTGATTTAGTAACATCTTAAGACGCATTACCTGTCTTAACATGTTAGATATCTTCTCGTCAGTCTTCTAAGCACAGCCTGGATCCTGTAAGAGGCAGCACCGCGCCCAGTGTGGTTGTGTTACTGGGGATTGTGTAAGAAATAGGATCCCTGGCGACCGCTTTGAGCCTCCTTGCATCTCGCCCAACCATCCTCTCCTTGCGGCTGCCTCAGTCTGTCCCGCCACCGCCGTCAGTTTTCACTGCTGTCTTCAGATTCTTGAAAGATTCATGTCGGGGTCACAGCTGGTCACTCGGCTGCCTTCACATCCTTGTTTGTATGCAGTCCAAGCGGCTATAGGAGGGATCCCAACACCTTCAGAAAAGTTTTATATAAGTGAAAACGACGCGATCTAGAATAACAAACCTGTGTTGCTGGGCCTTCCTGAGATTGTCTCCCTGTGTTTGAATAATAAACCTCTGGGGGGGGGAAAAAAAATCTTTTTTTTTTAATTTTTATTTTATTTTTATTATCATTTAGTTGCACTTTAGTTGCACTTACTAGACAGCTTTTGGTTTCATATTTCATGTCTCGTTTCTTTAAAATCCCACATATAAAAGTCTGAATTACCGTTTTATTAATATTTAGTTCCTGATTTGCGCTTTCTGTCCTTGTATATTTTATCCGAGCCTAATGCTTGGTTAAGCAGCTTTGGGGATGATGCACCAGTCACTCATGTAAACCTTGAGGATATCAGATTGAGTTGGGAAAAAGAGTTTAGGTTTCGGTGATGAATTTGGGGAGGACCGATCGATTGAACAGATCAGTCAGATCAGATCAGGTGTTTTTTGTCGGTTAGGATAAGGAGCGAAGATTAAGTTAAAGTGTCCAGATGTCATTCTAATACGAACCTGTTTTAAGAAGCTCTACCTCACAATAAGACCTACACACCTCTGTGTGTTCTGCTTTGTATGTTTGAATGCACTCTTCCAACGTGCAATTGTGCAAACTATTAAACAGATGCAACTGTCAAAAAAATTTGCGAAGTGACAACACATGATTTAAAGAATGTCTATTTATAACTGGCCATAACCGGAATTTGTTGGCATCCCTGTACAGCTGAAAATCCAGCCCCCATTCTTGACATTTTACTGAATTTTAACGATGGCTGTTGCCGTGTGCATGCATGTTCATATTAGGATATGAGCATATTTTAGGCAGATCCTTGCGAGTCTGTTTTATTTCGTGCTTGTTTGGCTGTATAGGGTGCACAAGGTCTGCAAATGATGCGAACATCATAAGTAATGAGATTTTGCTGAATTTTAAAATTATTTATTATTATTTATTATTATTATTATTATTTATTTATTTTCAGAGGTTGTATAAAAGGAGAGACGGCAGCTGTATTCGTGTACTAAAGGCTGGCGTGGTTCCACTGGTATTGCCATGCGTCCAAGCAGCAGCTCTGTCGCAGGTGCTGCTGTTTGGCTGTTGTTTTGCCACAAGGAACTTCGAAGGTGCTTTTCATGCCAAGAAGAACAAAACATGCGATGCCTAAGAAATGGGCGCACAGTGCAGCGACTGCAATCACAAGTCGCCATGTTCCTCTGCCATGTTCTGCATCCTCGAGTGCCAGGGAATGAGCGTGGCTGAACAGCAGGCAGACTGGAGAAGCTCGCTGGGAGGGAGCAAAAAAGTTATGCGTCTGGAGGTCCCCGAGGACAGGCTTGAGAAACGTCGTTCTACATAATACAGGCTCCTTTTCCTGCTGGGGGGACATTCCCCGTCTGTATGCGTCCTAAGGAGCACGAGGACACGGCTGTCCTGGTGGCCGAAGCCCTGACTGAACTGAGACTGCTAAGCTGCCGGTATCTGTGTCGCCTTAGCTGCCAGTCATGTGACTGCAAGCCTCATTTAGTTTCAGTTCTTATTCCTTGTAAACTGCCTCTTCCTTAGTGACTGTTATCATTGTTCTCATTACAACCCCTTTCCGGTCATTAGTGTTGGTCTCGTTGTTTTATCACTATGACATTTAGGATGTTTAACTGATTCTTTTGTGTAAAATATCATTATAATTTATGCAGATTGATATTATAATAATTATTAAATAAGTAATTTAATAAATGCCGGTGTTTGAGCTGATGATTTGGCCAAGCTTAGCCTTAGCATTGGTCTGTTTTGCGAGTGTAATTGTTGGAAAATCTGGAAATCCAAGCTGAGGGAGGAGCTTTGCCAGCATACTCAACCGTCATTGTTTACAAACCAAACCACTTTTGTAGAGCTGTCCACCGAACTTGGTGGGTTTGTCAGGCAGAACTTCATCCGCTGAGCAGATTGTTGAAGGGCTTCATTTGGTAGCCGATTGTGTGTAAATTACAGGTGCTGCGGTGTTCTTACAACTCCGCTGCTACTGCTCAGCGTAACGGATGACATCATTGTGAGGAGACGATCAGGAAAGAAAGTAATGAATTAGCAAGTGGCTCACACATGAACCTGACACCTCCTGCCGAGACCCTCCCCCCTGCTTGCTTTGCCGGTGTCAGGCTGCCAAGTTGAAAATTAATTGCTGAAAATACCACTGCAAAAATGTGTGTTTTCAGGGTCTACTTCCAGGTTGCAAGATGCTCCCTCGTGTTCTTAAAATGACTTATTTGACGTCAAATTTCTTTTTTTGGCAAGACAAACTTGGAAACTGTGTTTATTTTAGTCATTCTAGGGTATTTGGTCTCATCTGCTTCCATTATTTGGAAGGCATTAACCATAGAACATTTTTATGGAAGCAATCCAGGTGTGTGTGTGTGTGTGTGTGTGTGTGTGTGTGTGTGTGTGTGTGTGTGTGTGTGTGAGTGTGAGTGAATCTCCTCCCCAATCATGATGTGAATGTAAGTCTTCTGTTTTTGTTTTTTTACTGTCTACCATTGGTGTACACATAGTGGCCATTCACTCGTGTGTGTGTGTAATTAATGACCGTAGTTGCCCTTTGACATGCAGATGACAGAAAATGCATAGCCTGCGTCATTCACATCTGCTGTTGTGTCTCGCATCCTTAAAGGAGGAGAGTAGCTGCAGAAGACAGCAGGCTATAACTGTCCGACTGTTATTTCATTGAATATTCCAGGACGGAGGCCTGAGATCAAGGTGTGTCTTGAGGAGGAGTTAGTGTATGGTCAAAGGATCGTTTGATGGAACGGTTCAGAGAAGCAGGTTGTGGCTGCAGGGGGGTGAGGCTGTCACGCTCTTAAGTCAAGGGCCAGAAGATGTTTGTTCTTCATCTATTGTCAGTGCACTTCTCAGTTATCTAACCAAGGTGTCGACGAAGGAAACAAAGTTGCTGGGAATTAAAATAAAAGCAAAGCTTTGAAATCTGGTGTGTGTGTGTGTGTGTGTGTGTGTGTGTGTGTGAGATTGTGATTGTGATTAGAAACTACCAGGATTATCCCATGAGGAGCCAGTAACATAACCAGTAAAGTGTTTTAGGCCTGCCTGTGACAGTCGGCAAAAAAGGATGCAGACCATGGATTGAAAACCGTGTTTCCCCTAATCCCTGTTCTCAGTGTCACCCACGTGTCATTGTCAATATAGGCACTCCCTGGGTTACAACAGTCCGTGTTACAATATTTTAACTTTAAATTAAGCTTTATGTTAATGAATTTGCCCAACTGTAGGCTAATGTAAGTGTCCTAAGCATGCGTATCGTAGGCTGTCGGCTAGGCCTTGATGTTTGTTGGGTTAGGTGTACTGTCCTGAAATGCATTTTCACCTTACTATATTTTCACTCTATAAAAGGTTTATCAGAATGCAACTCCATCATATCTCAGGGAGGGGCTGTACTTTGGAGCGTTCCAAATTCCACATTTCTAGTAAAGTATTAATATGAATTATCGCTACTTTATGTAGCAAAAAAACCCTGACGTTTTATTATATTCTGCAGTATACAGTAGAACTGCTGGAATGAAGTAAAAAGGTCACTTGAAAGGTGGAATTAATATAATATCTTTAGAATCGGCACAGGAAAACCCCACTGACCTCTGCTTGGATGTGTGTACATAAGAATTTTAATAATTTAGCATCTAATCCCACCGGATTGAATGTGTTCTGTTTTTTTCCTTTTTTTTTAATCCAAACTTCAGATTGTCAGGATCATCCTGAAAATGGAATCCTCCTCTCCTTTATAGACAGATGTCCCACGTTACCAATGTCACTGCTGCAAACTCCCAGAAGTGGCTTTGATCAGGATTTCCCTCTGTGCAGATCACACTGCTGTCATAATTCCTTTGTGCCCCATCTGTCAAATTTGCACTGCCGTGTGTGTGTGTGTGTGTGTGTGTGTGTGTGTGTGTGTGTGTGTGTGCGTGTGTGTGTGTGTGTGTTTTAAAGTTTATAGGGAACTCAGTACAGTGTGACATGAGCAGGCAGTTACTTCTCTAATGTCTGTTTTCCCAAAAATGGCGTCGGCTTTATGGGCGTGAATGCACCTTCTCAAGGTCCCTCATTACATTCACAGAATCATCTAGAGAAAATCCTAGAACAAGAAAAAATCTTTATTGACAAGATAGTTCTGGAATTTCTGTACTCGCGTTCTTGCTCACAGGTACTGCAGGAAAATGTTTCCTGGGAGTTGAACCGGCAACCTTCTGGGGTACGACAACATGCCCTCGCCCACTAATGCGGCCGCTGTTTCCATGTGTTGGCAGCTATTTGAGTTGCGCTGAAGAGCAGCGGGCTCTCCTCGGTTCATCCTGCGGTCCGCTTCGGCTGCCGTGTTTGTGTTGCGAGATGGGAGTGGGGGGGGCGCTGAGATACGACTGGCATCTGTCAGCTGTAGCCCGTCTGTCTGCCCCAGCAGCAGATCACAGCCTCTCAGAAGCTTCACTTTGCTCCAAAGGTCTCCCAGCCTTTTACAAATCAGTTTGCCTTATCCAGATCTCTAGAGTTCGCCCCAAACATGCCTCCAATATGTGCCTATTACAAAGGTAACAATGTAGAGAACAAAGAGTTCCAGTCCCTCCCATCTATCAAGATCAGTCCTTGTGTGACTAAGGTCCCTCGACGCTTAGACTGCTGTTGGTTAAACTCAAGTGTCTGTCGTGCTCTCTTTAGATGGCGGGGGGGGGGGGGGATAGTGCTTTGGGAAACTTTGGCAGATTCACAGTAGTTTGCCAAGCTGTTGTGTCAGTGCGGATACAAATTATATCTATGTCATTTGAATCCTTGAAGGTATCATCTGGAAAGCATCAGTAAAAACAATAAGATATGCTTCTTCAATCTTCAGATTAAACAATTTACAATTTCTGTTATCTGAAGGGAAGTTTTATTGCAAGGCATAAGCAATAGATGTCAGTGTGCATTGATCACATTGTGAGGGTAAAAGAAAAGACTGCTCATTATAGGAGATGAGTAATTTGATACAGTGATTACTTTGTTTTCATCAAGAATCTGAATGACAGAACGGTCATGTTAACATCACCTGCTGTGATCGTTTCGTCAGGCCTGCTTCACTTTCCTAAGGAGGTCTATTTCTGAAATGACACGCCCGTCTCCTTGTAACCTGGGCGGTCTGTGTGACCCACGGATATGCTGATTTGTTTTATTTGTCTAAAGAACCCTTCAAGTGTTGAAAAGAGGTTTGTAGCTGCACTGCTTCCCCTGCTGTGAATGAAGCAGAGGCCAGTGGGAGCGAACAGGGCGACTACAATACAAACAGCATAAAAGATGTTTTCATACTTACAAATGGACTGTCAAAAAGACTATAATATTACAAGTTTGATTTAAATACAATGGTTCATTATATCAAATGCACGCACCACTTTGTGTACAGTTTGTTGGCTCAAGGTACACTAAAGTTACTTTTGTCACTATATCATGTCCTGTACTATGTTTATTATTATGTATTAGTGTATTTGGAAGGGTTTAAATGTTTTATATGCATGGAAAGGTGAAATATACTCTATACCAAGACAAACATTTGACTGACATTAAATAAGAATCATACATACCTGTTTTTTGAATTTCCTCCAAATTCCACTTGAAGACAGACTTTGTAGCCTTGCGCCTGCTGTCCTAGAGAGGCCAGGCTGTTCTCGCTCAGCCGCAGCATCCTATAGGTTGAAATTCTTTGGGGGATTTGGGGGGAAAACACATTAAAGCAATTCTAAAATGGGTCTTTCAGGCCTATTGCACTGACAAGAAGGCTATAATTTATGCAGTTCCCAGCCAGCAGTATGAAAATGAAGTTGGGCATGTGTGTGTTATCCGACATCAATGGAACAATATACTTTTACAGTTGTTAGACAGCCTTTACTGCCTGTGTATATGTATTACAGGGTGCTAATGTGGTTCATTTTTGAGAATCCTTTTTGTTTTCAGTACATAAAAACAAGTGTATCCATAGTCATGTATAATTTTCCTAGCAGACAGAATGTGGTTACAATGACATGAAAAAGGTCACTGTAAAATAGTCATGTGCTCCAGTGGACTAAGGATTGCAGTGTAGCAGAAGATTGATCAGATTTATGACTTATTTATGCATCATTTGTTTCTATGTGTATTTACACATCATTGATGCACCTGACATATTGCCATAGCAACTGTAGACGTACCATATTGCATTTCACTAATGAGGCATTTATTATAGACGTCTAAAAGTGGACTTCAGATTTTTATCCTTCCAGGATGTCGAAACTCATTCCATCTTGCTTGGTAAATTACAGCTTCTGAATCTGATAAAGGAGACGCTGAGCCTGTTTGTCTAGGGTACACAGGATGGATGTGCTTTTAAATCAAGTGTGCAAGACACAAACTCAAGCAATGCAGGTGCGGCCCATCTGGGGAGTGCTTCCACGTGACAAGTTCGCTGATCCCAGATCAGCCTTGCATATCGTCATTATAAAATGATGAATGCGTGTTCTTTACTTGCTGCACATATCCTGGATGTCGATCCTCGTGGCTGAGACGTGTTTATAATCACACTGCAGGGAGCTTCTCCCAACTTATCTTATTCTCCTGGAGGTACATTGCCTTTCTAAGGATTTGGACATCACCATGTTTTGAAGATACGGAGTGGAGCCGTAACCGTGTTGCCATGGGTAACCGTTAGCTGTTGTACATCCTGGTGGTGATGCAGACCTGGTCTCATGCTTGATGTTGCTTCTCTGTTAGAAGGCTAAGCTGGGCCCAGCCGCAGCTGCGGGCCACCTCGTGGAACATGGACCCATCCACAGGTTTCCTGCTCCAGTCCTGAATGCAAGTCCAGAGTCTTGGTGCAAAGATCCTCTGAGAACACTTGCTGTTTGTTAAACTGGAGTTAAGCTGCTGGTATCAGTATCACACAGGGATACTATGGAACCTGTGGAGTCATTGACTTCTACATTTAAGCTGACTGTGTTGCCCTGAGGCAAGGCTTTTATATCCATTATTTGTAGATTTTACTGAATTTTTTACAAGTAAAAAATTGGACAGGAAATGGATATGTGTGTACGTACTCGTATACCGATCGTCCACAACACTGCAGTAAATAACACTACAGGTACCATTAAATATTAGGAACATGGATGTCTTGGAAGCTGGAAAGAGAGCAAGCGTAAGGAACGATTTTGACCAGTTGTCTAGCCATCATCATTTGGCCCTGAGCAGAGCAGGGGTGTTCCCATGGGCAGCGAAAGCTAGCCTGTCTGATGTGATCTCGCAGAAGAGCTACGAACACAAATTGCTGAAAAAACCACTAGCTTAGATAGGTGTCAGAACACACCAGTGCATCGTAGCATCGTGTAGCCGCAGATCAATCACAGAACCCATGCTGACCCCTGTCAACCACCAAAAGCGCCTACAATGGACTTGTGAGTGCCAGAGCTGGATCATGGAGCCGTGGTAGAAAATGGCCTGGTCTACTGTTATGGTTTCTGGTACATCATGTGGACAGCAGGGTTCGTGTGTCACCGACAAACTCTTCCTCTGGTAAGATGATGCACTATGGAAAGAAGGCAAGCCGGTGGCAGCTGTGTCATGCTCTGGCCAATGTTCTGCTGGGAGACTTTGGGTCCTGGCACTTGTGTGGATGTTACTTTGGTACAAACCACCTACCTAAACCTTGTTGACTGAGTACACCCCTCCATGGCAGTGATATTC
The DNA here is from genome assembly GCA_015163995.2 of Mormyrus lacerda. Taxonomy (NCBI): domain Eukaryota; kingdom Metazoa; phylum Chordata; class Actinopteri; order Osteoglossiformes; family Mormyridae; genus Mormyrus; species Mormyrus lacerda. The sequence goes on from JAABNX020000008.1 coordinate 13,154,889, forward strand.
TCCCAAGGCAGGATCATGTGCCCAACCGCACTACAAAAATTGTTCAAGAATGATTTGAGGAACATGAAAAAGCATTCATGGTGTTGATTTGGCCTCCAAATTCCCCAGATCTCATTTTGATCGAGTATCTGTGGGATGTGCTGTGCAAACAAGTGTGATCCGTGAAGGCCTCACCTCGCTAACGGGACTTGAAGGATCTTAAGATACCAAGGGCACCCTTGAGAGGTGTTGTGGAGTCCATGCCTTTATGGGTCAGAGCTATTTAGGAGGCACGAGGTAGTTTTACTGTTATGTTATAGCTGATCAGTGTATAGTCCTTCTGCGTAAAATGCTCCTTTCCTCTAGGAAATGTTGCAACATGCTTTGCTGCCAACCAGATGATATTGTTTCTCCACATGCCAACTATATATATATATATATATATATATAACCCCATATGTTTGATTGGTTGATGCTTCTTCCACATTTGAATGAACACCCCAGCCTGCGAATCTGAAGGCACATGTTTGGAGTATGTATTGGGTGGGATCAAGCTCCCCCACAGATCTGGTCATCTCCTCCGTGTCACTCTTGATTTTACTGCTGTCACACGCCAGAGCTCATACTCTTGGTATTCCATTGAATGGCTTGTCTGAATTTTACTTTGCTACACTTTATAGACCTAGGACACGTAGCAAGGGTATATTTAACGGCAATAAACAGTAGTTGCCATGAGGGGTGACGTGTGTTGGGACCTTTTGGTTGTTCATTAAATCCAGGGAGATAAGTTTCTGGCAAGAGAAGCACAGTATCTTCTGTTGACCTGTAGAGCAACACTTCAGCAGGTCATGTGTATATCTCAGTCCTAGCTCCACCCAAGATAACGGCCTCTTGCTGCTGTCTTTCAGCCTCTTCCAGCACTACTGCTACACCCAAGGAGGCATGAGGCACACATCTTACGCCTGTATCTGTGGAACGTAAGTCCCACCCCTGCATTATAATGTATCTTCTGTAAGTCCCGCCCCCACACTGTTCTTTCACCCTCCCTTCCTCAGAAGGCTACTGCTCTATCTCATCAACTCTATGTGCCCTAACACCTGCCGCAGCATCCACTTGCCTGCACGGCCCTCCTTAAGCACGGCGCTACAGCTGTCTGGGTCAAACGCATACTCTGCATCCATCCTACGGGACTGTTTTCAACCCCCCCCCCTCATCCCTGATAAGGTTAAAATTCCAGCCCAGTGATGGCCATCATGCATTAAGATTATTATTGTATTTAATTATTCAGTTATTATTATTAGTTATTTTGAAGGCAGAAAAACATCCCTGTTGACTATCTGAAATGACCTCGTATTAATTGAAGAGTCTTCCAGGTGGCTGATCACTACGGTGAATGACCCCATATTCACGCTGAAAGCAAACCAGCAGATTCAGCCGCAGCGGGTGGTGATCAGCTAAATGCCGACAGCTACCCAACGGTTCTGCCGAAACGCCACACAGACAGGCTCCATGTTTCTTACAGGCTGATTGAGGGAATTGCAGGAGCCAGTAGACGCTGATGTTCCTTTTGTTTTCTTTCAGCATGCATTTTAAGTAGATTTGCATGTTTTGGTAAACACTGTCGTGTGGGGTGAAGGGTCAGTTACAGTTTTTACGTAACCGAATGTCTGAATGTCGTCACGGCAGCAGAAAATTCCAGTCAGCACCTTCCAGGTAGTAACTCTGTTAAAACAGCAGGGCATTTTCAAAGCATGTAATCTACAGCTACTTGGTCATCACCGTCACATTTTCTCCAGTGCTGTTTGGGCAAATCCCCCCCCCCTTATTTTTTTCCTGTAGACTTTAAGTAATTCTGTTTTACACTTATTAACTTGTATCACAAACTTTTCTAGGGGAATGAACTCCTCCGTTTTGCACTATGGCCACGCTGGAGCCCCCAATAACAAGGTCATTGCAGATGGAGACATGTGGTAAGTCACTTCTCACATGGTCCAAAGTCTGTATTTTTTTTTTTCTAAAACAAACTCTTATACTTCTTTGCTTCTGTGCTGTGTATATCCTTGTTCTCTTACCGAGAAGACAATGCTTTCGTCAGTCAAAATTCTTAATTTGGAGTATCCAATACCAATAACGTCCACATTTGGAGAGTGTTAATGCTATACTGCCCTCTGGTGGCTTTGCTTCAAAGTGTGGTCTTGTTTAAATTGTGTAAGAAATTTGTTGCTGGGGTATCAGTTTCATCTAAGCTGTTTGCATATTTCCTCTGATAGGAATTGCTACACAGAATTCCAAAATTCCCAGCCTTTTCATCTCTCCAAACCTACAGTGTGTTAAAATTTCTAGTCAGTTCTTGTATCGGACCTTGGGGTCACTTGAAGAATATGTGAAACCACCTGAGAGTGTTATGGTAGTTTTAATTATCAGTGATAATGTTGGAGGCCTTTAATCTCTGCATTTTCAACATTCCAGCTAAGACACTACAGTGATCTGTGTTTCAAGTAAAGATGCACCAGTCCAATATTCGGATCGGTATCGGCGCCGATTGAGACCTATTTCATGGATCGGGTATCGGCCATACATGACTGATCCACCTCTGATACTTATTTAGTTTTTAGCAGTCTCTAAAAAGACAGCTCCTAGTTTGTGTGAAATCTATTTGTACAATCAATCGCACGGCAGCTCTTTCCCATTTTAGATGTGTTTTTTGCGTCATTCAGACTGAATGGTAATGCTGTCACTTTTTTTTTATTTTTTTAACCACTAAGTGGGTGTGAGTGCTGTGACATCTGCCCGCTGTGACGTCACTCGCATACCTTTTGCAGCCGGAGGAGCATAGTGACAGATGAGAGAGTGGTGATCTGGAAGTATTTTATGCTTTTAACGACAACTAGTAGCACAGCCATTTGTAATCTTTGTAAAAACAGAGACTTGAGAGTAGCATTTAGTTGAAAATCCCACTAAACAAAGTGCACAAATTGTACACGACAAAGCGAGTAATATGAAAAAAATGCAATGGATGGTTTGGGAGTTGCTACCTTGGGGTTTTGTGCTCTTGGGTGGCTTGTGATGCACGAGGGGCTGCGAATGCAGCGGCGTGTAAGTGATGCTATTGCCAGTGGGAGAAAAATTGTGGGGCTTTTTAAGCATTCGCCACTTGCGTATCCTTGCTTGGAAAATATTCAAATGGAACTGCAAAATGTGACAAAACAAGATGTAAAAATGTGGTGGAACAGTACGTTATGTACGTTTCTAGTAACCTAATTAAAGATTTTTTTGGCATACATTTTTACTAGATTAAACTTATTAATAGTATATAAAGTATAAATATATATTGTATATTTATTATATAAAATATTAAAGTAAAAAGAGCTCTTGTATCGGAATTTGTATTGGCGGTTGTGTATCGGAATTTGATCGGAACTGAAAAGATGTGGAGCAGCCCATCCCTAGTCTCAGTCTAAAACTGGCTTCTTGTGGCTTGTTAATGTAGACAATCTCAACTCTTACATTTGTGGTTGTCCTGCTCTGTTTTCATTGCAGTCTTTTTGACATGGGTGGAGAGTATTACTGCTATAGTTCCGACATCACCTGCTCTTTCCCGGCAAATGGGAAGTTCACCGATGACCAGAAGGCCATCTACGAGGCTGTTCTCAAGTCCTCCCGTGCCGCCCTAGCCGCCATCAAACCAGGTGAGCCCCCCCCCCCCAGCAGAGTTCCTGTCTTGACCACTAGAGGTCCTCAATGTCAGTTACCACTTTACACAGTCTACTGACAACCAGACCAAATGAGCAGTGCTTTGACAGTACAGCAGGGGTCTCCAGGTCAATCATGAGATGGGATGGGTAAGACTGTCACTGTTAAAAAGGTTGCATACCCCCTACAGTACAGGGTGATGGGAGCATCATTTCACCTCATGCCTCACCTGCTGAATGTGTCCGTAGGTGTGCTGTGGCCAGACGTGCATCGCCTGAGCAATCGTGTGCAGCTGGAGGAGCTGGTAAAGATCGGAATTCTGAAGGGAAGCGTGGACGACATGCTCAAGGCGCACATGGGTGCCGTCTTCATGCCCCACGGCCTGGGCCACCTGATGGGCATCGACGTGCATGACGTGGGAGGATATCCGGAGGTCGGTGTGGCTCAGAGACAATGAAGCCCTTTATGGACACTGTCAATCTCTGAAGTTACTGGCTGTGATAAAATCTGGCCAAAAGAAAATAATGTGAAGAAAGACAGCTGAGAGATTCAGATGTTATACAAGTATTACAAAAAGTCAGGACTGCAGGTGCCAGCTTTTCTATAAATAGTTGGTAGTTGTAGTTAATTTTTCTGAATAGTGATTTGAAGGTGGTGGAAATTCATATAGATTAATATTTCAGCCCACCTTGGTAGCGCAGTACCAGAAGCATACCACTACTGTACATTCATAGTAAACCAATCAGTGGGAGTCAGAGCACTGTAAGACCTTGAGGTGTAAAAGCTGAATGGAGTTGGCTCCTGGCCGTGCGGAAGGAGCTCACGCCCTCCACTGTGTCCGGCTGCCCAGGGTGTGGTGCGGATCGATGAGCCGGGTCTGAAGAGCCTGCGTATGGGCCGTGCCGTCCTGGAACGCATGGTCCTGACAGTCGAACCTGGCATCTACTTCATTGACCACCTACTGGACCAGGCCTTGGCTTCACCTGCCCAGCAGTGCTTCATCAACAATGACGTTCTCGCACGTTTCCGTGGATTTGGAGGGGTTAGTACGCATGAACCGCCACCATCATCATCATCATAATGGACGATGTGCCATCAGCACTCATGCTTGACTTTAGGGTCATTATATGCAGACTGTGCTCTTCTAGTTTGGAGGAATACAACACACACAAGCACTTATCAGGTTACTTCCCTGGAAACGGTTAGTGAAGATGTTATTAGATAGTGTGTCCGTATTTAGCAGTATATAGGTAACGTCATTCTGGTTTGTGTTTCACATGCGTCAAGTGTTACCTGGAGACATTCTCCAACACGCCCTCATATCCTGCCATTGTGATAACTGAAGGATCTCCTGTTATGATTTGCTTATTGGATTATCTGAAGAAGAACCAACAAGAATCAGTACAGTAATCTTGATAACTATGGCTCTCAAAGCTTTGCTTCTCCAGGTGCCCAGACCTGCCCCATTCCTCATAATATCAAACTGAAAAAGTATGACTGATGAACACCTTCCCCAGGAGTGACCACACAAGCATGCAGTCAATAAAATAACCCTAAACGTGCAGAACATCTAGCGGCCACATAGGCACAGCTATAATCAGTCAAACTGCAAGAGTCCTGCTGCTGTATAATTGTGAAACTTGATTAACCTGGCTGGATAAAAACAGACCTAAAGCAGCTGGTGTTTAAACGGCGTATGCTCCAAACCCTGCAGGTGCGCATCGAGGACAACATCGCGGTCACAGCCGACGGCGTGGAGCTGCTCACCTGTGTCCCTCGCACCGTGCAGGAGATCGAGGAGTTCATGGCTACTGGCAGTGACGCCTCCAAGAGCGTCAGCCAAAAATCCTGAGCAATGAATGAACAAAACCCATACTGTAAAAAGTCTGTGCTAATCCGTCTGGCACTAAGGGATGATTCAGAAGGCTTTAAAAACAATCAATGAAATATCATCATAAATTTGCTCTGTTTACATTAATACATGTTCAGTATGTACACAATAGGCCACTCAAACTTTATCTCTTGCAATACATAATCAAGTGTGGAGCTTCATTATGTGGGGTCCCTAGTTTAGTCATTGTGGACTAATGTGAAAAAGCACATTACATTATATCAATAATTATTTGGAAAACAGGTTTTTTTTTTAACTGAAATGGTCCCGATATATAAATGAGTTTGCAAAACTATTAGATGTGGCTTTATTTTAAAATGACGTCTTGGAAGATTAGGAGGAATTTGGCGGACAGAAAATACATTTCTTTCAAAGGGTTTCGATTTTAATAAAATGTGGCTTTTTTAGATTAGGTCTGAAGAAATTGGTCTGACTTTTATCAACAGAAGAAAGGGCTCTTCTATTGCCAACTTCAAGTTTGATTCAACTTTTGAAGGTCCACTTCTGATTTATTGGTTATTTAAGGTCCCCCTTTTGGATCGAATATCTCATTGCCATGTTGACATGTCACACTTGGCTCTTAATAGTCATTCTGACTGTTTTGGGGCATCTGATAAATGAGTTTAAAAATAACACTGCATATTCCACTTCCAGTGACCTTGATCGTGGGACTCAACACAACATCCTTCAGGTAGCACCCAGCTGTATAAATAAGTACCCGCTCCCTTTATTGGTTAACACTTCCTTCGACTTTGCTGTCCAGTAGGATGAAGCACACAATGGTTTACGTGAAGCTTCTGTGTGCTTTGGTCTTCAATACTTAGTTCTGCAGTCCTGTATGTTTGGCTTGTAACTGAATTGAAGAACAAGGAAACACCAGTTCTAGACCACAAGTCTATGCTATTACAGCTCTGTATTAACTGACTTTCAGTGTTCCACTCAGGATGTCAAAACTGAGGGTTATATTTTTCAATGAAGAAAATCAGAAATCTTCCCATTTAAAATAAGGCTCTGTTGTGCCTTGTATAAGAATTTATTTTACATCAGCTGTGTATTTTGTGAAATTAAATGATTACAAATACATATATATACAGTGAATGCATCCTTAATAGCTGAGAGGGTAGTGGCCAGGTGTCAAATCCTAAAGGACGCCATTGCTGTTGGTAGGGGGACCAGTGCATGGGGGAACCACTGGGTCAAACAGCAGCGTAGTACAGGACGAAGGGAATGCAAACAGACCGCAGATCATCGGGCTGAGATAGCAGAACTCATTAGCTTAAATACTGGCGAACCAGGCTGTCTTTTAGTTTGGAGTCATGCCCGGATGTCCAGCACTACACTCTCGTCTCAGGCTACAAGGTCCCCCTTGTAAGCTGGGAGCAGGAGCACCGACGAGTAGTCAGATTGGCCGAAGGGCGGACGGGCGACGGACTTGTAGGCACCTTCGAATGTTGTGTAGCAGAGATCGAGATTCAGGTCGCCCCTAGTGGGACAAGTGACGTGCTGGTGGTACTTGGGAAGGACTTTGTTCAAGTCGCAGCGGTTGAAGCCTCCGACGATGATGGAGATGGCTTCCGGGTGCTGGCTCTCTTGTTTACAGATGGCGGCGCACAGCTCGTCCAGCGCAGCAGCGGCCGGAGTCTCCGGCGGAATGTAAACACCGGTGAGCAGCACTAAGGGGAACTCACTCTGCAGCCCAGAGGGCTGGCACTTGATGGTCAAATACTCCAGTAATGGTGAACCAGACTTGGAAACCGTTTCTACAACAGTGCACCAGCTATTATTAATTAAGAAGCACACACCGCCTCCCTTTGCCTTGCCGGTGCTGTCTGCGGCGTGATCCGAGAGGTGTACGGTGAAGCCCTCGGGTTGTACGATGCTCTCCAGAGTGTTTTGTCCCAACCAGGTCTCGGTGAAGCAGAATACACTGCACATTCGAAACTCCTTTCGAGAGCCTATAAAGCAGTGCATTTCTTCCAGATTGTTTTCCCGTGACTGCAGGTTAGCGAGGAAGATAACGGGAATGGAAGGTGGGGATGTCCGCTCTCGCAGCCTGGTTAGCACACCGCTTCGCCGCCCCCTCCTTCGCCGGGTGCGTCGATGGTCCTTGTCTTTTGGTGTAGTGATTCGTACAATTTCTTCAGGTAAATTAGGAATATAAACGTTTGCCGGAACATTATGCCTAATGTTCAGCAAAATTTGGCGGTTGTAAACAACCCGTATCGTGTTGCCAGGTAACAGCGTCATGTCTGGTGATGGGATGCCTTGGGGGCGTCATTTTATCGCCAAACAACTTCAGTGATAACCACGCCCCGCAGCTCCGACTTAATGGAAAACCACGCCCCGCATGTCCGACTTTAGCGCAAACCACGCCCACAGTAGCATGCACGCCCCGCATCTAGGATGAACCCCCACGTCATTGGCCAACAGTATAACAGCGCTGATTGGCCATACAGCGCGCGCTAGTACAGACTTGTAGTGCTGACTTGCTGTCCTGCTTTTGTCTTTGATATTGGGAGAATCCAGACTTGTCAGTGGTACTCTTAGTAAAAGTGAGTAAAATACATTATGAAAAACAAGTGAAATATCCGTTACATGTAATGCTCCCAATTCACATTAATCGCTGAAACTGACAATATGCTACCTGGTTGCCAACTGTCGCACATCTGGCGTGGCACTCGCACGTCCAGACTCTCACGCTCATGCATTACAGCAAATCTGTATTACTCCTTTATAAACCTAAAATTAGCCACATCAAAACCGTATCCCGCAGTCACAATTCAATAAAACTGTTACAGACATATAAATAAAAGTAGTAATTTTGGCAACTCAGTCTTTCCAAAGTCTTTGGGACCACAGATTTCAGAGGGACAGGCATGTAGTCGCGCTGGTGATTTTATGCAGGAGTAGGTTTAATGGTGAAATGTTTGAAGCAGAGGGGAACTCCATACAGTTTGCACCTAGAAGGTCTAGGTGAAGACTTGAGCCAGTTGATCAGCACAGGCTTCCAGGCTGGATGGTGTGACACTGTCTGGACCCGGTGCTTCCCTGATCTTTTGTCTCTGGATGAGCTGTCACGCATCTGTTTCACAGATCATCAGTGTTGGGGTGGGTGACTAGATGGTTGTATTAGAGTGGGTGAGGGGTGTAAGGCTGGGCTTATCAAACCTGTAGAAAAACAAATCCAGATCGTCAGCCAATTGATCGTTCTCTGCAATGTCCCAGGATGGTCTCTTGTGCTGTAACTGATGTCCTGCCGACCTTTTCCACTATGACACAGGGTCGTTAGCTGAAGACCTGTTTTTCAACTTTTCACAATCGCTTCTCTTGCCAGAGCTGTCAGAGTTTTATTGTCAACCAAAGTGTGTCATTCAATTTCAACCTGTTTGTGGTGGGAACACATACCACACATGCTGACAGAAGACTGCTTGAGAGCACTCAGAGAAAATATACAATACAAGATAAAATTACAAAGTAAAATACAAAATAAAGAAAAACAGTGTAAACAAGGTGTTGCACATATTACAATAATTGTATTTATGCAGTGTAAAACAGTTAAACAGTGTCAACATGTATATGCAGTATAAACAGCTATTGCACACATAATTACTAATAATTGTATTTACAGTCCTAGATGTAGAGTGATCAGGGGAAGACAGTTGATGTTTGCTGTTTTCAGTCTTCAGCAGCTATTATTGGTGTATATGTATAGTGTGTGTGTGTGTGTGTGTGTGTGTGGTCCAGGTATACTTTTTATTGTAACCTGTTATTTTGACGTTATGGGGACCATTTTTCTAGTCGCCATAAGGATAACCTCAATCTTATAAAACTTATAAAACTCTGTGACTGCAATCAAAAAATATAAAAACACCAAATGTCCTGTATTTTGGGCTAGGGAGGAGTTAAGGGTGTCGTGTTGTGATTAGAGTTTTCCTCACAGAAATGAAATTAATACAGGTTTGTGTGTGTGTATATATATATATATATACATATATATACGCTAAGTAAAAAGCAATAGACGACAGGGTAGTGACAATGCAGGTGTTTCTGATGATTATTGTCATGGCTGAGTTGTTAATTGTATTTGGATGTAATGGACCATGTCCTGGCCCCAAACTTGGTGGCTGCCCAATAGTTTCGGTGAACCTGCCATCGACATCAAACTGTTGCTGTGAAAGCAATTGTACTGGTGTGTTGAAGTGCTGTGTATATGGATCTACCCATGCATGTGTGCAACCAGGTTTGGGGAAGCATTGACCCCCTCAAAGGGATGTTCAGTGGTCCCAGGATTCCCACTGTCCTGGGCCTTTGCAATGCTGCCAGATGGCCTGTGGGAATGTACACTATTTGTCCTTGTGACTTGTCCCTTGGAGACTGGGTAGGGGGGTAGGCAATTCTGAATTGTGGTCTATTGAGCAATAAATGAAAATGATTGTGCAAGCTTAAAAAATTCATCACAGAGAAGCTCACGGCAAAGGATTTTGGATGGCGGAGACCAGCGTGGACATTAGAAGAGCTGTGAAATTACAGCTTCTCGCCCGGAAACCCAAATAACCGCATCCTATCTGCTTTTGGCTCCCCCCTAATCAGCATTGGCCTCGGCCAAGGCCGCTGCTGAATCAACAACTCCCCCGGAAGAACAAGGCATTCCTCTCCCCCAATCCCAAGGACACCTGAAGAACAGTTTGTGACCTGGGTGGGTTGAGTCCTTCGTAATGTTTCTGGCCATCTTGTGTAAGTCGTTCTGGCTCTCTGGTGTACCATACTGTATGATGCAATCACAGAGAATGCTCTGCTGTGCTCCAGGGGTTTGTTCACCAGGTGGGAGGTGTTAATGGTCCACATTAGGTCCTTTGTGATGTGGAGTTCTAGGAATTTGATGTCATTCATCCTCTCCACCTCCTCACCATTTATGTGAAGGCTATAGGTGTTGCTTTCCGGGCTCTCCTAAGGTGGAAACTCATAGAAGCTTACAAAAATAGGTTCACAAACCAGAACAGAACCGGTTCTCTGTCGGTGGAAAAGTGCAATAAGTGAGTCTGGAGCCTATCTCAGGCAGCAGATGGTACAAATCAGGAGAATCCCCAGAATGAGATACCCATTCGTCAGGGGAACACCCAGGGTGGAATACCGGTCCATCACACGTGATCTCACACTAAAAGCAGGAAGACCACAGATCACTCAGAGTGACAGATGCCTCTGTGAAATGCTTGTGTGACTGTTCCCAAGCTTAACCTCTGCCTGGTTACGGATGCCTTGCAGCTCCCTCACTGGCGAGTGCACTCTGTGCAGCAAGAGCTGCTACTCCGATTAGCCAGGTCGCCTCGTCAGGTGCTGTATGCTCCAAATCACTGTGACTGTCAGTCTCCCCTGATTCACTCATGCTTAACAGTGCTGCAACGGGGGGCACACCCTACCCAGAACACACTGCAAACCGGGAAACATTCTTCAACCTGTGCCAGGACACTTTAATATTTATTAAATGTCAAAACATATTTGAACTTTAGGAAAATTATTTCCAGTATATTAAAAAACTCTGTATTTTCTCATTCATTTGTTGACTTCTCTTAAAATAGCTACGTCCTAAATAGATTCCCAGCTCCTTGGACCTTACAGTACTGTCAAACACTTTAAAATGAAACCACAATGTGCTGCAAAATTCAATAAAAAAAAAATAAAAAGACAGCAAAAGTCAATAGAGAGAGCATACTTTGTATAAAGAAATGTAATTAAAATGAAGCCTAGATGGTTTCTCATTTTCTAAGTTATATATATATATATATATATATATATATATAAAAAGGGTGTGTAAAGTAATGACACAGAGAGTCTAAATAACCTGGAACAGCTTTAAAAAAAAACTTCATATTTACTCCAGTGTAGATGAACAGAAAATCTTTTCGTCGCTGAAAATAAATCGGAGAGCCGCTAAAGTTTAGGAACAAACATAAAACTCGCCGTGGGTGTTTGTCTGCCGATCTGCTGTGTGCAAACTATAACACCCCAATATAAAACCTGT
>JAABNX020000008.1:13175877-13187991 GCA_015163995.2 Mormyrus lacerda
TACTGCCACTGCCCAGAGCTCAGGGGCCCAGGTTTAGTGCTGCTTATTCCCGCCTGTGTGTCCTGCATTGGCTTTGGTTTCCAGCAGTTTGTAAATGACAGACCTGCTGTACATTCCAGCCTTTGGAAGCTCAGAAGAGTCATCACTGACACTGGGCCATGGGGCTGCCGGATCAGTCCAGGGGTCGTTTTCGGGGTCGCGCTTTGTTGTGTTTAGCTTAAATCCCGCTAAGCGGCTGCCTCTCCCCGCCCACGAGCTTCCACTGCTCTGCTTTTCTGACATATGTCACTCATCTTTGGCATTTTGGCCTGATTTCTTCAGATTCTTCCCCTGGACACATCAAGTAATTCTGCAGATTCTGTGAGTGATGCACCAGGATTTCTGGCACCGAGTATTTGGCCTCTTTGTAGCTCCGAAATCTCCCACATGAAAATGCTGACAATCAGAGCACTTTTATAATTAGATGTTAACAGGCACTCAGCCTTGATTTGAAAAGCAGGGAGATATTTAAAACAAGCTTGGTGGGGTGGGTGGGGGTGTATACCAGTGTGACAGGCAGGATACGTACCAGTGTCAGAAGCTCTGCTGGTGTCATGCCAGACAGAAAGGCAGCAATCTGTGGGAACAAAGCAGGGGGAGGGATGTATCAGTTCAGACACAGGAACAAAACGCCGGTGTTAATTAGGGGGTAGGAGCACATGGGCCGGCAGTGTGGTAGTGGTCCCTCCTCAGGGACACGGTGCTTACAAACACAAAAATAAAAGACAGAAAATGGCTTGCTAGGACTCTATGAGCCGTACAGGTCTCTAATGATAAAATGTGCAAAGTCTGGCAGACCTACTGCAAATATACCAGAACGTTCTCTGATGCTGAGGAGTTATCTTCACAGAAAGAATGACTTCCATTTCCTGTGACTGACAATCAAATGAAAACAAGGCAAACGGCAGCGTTCTCTGAACCCGTGAAGGTGCCAGACAGGCTGTCGAATGCTCTGGTCGGTGTGTTTCTTTAGGAACCCTCTCGCCTTTTTTGTAAAATGCGGTTGGACAGCTGGAACAACGCAATCAAGTACAAACTAATGATCCAAACAAATGCTCCATTTTCCCTGTCCACTGCAGAGCTGTTGTAGCTCTCCTCATGCGCTACTGCAAAAATGAGCTATTTCTAATTTATGTAGCTAACTAATTAAAGTACCATCTGCACTGTTTACATTTATTTTACTGACAGCTTATTCCAAAACCAAAAAAAAAAAACTCCAGTCTGACACAAATTTACAAACTAGTAAAAACCCTGTGGTTTGTGTAGACCTTCTCAGCACTCCTGCTTAAAAGAGCTCAGTGGACATCCATTCTGCGCTCCTGCCTGAGCAGAACACCAAAAGACGGGGAGAGCAAACGCTTTCTGGCCTGAATTTCCAGCTTCTTTTCAAACACACTCCCTGACTCAATTTCCTCTGTCCACCTCAAAACACAAAAAAATGTGTTGTTCTGGGGGTGACCCATTAAAAGCCTGAAGCAACACGCCTCAGGACGGGGCTGACAGCCTCAGGCCACTCTTCAGGCAGGGGGCGCTGTCCATTCTGCCATGTGGTTTCTGAAAAGGCCGGCAATGAGGGGAGACTCGTCAACCACAGGTCATGTCAAGAGGTGAAGGCTGAGCACATTGTGAACTGAAATTCAGCTTATATTGGTCTTGAAGTAGTATTTCTGTTGGAGATAAAAAAAAGAATAGTCACATTTTAACACAAACAAAACGTAAATGTGGGCGGCACAGTGGTGCCTCACAGCAAGAAGGTCCTGGTTCCGTCTCTGGGCTGGACGTAGGACCTTTCTGTGTGGAGTTTGCATGCTCTCATCTAATGTGTGGGTTTCTGCCGGGGGCTCTGGTTTCCTCCCACAGTCCAAAAGTGTGCATGATACATTATTTGGCAGCTCAAAGTTGGCCCCGTGTGCCTGTGCCCTGTGGTGTGCTGACAACTGCCCAGGGTTGGTTCCTGCCTGTGCCCGTTGTTCCTGGGATAGGCTCAGCCCCCCCCCCCAACCCCAGTTGGGATTAAGTGGTTATGGTGATGGATGGATGGATAAAATGCAATTCAAAACATACATATTTCAATAAGACCACATATCAAAGCAATCATCCTTTCACTAGATGGTGCTGTTGTGTAAAACAGGTCCAGAAATTGTGGTCTTAAAACTGCAGCATCTGGTACTACAGGAACATACTACTGGCCAGAATCATTGCACTGAACCGGGGTGGAGCTTGGGCCCCAAGCACTCCAAGAGATGGGAGTCTGCATCATCCTCACTGATCAGCCACATTAAGGACAGAGCGTGTTCCCCAGCTCCCTGTCAGTGAAGCTGGGCTAGCGAGGGACAGGACTGCGATAAGACCATTGAGAGATCAGCTGCAGGATCATGAATTATCTAGTCTTTACCTGCTACAGATATCTGGGCCAGCTTACTGAGATTTTCACAGAGATGCACTGAAGAATCTTTCTTTTTAATGAAACCGTTTAGTACAGTATATTTATATAAAATGTCAAGGTAATGGGTAGAATCCTTACTTTTACTGTCAACCTGAAGAAGCAAGTTTCTGTTTGAGACATCAAACTTACCTGTCATATAAATAAGCAACTTAACCACAAACAAACAGAACAGAAACAGAATAAACGCTGAGCTGGAAGATCGCCCACGGGGGGGGGATCTCAGTGCTTTCCGCAGCCGCATCACAAATAAGAGGACAGGAATTATTCCTGGACCGCATTCCTTCCATCTTCACACAGGCGGTTTGGCTTCTTTCCTGCACACAGACCAGCATCTTCATCTGCATATGCGAATTATAACAGCTGGACACTAGGCTGCACAATGTATGTTCTGCACATGATGCTGGCACACAGCAAGGACTGCAAAACGCAGCTGGGTTGAGTATGAGTGGGAATTTCAGACAGAATTACTGGTCGAATATCACCGGTCATTATCTGAATAGTATTTGATTAATTCAACCTAAACCTTACCATATATACACAGAAAATTATAGGTCAAAGTATTTATCTGTTTCTTTACAAATGAAAATTCCGTTGCTGCAAAAAGAAAAACGTAAAACCTTGGAAAGTAGCTTGAATAAATTAAATTGCAATTGTAGAGGCAGCTCAAATACAGATTTCTTTTTTTTAACAACACATCTTGTAACATTCCTTTAGCTATAGGCTACTCCATTCATTTCCATACAAAACAGGCCTGAATGATTCTGGGGTTGAAAATTGACCCAAAATAAACTGTATCTAAGTGCTATTTATTATCTACCAATGGAGTGTATCTTTAGTGGACAAGGTTAGTAGTTCACTCACTTTCTGGTTTAATTATAATAACTATATACTAAGCTACAAATGCTCAGGTAAGTCGGTGGTGGTGGCCCAGTGGTTAGCATAAAACAAGCGAATGTGATTTGCGCTCGCCAAGTTGGGTATGCTGTACAGTACCTGTGAATATGTGCACCAAGGGTGTATGTGTGTGTGCATACTGGGTTTATTCCCCGCTTTGTGCCTGTTGTTCATAGGATAGGCTCTGGAATTCGATGACTATACATGCGACATGTGGGTATGGAAAATGAACAAATGACAGCGCCGTTACCGCAAGCAAAGCAGTGCCCACAAATCACTCGCTAGTAAGGACGGTTCTTTTTCTTGCTAGAGGGTGGTGTCACTACCATGCTGCCAAGCCGAAGACATGGAGCGTAGCTGCAACCGAGTTGCCATTAGCTGTTGTGTATCCTGGTGGTGATGCGGACCTGGTCTCATGCTTCACGTTAGCTTCTCTGTTAGAAGGCTAAGCTGGGCCCACCTCATGGAACATGGACCCATTCGCAGGTTTCCTGGTCCAGTCCTGAATGCAAGTCCAGAATCTTGGTGCAAAGATCCTCTGAGGACACTTGCTGTTTGTTAAACTGGAGCTAAGTTGCTGGTATCAGTATCACACAGGGATACTATGGAACCTGTGGAGTCATTGACTTCTACATTTAAGCTGACTGTGTTGCCCTGAAGCAAGTTTTATACACTCAGTATTCGAAGATTTTGCTGCCTGTTTACAAGTAAAATATTATGCCTTTTGTATGTACACCGATGAGACAGAATATTCGGATTATCTCCCTAATATGCACTTGGCTGTCAGCAGGACTTGACGCTCTGCATGTTGTGACCCACTAATGACATAACCATCATTAAAATTATTTACCATTTGTGCCACAGTAACTCTTCTGTTGGTTCACATCAAAAAGGGCAGCTATATTAGTCATAAAATAATGATAATGATTTTGGGTAAATATTTTTTTTTTGTACTATGGCCACGCTGCAGCTCCCAATAACAAGGTTATTGCAGATGGAGGCACTTTTTCTCCTACCTTTGTTCAAAATCCTTAATTGGAATAACTGATACCAATAAGTTAATTTGGAGAGCGTTAATGTTATACTGCACTCTGGTGGCCATTCTTCAAAAGTGTGGTCTTGGTTAAATTTAATTATTGTTTGGGCATCAGTTTCATCTCAGTTGTTTGTATATTTGCACTGATCAGAACTGCCACACAGAATTCCAAAATTCCCAGTCTTTTCATCGCCATGGACCCGGATCATGTTAAAATTTTTATTTGAGCAGTTCTTATATCAGATCTTGGGGCCACTTAAAGAATATTTGAATCTACCTGAGACTGTTAAAGTAGTTTAATTATTTATCAGTGATAAATAGATCAAATGATTGATCCGTGAGGCTTTCATCCCAAACATGCTAGCAGTGACACTGCACAAAAGCCTGCTATCGTTTGGCTAGATGGTGCCTTCTTTTCAAAAAGAGAGCTCAAAGTATGCCCCAATGCAAATCGAGAGCACCATCTCGTGGTGCCAGAAAATACAGCAAATGGTTCATGAAGCTTTATTTGGTCATCACTAGCAAATGTTATTGTCAGGGACGCCCCGCTGATGTGCAGTTTTTCGGGTTTTTTTCGGATGCAGTGGACCTTGGCTTTGTGTGGTTGATTGAATCTGGCCCTCAGGAAAAAAATTGTTGGGTACAATGGTGTTCATGGCCCTTGCATTGATGCCTTCAAGAGTGTCAGGCAAAAATTCAGAGCAAAGACAAATAAATCACATTGTATATAATTTACAGAAATGAAATTGTTGAAATACAATGCAGTGCCAATCAATAAACTTATCGATTTACTCGATCAAAAATGAAGCATGGAGTTTTATGAAGTTTGCTCACTGGGGCCACATGTAAAACTTGCACTGCATTTTAATATAAGTGGAGGCAGATACCTGTAAATATGTTTTCTTCTTCTGCTGCATAAAAAAAAGTGTCTTCCCTGCAGCTGATCCGTGCTGAAGGAGCGTTCAGGAAGCCTGAACACACACACACACACACACAGTCAGAGCTGTCAGCATCCGGACCTAGCTGAGCTGAGAGCCCTGCTAGCAAATGACTTGGCTGCTCATCAGCAGGTCTTTCCAGAGACAGACCGTGGGTATAATGCAGGGAGTCAGGTACAAGGATACTCACAGAGAGAATGTACATTATCAAGTAAATTTCACCTGAGAATCTACCATATCTTTGCATATCTTGCGCAGCATTTATAAACGGCCCCATCTTAAAGGTTAAAATCACTTGGTAACCGACACAGAGATTATCCAGTTGTTTACCGCTACTGTATTTGCCAAGTAAAATAAATAAATCTTCTTCCAAACCTCTTACTCCTTGCATCCATTTTCTAACAACAAAACATGTAGCACAAGGCAACAAAATTCAGAATCAGGGGACATTGCTGGACAATGCAAAAATACTGGACAAACAATCACTGGACAATAGGATAATGTTCAAGAAAGGACAGGGAATGTACAAAAAATGTACATGGTCAAGCCATTGATGAGCTTTCCACTTGGGCTCAGAATAGATATGGCCCAAATGCCTAACCCTGGAGTGCGGCTCGGTGTTGCACTAAATTCACAATCTACACAAAAAGTATAGATTCATTTTCTTACTTCTTTGTGCCTATGTTTCCTCTGAAGCATCAAGAAGAGATGACTAATAGTCATTGAACTGCTCCTCAGACATTGATGAGACTCTTCAAGCCCGGAAGGGTCCGGTCAGGCATCTAAGGAACACAGATCTCAAGGTCACCACATTTATATGGAAGGGTAATGGAATCACAGTGACCGACGAGGTCAGTCCAGAAGGTCTGCTTCGGAAGAAGGTTTGTGGCTCTCCAGGTGCTTGTGTTAATCAAATCTAACAATGTAAATCAGAGACATTTCAGTCCACTTCACTTGGATATTTGTGAATGACTGACACGGGATTGCAGACTGAGAGATGGCCAGCATGCTCAGTCAGTTCTGTTTCTGAACACATGCTACATGGAAAGAAACATGTGACTTTATGATACCTATTTTGTTTCTGTTGAATCGTTTCCAGCTGCCGGGCAAGCTTCACTGCCCACAGTATATCGCCCAATGGACTAACACTGGTTACAAGGCTCGTGATTTGTCTTGTTGGTCAAGAGAACAATTTATTCCAGAAAAAATGCTTTACAACAAATGATTTACACAGCGATGTTTTCTAGCAAACTGAGCAGGCTGTCAAGAATCTTTTAGAATGAGATTATGAACATGCTCCAACCATATGGCTCAATTTGCCACACATTGGTGTCATCCCACACTGGAATGTTTGCAATAGTCTAAACAGGACACAATTTGCACACCATGTGGCACATATGAAGAAATTTATTTATTTTTGAATTATACTTCTTGATTTTGATGAGTAGAAAAAGTTTGTTGTACTACTGCACAACATGTGACCAGTGAGGTCTGTTAATAAGAGTTTTTGTAGGTCATACGCAAGTAAATACTGCCACCTTGTGGTTCAAATAATTCTCAACCTTTACGATACGAGATAACGCATTGCTGCAGTCTTTTGAGTGTTTTTCTTTACTCAAAAGACTGTCTTCCGATATATAGAAGTAATTCAGGACTATCATTGAAACCAGTCCATTCAACCGGACAATATTAGCTTGTGATTGGTATATTAACTGTGCTACATCTGATCTTTGAAAGTTGGAACAGTTATACCCAGTCCATTCTAAGATACAAAGCACGGTGCCGTTGTGACTCTGTATTTGTCTTAATCATTGCTGAGGTCACATGAAACAGTATATTTAGATGTGTGGATGTCTCATCCTCCTTTAAATGCTAACAAAGACTTAACTACATTTATGAAATAGCAATTATTTTCTCAACTTTGATACCGTTCTTAGGGCAGGAAAGAGCAAACTTGGATATCTGACCAGGAAAGATGAATGAACTGCCTGGTATGTCATTTCTGAGGTCCACTAATGCTACCAATATAGACGACCTTCGAATCGTTCGAATGACAAACATATAAACTAGCCTAAAAATTCATGCAGTTTAGTCATGGACAGACCAAGAGAGACAGTCAGACTTTTGAAAGTGTGTGGCCACAGAATGAATTCTCCAGGCCAATTTGTCGCACAAAACAAGCCATGGAGGGAAGATACATGAATAAACACAGTATTCTGACAACAATGAAACTTTTTCCTTTGAGAGCTGAAAAGCAATTTACTGAACAAAATTTGTATAGCCCATTACAGAATGCAATACCACTGAACAAAAAAACTTGTACGACCTTAAATACTGATGTTTTATTTTAGGAACAAGGTGGCAAGGTTGCTCTTTGACTGGAATCTGAGTGTCACTCGGTTTGGCATGTGAACCCCCCCGAAATGTACCCTGGTCAACAAAATCTACCGACATAAAATAAATATGTATATAGCGTATTCTACAAACATATAGTATATAGTGTATTCAAGTAGAGCCCTTGTTCTTGTGTTGCACCACCATTTGACCTTTGACCTGTCTGTTCCCTCTTTCCCAGTGCTCACTACAAGATTACACAAAATGCTTAGCAACTCATAGATGCGTAAAATATATGTTGAGTTTGGAGGACGCCATGCTTGATTACAGCAACGCCTCACGTGCCATCTCACTGTGACCCCTCACCTGCCATCTCACTGTGATCTTGCAGTGCTCTTGCGGTGATCTTTGCATATCCTGCATTTCTTGCATATTTGCTCCCTTTGTTCTTTGAGGGAACCAAAAAATTTTGCATGGTTCTTCAAGACCTGCGCTCCACCAGTGTGGAAGGGTGGACTGTACTCTTCCCAAGAAGGTAATGAGTGTAGTTATAGATATAATCCCAGCCAGACGAGACAATGGAATCGGGTTTTACGTTCTGCTTTCTCCTTTTGAACTGGTGATTTTATAGGAAGGAAGCTCTTTTCTTTACTGTGGCTCAGGGTATTGCCAAAATAATTGCCAGAAGCACTGCGAGTAGCAAGTGAAGCCTAATTTAAAAACAGGACCCATTAAAGTGACTTAATGCAGTGACTTTATTTCACAAATGGGAAAACTGGGACTTATTTTCAGATGAGAAGTGCTGCAGAGAACAAAATGACCTTTTCAGGATGTCCAATAAAGCAAAATAAATTATGTTATTCAATCTTTGTGCCCAACATTGAAGGCCAATGATGGGCAACTTGAGCCCATTGTAATAGTCTAGAAACGATAAACTGTGATCAGTTTAATAAACATTTAAGAAAATTTGGCATTTGTATATAACTCACCATTTTATAAATACAGGCATGACGTACAAAAACTATACAGTTTATACATATTGGTATTTTAAAAAATGAGTCCTTGAGTGTGAACTTTGCGAAATCTTCCCAATGAAATTGCAAACACTGACCCCAGAGCCCCTGAAGAATGTCTCGACACCAGGATTTCTGTGAGTTCTGTCTCCCAGGTACTCTGAGGCTCAGGTAAGTGATGGGCACAGCTTTCTCCCTCTCTCTCTCTCTCTCTCTCAGCTCTGACTCCCAGCCAAGAATCCAGATGATTCACTAACAGTGCAGCATTAAAGGAGAAGGCTTTCAGTTTTGTCCTTTGTGTCTGTGTATCGTGGTGCCTCTTTAAGCTGGCACAAGGTGCTTCTTGCTCAATAGAGTATTTTCTGAAAATTGCTGCAGCTGCACACCCACATTATCTGTACCATCCTCTCTGGTCCAGAGAAGGTTTTTACACCCCCAGGGAGGAGAGTCATCTGGTCCCCCAGTACCCCAAGTGCCGCTGGGCCCCACGGGTACAGGATGCACAGCAGGTCGTCTGGTAGTAAGTGTACACGCACAGGCGAGCCTGAACGACCACATTGCAGTTATAGTATTTGTCTCGACAGTTCTCATCTGAAAATCAGAAAAAGAAGGTGTGTTGTCAGACATGTTTGTCACATGGCACCTGAGAACATCAGTGTGGCCTACACATTTGCTATGAGCACATAGTATATAGTTTGTTCTTATAATAGGGGGGGGCAAGTTATGCATATAATCACTGATTTTGTGTTTGGTATACAGGGTGGAGTTAGGGGTGTGGCTAAGTATGTGGTCAGTGAGCTATCGCTGAGAGTGGGTGGGACTGTGGGTGTGGCTAAGTGTGTGGTCAGTGACCTATCGCTGAGAGTGGCTGTGGGTGTGGCTAAGTCCATTGTAACTGACCTATCGCTGAGACTGGGTGGGGCTGTGGGTGTGGCTAAATGTGTATGGTCACTGACCAATCTCTGGGGCACAGGGCTCCGGGCTGCAGCTCACTCGTTCTTCTGGACGTAGCCGTGCATCGCAGGCCTCACTGGGCACCATGTCATTCGAGAGGCAGCGTACCTCTCGAACCCGGAACCCGCCTTCACATGTCTTGGAGCACTGGGGAGGGGTTCATGAGTTTCACATTAAACCAACACACAATTACAGAACCTCCTCATGCAATTTGTTATTGGACAGCAGGGTGTTTGAGGGTCAGAACCACAGAACACTGATGGTCAACCACGCTCTGCACGGTTACTTACAGCACTCCACTCGGTGTGGTACCACTTGGCGCCGCACACCTTGAGCTGGCAGCTCTGCTGGGTGGGGGGTTGCTCCAGGGAGGAGCACTCATAAGGGGGCAGAACTGAGAAACCCTTGTCAGACTTCATCAGGCACAACACCTCCCTCTGCTGTCGGCCGAGTCCGCACTCTGCAGAGCACTTACCGGAGAAAACATGAAGAAAGAAAAGTTACCTCTCAGGTTCACACCGACGCCCTCAGGGAATAGGGACCCCACTGGGCGGTCCTGGAGCATCAACAGGCCAGCATGATATCTTGAATAAATAATATGCACATTTCTATAATCTCTTTTTTGTTAATGCTGTGATAAAGAAGGGCAGCCAATACATTTATTATGCATTATGCCACTTCGTAACGGGTAGAATTTGAAGTAGAAATATGTGATTATTAACTACTGCGTCATTCCATTTCTGTTGGGTGTGAAACTAAAGAAAACCGACACAGATGCACAGGACACAGCAAGACAAACGTTTTTTAAGTACAACAATTCATGGTTCACCTGACTCCACTGTCCCGTAAACCATTCTATTTGATTCTCACATGGCCCGTTGTTACAAACTTGGGACTCTGGGGGGCGCTCTGGCCCACAGCCATCCAACGGCAAGCTGCTGATATGATTGGTCAAGCAGAGGACGCCACGGGTCTTCACCCCGAATCCGCAATCCGCTGAGCACTGCAAGCGGGCAACAGGGAACACGGTTACAACAGCCAGACATTGACGTGAGAGGGTGGAGTTGCTATTGGCCCTCGGGGGCTTGTGGGGGGGGGGCATACCCGACTGCCCCATTCGGTAAAGAACCAGCTCTTGGCACAGGGGCCCATGTCACAGTTCTCCATGTCACTTGGTCGCAGCTTCAGGTCACACTCCTCATCAGCCACGAAGTCGCCCACATTGCTGATACAGCGTACCTCCCGTGACCTCTGACCCACCCCGCAGGGGACAGAGCACTGGGGAAGAGGGCAGAGACAGGTCAAAGGTCGAAGGGTGGTGCAGCACAAGAACAAAGGCATCTATATAAATGTATTTTATTTAATTTATTACATTTGCTAACTCAGACTGCTGTTGAACAAGTCAGAGAAGAAACATAAGACATTTTCATGTCAGTAAGAATGAAAACCATACTGGGAATACAGATTTCAATAACATCTGCCATTTTAATATTTTGACTGTTTAATGATCAAATATAGTTAAATAATAAGTAATATTATAGTATTTTGCAATATAGTAGTATTTTGATAGTAGGGCTAAAAAACCATCAGGAAATGATGTTTCCTTCCCTCATAATTTACATGTTTTTAACAGTACCAAATGAAATATAAATTCTCCAATTTTCTGATAATAAATTAAAAGTAAAAACTTAATTTAAACTTTTTTAATTGCTGGCATAAGTCTTAAATTTGCCCATTCCTCCTTACAAGGCTCACTCATATTTCAGGGACAGTCAGTGAACTGCTCTTTTCAAAGTGCTTCATGGTTTTGCAATCAGATGAGTTCTATGCTCTCATTGGGCCATTTACTTTTTTGTTTTACTTTGGCAGTGAGTCAATTTCGAGTTTTAAAATAAAGTTCTCAAATCAGTTTTCTGGCAGGAGGTTTTCTTCAAACATCTGTTTATATTTGGTACCATCCATCATTCCTTTTATCTTCAGAAGTTCTCCAGTGCCTAAGACAAACCCTAATTAGAGGCAGCTGCCTCCACCATGATTACTGTATGGATGGTGTTCTTTGACACAGCTGCCTCCACCATGATTACTGTATGGATGGTGTTCTTTGAGGCTTCTGCGTCCACCACGATTACTGTATGGATGGTGTTCTTTGAGACCGCTGCCTCCACCATGATTACTGTAGGGATGGTGTTCTTTGAGACAGCTGCCTCCACCATGATTACTGTAAGGATGGTGTTCTTTGAGGCAGCTGCCTCTAACATGACTACTGTAAGGATGGTGTTCTTTGAGACAGCTGCCTCCATCATGATTACTGTAGGGATGGTATTCTTTGAGACAGCTGCCTCCACCATGATTACTGTAGGGATGGTCTTCTTTGAGACAGCTGCCTCCATCATGATTACTGTAGGGATGGTCTTCTTTGAGACAGCTGCCTCCACCATGATTACTGTAGGGATGGTCTTC
>JAABNX020000008.1:13188091-13200278 GCA_015163995.2 Mormyrus lacerda
CCATCATGATTACTGTAGGGATGGTCTTCTTTGAGACAGCTGCCTCCACCATGATTACTGTAGGGATGGTCTTCTTTAAGACAGCTACCTCCATCATGATTACTGTAGGGATGGTGTTCTTTGAGACAGCTACCTCCATCATGATTACTGTAGGGATGCTGTTCTTGAGGCCGCTGCCTCCACCATGATTACTGTAGGGATGCTGTTCTTGAGGCCGCTGCCTCCATCATTTGATAGATACTCCACATTGTTTTTCACAGACACTTGGCATTGAGAGCAAAAAGGTGGTTTTGTCACGCCATAATACCTTTTTCTACATGGCTGTAGAATCTCCACAGTGTTGTTCTGCATGTTTTAAATGAGCCCCAGTGTGAACTTCTGTGAGGTTTCTTCTTGGCACCCAAATTCATGCATAGCTTATGATATTATAACATGCACAAATTGGCAATTTTTTTGACAAAATGCCTGCAACTAATTCAAAGAGGTCACTAAACCCTTAGTGGCCTCATTATAACTAAACAAAGGCATGAATTATTCAGACTGTGCCATTGGGAAGGCATTTGAGCATTCCTGAGCTTATTAACAACTGTTGTCATTGAGGAGTTGTACACTTATCCAACTTGGGCACCTTTGTTATTTTACACATATTTTCTGAACGTGTTGGTTGATTTTGGGGGATTTCCCATAAATGTTGCTTTGCTACGATGTGTTTAATAAAGTATATGTTTCAATGTCATCAATGCAGAAACTTTTGACTTTCTACATAGATTTGGATCCTTAATGACCTTGAAATCCCTAGTAACCAAAAACACTAATGGTGCAGCAGACAGCCTGCTTTGTCTCACCGTGCTCCAGTTGCTGCGAATCTGCCACTCACTGCAGATCTTCAGCTGACAAGTGGTGGTGGGCTCCGGCCGCTCCAGATGCTGGCATCGGCCCGTGTGCACATTCAGGGTCCGGTTGGCGTAGGTCTGCCTGCAGAGCACCTGCCGATGCTGTTGACCTGGACCACAGGTACGGCTGCACTCTGACCATTCGCCGATGTCCCAGCTGCGGCACAGCACAGGGGTTTATTACAGGAGCCAAGGGAGATGGCTAATTACCTGTATCTCTGCAGCACCGACCCACATCCTGGTGGTGTGAGGCCACACTGAGATATTGAGGGATATTTAGAACTTTGAGAAAGCAGGTGTTTCAATCTAGTTTCCTCTGAGTATTCTGGTTTCATTGAGCTGTGCGAAAACACGTGGTGAGAGGAATCTGCATGTCTACGATTGCAGAGTGTTCCACTGCCTTGTGCTCTATGAGGCACCTAACCCTCCGTGACCCTGCACTGGATAAATTGTTTGTTGATTGATTGATTGATCAATTGTTTGTTTGATTGATTGATTGATTGATGGGTGGATGGATGACATGCCCTTGAATTGGGCCCTGGGTGGCATGGCGCATTATGCTGCTACCTCATTTCTCCAAGGTTGTGAGTTTGAATCCCACCTTCGCTCTGTGTGTGAGAAGTCTGCCTGTTCTCCCTATGTCATGCACGTTTCCTCTGTGGACTCTGGTGTCCTCCCAAAGGCAACTAGTTACACCAACTGGCAGCTCCAAGAATATGAATGTGCCCTGTGATAGACTGATATCTGCCTCTGTCATGATCCGCTCCGTTCGATCCTCCCGTGTGCCACGCCCACCTCATTTCCTCGTGTGATGCCCTAATTGTGATCACCTGTATCCTGTTAATCCCTGCCCAGCCTGTGTATTTAGTCCGCGTCTTTCCCCAGTATGTCAGATCTGTCATTGGATTGTCATGTGTTGTGTTTGCACCGATTAAACCCCGTCTTCACCGTCTGTCTGGCTCTATTCGCCTGCTTGATCGCTCGCTCGCCCGCCGGACGTGACAGCCACCTTGTGCCCTTAGATAATTCTGAGCAGGATAAGCAGTTAGGAAATGGACAGATCTTTAGCGTTCCACCCAGGACAATCACATTTTCAAAAACCTCACAAGAACTCATGTCATTCAAAATTTCACTTAAGCCTAATGACCTTAGTCTATTAGGAATAAAACTCCTCAAGCCTATTATTGAGAGAAACCATTCAAAGATATATTATTGTAGTGCTGATATAAGGAATATTTTCCCAGTGTCCATGGCAGATCAGCGGAAATACAGGGAAGAATCTCACAAGGCTGGACAGGGTTCCACGTTGCAGGGCTCCTCCTGGGGGCTGGGTCGGGTGGTTCTGTCACACAAGCTGTCAGTCACAGGCTGGAGGGTGGCACTATGGACACAGCGGAACACTGTACGCCTGGAGCCTGAAGGAAGGATAGAGAAAGCCTCGGTCAGAAACCCCGGACCGGGCCCTGAAACTTCTCACAGAGACAAAGCCTGGGCCAATAGGGGGCGCTCACCTCTGCCGCAAGAGACTGTGCAGTCTGTAAAGCCAACACGCTTCCAGGCATGATCGTGATGTCGTTGGAGCACCTGGTTGTTAGGTTCCTGTCGTGGGTGATGGTACCCCTCCTGGTCTGAGCTTCCAGGACGCATGTATGCATGCTCGCCATCCAAAGTGTTCCCTGGGGGGGGGGGGGTCGGGGGGGTTGCTAATGCCTTATTTTTGCCTGCAGGTCAATGACTCCTCACCAACTGTAGAGCCCGTTGTATCAAACCTGCAAAGCTTCACTGCATTGTGGTTGAACCCAGCATGCTGTGTCACACACGTCCAGAAAGGCAAACTCACCCTCATTCTTGGTCTCTTGTGGAAGTTGTGGATTCTCTACAGGAAGTAAGAATTCATAGTGTATCCCAGGATTGGGCTGCTGGTAGATCATCTGCCGTGATAAAAACAACGATGACCACGACCATCTTCATTGACATCAAATAACAAGATAATGCAAGAGCTGCAGAGTCAAAAGGCCTTTTTATTTAGTGTTATTCAACTTGTCAGCAGAACGGGATATTGTAAACAGAAAAGTCCAACAGAAATCTAGGAAGATAGGTGGATAGTTCAGGTCCATAAAGTAAAAATCCAGACCAAGATTTTGTTTCAACCAACCAGTTGCATACTGGCTGTGACTCTTTATGCTGAATAGGTGGGTTGAAATAAAATCTCGGTCTGGATTTTTACTTTCTGGGCCCGATCTGTCCATCTCTGACTAGGAATGACCATGCTGGAGGTTAAAAAAAGACCACAGAGAAACTCAAGAGTGACAATGTGCGACCAAATTTAGGCCATATAACACAGTTTATATGGTAGCTTGACATGCCAGCACATCTCCTGTGATTGGCTACTTACATAGACATCCAAAATCTCATTGGTGGGACCCTCAGCCAGCAGAGACTCCCCAGCTGTACTACTGATCTCATTAGGCCGGCGGTAAGTGAACATGGTGCCCACCCCCTCATACTTCCCAGGCCTGTCAATGGCCCATTGTCCATTGACAATAGAGCGTCCAGATCGACTGCGCAGAGCTGCAAGAAGGACAGTATGATGCATTAGTAACATCCAGACAAACTGCGCAGCTGCGAAAGTCAGACTCAGGGACGTAGGCCCCAGCTGAAAGCGGAATGCTCCTCCCCGTCACTCACTGATTCAAAACTTATGATAAGTTTGGCCCCTGTGTATGAATTATGGTCCCTCTTGTGCCCCCCACCTTAAAAATCCTGAGAAACACCCCAGGGGAAACTACAATGTGCACTGTACCTGTGATGAAAATTCAGCCTCAAATCAGGAAGGTATGAAACACATAATGCTCATGATGTCATGATCGAGGCTACAGTAAAATAAGTCAATTAGTTCACATCGTCAAGGCAAAGTTTCTCCTGTCAACACACACATTTTCTTTATTTTTATATAACTCCCCACCACTAGGTCGTCGGCAAGGCAGCACATGTCAATTATGAATGTTAAAGGTTACACTGTAATTGTTTCCATGGCATAAGAGGCTTTTGCTACTTTTACTGTAGGGACAATAGCATTGGGATTGCTAAAATAATAATAATGATAATGATAATAATAATGTTGTTATTATTATCGTCATGACCTGCTCGTCCGATCCTCCTGTGTGCCACACCCACCTCGTTACCTCGTGTTAATTGTAATCACCTGTTACCTGTTAAGTTCAGCCTGTCCTGTGTATATTAGTCCGCGTCTGAGTTCGTATCCCCAGATCCGTCATTAATGTTGGTCGCCGTATGCGCCCCAGTCCGCTTGTTTACCCAAATAAACCCCTTTCCCCCCGTATTTACGGCTTGTCTTCCTGCTTCCTCGTTCGCCAGCTGCCAGTCACAACAATCATTATTGTTGTTGTTACTGTTGTTGTTGCTGTTATTGTTGTGTTTATTTGTCATGAAGTCAATGTAGACTCATGGTGACTATTTTTACTGGACTTTTCCAGAATGTCCTTTCATTTGTCATATGAATTGCTACAAAAAAGCTATTTTAATGTATCTGTCATGAATAATTTTTAGGTCTGGCTGGTGTGCAAGAATGTGTCAGTTTCAACCGTTGACCCGTTAATCATTGTGCTCAATATAGGACACCCAGTTGATTAGTCATTTGCTAGCTCAGTTGTGATAATCCATTTGGGCAACTGTGTTAGTCCAACAGTGCTAGTCAGCTCAGTCATACTTTCTCTGTGTGTAAAATTGTCGAAAAATTAAACTCAGCAGAGTCTCCCTGAGCCACTCACCCAGGTAATTTCTGCTCTTAATCATCTCTGTGACATTGATCTTGGTAGCACCCTCTGGGATCTCCACGATCTTGTGATACCCCATCTTCATCATGCTGTGCTTGAAGATCCCGGACACCAGCCGGCAAGTTGTGTTGTCGCCCCCACATACTCCGCACGTGTCCATCACATTGCCTGACCCCAGGTAACCATCACAGCCAAGACTCTGCATAGAAACAAAATGGAACAAACTGGCAATGTGCACAGACTGGGAATGTGCTCTGAACTCTGCAGTAACATCTATGCCATTGAATATTTAAATAAAAAAAAAATCTTAATTAACCACCTCAAATCAATCAGATCACCTAAATGTGGCACCCATTAACCTGTATATGCTATAATAACCTTGAGTTTACCACTGACACACATATGCCGTCATCTATCGACATATCTTATACAGTATGGCAGGAACAAAACAACCCAGTCGCACTGCCACTATAGAGGTGTAGCTAAATGTGTGTGACATTGTACCTTACAGTATGTCACACAGTGTATTTGACCTCCCCCGTAACAATCCAGAGGCATCCAGATTGACTCAAGGCCTCACTTCCGGTGTGCAGTGGGGCCATCATGGAAGGTTAAAAGGACCCAGCATTTTAAGGGGGCCCTTGAATGTGTAAAATTTTTAATTTTATTGGGCGAGGGGCCAATGTGACATTTTATCAGGAGACCTAGAATTTTTAGCTACAGCCCTGACTACAGTAGAGACCTTTATTCCTTTTTGGGGGGGGGGCAGGCTTTATGTAAAATTATAATAGTGTAATTGGTTTTCACCATTTTCAAGTATAGAAAACAAAATGATGTTAGATCAAAGCAAAAATATATTTTTTTATTTTTAACTCTAAAATTTGCTTGGTGGGGATCGCCCATATAACACCATCAGAATTTCTCTGTACATCAAGTTGAGAAATTATGAATATCACATATGAGTCACAAAACCCATATTTTCTTCACAAGATTCAAGAGGAATTTATTGTCAATACAACAGTATACATAGTATACAATGTATTGAAATGCCGTTTCGCCCACAGTTGTCTACGTATGATTGATGTTATGTACATATGATTGATGTATGAATGCAATAAGTAAACTGTAATTAGTATAACATTTCCAATAGATTTATTCAGTCTCCAACAGATTCATGCTCATGGCAAATTTTTGGTCAAAAAGGAAAAACTTAAGACTTCAGACTATGGCTCCATCCTGCAGAATGTAATACAGATGCTGAAAGAAAGAGAAGCATGACCTGAAGTCCAATCACTCAATCTGATACACCAGTGTCCCCCAGAGGTGGAAAGTTCAGGTCCAGCAAGTAAAAATCCAGACCAAGATTTTGTTTCAACCAAATAGCTGAGTACTTTGACTGTAACTCTTTATATTCAACTGGTCGGTTGAAGCAAAATCTTTGGCTGGATTTTTACTGTCTGGACCTGAACATTCCACCTCTGGTGTCCACATACCAACAAGTGAGGATCATAATCTGTGACCAAGGTTAAGCAATCAAGTTAATCATCCACATTGGATTAATGCTTTATATAATTATATTTGTTATACCTTAATATCTAAGAAAACATATGTGGGCTTTGAAAAGCACACTAATCTCTGCATCTACACTTCCCACTTACAAATCGTAACATCTCCAGGCTGAACAACAGATGCAGCACACAGGTAGGTAAGTATTAGCAATATGGCTTCCCGAGTTATATCTATAGCTCATGTACATCGAGAGGACTCTCACAGAGAATCAGGCCAGTGCCACGCCTGCTCCATAGTTTATCATGCCTATTTTTGAATATCAGTAATATGTAGCCAAGTAAACTTACAGTGTCAATGATATATTTTTTAGTTCTAAAATAAACAAAACAGGTAGTGCAGATGAATGCCAATAGGATCAAAGACAATGAACATCCGTCAAAACTAATTTGAAACTGCTTTTCTCTGTGCCAGATGGCTTAAAATAATAATGATGGATTTAGAGTGTGGGTCTTTGAATGGTACCCAAATAAACAAAAAGCCTATGGTACCTATTGAACTAAGGGGTCAGGTCAGCCTCTGGAGGCTATTAAACCAAAGCATTCTCTAGCAAAAGTATGTGACAAAGGCCCAACTAGGCCCCGACCCGGGGGTGCTGAAAAACCCAGGGGTGAGCTGAACATCAGGGGGTTTGGAACTCAACAATTAGCCCAACTAACTTTATGTGCCCAGTAAAACCACTGTGGCATCTCTATAAAAATACTTTTGACCTCAGTTAGAAATAAATGACACTTTCAGTGTCACATGTATTGATTTCAATTACATAGAGACTCCTGCAGATGGTCCAGTTGTAATCTGTGATATTTCTGTTACTTGCATTTAGTGGTGAAGCACAATGGAGGATTCAAGAGATCTCCACCCCAGACAAAATAATCTGGAAGCACCAGATTCCAAAGATGACATAGAAAATACAAACACATATTTAACTGCTAATTTGCTGCTAAACATCTGCCAAACCGAAGACACTGGGGCAAGAGTGTTGGGCGGCACCAAAGCTAATGTCCATGTAGAATTTGTCACTGAGAAGTTACTGCCTGTGGTCGCTTAGAGGTCCACCACCAAGCTCTGAAAATTCAAATCTTTTTTCAATTCATCATACAAGTTTTTGTCTGGATTTAAATGGTTTGCTGCTCACTGCAGCTGAAGTTCTTTTACCTTCTCAGACAGGCTACTTCCTAGGGATTATTTACGACCCCTTCTTTCAATTCTGTCTCATGTATTGTGTGATATCGTGATAGAACACTACAATGACATCCACAGCCTGGTGTTCCATCTTCTCCAAGTGACATGACTGCCATTATTTGTCTACATCAAGAGAGTAACCCGCTGAGTGGACGCCTGTGGACTGACTTAGTGAATTTCACATTCCTCTAACTATTCAGAGACGTATATTACCGCTAACACTTTTGTTTGTCTACTCCTTAACTATTAAAAACTGTTACTAATCATTTGATAATACAGTACATTAGCAAATAAAAAGATTCACTTACAATGAAATTTAGAAATGCATTACAAAGTTATTTTATTCCTGTCTCAGGAAGTATTCAGCAGTTTGTAAATGCTCAGCTATACCTCAATTCAGAGTATGCTTACTAGCCCATTGTTTTATATTTGCAAGTGATTTACAAGCTGTTTTGTAAATACTAGGAGTAAGATATGGCTGTAATATCTTTTCTACATTTGTGAATGAATCCTTCTGTCTATTAATATGAGCTCAAGTGTCAGTGTCATGTCTGAGTGTGAACCAGAAACCATCTGGGTAAGTCCAGCTCCTCAGTAATTTCTAGGGCTCTAGGAGTCACTGGTAATCAATCTGAACTGCTTTTTCAACCAACCTTGTTGTCGCTGCTCAATGAAAAATCCATTATTTCAGGAGCACGAAAAAATGTATTTTCTCAGAAACTGCTTTACAAAAAAAACCTAAAACAATCTAATGAGACACCCTGAGTACTACACACTAACCGTACTAGTTGAAGATGGACGGTACTAATGTTCTAGATGGACTGAGTTGGATTGCCATCAGTGAACGCTGACTTACATGGTTTTCTTGTTATGCATTCAATTCAATTCAATTCAATTCAATTCAATTCAATTTTAACAGTCATTGTCACAAAGCACTTTACATATAACCGGCTGAACCCCCACCAAGCAAGCCTGAGACGACGGAGGCAAGGAAAAACTCCCTCTAGCAGGAAGAAACTTTGAGAGGAACCTAGACTCGGAAGGGGACCCCATCCTCCTCTGGGCGCATGGTCAGTTTGCACCTCATCTCCCTGTTCAACGTATTCCAAGAACTTGGCAGGTTACCCACAGTTATTCTAAATGTTTGGACTAATCTAAGGTTTGTCTTACTGTTTTAAATCAAAATCAGCATAACAGCATATCAGCATATTGGCTAATATATTCTAGGTTTTAAATCCATCTGGCAGGAAATGCGAACATCAGCAAAGTTATTTTAGTAGGCAGAGATGGACATAGAGTATTTTCATTGATCAACAACTATATGGCGGTTTCACAGCGGACAGCAAAGCACGAATAGCATTTATCGGTCAAATTTTCAAACCAACTTTTTTTTTTTTAACTATATCACATATTAACCATTTTTACACCTTTTAACATAGGTTAAAAAGCTATTAATTGATTTTTAAAGTTGCGTACTGCAGTGCAACTTAAACAGGGCCATTTTTCCTAGCCGCATCTATAAAAGTTATACAACACAGGCTCCAGGAACAGAAAAAACACACACCACCCCTTGAGGGTCAGGAGGGTTCAAAGCAGGTCAAGTTGATAAATCACCAGTGTGAATCCCACAGAGGCACTTCCGCTGGTGAAAAGGCTCCGCTCATCGTTATTTGCTAGAGAAGAAAAGTGATGATGAAGGTACAATCAACTGTTTCATAACATACCCTTTCAGGGACTACAGACACTCAAAGAAACACGATTTTCCATAACTGTTTCCACAGATGCGTGTCAACAAGTAAACTCTCCTCTCAGCAATAGGAGCCTACAATGAATTCCAGAAGGAAATAGATTGTAGTAATTCCTACTGTCAAGTGTTATCATAGGATAACTGATGGGTAATAAGACATTTTTTCATGCCTCCCCATGTAAGATTTCTCCTGATGCAAGATGGAAGGTGAAAGTCCAACCAAAGTTGCTCATAATCACTACAAATTATAGATTATGTGGATGTCCTGATCAAAATCATAGAAAATTCTTCTCTTTCTACAGCAAACTTCTGTAGGCCTCAGAGAGCATGACCCCACCAGGCCATTACTGCTCTCCTGCGTTCCAGAAATTTCCATAGCCCACAATGGTGAGATCACATAATGTCAAGAAAAGTGATCAAGACTGACAGTAAGCTGATCTTTTCTAGCTTTTAGCCTCTGAAATGCTGACCTCAAAATTCAGTGACCAATGGTGGCTTTCTGGCTTAGTTATGATGATGCATATTCATTTGAAAGTGTTGAACCCAGATGAGTAACAGGATTTGTCATGACATTATCTCCTGCTTTTTCTTTAGAGCTGCCACTTTGGTAAAAAAGTGTCACACAGCACACCAAGCCGAATGAGAACCGAAAATGGTGGCATGTGTCACTTCAACATGCACACTTTGCAGAGTTTGCGAGCAAACCATGCGACATACGGAAGAAAACGGCTATTAGGCCAAAGCTGGAACCATAGCAGTGTAGCTTCAAACAACAACTGAAAATCTGTGCATTTATCCTAGAAAGCAGGGCAGGATGGGTGGCCCAAAATTAAGGTTCTACTTGTAATATTTCTTACCATCTTACCAATACATGTACCTTAAGACGTTGCTGGTTTGGTTTAATTTAATCTGTGAAATCACAACAATACTTCCATTAATCACAGTCATCACGAATCAGTGTTGATTTTCCTGAGCACCTTAGAAAAAGCTCTACATTATTAACTTGGGCCGCTGGCAGAATGACCCTCCATCTTCCAGTGACGTCGCACCAGCATATTTCCAAATAAAATGACCAGCAGCTACTGCAAGAGACGGAACTTGTGAAAATCACTGGAATGCCCGGGTCATACGTTTCTTCGTGTCAGGTCAACAAACACTGTGCGACATCTGCTTAAGCTGTTTTCTCTGAAAAGAGTGAGAATAAGTGCAGGAGCACGTGGAGGGTCTCCTTCAGGGGGCGGCTGCACCAGCATCTCTGCTAGCCCTGCGCCGAGGCTACGGCTTGGGTTACACCGTAAAAGCACGCAGCCGGTCAGCCAGCCTCAAAAATAACACCGGCAGTAAAGACAAGTGAGGCTCCATGCGGATTATAAGTGGGCCCAACTTGGGAGTCTTTACGTTCCTCAGCTAATTATTTTCGCATTGATATTCATAAAGCATTAAACTGCTTTGGACAATATGTAAATAAGAAGTGAACACAGGTTATTCCCAGCTAGACACGACGATCTCTGCTAGACACCCCACGGCTGAAAATGTCTTTATCTATTGTGTTAGCTAGACTAGCAAGCAGTACAGTTATCCCTCAGAAGAATTACACAGGGACTATCAGACTAATATCATAGTATCATGTCAGAGATGAAAAGGGAAATGAATGGCAAACACTGGAAGGAAAACAAGAATAGATATTTTTCTAACAATTCCTATTATACACAGTGGATTTGTTAATCAAAAAGCTGGGAGAAATGTTGAAAGTCTGTCAAATTGCTCAGGGTTTTCCTTAATGTTTACTACTTTTTAATAAAAGAATGAACTAATAAATGAGTTATCATAATGCAAGTTAAAATCTTAAAAATAAATGAAAATAACAGTCCTGCCTCAGAGTAATGCTTCAGCCTTCCACAGTCCTTACTGATACCAGCTTAAAATGCGCTGGAACTGAAAAGAAATCCTCTGTCACACAGCACAGCAAAGACAGTCCCCCGAAAAGCCCGAACCCCGAAAAGCCCGAACCCCCGAAAAGCCCGAACCCTGAGATTCAGGCTGATGTATCACTGGCTTTAGCACATATCCGAGGACCTGGTCTTCATCCCCCCCCACACGGCCGGCACCAAGAATCCAGATAAGCTCACCTGTAGATTGGGCTTTCCTGAGACACACATATGGGGGCACAGAAGCAACAGGAGTCCCAACACGGACAGAATTCTCCCCCCTTTAGCCAGGAGGTGACGACCGACAGGCGATGTCATCCTGGAGCGGGTTGACTGTCCCCTACTGTCCCTTGGTCTGTCCCTCACTAGTTCTCCTCTGAACTCGGGTGCGGTGCTGAGCTCTGAGTGGAACCTTGTAAACTGAGCAGCCAGGCGGGTGGAGTCAGTATGTGTGTATGTGGGGGGGGGGGGGGATTGGGGAAGGGTGGAGAGCAGGAGCGTTTTAGAAAGGACGGGGACATGCTAGAGACATAACCAAGAGCTAACAACTAATCGTTTCAAATAAATTTTTGCAAGTAGCAAATTTGCATTTACATAACAGAAAAGTTAATGACGTTAATCATTACACAGTGAACACATTTTTACGCAGTCAAAACACTCCTCATATAGCGACTACTGCGGTTAGTGACCATTCACAAACATGAGCGTAACAAAAAAAAAATCATCATCTGACCAATTCTCACATTTACGACCACATTCCGTAGTATTAAAGAGATCTCCAAAGTTGAATGTACAAAATGTTACTAAAAATATCCACTTCATGAATAATGAAAGAGATTGAGTATGGATGGCTAGAGTAAAGTTGAAAGCCCAGTTGTGGTCACGCCTAGGCTACCGTGATTTTCACTTATCTTAACGACTTATTCTTAACGCACTGTGGAAACAAGGGAACAAAGCCCAGCCAAAAAGCCTCCTTATCTTTCTGCTGTGTCAGCATCATCGCCACCATAACACTGATCCCCGATTTCACGCCCTCTAGCCCCCCCCCCGAGGTGATGGGGGAGACAGCAGCGG
>JAABNX020000008.1:13200378-13222318 GCA_015163995.2 Mormyrus lacerda
TCCAGTGTCAGCTTTAATCACTGCGTTGTATGCCTATAACTAGCGGTCCAGTGTCAGCTTTAATCACTGCGTTGTATGCCTATAACTAGCGGTCCAGTGTCAGCTTTAATCACTGCGTTGTATCCCTATAACTCATGAAAATGTGACACGAGCACCCGCCTCCATGACAACGCCACGTTTATGATGTAACACTTATTGCCTCTTCCCACATGCCGTCCATATTGGATTATTTTACTTTTAATTGAACAGACCAGCGGTACAATCATCAAACATAAAAGCATAAACCATGGAGAGTTCCACATCTGCCGTCTCTTTGAACTCCTCCACTCACTACTGTATGCTGAGGTCCTTCTAGTTACCTTCCTGAAGTTAGGAACAGATATAGAACCCTCATTCTTTCTAAGAAGGCTTCTGCATCTGTGTGAGACAGACAATAGCAAGGCAAAAGTCACCCTTTAGGTCAGAGATCTCAGTCGATACATTCTCAGCTCTCAGTCCTTCACAATGGCATTAGTGTGTGATACCTGGAATATTTTGGCACACAAGGACTATTCATGTCTGTTCAAGATTTAATGTAGGTTCCTCTGAAATCGCTGGTGGCACAGATTAAAGCTTACACTGAGCCGTATATCCAATCATGTTCACAGTTGGCTTCCTTTTTACTGTGTCTGCTATCTTCCCCGCAGGGCTTGCTCACTTTGAAGGTCTATAGGCCCACATCCCATCATGACTGCGGAAGGCAGCATCACCAAAGCATCCAGGCGTAGCGAAGCTCTTGCACACCACATCCATCTTCATATCTCTGAGACGTCGGCAGGCATGCCATTCACAAACTCGCCATTTCCAGAGGATTCCATTCCGGCAAGTACTTCCTGGAAGCAGCATCAGCGCTGTACTTTGTCATATGACAGAAACTCTGTCACGTTTAAGCAGAGCACTTAGTGGTGAGGTTTTGTTGCTGCATACATGTGTTTTTAGGATTTAGGACTCATTACTATGTATGTCGCCATCTGAACTTAATGAAAATTCCGTATTTTAGCCCAGACAAAACTGACGGCCCAATTCAAAATACAATTCAAAACCCTAACAGGCAGACTGTGTACTCCTCTGACACAGTGCACCTCCAGCTAACTTTACACAGTCTGGGAGGGTGGGGGGAAGTAAATAATCAGGACATCACTCAGCGATGGCAATTAACAACCTGCAGGTAGGGACAAGAGATAGAGGTCAGATGCCCATGCTGTTTAGGATTATCACACGTTTCTGTTGGTGCAAAGTAACCAATAAAGAGCAAGATAAAGCTGTCAGTGACTGACAGGGGGTGGCAACCCCGCCCATTACGGGATTCTCCTGTCATGACCTGCAGACAGCTGACAGATCTATTAATGCTTCAAATCCTGTTACCATGCCAAAGGAGGACACAGACCGAACATTCCACTATACAGGGGCGTCGATAGGGCTGTAATGTTCTGAGTGTACAAATAAATGAATGCTAATTAGTATAATTAGTGTGTTCTCATTAATTTCCAATAAAATCAAACTTATCCCACCTTTTCTTAAATCTCTAGTGACTCCTACTGGTAGAAAACAATCTGCTTGTACCATGTGACCCTTACCGTACTGCTCTTGAACCACTATACATTTTTATCCTACTATTCTGTAGTTAACATCAGGACTTGGTGTAAGATACCCACCATTGAACATTTAACGTGACGGTTCAAACCATCCATACTGGCCAACACTGACAGAGAAGAATGGTCGCAAGCTGCTGGGACACAATATACATTATTGCTGTTTGCAGAGCATGTACTGTAAATGCATGCCATTCCGCCTGCCCTGGCTTGTGCCGTCTTCAGCTATGTAAGATCACCGGAAAATAAAATTCCTCATACGTGCTCCCCCCCCCCCCCCCAAAACCGCCCCCCATCCAGAAATGTGGATTATACACAGTGAATCCATTCTGCAGAGTCAAGTAAGATAATGGCAAGAAAAATAAAAGATTTTCAGCATTTTCTGGATCTGGGATATATATTAGGCGCAGAAAAGCCAGACATGCAAGTCCCTCGATTGTTTCCTCCGAGCTATGCGTTTCACCGAGGGAGGTACGGCAGGTCGATAATGAACAAAACAGGTTGGTGGGAGGCAGTGGGGGTGGGGGGGGGGCGATGGGAGGGGTCAGTGGAGAGTAGCTGGTTTGTTTAAGTTCTTGAACCCTGCATTTCAAAGACACGTAGTACTGCAAAGAATAGACAAAAGACACAGTAATATCTGTCACTGTGCTCTGGGAGAGGAAACGACCCTGAAGAAAGGCTGTCAACGATTTTCATGGCTCCCGATAACGGCCCCCAGCAGCTCTGAATGTAATGTTTCATATGCAGACCTCTGTCTCAGCTGCCCACTGGGCTGCCGTAACTTGGTTTCATTGACATCTATCTCGGGCTCAGCTCCTAGCGCAACAGGCACCCAAGAAGCACTAGAGTCCGCTACAAGCTGCAGCCACATACAACACAACGCACTGCCACCATTTTTCTGGCACGCGGCCAGATGAAGTATAAGTGATATTCATTCCCCACACAATAAATCTGCCATCACACACAATCACCCTGACTAGTAAGGGACATCTCCTCAACAGATCATAGAAGAAAAGGAGTCGTATGATAGCAAGAGGACAGCCATCTCTGCGACGAAGGAAGCTAAACAGATATGAAAAGTTTTTCTTATTAATGTGTTTTGATCATCAGGTACACAAAGAACCTGTTATTGCAGTCCTCATAGAAACACATAGATCAGAGGCAACAACGGGCAAATGAAGCTTTATGAACCATTTGCTCTATTTTTTGATTCCACTAGATGGTGCTCTTGTTTTGCTTTTTGACATGCTCTGAGCCCTTTTACAAACAGATAGCACCATCTAGTGGGGTCAGAAAATACAGGAAATGGTTCATAAAACTTTATTTGGCCATCACTAGATCAGGAGTGGGCAACCCTGATCCTGGAGTGCCAGTATCCAACTGGTCCTTACTGATGAGTTACTATCTGCCTGTGATCTGGTGTGGTTCATCAGAGACCAGGCTGGATAGAAAACTTGCTGGATATTGACACTCCAGGATCAGGGTTGTTTAATACAAATGAGACACATGAAACCCTAGTGAAGTTTCTCTTAGCCTATACTAGTCGCCTTCAGAATACCTGTAGAGACACATAATGTTTGCATGAACCAGAATTCCTTCCAAAAAGTTCATCACTCACAGGCCAGTAGACCCCAGAACAGTTATGACCAAACTTCAACACAGCAATGGCAATCATCCATTGCTAACCTTCCCTCCACAGACTGATCCCAGTCATGACAACCCCAAGGCCCAGCAGGAGGCAGTGTGTTTATGAGTCAAACTCCTTCTTGCCAATCATAATAAACAATAATGTGTAATACACGTGTTCCATAACATTCCCATTTACCGCCATCCTGCTCTACCGTATTACCTTCTTCTATATGACAAGCATGTATAGCCATTAGTGCATCGCCAAAATACCGCCAACAATTAAAACTTGATTTCTGATGTACCTGTCGGGTCAAGCAGTGTCCCTTTTCTTCCTGTTATCCGGAATAACCTTTCAATCTAAACACGCACTGGGTTTACTGCTGGTATTTCATACGAGCCTCTCTAAGGACGCATTCAGAGGACATAAATATTATAAGAAAGTGTTAATTGACCCGCAATCCAGTGGTTACGCTACATTTCTGTTTGGAGGCTTCCAAAGTATTTGAAAAGGGGATAAGATTCTGAAGAACAAGCTGAATCATTAGCCTCAAAATTTTAATGTTGCTGTGATTTTACGGCACAACCTTTGAGGCTCAGCGTAAATGAGGGGGGATTATCTGAAGATAAGTAAGTTTTCATAGCATGTATTCACATCCCTGCCAAAGTCAGGGGACACAGACTCCTGCCCAAAACTGTTAAGAAGCTCCTGGGCTGTGCTGTCAGCTGCACCACAGGAACCTGGACATCCTTTCTCATCCCTGACATACATACAGGTATAGCGAGAAGAGCTCATGCACAGTGGGTGTTTCTCACTTCCCTTAAGAATCCCATCATTTCCACAGCAGCATCAATAGCCTGGCAGCCAATATAACTGCTGAAGAATCTGCTTCAAGCTCTGCCAGCCTTGTTCCTGATTCAGCAAAAGTCATTAATGCCCCACAGGCATCCCCCTTAAGGAACTAGCTATGTCTGAAATACAGCTCAACAATATTTACCCAATACTGCAAGGACCCCCAGACACCATACAGCAAATCCATTTTGACCTCCCTTCAAGCTGGAAGCCAAATGTAACCTCCTTACTCAGAAGCAAGACGCTGACTCTCCTATTGCTTGAAGCCAAATTTCATTCTGAATACTCAGGAATGGGGCAACATCTTTCTAAGAGGTCCAATGACAAGTGATCTTATCCTAATTAGCGCAGTTATACTTTTTTCTTTAATACAGGTCATTTAGCAGTCTAGAGGAAGAGGGAAACTGCAGCCACTCTTACGCACTATTACGTGCGCTTTAGATGCAAGACAAATGAACCGTGGATTAGGAGAGGAATTACCTTGGAAATCAGGTAACAGGCCACTACGCTCTCATCAGCGAGGTCAGACAAGATGTCATTTGTGGAGGCCAACATGAACAGAGGATAACATCTCCTCCACATCAGGACTAACTGGTTACAACCACCCCTCCACATTTTCATGGAGACTCTTCTATTAAACGAGACTATCGATTTCACTTCTATAAAAGCAGTACTCCCCTCTAGGTCAGAGCCTTAGCAAAGGCCAAATTGAGCTCCTGTTGGGGATCAGGGAGTTGAGAGCTGTGGGAAATGCTCCCACGGGCGTTTCACCGACGCGCTAGGATACCTTTGCTAAAAATAACAACCACACACAAGGAAATGCACGGTACGGCATTAGTGCTTGTTGTGTGCATGTAGTTCTCCAACTGTTTTCTTAACCAGCTCTGACCTGACTTCAATTCCCTGTGAAAACATGACTGGGAAAAGGCTGCAACGTTCAAGTTCAACTCAAAAGGCATTTTTTCAGAGCTAAAGTACTCCACTGTGACTGTTGTATGCGCCATTAGTGTTAAAGAGAAGTAAAACATTGGTCCTGTTAAGGAATTTAGGGCAAGGAATGAGCAGCAAAAGATTCTCTGGCCAACCATTTGTGTCCTTTGGTCTTCTTCCATAGTTTGCAGCTGAATCTGTGGGACATACCCAACATCCACAACTTCCCAAGTCCTCATTCAGGGTCATAAGTACAATCTGCTCATACAGGTTCTCATGGCTACATGGCATCTCCTCTACGTCAGGGCTAACTGGTAACTCTTAACTGGAGTTCTGGAGGTATGTACAGGACACGTGAGTCTTCAGTCCCAAGCTCCACTGGCCAGCTGCTGCTTCGCCCTGGCTCCCGGTTTCCGGCCACGCCCCTTCCGCCCTCTGGTCCTGGCCCCGTGTTCCGGTGGTCGAGGACAAAGC
Organism: Mormyrus lacerda; assembly: GCA_015163995.2. NCBI lineage: Eukaryota > Metazoa > Chordata > Actinopteri > Osteoglossiformes > Mormyridae > Mormyrus > Mormyrus lacerda. The sequence continues at coordinate 13,205,893 of JAABNX020000008.1, forward strand.
CTGCTGATCGCATCTAGCTGGAACTTCTGCTCAAGCTCTGTCTCCTGCTCTTGCTGTGTTGGTTTGCTGTTTCTGATCGACTTCTGTGTTTGACCGTTTCGGTTTCTCGGTTTCTCGTTTCTGACTTCCTGCTCCGCCCCTTTTGTACCACTGCCTTCGGTTTATTTGTCTTCTGGTTTTGAACCCTCGCTCAGCTCCCGACTTCTCTCTTTGCTCGCCCCTTCAGATACTGTGTTTCGGACTGTGTGTTTGCTGTATATATGTGTTAGGTGCGTAAGGAGTGGCTGCCTTTTTGTTTCTGCGTGAAGCATATTGTTTTTTTGTTGTTTTGGTCAGGGAGCTAGGAGTTAGTATTGTTGTTTCGTTGTTTTGTTTGTGTTTTGTTATCTCACTTAGGATTAGTTTAGACTGGGTTTCGTATGGTAGCATGTTCTGTTTGTTATTTCGGCCTTTGTCACTCCAGAAGTCTGTTGCACCTACTGTCTGTGGAGTGTTTGTGAATAAATAAAATACCTAAGAAAAGATCCCCTGTGTTTTCCGTGTTCCCTTCTCCCATTCCCCGCTTGTCACGTCTTCCCTCTCCCTTTCCTTTTCTAGCAGTCTCCACCCTAGGCTGGGGACCGTAACACTGGCCTTTGCTGCTTAAGTTTGGCCTGGTGCAGTGCAGGAAGGTGGGGTATGTCAGGTATAAGGTGGGGAGGCGGGCATGTCGGGTATAAGGTGGGGAGGTGGGGCATATCGGGTCTAGGGTGGGGAGATGGGGCATGTCAGCCTTGTCTATGGTGGAGAGGCGGGTAATGTTAGCCTAGTCCAGGGTGGGGAGGCAGGACATTTTTGGTCTGGGGTGGGAAGGTGGGGCATGTCAGGTCCAGGGTGGGGAGGTGGGGCATGTCAGGTCCAAGGTGGGGAGGTGGAGCATGTCAGCCTGGTCTAGGGTGGGGAGGCAGGGCATGTCAGCCTGTTCTTGGTAGGGAGGTGGGATGTGTTTCCAGGGCACCTGAGATCCTGGTGAATTGAACCCAGTTCCATCCACCCATCTTCCACCCACTTCTCCAGTACAAGATCATGAGTCAACCCCAGAGTCACTGTTATAAACCATCATGTTACTTGTATTCCAATTTTGAATGCTGCTCTCCTGCTGATAATTGGATCACACGTCTACATGAGGCAAATGCATTTCCCGCCCTTTCTCAACAGCAGCTAAATACCTCATATCATATTTTCTCAAATCCTGATAAAAATAGCTGATAATATAGACGATACAAGAATAGGATCAAAACACAGAGAAGGCGACAGGCTGTCGCTGGCTCGGGGTACCTGACACGATCCGTCGATGCAGACCGACGTTTCGTTCCTGCCGCACGGCGTGCCGTCAATCACCTTCTCTGACTGACGCACATAGAAACGGAAGCCGACAGCGCGACAATTGAGCTCACAGTGCTGGTCCCCCTGAGCTGTAAGGGCAGAGAGACACGGGACAATCACAACATCCATTCTACCACAACTGGGAAAAAAACACTTCTGAAAACCACCACATGGGCGCAGTATTTTACTAGATCTTTCACTAGATCACTATTAAAAGTACTTCCTTTGAAAAAACAAAATGACAAAAGGATTTGGATGTTGGGATATGCACTTTGTATCAGATGTCATGATTTGTTAAATTTTTGTACTTCTACGGCATGCCTCAGAATTAGGAAACAATTGTAAAAACACTCCATCTGTTTCTTGATTTGTTTTTGATTCCATTCTGTTTGTGCATCCCTTCTGAGTGTTACAGCCAGAAAGATAACAAATCCCCAACCTTCTTCGGTCTCTAAGAGCAGACACTGAAAATGCGGTACATTTTAACACGCTGTTGCATTCTCAACATTGAACATCACCCACAAGACAGACAGACCCCTTTGGTCCCGACCGTGCTCTGTCACAGTCACCGCTGCTGTCGCCCAACATCTGAAATAAAAGCTGCTGCCAATAGCACCAACGGCAAGTGTTTCCACCACCGCAGCCGTGAATCAGAAGGTTGAGGACCAGCTGTGACTGGTGATCAGTGTTGGGCATTTCAGGTCCAGGTTGGTAGAAATGAAATCTTGGTCTGGATTTCTAGCTTCTGGACCTGAAATGCCCAACACTGCTGGAGATACAGAGGCACACCGGCAACAGGACAAAGGCCATTACCCTCCTCAGGGCCTATTCTGCCAGGCGTGCTGCTGTACTGGAGAAGGGATGCATTTACAGAACTTTTCAACATGTGAGTCTGTTCCTTAAAAGTTGAGCAGGACTTGTCTATTCACCACCTGGAAAGTGGCAAAATTCCCTTCACCCACCATCAAAAGCTCAGTTAATGAATTTATGTACTACTTGACTTATTTATTGCAGCACTGTTTATCTCAAGTGACTCAAATGAGCAGGACTTCTGGGGTTCTTTAAGCAGTCAATGGTTACTTTTGGGATCCTCACAGGTCGAGTGCCACATCCGACAGTTCAACTCTGTTTGACCCGTGAAAATGGTATTTATCATTCAGATTACACCCCCTTGCTTAAACACACATGCTTAAAGTAGTGTAGCTGAAGTAGATCAGCAGGCCAGGACAATATATGACTTTTCAGCACTGCGCTCACAACACTTTAGGGAAAGACTACTTAACCTGTCTTATATCATGGATACACATTCAAGTGAATATCTGGCCAAATAGTGATTGTGGCCAAATAGTAACAGTGTAGGTGAAACAGTGGCTGATGACATTAAACCTTTTCACAGCTGACATACATCTCACAACAGCCTAAATAAGAAGACAGAAAGATGAACAGCACACATATGCATAAATAGTTTTAGCCAGACGATATAGTTTAGTCATATATGTGTAGATACACATGTATGATATACAAAAAGAAATTACATGGATCACTAAAGTTTCTTGGCCTACACTTTTATCCAAGGTGACTCACATTTTCACCGTTTTCCACAATGTGTTTTAATGCAGTGATTTATTTTAAGTGCCACACTTAAGAGCACGGCACCCGGGTGGGGGGGTAGAGATACGTTTCAGTTCTTTAAACCTTCACAACTTACAGCTGTTTTTCCCATCTTATCCCTCCCTGATTGCCGTTCAAATTTTACAGCTACTTATTGTGGCAGTGGGATGGGAAAGAACCTTCCAGAGAATTTTTAAGCCAGACGATCGGTCATCATATCATCATCGATTCCTTGCTGTGTACGTGTGGCCTGTTATCACTATTTACCAGTATCAGTGCCTCTGGCCCTGTGATGTTATACAGGACGGCCTCCTTCCTGGCTGGTCGGGGCTTGTAAAGCAGAGTCTTGCTGAAGGCAATGTATTTTTGGCATGGCAACAGTGACCAGATATTCCAGACACTGTTTAGCAAATCCTAATGATGAAGAACTCACAGAATACACAGTACTACAAGCAATTAATCATCAGGAGCTGACCTTAGACCCAACCACTTCCCGCTTTTGGAACCTGAAATTAAAAGACTTGCTCACACTGGGATCTCACACGCTAGGTTTCAGTAAAAGCCAATCACCTGCTTCTTTAAGTCAGCAAGATAATCATGACGCTATTTATGGTGCCAATAATTATCCGCCGGCCTGCCGCTGTCAGTAACACCCAGTGGGATGCAAAAGACTTTGGTGCAACTGGTAAGAAATGCAAAGCAGAGTTATACTGAAAGTGTTAGCAGGCAGAGCGAATCAGGAGGCTTTAAATTTGATTAAAAGATTATGATCAGATGTATCGCTGAATGCGTGTACATATTTAGGTGGCCATATTCTTCATATTCAGAAGGCATGGCAGTGATTCACAGCTGATGCTTCACTGTGATGTGCAATCAGCATATATGTCCCACGCACATGTATGTTCATGCCAAGAAGCCATCACCTGTGGCTATGGTACCAGCCAGTGGATGCAATGGGGGGCGTGGCTTCAGGGGGGGAGGTCCTGGGGGCGGGGCTTACTTACATAAAATCAGAATATAGCCCCTTTTATGTGAGCTAGAAAAATACGCACTTTGGGTCTCTGCAGAGGGCCGTCGGAAAAGAACCGTGTTACCGCCGCTGTCGCCTGGATACTAGTTGACTGGATGTGGAAAGTGTTTGACAGCAGCTCAAAGCAGTTAGCAGTGTTAGCATTCCTTTGTGATACAGTGGAAGGCTTTTTGCAACAGAGTAGAAGGATGGATTAGGTTACGGGCAACGTCAGCCTCCTGGCTCATCGCCAGGTTTCAATCCTGCAGGCTCATCTTACTAATCATTCAATTACATAATTTTCACCATTTTGAGATTATCTAGGTATTGAAGTTTCTAAAACTCACTCAGTCCATGGAATACAGCTTCGAGAAAATGTCCGTGGACTAAGTGAGTTTAGGAAATCAAACAAAAGTATCTTGTTGGATTACATTGGGACTGAGTGAGTTTTGTTTTCCAGTACTGTAACATATGATTAGGAAGCCTGACTTTAGGTCACTGGCAGCCTCATCTCACAAACAATAAAAAACGGACTGAGTTTTAAAAAGTTGGGGGTGGTGGGGGCTAAGCCTCAGGGCGCATAATTAGAAGGGTCACGGGTTCAATCCTGACCTCAGCATGTCTGCTGGTCCTTGAGCGAGGCCCTTCACCCCCAGCCCCCTGGGCGCTGCCCTTTGCTGCCAAGTTTACTCTCTATGTGTGTGTCATGTGGAGCAAGAGGAGGTAGGCAAGAAGAGAATTTCTCCACTGGGATGAATTCATCAATTCATTTTCAAATTAGGTCTTAAATGATAAATTTCCTTGGAATAAATGGTACAATTTTCAAGCTCTTGTGTAAGACTATAAATCAGACCAATTCGAAGAGAAAACCAGAGCAGCCTGACATGCTATCGCGGGGGAGGGACACGACACCAGTGCACTGACCGTCTGTGAATGGCTCCCACTGGTAGAGGCGACCCATGAAGGGGCGGCTGTTGTACGAGGAACACTGCACCTCCCTGATGTGCTGTCCGGTTGGGGGGCAGGCCTGGGGGCGGGCAAACAGATAGGCAGCAGAAGCACATGTGACAATCCGCTGTTGACATGATTTAGCAGAAGTTGCTGGCTTTTAGCTTCCATGCCAAACCCATTCAAACAAATGACTTGCTTATAATAATGTTTTGTTTTGCAGACTCGAATCGTTAGAGGAGTTCCAAGACATCACGATAACTTGTAAGCATCTATTTCTGTTTGCATGGCATTCTTTGCTATCTTATTGTTACAATCTTTCAGGAAATGCTAATATTTGGGACTTAAAAGCCAAGGCCTCATATAGTGGCCATCAGTATAATCAGGGATGATGAGGTCCCCACTGCTTTAGTCACAGCAAGAGTTGGCCTTTCTTCTCTATGCTAGGGACTTAAGTCTTCAGTTCAGTGTATTAATCCTCTTGTCTGATAAGTTGTAATAGTTCTGCGAACTTAGTTTCGGTCCCTAGTCTGTGTTTTATGTTAATTTTGTCCAAACAGCATCTCTGTTAGCTACAGTAAGGTACAATTACTTAGCTACAAAGAAAGCATCTTAGATAAAAATCAGTAATATTCCAAAACAGTGAGAATTAATCCCAAGCAACTACTTATCAAATAAAGGCTAGCTATAGGTCGAGTAAATGAATCGGAAAGGTATTCAGCACACAAGCTGCAATCCTTACGTTGGTGTTACACATCCGGTGTAGCTTCTGGGGCCCAGGACAGGAGGAGGAAGGCGGCCCACTGCGGGTCACCGAGGGGCCATTGTCAAGGTTGGAGCCCAGCTGGGAGCTAGGCGCCTGGTAAAGTGAGACCCCCCCCTGCCCCGCCATGGGCTGAGACCCAGTGGGCTGCTGCTGGGGGCTACTAAAATCACGGCTCTGGGTCTGCAGCAGGAAGCCCGACGACTGTCCCCGGGGTCGGGCCTTAGATTGGTGTCCCTGTCTCGTCCTGCGGCCCCGTGGACGGCTCTGCTGCAGGCCGCTGTCCGTCTGCAGCGGCATGACGTATGGCATCCGCCCATAGCCGTACCTCCCCGGGACGATGCGTTCATGACCCCCCCTGCACAGGAAGCATCCTGTCACGTCAAGTAACACACCGTTGAATTACAAATATTGGGGATGTTTCCATTCTCGACAAATAGAGGCACTTGCCATCCATTCTGCTCAGTTACTTTCACTCACACAAGGCAACCAGACAGAATATGTCATAAAGGTCAAAACTGATTTACATTATAAAAAGACTTTTATATTTCACTGTGCAATTAGCCAAGTGTGACAAAACAGCCCTTGAGCTGAATGGTATTTTCTGTACTGAATTCACTGGCTGCCATTTTTCAGACCTTACTTCCCCCAATTAAAATCCCATTAATCGGCTGTCAGAGCTTTTTATAAAGCACCTCTTTTCAATGCTCTTGCTTGAAGGAGGCAGCAGCATGAGTGCAAACAGAGACACTGAGGCTATTTATCAACGAGACTTTAAACTGGGAAGGATCCAAAAGTGTGTTCCTTCAGTCTGCTCAGCGTTCAAGTCGGCCTGCGACAGAGGCTGAACAAATCCGACATTTCCTTGCATGTGCAGTAGGGGGCGCCATAATAAAAAAGGGATTTCGTCACCTGTGTCCAGGGCGGTGGTTTCTGGGGCCTTGTGGGTGGCTCCCCATCGATCTGTGAGAACCAGGGCGTGTGCTATTGTGTGAATGCCATACATGGTTGCGGTGCAGGGGGCCAGAGGGGTGTAACATGGGCACTACCCCACCAGGCGTCAGGGGGAGGGGCGCTTGTCCTGGGGGATGGTTGGCTGGAGTGTCATCAATCGGCAGGCATGAGCGAGTCTGTTCCTGCACCCCTCCCCCACAGGATCGTGAGCAGTCTCTCCACGGCCCCCAAGGGCCCCAGGAGCCTGAAACCCCCCCCTCCCTGGTTCCACGGTCCAGCTGGTACTCTGGCCTCGTAGGAACCTGCGAAGAGATGTAACTGCAAGTCAGTGCAAGTCCATATAGAGCTGATACAACGCAGAGTGGCGTGTGAGCAAGACACTGAAATTCTTGCTGAGAAAGTCAGGACAGGTGAGTCAGATAAAATCCACTACATCAGAGAATCAAATGCTGCTGTGAGACCATTCTGCAGCTAGTGGTTCCAGGCATTCATCTCAGCGGTCAGGTACAGACCAATAGGGCAATAGGCCAGTCCCTCCAGTCTTGGGGACTTTGATCTCTACAGCGTTTCCTTTTCAGATCACCTTCTTCCAGAAGTGAAAACAGACACCGTAGTGGATCTGATATCCAGCTGAGGACAAGCCGTCCATATCAGCAAGCGGGAATTCTTCTCTGTGTTTCTTTGTGTTCTCTGCGTACTGAACACTGTGCTGTTGGGTCACTGTAAAGGAACACTAGAGGCAGGGTGGATTACAGTTGTTGGGGAGATATCTGCTTGGTATAAAGAAATACCTAGATATTCATAGTGTGCTCAAACCCCGCACCTTTGTAACCAGACCCCTTAATCTCTTGGGTCAGATGTGGGTCAGACAGCCAGTTCAAGGAGAGATTCCTTTGCTGGTAAAAAGTCACTCCAAAAGAAGTGGGGAAGCTTCAAGCAGTGTCAGGATTGGCCATTTGGGGCAATCACCCGCCTTCCTTTCCGGTTCTAACCTATCGTCATCCTGGGAAAGTAGAGAGGGGTATGAGAATGCCCACCAAACAGCTGGCAGCACCTTAATTTGCACGACTCAGCATTTGGCCAAAGCCACCAATGAGTGGACAGAATTAACCCTCAAGAACGTTTTCACCCAGGAGCAAAAACTGATAAAGCAGCAAAGACCAGTTGTTTTGGGAACTGATTTAAAAAACAAACTGATGACCTTACAGGCAATGGCGGAACAAAGTGAGAATTACGTCCTACAGCTGGATTTGCTCGGACTTGTTTGAGGGATGCTTTAATACCTCTGGATGAATGTCAAGTTCGATGGTATTTCCCCACCAAGCCCAAAACCAGGTACCTGGTCCTTGACTTGCAAACCAACTCAGTATACCTAATGAATCAGTTACATTAGGAAATATGTCAGCTCATGAGCTAGAATACATTCCAGAGAGAATCCAACAACAACAAAGAGTAATCAGATTCACTGCAAAAGGCTTAATTATGTCACAAGGATTGACAACATAATACTGCACCTTATAACTGACCTCAGTTATTTCACAGCGAGAGAAAAAATATCAAGATCCACCTTTTTTTATACCTCAGTCAAGCCAGAATCATTGAAAACATCACACTGTACCTGTACATGTTCCACATACCTTTCTGTGAACAGTAATGTGCTGACACTCCAATAAGATTGGCCACAGGAGCACCAGAAGCATAAGAGCTCTGTGGAGGATACCACATCGATGAGGTCATGCACATAGAATTATAGATACAAACCATTAACAACAATAACAAGACAACGAAGCTTACTTTGCGGTAAACTTTGAAAAAAAAAAAAAAAAAAAAAAACAGGGTAAATGCCATAGCTATCAGCTTGTGGGAGTTTTACTTGCACAAAAATGTTCTGAGGGCAGAATGAAAAATGATTGGTTCAGAGAGATGACCAATCATATAGGAGGTGGGTCCAAGCAGCTTGTGTGGTGAATACCTTTCCGACTCAGCATACAGACCAAGACATCTGATTGGTTGGTCCCACGTCCTCTAATTGCTTGGACCCACCTCCTCTATAATCTAATTGATTATCTCTCCAATCATTTTTCCTTCTGCCATCAGAACTTTTTTCTGCAAGTAAACCTCCTATGAGCTAAATATCAAGCAGGGGTCCAGGGTCATTGACTGAAGGAACAGTAAAAGACACTTAAAAAAACATGCAGAAGTGACAAACTGAGGCTCATCCTCTCCTACCTCAGTGTCCACACAGAGATTTCTATCATTGCTTAAGGACACCAGAGACCAGCACCTGCAAGCAGGAGGATTCTTACTTGAAAGGAGTGTCCTGGAATGCCAGAGAAATCATTATTGTATTAACTACCATTTTTAGTACATAGAAAAATCAACAGGGAAAAGGCACGGATCAGTTCATCACATTCACTGTAACTGCATTTCACTGTATTTTCCTAACTGCTGATTTATGTCACAGAAAGAGAAGCATTAAAAGGCAGTACTCAAAACGAGCAATAGAACAACACTGGCAATTTTATATGAGTAGTAATTTAGTCATTCTTTGTGTATTTTTCCTATTCATAATATCAGGGTTCATTTAACTGTTATAACCACATAAATATGGGAGAATAATGTGATTTGTATTCATTTTGTCTTCATGCATTGTTATTGTTCATTGTACATCATCCTTACAGACATGTGGGAGGAGCTTAATGGGCTGTGTTACATTACTGTGTACAGAAACACTGTTAAAAGTAAACATTTACAGTATCTCTTTATAAAAACAGACTGTTTTACTAAAAAAAATAATTAAAGTGTGTTACTGGATTAATTGCACACTTTAATAAAACAGATTCTGGTGTAAGCAGCAGAATCATATACAATTCAGAACAGTGAAATGTCAAGCCTTAAATCTGCCAAATGGGTTTCCTCTGTTAACAAACACAAACAGGACGTCAAATTATTACAGTGGATTAGCCAGCAGCTGTTGACTTGGAATGGTGCCGCCATTTTTCTTTGGGGATAAAAGTGAACAAATCAGACTGAAATACGATCTTTAATCCAGACATTTAATAACACAGAATCCTGAATAGTGACACTTCATCGATCCCCATGGGGAAAATGTCTTTTCGGCGTCTCTTCCTCTCTTGCTCCTTGTGAGATACTCAGTGGAAGCTTGTGGGTCAGCCGGCATGCAGTGGCGCAGGAGCGACCGGGGGTTAGGGGTCGGTGTTTACTGGCCTCACGATTTCAACTGCCAACTTTGCAATCATAGGTCCAAACTCACTGAGCCACACACCACTACGGGTGCTGAGTTTAAGAGCTGTTCCCCTCGTACCATTTCTTCCCCCAGTGCATTATTTCGGCATCCTGTATCACATAAAATCTCAGTTCTTTGAAGTTCGGCGGCACTGTGTGCCTTAGCAGTCAATGGGTGCCGAGCCTGTAGTCAGAGGGTTGCTGGTTTAAATCCCCAGGTTAGTAAAGTGATTTGAGCATTGTTTCTGTGAGCACAGAAATTAACCCGTAATTGCTCCAGGGATAGTGTGACCGTGCTTGCTCAAAAATGAATGTCTCTTTGGATAAGGTTCTTCTAAATTAATGTAAATGCCTAAAGTTGCATGTTGCTTAAATATTGTTAATGTGTACTAATTTAATGAATGTGTGGGTATGAAAAGTATACATTTCAGGTTTCCCCTGAAACGGCTTCTTCTTCAGGGTTTACATTCTAGACAATGTATAATTTCTGCATCTATCTTGACTTCATCAGACAACTGATAAAGGGCACCCATCTAGTACAGAAACTGTATGACCCACAGTCAACAGCTGCAATAAAATGTCCTGTATCAAATTCAAGAATAGAAACACCTTCTATGTCTCAACATTAACATGGCTGTGATAGGGAATATAAAAAAAACTGATCACGTTATTAATCTATTTTGTTATGTCACATTCCCGTTAACCACTGATTTCAGAGAGGTCTGCGATTTTAAGTTCAGGGAAGAATACACCCAGTCCTTTAATGAGCTAACTTTAGAAAATGAAACAACATGATGCTTTTTATTCCAAAGCTACCTGGCCTGGCACAGCCTGAGTGCCAGAAGCCCATCACAGGGTATGATATTCTGTCACACAGTTGCACACCAAGGACAATTTAATGGCACGAGTTTGGCTGAACTGCATTTCATTAAAAGGTGGGAGTAAACCGCAGTAACCACAAAACACGCCAACTGTGCGCAGTGTAGGGGCCAAATCTGAAAACACTACCCCATCGATGTGGGTAGCTGCTGTACCTGCACATAATAACGCGTGAAAACGAAACCCGTGCAATTAAATTCGCCGTCATTATCTACTTCAGTTCTCGGGAAGCTGCGGATATCGATTTCCTTGGTGCATGGAATTTGCAGCATTCCCAATATATGTTGAATGTCGCTTGACAACTGGGCTGTACATTTCAGAGATTCAGACAACTTCAGAAAACCTCTGCAAAGTCAGTGCTAAAGCCGCACTGTTCGTTCTTCCGTGGGATCAAGAATATGTTCAAATGGGCACAGAGCGACCGAAAGGGACTGGATTCGACACACAGGGAAATATGTAAGGACAAGGGACAGCGAGGTATCCTCACCTGTACCCAGAAAATGCAATTATTTAGTAGAATAGTCAACTGACGGACCAATAGGCCTAGGACTTATATGTTAAACTGCAGTGTTCTTAGAGAATACATTCAATATCGCGAATAAGCTATAATTCACATTCATTAGCGCTTTTGTTTATCCTATATAACGTTTGTGTGTATTTTTCCATTAACTAAGAAACTAATAGAACAAAGAACTCAGTTCACTTATTCCATGCATATAACAAAATTAATAATACTAACAACAAAAATGATACGCTTTATAATAAATCAGATTATTATCGGAGAAAAATCAAAGTGAACGAAAACTGTAAAGATCGCAATACTTTGACTCCAGTAATAAAAAAAAAAGTTATATACAAAGTATCATAATTGCAATACCTTCCTGAACTGGATAGGTAGTGTAGATGTCTTCTTGAAGCCCCAGGTGGAAAATCGCACCGTCTTTCCGCGCGCAGTTAAATCCACCGAAGATGTATGCAGTGTTTGCAAACTTTTCCCGAAATGAAATGTTAAAACTTAAACTTGCCACTGCGTGCTGCGCGCACTGTACTGCTGCAGCAGACTCGGTCGATCGGGTTCAGAAGAGCGCTTTGCTCGATACAGAAAAAGCATGGGAACCGCGGAAAGAAGCGGAGCTGTTGCGCCTCCTGTCTCTAAATCCGTTTCAGCCCCCTTGTGAGAGTAAGCGTGAGAAGGCCGCGGTTTCGAGTTTCTAAACAAAATATTCAGGCTGCATCTTTGATATAATATACCTTTCAATTAATCAGTATTGAGGGTCTCAGTATTCCTGATACTACCAATCAAATAAATACAATTAAATTAAATTTCACTCCCCCGGGACTCTGACCAGGATACGGGATAAGTGTTTGGCAGATGGTTGGATAAATATCAGTAGACTTGCCCAGGCTTATTTTTTACTACCCGGTTTCGGTCAAGAGTGTTAAATGGAGGCTTGCTGATCCCAGTGAACTATTTTGGTTATTCCTGGAAATGACTGGAAAATGGTAACTAGGTGAATGTGGTTTTGGAACTAAATGCAAAAAAACATGTTCCTTGGGTGGCCATTACCACCGCAATATGACATATCTTCACGACAACAGAAGATATACACATCACAACAGCAGTCAAGGTCAATGCTTCTCTTTACCTGGTCACAAAAGAAAATCAGGAGTCAAAGCAACTGACAGCTTATGGAAATTAAATCCATTAAAAATAATGCATAAACACAGAAGTCAGACACATTGCCTCAAGTGCTAACAGTACTATGTTTCCAGCTTCCTCAACCCAACATAAGTTTCATATTTACTCAAATATAAAACTATGTAATTCACATTGGAGAAATACCTCACCTAAAGAAAAAGAAACAAAAATATAAGACCAGGAAAACACAACAATGGTATAAGAAACAGCAGATGGTTACCATTAACTTCTCCTGGCTGTACCATAATGCTGAGCAGACTGTTACTTATCCAAAAACAGCCAAACAGTTGTCACAGCAAGCCTTGAATGGTCATGGAATTTCATATTCAGAACAGGGGTGTCAGAGGGCACCTCACTCATTGGAAAACGGTCCCCCATCATATATGGGAAATAATTCTTTGAAGCACAAAGAGATTAAATCACATTGTCACTATCGCTCAATCAACATTATTACAATGACAATAACAGTGCAGAACATTTTATGACGCCCGAGCATTCATTTTAGAAACAGGAGGAATTGTTTTTGACAGGCTGGAGTGAATAGTTTAAGCTGAGGAGAGACTTAAACCTCAGATATGAAGCTTTTCTGGCTTTGAAGCTGCATTGTTTATATTGTACTTTAATACAATGGCAGCGATGTCCAAATACTCAGGCTCACTCAGGAAGAGAGACGATCAGTACATAGTTCTTTCAATTTGTTGTTACTGTCCGTGCTGCAATATCCATCCAAAGTGTGACACATGGAGTGGACTGCTGTTTGCTTAGTTCTACCCAACGACCTCCGATCCCTAACCAGCAAGGCACCACTGAGGTACCCTGAGCAAGGTATTGAATTAGCTGCTCCCTGTTATGTTTCCTATGGGTTAAATGTTGTTGTGTGCTGTGGTGTGTCAACAATGACAATTAATCACTAAATAAATGAAATAAATAATGTATTCTGTGACATTAATACCTGGAACCAAACGCCATTCCTAAGGCTCTGAGGCAAGAGGACCAGGAACTATCAGCTGTATTATCCCAGGAACATTGTGCTATATACAGAGTCTCAAGTGGAACTTTTCTGGAGTCACGTGTCCATTATGACTGGTGAGCACAAAAGCCACCAAAGTTCCAGGGCAGCATGGTGGTGGTAACGTCATGGCTTCAGGATGCTTTGCTGCATCAAGGCCTGGGCGACTTTCCATCACTGAAGAAACCGTAAAATTGTGGTTGATGGCAGAGAATTCGACAGGAGAACAACACGATATCCATCGATGAGCTAAAGTAGGACACGGAACAAAATAGAACAACAACAAGGCTATGTCAGAACAGTTGAAGAACAAGAAAATAAATGTTTTAGATTTTGCTTTTTGAATAACATGTAACATGTTCCTGTAATAGGTGGATCACGATCATAAATCAGTAAATGTCGAGCAACTGTGCAGCAAGGAGCCAGGTAAAATTATTTAATGACACTCAGAAAGACTATAGAAACTGCAGGAGGTGACAGAGATTACTGCTGAAGGCGGTGTTATTGAGTGTAAGGGGACAGTTGTCAATTTTGTGTTATTTCTTGACTCAATTTGCTTTCTACGACATATTAAATTTTGTTTGAACTTTCAGTATAGAAAATTGCAGGCATCCATCTTCCAACCACTCATGTTGGTGAGGGTCGTGGAAGTCTTAAAGCTCCAGGCAGCACAGGGCACAAGGTCAGCACTCGCCAACATGAGTGTGTTACATGAAGGGGAAGTACCTTTCCACAAGCGTATGTAAAATTCAGATCTCACTACTGTTGTTAAAAACAGCAGAACACAGTGTACCGATGTGCCATTTCGTATAGAAAATCAAGAGCAGTAAGTAAAAACAATGGTCCGCCCATTGACTGTTGCAATTCGGCCAAAGGGACCAAAGGAACAATGAGTCTTAAGTGATTTCATATTTCATCCCATCAGATACATCAGCGTTATTTATTATAAGATAAGCATGAACTGAAAAACCAATCTTCCCAAGAGTAGTTCTGTAAATCCTACCCAGTCACAGCAGTCACAGATGGGCCTGGCAGCTAGCTGTTTAATTGGTGCAGCACCCTGGACACCAACTTGAATACCAAAGAGAAGCAGCAGGGAGAGTTTGAGCTAGAAGGCGACAGCATCACAGGCTTGTATACCAAAGGCTCTGGGATCCAGCCCTAGAAGGCGCTCTTCTCTTCAGCAATACTCTAGTATTCTACATCAGCGTTTCCCAATCCGGTCCTCGGGGACCCACTGATTTTACTCCCTCCCAGGGAGCACAGAGGGGGCAAAAACATGGACCAGCAGTGGGTCCCCGAGGACCAGACTGGCAAACACTGCTCTACGTCCACAGTAGTCCACGGCTCCCACAGGTCCACCAATCGACAGCAGATACTTGCTCGTTAGCAATACGTTAGCACCTTCACCAGCACTCTGCCAGGCAATGAATGAGCTTCACAGTTTTACATGGACCTCACAGGAGGATACGAGCACCTCAGCTGCCAGAAAAACACAGCGTTTCAAATGGAGTGGCCGTAATAAATCCAAACTTCTTAAAACATGGATTATAAATCTAAAACCATTCAAACCTTTATACATTCCGGGTAGTTTGGAGACCCATAAACAGGCACAGGAGTTATTTCATGAAGTAAATGTTTATAGCTGATTTTTATAAAGCAAGCAGTTCTGATAACAGCACAAAACATGCGGAAGAACAAAATGGTTCATAATATAATTTAAATTTGCACATTATCTAGTTGCACAACATTGATATTCAATGGTCAGTAATTCTAGTCTTAAACTTGCCATCAGAGGCATCCAGCTGGTTTCCTATCCTGCCTGGTCTCTGGTGAATCACTCCTTATCTCAGGCAGATAGTAACTCATCAGGTAGGACAGAAAACCTGCTGGATACCTGCATTCCAGGGTCAGGGTTGCCTACCCCTGTTGCCTATACATATTTTCGTAGCACTGTCAGATACACAAGAGCAGAAGAATGGACACATTATCCTTCTTGAGTCTATAAAGCATCACACATTGGTCTGCTTTGATGTTTGTTTCCATCACTGAGGAGCAGGAGGTAGCACACAATGGATTGGCTCAACACAACACAGTATATCAGACCGTATCACATACCACCGTTACATGAATAGGGGTCTACAATGCTGCTTGGGACCAGTGGTGGATAGTTCATTTTCAGAATGTAAAAAGCCAGACCAAGATTTTGTTTCATCCAACCAGTTGAGTATGAAGAGTCAGAGTCACAGAGTACTCAACTAATTAGTTTAAATAAAATTTTCGTTTGAATTTTTACTTTCTGAAAATCAACACACCACCTCTGCTTGGGACTCTTTAAAGTAAGGGTACCCAGCTCGTCGATCGTGATCAGCTGGTCAATCATGATGTGTTTCCAGGTTGATTGAGAGATAATTAATGGATAATGCTCATGAATTTCATCGGAACCCAACTGGTAGATTGTGGTTGGCAAAATATACGAAGGGGGACCACCCCCAGTTGGCAAAATATACCTATGGGATTTCCCAGTCAGTGGTAAAATATACCGTAAAAGGTTGGGCACCCCTGCTAAAAAGAGTTAAGAGGAATTATACGGACACGGTGACCATTCTGTAGGTTACAGACCACATACGTGAGCAGTTCTATTCTTTTATTTAAAAAGCTCTGCCTCACCTGAGGGCTTCTTCTTTCTCCGATGCCGTGGGGGGATTTGGGGGATTAGGGAAGGTGCTACTCGCGGTCATTGCTGCCTGCACTGCATAAGGCAGTGAACTCAACTGATTTGAATTAATCTGTATCTATGACAGATAGTATGTGTTTCCCAAAGAAATGGAATGCAGTTGTTATGTTTTGCTTTCCAGAAACGTTTCTTGGCATCTACCCCTTCAACAGACAGGCGCTGACGCCAAACAATGATGCGGGGGGGGGGGGGGGGGGGGGTAAAAT
>JAABNX020000008.1:13222932-13245059 GCA_015163995.2 Mormyrus lacerda
GAGGCATGAATTGTAAAGCGCTTTGAGTACTTGTAGAAGTAGAAAAGCACTATATAAATGCAGTCCATTTACCATTTACCATTTCCTCTATCAGAATACAATGGCTCTCACATATAATTGTATGGCCGTGATGTAGGACCTCTGACCTCCTTTCCATCACATGGAATCTCAGACCAGGTATCCAACGCTGATGATGTTCTTCAGCTTTGTCCATTTACTCACCACCGGGTTGCATTTAGACAGACTTCAGAGTCTAACACAGTGTTTCATCAATAAATACAGTATTGCAAAAGTGGTAGGCAGTCAAAAAATGATTAAGGCTATTTATCTGGGTAGCAAGTATATATTTGGTTCCTAAAAAGAAACAATGTAACATTAGAACAGATACAATTTATCAGTAACACAAAAAAAAATAAACAAGAATTTCTTCTGTTCTCCAAAAAGTTATTGTTAATTTGTTGGATAAATATTGTTTTGGTTTTCAATGCTCTGCCTGGGGGCACCTCAGCCATCATATATATATTTGTTAAACTTCACCACTAGCTCAATTAATTAATTAACCTAATTAGTTAAATAACTTAACGAGGTATTGCTTAGCCAAATAAGGCAAGGGTATAGGTGAGTAAAAAAAATACACAAGTGTGTTGGATGGTTGCTGAAAATAGCAGGGGGATTTTAGGAGAGTTCTTTAAATGTCTACGCTGACACATTGACGGACAAATTATCATACTTTTACACCAAAATGAACATCATTTAAACATCATTTTCTTTGACTGCCTAAGACGTGAAGTACCTTACTGTACTGTAGGTCGATGACGTGAGACTTTAAAATACTGTTGACATGTTCGAACAATTTCCCAATAACATTCAGAAGAGAACGGATTAGCGTTTCCATTAGCAGCACTAGTGTGCTTTGTGTCATGTAGGGAAACAGAGTGGACAAGTATAATGACTTTCACTAAAGCGCACCATTGCAAAGTGCCCCCCCTACTGGAAATGTAGGCAATCCTTAAAGCAGCACAAAGTGATCAAATGGGAGCAGTCGGTGCACTGCTATTCTGCGGCAGAAGATGAAGACTCTCCTCTCACTGCCAGTGTGTAAGGCAGGGGGTGTTCCACTGGTTGACGCAGAGATCAGGGGTAGATGGCCTTAATGGAAAATTCTGGAAATGCACCATAAATGGTTTCTGGGAGGACTGGGAGTCCCTCCTTTTGACATGGTCAGGTGTGCCAGGGGCCAGTGTCAGTCAGGAGACACATTTCTCAGGCTCTCCTACAGAGTCAAAGAGGCACTACCAGAAGGTTTTAACATGATATTGTGTAAAACAGGTTAAACTAACCATGTCTGATTGGATGAGTGATTATGTGCAACAAAAAAAATCACCAATGAATATGAACCAAATATTCACTATCAGAAATTCATTAGTTCTAATTTGAAGCACAAAAAACATTACTGGGTGGCACTGGCTTTACCGAACGTTCAAAATAAATCACATGCACCCTGAGTTTTAGAATACATTCCTCTTCTACCTAGTCCAGTGCTGCCTCTAATGGTGCTGCCCTCTTATGATGTAAAGGAGATATTGCAGTGAACTAGATTTAATGCAAACTGAATGCACAATTACAGTTACAGCATCCTGTGTTTCCTCTTTAAAGCCAAGGTGAGTTGGTAAAAAGCCTCTTTTATTAACAATGTGGTCCAGTTGTTTTTCCAGCTCAATTTATATCAGTGTGTAAGAACTAATATTGACAAGATTAGCCCATAAAAGTATAGAAGAGCTGTTTTCAACTCAGCAGCAAATGAATTCATTTTGTTCCCAATCTAACTAAATTGTCCTTGGCCGTTACTGGAGCTGCAAGACCTGCAAATACACCAGTCAGCCAGAAGCAGGACCCAGACTGCCTGGTTTATCGCATCAGAGAACCTCAGTTTGCCAAAAATACAATCTATACATTCAGCATCACATTTCAACGTCACCTCCGAGGTGGACCATTAAACTGGGACCCATCACAGCAGCTCATAGCTCATAACTAATGCAGATGCTTCATAAAAACACAGGCATTCAACAACTGTTATTAAAGGTTGCAGACAGAGTCATTTGAGATACTTTCAATTCATGGGTATGTATATTTTTGGACATTTTGGGGATAGATAGTATTATTTTCAAGCCAACTAAAATGTTTATACTTTTGTATTGCGGAAGGAGGTTCTGAGAAATAAATTCTGATGAATTATGAGAATTGGATTCTTCAGTGTTTCTGCTGTGCCTAGAAGAATACACCCCATCCCATATATACTTACTTTCACGTATGAAGTATCCAAAACAAGAAACTATTGCTACTGCTAATGTATGCAGTTCAGCAATTGTCAAAATCATCAGCCTGTTAAGTTGGGTGACATGATCTATTTTAGCAAACAGATAATGTATTTTTGAAGAATTGGTCCAGTTGGAGGTGGGTGGACTGGAGGTGTGGTTAAAGAGTGTGATCTACCCTGAAGATGTTGGTCCTTTCTGCTCGTTGGCCATGAGAAAGTCTGCTGAGGCGAGTTTGCTGATAAGCAGGTAGATCCTTCATCTTAATCACACAATCCTGCACCATCTCGCTTAAGAGGGAGGGCCACAGCCTCTGCAGAGAAACACCCTTCAGGCTGGTTTCAGACACCCTATGGACCAGCTCACGCAGGTACTGCCGGGCTATCACAGTCTTCTCCCCTGACTCCACAGCACCCTCCTGTGGTGGAGGACAGAAAGAAGTTTGTATAGCAATTTTCTGAAACAGGTTGGCAATGTTGTTCTAGCTGAGCTTGTTGATCAAATGTCCCGAATTTAAATGATACCAAATCAGCTTAGGGCAAACTATAATTCTACGATCATCACATATATAGAAGGGGCAACCAGAAGAAAGTTGGGTTAAACTGATCAGCTGCATCTCAATGCTGACTAATTAGCAGTCCATCAGACAGACATATTTGCTCCAGTTCAGTTATGAAAGCCAACTGACCCAGGTTAAGATGTTCACCTTGTGAGAGTTTTAAACACGTGAGCTTGGGGGCATCACAGGGTTGTGGAATGTGGAGTGCTCTTGGCCCTTGGGGATGTTTGGAGAGAGTGTGCTGATGGGACTTTTCTACTGCTTTGCTTTTCTTAAAGGAGCTTGGCCCTTTTTTCCTGATGAAGGTGTGCTCCAGTCACTGCCCCAACTCATGTCTTTCTCCTGTCCACTTGTTCAGTCTGACATAACGCAAACGGTCCACACACAAACCACAGTGAAGGAGTCGATTACATTACTCTTGCTATTCAAACAGGTTTACTGATGCATTGTTTCCAGTTTACAGATTTTCCTAATTTTGTGTGTGGTTTTAATAATAAATAATGCCTAAGCTGATTCTATTTTCTCTGCTGCACCAAAATTGCACCCAACCGTGAACCCAAAACCCAGGTTAGCACTAAACCGTGAATTTTGGTATGGTTACATCCCAATATTAAACATGAAATATTGCGAAAATGGCTATTTAGTTTACGGAGCTACTTCCTATCCTCTTTCTTGTCGCATGGAAAGCGGTAGAATGAGAATTCTTTGGTTTATTTTTGCTTCAGATTGAATACAACAGACACAACACTACGGCATATTGACGTGTACTCGGTAGGCCACACTAACAGTATTATCACGCAATTCAAACATCATGACTTAACAAGCGGACTGGAGCTATCAAGCTCCCAGGAGTGAAAGTCCCAAAACCTATTTGCCAGCAGGGCAGAGGCCCCCATGACGGGAATGAGGGAGGTATTTTGGGAGGAGTTCTAAGTCCCATTCACAACGAGATGGATAAATGAAAGAGGAAGGTCCATGGCATCCCCATGGGGGTGGGAGGGCTGCAGCCGTTACAACCCCTTCCAAGGCTCAAATTCCACAACTCTTGCCTGTAAGGACAGTCAATTCTGGCAGCCTCAGCGCTGTAAGGACAGATGCCAACTCAAAACAACTGACATAATAGCAATGATGGGTGAACCTGGGACCCAGGAGATTCTGAATGCTGCACAACAGCTAGAGGAGGCCTTTTCCAGAGAATGTTTTCATTATTTTGATAAACCACAGGTCTCTAGTGCTTAGTCCTTATGCTTAGCTTTAGTTTTGTGTGTCATACAAACTATCTTCTGGTTGCAGCACACCTAGTCTATACTTGTGTCTCTCAACCCACTGCTCAGGGACGCCAGACGGTCCACATTTTTGTAACCTCCCAGCTCCCTAAGAATAAAAAATGGGGGCTGTCTGGGGTGACTGAGGACCAGGTTAAGAAACACTGGTCTATACCACTCGCTCTCCAAGGCCACAGTCTCCAGCCCTTTCTGGGGGATTTCCAGGTGCTCCTAAGCTAGCAGTATCCTGGGTCTGCCCCAGGGCCCCCACCCTATGGGACATGTCTGGAACAGCTCACTTAGGGACAGCCTTGTGAAATCCCTGAACCACCTCAGCGGACTGATTTGAAGAAGCAGTTACTCCACTTTAAGGTATCCCAAGATCTCTGAAGTTCTTACCCTGGCAACCCTGCAGGAGAATCAACATGCTTGTTCTTTTGTTCTAAAATGATACACTTACAAGTATGTTATTTTGTGATTTGTATCAACACATTGAATCAAGATTAACTTCGTTTTGAAAGGCAGGGTTCTATGTGTTGAGGACCAGAGCCGAATGCTTCAGAATTATCATCATAAAACGGTATCGGGCTGTTGCAGTTCTAACCACACCTTAAACTAAGGTGAGGCGAGCCAAAGGTTTAATGCGACGGGGCTCCAGGAGATCTGACCTCTGTGCCCTCGACAGGGCTGTCCAGGCAGGGGTAGCTGAGCAGGGTCTTCCCCAGGCTCTCGCCTAGCAGCTTGCTGGCCTCGTGCAGCTCCTCTGGTCTAAGCCCCGCCCTTTGGCCACACCCCTCCAGGAGAAGTTGCAGCTGGTGCTTCCTACAGCATGGAGGAAGATGAGGAGAGATGGGTCTCTTGGGTGAAAATGGAAGTGTGAAGGCTGAAATTGTGAGTCCGCATTTGCAAAAAGAAAAAAGCTAAAATCTGCTTAATTGTTGGTTTTGACTGTGGGTAAAGAGTCTCGCGCTGTGGGAGGTTTACCTGAACATTGTGAAGCCTCCAGAAATCATGTTTAAATGACCCACCAGCACCAATTATCACGGCAGAAAAAGCCGTCTTAATTATGGCCAGAGCTTAAAAAAAATCTTTAGCGTCTACTCTACAGCATCAGTTTTGGTCCACATCACAGTAGCTGCATTAACGGAAGGTATTCCTGTGGGATGTGACATCCGATGGATGTATCCGCTTCATCCTGACTAATCAAGAGATACTGTACTGTTCTAGCACGTTCCAACAGCCGGCGTTAGATAAACCAATCAATCCGGCTCCGGCTGTAGGCTAAAATACCAGATGCGATTAGTTTGGGTAAGGAAGGAAATGCAAGGGAGGAGCTGACAGAGTCAGAAAGAGAGACCCCATTTAAGCTGGAATGGGTGGAGTTAATGGAAAAAATCTGCTATGGTAGTGTTAGGGCATGGAAAAGTAAGCTGAGGGTTTCTAAGCAGGGACCCGCTGTAGCGCCTCAGATCAAGGTGCATGCAGCTGCAAAAACATGCAAGAGCTGCTGTACGGCTAAGCGAGTGAATGTCAGTAACAAAGAGAGCAACTATCATAAGCCATTTATCCTCGGAAACTGCTTATTCAAGTCAGCGTTACAGTGTTAGCCTGGAGCCCATCCCAGCCAGTACAAAAAAATACACCAATTCACCAAACAACATATTTTTGGATTGTGGGAGGAAATTGCATTGCCCAGAAGAAACTTACTAAATCACAGAGAAAAAAAAGCAAAAAAAAAAAAAGCAAATTACACCCACACATGGAGCCAGTAAAGGGGTCTGAACTCTTGAACATGGTGGTGTTATGCTACAGTTATTATTGTTGTTGTTGATGTCGTTATACTGGGACTAGTTATCCAGTATGACTTGTGTTCTCTGGTACAGTTTGTGCGGATTTTACAACAGTACAATGGGTAGGACTACAGGTAAGACTACAGTAATTTCAGTACTACTGCGTATCAATGCACTGACAGCCTCTGCATCTACAAGCAATGCCGATATAGCCAGAGCACCAATTAACTCCCACCAACCACGTGACAGATGGACAGGCACCGCCTACCATTGGCTGCTTATTCTGAGGACAGCCAATAACACTCAGCGTATCTCGCCTGCCAGTCACGCGGCCTGTGTGCAGCACAAGCCGTCCCTCATCACCCAGCACGGCATGCTAACGATTTCCCCGCGCATAGATGTCGACCCAGGAGAGCCTGATGACTCTCACTCTCTTGGCTCACCTCATAGAAATTCAACCCTGGGGCTAAGAGTGTAGTTCATCTGTGTGGAGACGTGCCAGGTGACACCCCCGAGGGGGGTCTCTCACCCAGGACTAACTAGATCACACACCACGGGGAATCTAACACCCAAGGCTAACTTAGCTACACACTGGCGATGAGAACTTAATTCAAAGACCCTATTCCTTTGCTACTGTAACAGCATGAAACACATTCGATTCCATATTTTACAGCAAAAAAAACAAGTCTTAACTTCTCTGAGTACTGGTGGTAAGAAGAAGGGTGTCTAAAAGACAGACTGACCAAAGACCACTGGCAAAAACTCAAGCATTGCACAAGCATGACCTGGATGAAGGGTTTAGCCTGTCAGTCTTGACTACACAGATCCTGACAGCCTTGTGCAGGTGTGGACCTGTTCACTGCATGCATACATACATACCTGGAGCACACCAGGGACACCAGGGAATCTGCCATGTGACTGAAATGTGGCACGCAGGAGTGACCTGCTAATGCATCATTGAATGAAACGGCTTAAAACTGCCTCAGTGTGAGAAAAAACATATGCCACTAATTTGGACAATGATGCAATAATGTAATGTAACTGTAATATATGAAGACAGAAAAATGCATCCACTCCTCTTTTAGTTCTGCTCTAATGACCAAGTCATTATATAAAATATGTATATAAAATGTATATATTATATCCTACAAATTAGTATATAAAATGATTGCTAATTATTACTGTCAAATTTGCAAAAGGTCACTAATCAACGCAGTCCCTAAGCGAGTTCCAATGTCAATTATGCCTTTATACACCATTTTGTTGTACATACAAAATCATTTGCTTCATAGAATAAATAAATTACTCTTCATTTGTACAGTGCAGGTTCATCCAGAGCATCATGGCTTCTTGCAGCTCATGGTCCAACGCAAAAAGCACCCATGGTGGATTATAAATGTTAAGCAAACCCAACATGAGCCAAGAGGATCTGTTTCTCATTGGTAACGTAGACGTTCCTCCTGCTTTGCTTCCATTTCCGAATGAGATAAAAACTCATAATATGGAACCTTCTGGGAGTCAGCCACCAAAGTCAAAGGCGGAGGGTCATTTCTGTCAGGTACAGGCCAAGCTGGAAATCGGCTCCACCCAGTCAGAAAAATTGTGACTATGGTCAAATTCGAGCAAGTCAAAACAACGCAGAGAAATACTGAGCCTAAATCGCTGTGAGGTTTTCTGCTCAAGGCTATCGTGTTTTGCATTACCGTTGTCCTCTTTCCCATGTCAAGAAATGCAAAACATTCTGTATAAAACAAAAAAGAAGGTCAGCGTTGGGGAAACTTCCAAAGGCATTTTGTTAGTCAGCATGACGCTCTCCTAACAGCAGCCAAGGCCACTGTCATGGATGAGGCATGACCCAGCTCAGGTCATGCGTTGTTTTGATAGAGTTTTGTGCTCTTCGAGTGTGTAAGCATTTCTGAGAAGCTGTCAGCCTCAGCCAGGGGTGTGCAGTGCCGCCAGGGAACACCCAAGCCCTGAGGTGCTACCACTGTTTCCAGGATCCCCTCCTCTTGGACCACAACTGAACCACGAGGACCTTCTTTTGAACTCAACCTCCCTTTGTCAAGCATCCAAGTGAAACAAAAGGCTTCTTCAGTGGCCTCATGCAGAGATGAGGGGTAATGGATGTACCGTTTGGGATTAGTGGATGGTGGGAAGGTGGTCATCGGGGATTACCTGGGCTCCTCTAACAGCCGCAGAAGGCAGAAGCGGGGGGTTTCAGTGGCGGCAACGTGACCCAAGGTGCCAAAAAGCCTCTCTGCAGAAACCTTCTCTTCCATGGTCACCTATTGCATACATACACATACATGCATGCATAATGCTTCTCTCCCTCTCTCTTTAGTGACTTCCCACTTGAATCTTTAGTGCAACAATCCTGAAATAACCGGAAATCAAATGAAATTTCAGGCAGATTTAAATTTCACACTTGCATATGATTGTGACTTTCTGTGGTTGTATGTGTGTGCATTGAATATGACATCATGCAAAAACCGCTAACCGTAGGCAGGTACGGCTCTAGGCATCCTACCTCCCTACTATTGACCTTTTGCAGGTTGAGATGATGGAGCCGATATATGAGGAATGAACGCCACAGCATCAGTCCGAGTACCGGATTGCCTTCAGGGTGGATGGTCAGCTGATTCAAGCGCCTTAGCTTAGCTAAGGCAGCTAGCTGTGGGAAGCGGTTGATGTCTGTCTCCAGGAAAATCAGGTGCTGAAGTGAAAGTGGAGGCCAGAATGAGACGAACATGTATCTCATTGAGTCTCAACATGGTGAGCTGTAGTGAGGGCCTCCATAGCTGCGAGCACTCACCGACAGGCTGGGGAACCTCACCCGGACTCGAGGAAGCATCGGCGCAATGGCGTTGAATGGGATGTAGCGGAAGGTAATGGTGGTGATGGTGTCGGGACTCTGGGCAGCCCAGGATCGATCCAGGGCGTCCAGGGCCCCCAGCCCAAACAGCCTCAGTGTGTCTCCGCTCACCTCCGCCAGGTGTCTGTCTGATAGTGACAAACTCTGTGTGGTGCCACCACTGGTCTCCAGGGACCTGCAAAGTTCATACCAAGGTAGCTCATGGGATCCTTGAACTAGAGTTCCCTCAGGTCGCCTGCTTAACACCTGACGAGAGGCCAACACTGTCGTCTGATTGCTGCCTGATTCTAGATGAAAGTACCTTCTGCTGATATTATGAGACTTGCAAACCCTGACTGCTGTCAGCAGCGGTGTATACAGGGGCGGGGCCACTGGCCACAGCTGAAAGCTGGTTGGCCCCCTGTGTGCCCCTCCCCCCCCACCTTAAAAGATTTTAAAAATAGCACTCGTCCCTTCCTGGAGTTATCAGAAGGGCAGACATAGTAACTGCTATTCACTGACACCAAAGAGTTTTATATCCTACAAATCAGTCTTTACATTCTTACATCTAATTTAGAGAAAGAGAACTAAATATTCAGATGGAAAGCTGGGCAATCCCAAGGTCTTGCAGGAAAGAGTAACAAGAAGATAATTCGCTGGTCCATTTCTCCAGGGTATCTGGTTGAACAAGGTCGACAAAAGCACTTACAAGGAAAAGGTTGTACCTGGCAACAAACCTGATCTCCTTGCTGCAGAGGAGGAACCTCTTCCTATCGTCAGAATGCCTTTGAGCTAATCTAAGATTTCCCTGGTTACATGCTAGGAAAACAAAAGTGGGACGACCGAGAGCAACTGGATGCCTGTAATACTCTAATGCAAACTGCAAGGTGTCGCATTTTCCTTGGGGAAAAGATAAGAGGCTTTGGTACCACACACAGAGAGAGGAAGCTGGGTGACTCTGCTCCAAGGTGAAGTAACAAGTGAGACAGAATACAGAGAGGCCACTGAGGCAATGCCAATATTCGGAGGCACAGGTGCGCCGAAAGGGGAGATGGGCAGGTGGAGGCCCACAGAAATCTAAACTGGATGGGCTCCCAGTTTGCCTAGACTGTATGGAGTACACTAGGGTAAGCTTGAAGGTGCTCCTTCACTTAGCATGGGGTTACGATCCATCATAAATGTGAAACGTCGTAAGCTGAATATGAATATGATGGATAGATAGATAAATAAGTAAATAACTACTGTCACAGAATAAGTAAATAAATAATTACTTTAACTAAATACCAGTAATCGAAAAGTAAATAAATAAACAAGTTTATTTGATTAAATTCAAAAATGCACTGTTTCGTATCTTGTTATAAACACTGTATAAGATGTTTACGCTCATGATCGCTGCAGAGATTTGAAGTACGGCTGTGTGGATGCTGTCATCGCCCAGCATCAGTAGAAAGTATCGTACGGTATATCGCCAGCCCAGGAACAGATCGACATGCAAAGCCTGATGGCTACTGAATCCGCATCGCTATCGCCCGATATATTGCAAGTCAAAATATTATCGAACCATCGTAAAGCGAGGATCATCTGTACTAAAATATAAGGTTAAATACAATAATAACCAAAACATATTTCAATTAAAGAATACTGAAATTAATGGCAGCGTCTCAGCAAAACAGACTACTTTAAGATCAGGATCCTTTGGTTTGGTTAGAACGTGACCTTGGGAAGCTCGGAGACCATGTGCTAGAGCACTAAATGCTTATTAAAATCATCTACTTCGACTCTCTTGGTAATATCACCATATGACAACAATAGAATTATGGCACGACAGCCAGCGCTTAAGGGTGTTTGTAACATACTGTATGTAACTATTTCTGGGAAAAGTTTTAATGACACAAAACATTCGACCCAAAGTCGAGGTCACATTTTAAAGGACCAGCTGTCTCTGACATTATAGGGTCATATAGAAGTGGATTCAGCTGGCCACTGCAATATCTAACCCAGTTGCTTAAAGCTTGTGTCTCCAGGCACCAGTGCTCTGGGATAACGGGCTGGCTGGTGATAGGTAAGCAGCCCACAACCAGCACCTAATTTGGCCAGCGAGAGTCAACTGACTCCGGATGGAGAATTAGCTGCTGGCAGTGGGCCGGCATCCAGGGAGCGACACACAATTCGGGTTTCTGCCGACCTGGACGCCTGCCACCACCACATTTGCACACGTCTCACTCATTGTCTGCTGTAATCTCACTTGAGAGACAGCCGGGACCATACTCTCTTGGAGTATGAACAAAACCCAAGAAATGTAGCCTAATAGACGCTCAAAACGAATGCTAATGGTAAAAAAACAAAAAAAAAAAACAAAACAAAAACCTCTGACGCTGATATAGAGGCAGCATTATTTCACTAATATAAAGAACTTTACTAATAAGCATTTACTGAACTCAGTGGTACAAACAGGCTTAATTTTTCATTAGAGGCCCTGCAACAAACTTTCAGGTCACACTGTGTCTTGATAAATATGCTGCAACGTGTTTTCAAGCCTGAAAATTTCCCAGGCCTGGCTAAGCAATAAAAGCCAGTGCTAGATGACCACAGAGGGGCTTCAGTGGAATGTCACACAAACTTCTTCCTGAATATTTGTCAACAATCGTTAATATACATATACGTCTCGCTCCAGGTGCCTGTGTGTCCCTGCAATCTTCCCTTTTCCGTGCAGGTAAACACCCTTACAGGGGAATGCTGGAGGAAGGATTTGTACTTTTTCTTGAGGGGTGTTCTCCTGCGGTTACCGCCGGGACTTCCCTGATGTAGCATTTCAGACTGCGATTTCTCCGCATGCCTACAAACTTCTTTTCATCCGTCACCTTGGTAACACTCTTGAGATCTACGTCTGTATGGCAGTCCACCTGCTTGCTGCCTCAGTCCTTGGTGTTCTTAGGGATTATATATAAATAGTTCTGTGGAACTGTCGTCTCCACATGCTCCTACATGGCAAATCGCGCACAAAAAAAAAAGGAGGAGCTGAAGAGGTCTCTCTTCTCGTTCGCCTATCCTTGAATGTTCCTGGTGTTGTTGCGTGAGCAGAGCAGCCCAGACGCATGTCAGCTTGGGATGCCTTTGAAATTGCGGGTGCACCGTCTACCGAGTACATCTGCAGTTCCTCCATTGTCGGGGAGGTAGTGACATCGGCCTTCGGCAGACAGGTCCCATCGTGCGAATATCTACTGGCTTGAAGCTGGCTCACTGTCCCCCAGTGTCTCCTGAACCCTGGGGAGTCTCACAGAGGCAGAACAGCAGCTGTAAAGCACAGCTCTCCCCTGACGCCTGACTCTCAGATGGAAAACAGCTGGACGATTGCGTCTACAGGCCAAAGGGACTTCCAGCAAGTTAATCTGCTCACCTCTAATCCAAATATAGACACCTCCTCAAATTCAGTATCTATCTCTATCATATAGTCTTCAGAAAACTCACTTGGCAGCTGAAATACCATCATAGAAATTTATGTAGCCTCAAACTATGTATTATGTTGCCTGAGCAGAACAATAACTCAGGTTCATAGATCAAGAATACATTTATGCAACCAGAAGTATCTGTTCTCACAGTTGAGGTACAATGGCATGAAGTCAGCCAAGTGTCATTCCATAATTATGGGGAAAGATGTTGGTAAAATATGGTAATAATGTAAAACAATAAGGCTTTGATTTCATTTGAATATGGAGACACCGAAGCAACTTTGGTGTGTCATTTTGTAATAGTTTATTTAAAGGTGTGGCAAGAGTGTTGTAGTTGAATGTTGAGGTTCTGTGGACGTCTGCGGTGAAAACGGACACAGGACACCGTTTGGCCTCGATGCAGGAGGTGACGCCTTTGATGACGGTGACAGTTTTACTCTGCCTTGTTACCCGTGTAACGATGGATCATGGCCCGTCTGAGCACTTCACTCGGAAAGCAGACCTGCAGCCAAAAGGGCCAATCGAAAACAGATGTGTGAGGAACACGATGCCGTCTCTGCTGCCGGCTGAAAGGCTCGCGTTTCTCCTTTTGCGGGTCTGGGCTGACCTGCGACCGACCAACCGTGACGCTGGAAAGACCTGTTTCTTTCACTGTCAGAGGTTAATCTACTGATATGTTTTCTTTTTGTGGATTTTTTAAAATTTCATAGATCCTCCATTTACTTTGACATGTGACCATTTATGTTAAGGTAAGGCCCTCCCTGTAGGACTAGGATTCAAAAGGTCAGGGTAAGATAAGGTCCAGGAGACGAGCTTCACATGCAAGAGAGACAGGTTGGAAATGCAACACTGAAATGCCAAAGCAGGACATGAAGAGCTAAATCTTGGACAAGTCCTGCATTGGTCAGTCCTGCTCGTCCTACTGCATCACAAGACCTGATCTACCTTCTTCTTAATGTTTTTGTCAACATTGTTTAAGGCCAGAATTGTGCAAGGTTATGATATGTAAAATAACTTGCCCCTTGGGGTGGTATGTGGCTCTGCAGGTTAGGCATTTGTGGCAACAAAACAAATCCTTTAACTAGCAGTGATATCACCATTAGGTGCCTGAGCAAAGCCCTTAATCCAAATTGCTATCTGATCCTCAGTTGTACATCACTTTGGACTGTCAAATGGTAGCTCAGTGAAACATAGATATCTTTTCTCCACAACAACAGACAGAGCTGACATGTGTTCCATCGTCCCACGCATGAGTGCAGTAGAACATACCTAGCCTCCCCTTGACTGCTAGAATAACTGGTCGCATTGGGTTTGAGGTCCTTGTTTTCCTGTGGTCCTTCAAGCGCACTGCCAATGATTAATAATAATAATTGATACTTTATTGATCCCATGGGGAAATTGTCTTTACGCCTCCCTCAACGTGCTCTTTGTAGAGTAAGTTGTCTGTGAAGGGCAGCCATCTGTTGGGGCGCCCAGGGAACTAGGGGTTAAGGGCCTTGCTCAAGGAGCCACAGATAAGCTGTGCCTTCTGATTACAGGCACACAGGCTTAGCCCACTGAGCCACACACTGCCCTCCAATGTTCAGCTGCCTGTGGAAAATTAAGTAAAAGAAGTTGACCTGCCATTCTTGTGTCTCCGTGGTCCACAGAGTTGCCAATACAATATGTACCATACGTACCTAAGTTCTTGCAGGTGACGAAGGTCACAGTCCTGTGCAGAGCTGGACTTCTCTGGGCAGACCTCCCCAGTCCCAGCCTTGAGGTCCTCCCAGTATCGGGCGGCATTCTCGATGGCTAGGCGCCGTTTCTCCTGCTCCCATTGCACACACAGACAAGCAAAGGGCACCGGTTGAGACTGGGCTTCAAACAAGACAAAACAGGCTGCCTGTCTTGAAGCTGTGGATTGCTGACCTTTCTAACAAAGCTAAAATGATCTTTTAGCTCTAACACTCCATGACAAACATACACACCAGACATGTAGCCTGTACCTGCTGGTATGGTTATATTGGTTGTATTCAGTAAAAATATATTAAAGTTGCCTTGCTATATAATTCAGATCATGCGGGTGCAACTGATACTACCGAAATGTCTGGCAACGTAACACTAAACTGAAATATCTCTAATAATGAATAATCAGTCACTTGATTACAAGTGGTATAAAAGTTAAATCACTGCTGAACCAAAAAAACCAATTTGATCATCAAAGCTCTCAAACGTGCTTCATCAAAAGATAGATGGCAAAAATATACTAGTAATTAAAGACTGTTTCATTGTAACCATTATATCTAAAACTGTTTGATGGTAATACAGCAGAACTCCTTGATAACATTAATAGACACACTGCTATCATGCCACTAGCAGCACTTTGTTTAACAGGCGATTTACAATCTTAACCCTAATAAAACTTGCTATTTATAATGTTTATGCACCCACTGGCTTTGTTCCCCGTTACTATAGATATGGTTTATCTTCAGTATATCCCATAATGTTTTCTTTTATTTTTTTTTTAACACCAGTTCTGACAGCTTCCTGTAGCTTGGCGCAAAATCTTTGTGCCCAGAAGAGAAGCAAAACCATAATTTGTATTCCACGCCCCCCCCCACCCCCCAGAAGAAAACGAACAGCTTCTCTGCACAGATGAAAAGACATTTGGCGCCTCTCAAAACAAAACGGCCAGCCAAGCCATGGAATACCAGCAGTCTCTTAGCTCACGCTGCGATCAACAGCTAGGATGCTGGCATCCTTCCACACACGTCCGGGAGCTTAGTGCGCTGAAGAAGTTCCTATTTTTCTTCTTTGCTGTGTATCACAATACACAAAACTGCGTCGCTTGCTGGAATAGATACTGATCAATTTTAATCTGTGAGCTGATATCACATTGGATGTGGGTCCGTCTGGCCTTATCGCACACGCAATGAAGTCAACAACACATGCTAAGTGCTTCTTGTGTGATGGAATTGAATTTGACGCTCGAAAACCCCCGGTCTGCTCTCGTTACAGTTAACAGTGCTGGGATCAGTTACATGTTACGGTGCATACAGAATATAATGAAGGGAAACCAAATTTTTGAAAATAAAAAAAAAAAACAACAGTGGAAAGATCGTAACACAGTAGCAGTATCGAAAGTAAAGGGAATTCTCAAGATCCATTTTCTTCCAAGTGAAATGCATGAAAAATTGGATTTAAATGTTGAAAATGACTTGGACTCTTTTGCGACTTTCCACTCCTTTCCTGTCTCCCGAAGAACTTGGATGTCATACTTCACGATGAAATCATGGCCAAGAAGACGGGAGCGCTGAAATATTTCTCACTATTTAGCAAAGTAATTGACTTTTAGGCACTTTGTGTAAAGGCACGGTCCCTCGTACGGATGGAAGCAGCAAACTCTGGTATCCCTGAACTGACGCACTACCAAGCGGCTTGCACGCGTTTCTCACCTAGATAGAGAAAGACGACAAAGATCTTCTAAAACATCTTAATTCATTATTGCCATTGCACGTTCATGCCTGCAGAACAGATAAATATGTATGGCCTGTTCATGGGCTCCACGGGCCTTTGTAGTAGCGCACTCTGGGAGAAACAAAGCCTCCTTCAGACTTTCACCTCCCTTGACTTGCTACAAGTTTATCTCAGCCTCATCGGGGCATCTGACTCATGCATCATTCTTTTTTTCTGCTCTCTGCGGCAGAAAGCTTTGCATGGCACAGGGCAGGCTTTCGAAATTCAGAAATCTCCTTATGTACTCTGATCGCTCACCTCCTGCTTTCCTGAGGCTTTCCTGACTGTGGCTGATCGGTAACTATAGCGGCAGCATCCTTCCTCCGCTGGACTTTTAGTTACGGCTAAATCATATTCTGGGTGTCGAACCGAAACGCTTCCCAGCAGCGAACAGTTCCCTGTCTCTCTGTCTTTTCCTTTCATCTTCACGTAAATATTAAAACCTAAAATTACTGGATGCAGTATTTACAGATAATGTGCACAGATCTGTCTGCAAAAATTGCCCAACATCAAACGGCCAACAAAAAAGCAGCAGTCAGCTTAGATGTGCAACATAGTCAATTTGTTAAATGATCCCTGTAGATGAAAAGGAGCAGAGTAATGTGAGTAGATAAGATGGGCACAGACTTACGGTACCTTTTGTACAGCCAGCCTGAGACTCTCTCGCTTTCTCTCCTCATCTTTCCGGGCTAGAAAACAGGCCGAGCGCCTGTCCTCATCCTGAAACACAAGGCGGTCATCAGTACAAGCCTTCAGGGCCCCTTGCGAGAGAAACGCCTGCGGTGTGACCCTGGTGTGTTACCATGGAGAGGGATGCAAGTGACAGATGACTATGTAAAGCGCCACTGGTCCATCATGTGTGAGACATGTGTGATATTCATATTTCCACATTCATCCAAATTCTACTTTCAATAAACTGAGGGTCCCTTAACCATTACATTTTCATCTCTTTATTTTCATTCCCTGATGAAGATTTCTTAAAAATATTAACTAATGAATCCATTTTCATCCATTGATGAATCTTCCAACCCCTCATCCAGTGCAGGGCACCGCAGAGAGCAGGCGGTGGATATTCAAGAGGCTTCCTGGAGTTCACTTCAAACGAGGCACTCTTGCATAACACCGGCGTTTCCGTTCAGAGCGCAGATCCTTTTTTACACATGATCAACCGCATGTTACTTTTGCTACAACTGCCTTTTGATCAGGAAAAGTGCAACGTCACATACCAAACCACGCGCTGCACCTTTCAGACTCAACCAGATCTTCACTAAACTCACTCACAACATTTAGCATGATGTAAGACTTGCTCACCATACCTCTCTGTTCCACCAATTAAAATCAACTTAACTTGCCAGGTACGTCACATTTTTTTTGCTGCTCAACATAAAACCATGACACATACAGTAAAATTACTCACACTATAACAAATGTCGACAATATCGTACACTTCCATTCCAAATTTGTGCAAAGTCTATAAAAATAGAGACAAAATGCAGTAACCCAGGAATAAGAGCAGTCCCTAATGATGTGATAGAAGGATAAGGTGTTGCTATTTTAGGCTGCCTTATCGATCAGAAAGAAGAATTTAAAAGTGATATGGTTCATGTTTTAATGCACTTTTCAGTAATAACACTTTGGGACAGGTGGTTGCCTTGGGTTGGAAGGTCAGCGAACCTCTTCCTCACCCTTGCCGTTCTCCGTGGAGGGAGGGATGCAAATTTGGTGAACATTGTAATTTGCATTTGGCATACACAGCAGCCAATCAGACTTGGATGTACGAGGTGGTGATGTGGTCACTGATGACTACACAGTATTGTACTAAAACGGGTTTGTTGTGTTCATTTATTTTCGCCTGGCACCTATCACATGTGCAGCTGCTTTCAGGCGGATGCGATTCTCTCTTCCTGTTTTAGTGTGTTGAAGATGGTGGCCCCCAGGAAACTGAATGGCTCAACTATCCTGGCAGGAACCTCTTTCGTTTTTCTGATAATAGGCGAATGGGGGGGTATTTCCACATGTACATTTTCCAGAACATCCTATTCAATTCAAGGTCAGTGTGAGCCTGTAGTCTATCCCAGGAGACATTATGGACAAGATACCAGCCCTTCAGATTCACACATGCACACCCACACACAGAGCTAGCTACTGAGCTACCAGGCCAAATGATATCTATCCATAATTTCTACTGTTAGATGCTATTGAACTGTAGGATGTGGTACACCCAGGTCATTAGTGTACAGAGTAGGTGAGAGAGCATGCAACTTTGGGTGCACCAGTGCAAAGACTAAAAGGCCAACGCCTTTAGTCTCGTGCCAACGCCAACCCTCTTTTGGCGTTAAAATAGCACTGTAGGGATTACTAAAGATGCACATGAAAAGACAGCAGTGGAAAGACATTGACATAGTTAATTTTGCGACTGAAAGGAGTTCCCTTTCAAAGTACAGAATTTGGGGGAGGAGAGTTCTTAAATGACTCATGCAGCAGGATGCTATAGTCTGTAGTAGGCAATTCACTGCAAATTGCGGCATTATATAACGCTGAAAAAAAGCACGTCTTATTTTGCACTGTCCTTGGTAGATTGCATTCGTCAATATTTAAAAGAACCGATTGCGTCTGTATTCATAAACTTGTGCATTTTTAGTAGATCACCCACAAAACTGACCACGCTCGTTGGGGCCTTTTTTTGCTGGTGCCCCCATGCTCAATCGCCCTGCTTTTAAATCTGGCCCTGAGGTAGCTGGAAAGGGGGGGGAGTTGCACATTCTGCCTGGTATGGACTGAACCACAAAGATAATAAAAATGATGGAAGATCTCAAGCAGGCAGAAACACTGTAGTGTTCCAAAACCTGAGTGAATATAGCTATAAAGACTGGGACTGGTCTGTGCTGTGTTTCAGCGTGGGAGGGGAGACCAGATCAGCTCCAGCTGCTTGCCTGCTGGTTTGTATCTTTTAGAGCCTGCAGGCCCCCCTGTAGGATAAAAGAATCGGTGCGAATCCGTTGTCAGTCGGCCAATGAGTGCTTGAGAAGGGAAGGTGGAAGGTAACAAGTCCGTTGGAAAGATGAGAGGTGGGGTTTTAAAAGTTCCAGTTCCTGATGGTCCACTGGGTTTCAAATGTACCTAACAGAGCTTGTTAGGTGTAGGTAGGTCACCATTTACACAAGAGTCTTGTTTTTAATTAGTGATGGTTTGATAGCCCTTCCAGACAGTGCAGCAGTTGTTATTGGCAAACCTTTTTTCCAGGATACTCTTTATTTTTTGGATGCGTTTATCATACTGGCGGTTTGATTTCTGGTCCATTAGTATCTTCCCTGCTGACTGCTCCTGTGGATCTGGTACTTAATTATTCGTAGGAGCCTCTAAGCCTCGTGCTCAATCTTGGCGGTTTGTCACTGGGGTCTGCAGTGGGACTGCAGATTTCTTCATGTAAATCAATGTGTGTGTGGGGGGGGGGGCTGTGTACTCATAAAATATCATCACACGCACCTCAGAGAAAAGCGCGGCCCGTTTGTAGCGGCCTCAGATAGCTCATCACAGCAGTCCCAGTGGTCCACTTATGACTTGATTGCCTGATGGACTTCACACATTTTAATATCTTTGGTCTGAGTCTCCCACTAGCTCACTATGCATCGTTTAGCAGGATGTAACAATGGCCCCCGGCCTCTCCCCCTCTCCAGCCACTTCTATTTAAGGAAGTCATCTTTTAGTTTATTGTGAATAATCAAGGAGCCCCGGTGGTTATGTTCCTGCCGGCTAAATTGTTCAGCCAGCAGCTGTTGTGAGGTGCGGGGGTACACAGTCCTGGATGAACGATCAAAGGTGATTTTCTAGAAGAAGTCCGTCTATGTACAATGATTCCAGGTTCACAATGCAATTTTACAAAAGAATAGGAGCATTGTCATACCGGTTTTTGTCCACTGACAAAAGACCCAGCACACTTCGATCTCCTCTGATGCACTTTTATTTTACTTCTGTGAAAAAACAGCTTCGCACCAGCAGGGAGATCTTGAGCAGTATTTCCACGGCCAACCAAAATAATTCAACCTAAAATTTGATCGATTTTTGGTTTTTGAGTTTTCCTTAATTCATAAAAATGACCCTAAATCTGACATAAAATAATGAAGTTAAAAGAAATATAATCATGCACCTGGCGTCCAAAAATCCAGCTGCAGCTCTGGATAGCTTCATTACCATAACTTGTTTTTTCAAGCCAAGCTCTCGAACTCTCAGACTGGCTCAGTTTAACTTAGCCACAGACCCCCTGTCATCTCTCTGTCAGTACAGTGCTTCATACGTGCCATGAATCTGGTGACACCTTCTAAGAAAGAGGAGCATCACTGAGGGAGAGTGATGAAGCTGCCCAGGCAGGGGGGCATCAGGCTGGGTAGGGAAGGTGAGTAGCTGAGAGAGGATATAGCATTTCACTTTAGTGAAGCATGGCTGAAACCACTTTTGTGACGGATTCATCAGTGAAGACGCCGAAACATTGGCTTTACAGAGCCAAATGGTCAGACTTCAAAGAGCAGGTCACACCCCACCTAGTCAGCTGCGGGTGGCTGTCACCCTGTGCTGCTTGCCTGTGACACAAATCCCTTTCTGTGCCACGACAGAATGACATAAATTAGAAGCATGACCTACAACCAAATGAATTTCTGAAAGTCAGGCCTGGGTGTGTTTTTCCTCTCAGATGTCCCAATCTGCATTGCACCATAAGGTGAATAGCACACGCGAAAGCATTGAATTTAACAGGGAAAATTAAACCACTAAGTGACTATATTATCGTTGTTCAAGAATAAACACGCTGCTCTTGGAATTCAATCCTGGATTTTCTACACAGATGAGGGTACAGGTATACAGGTCACACGAGGGTGCTGCTACACGGAGATGCATGCACACGAACGCGGCTGCTACACGTGTATGCATGCGAGGATGCACCATCTTGTGTGCACATGCGACCCCAGAAGTACGACAGCATATGCAAGCACACGTGTGTACGCACATGTCTTACCGTGACGCGCTTCATGTCCAGCTGTCTCAGGTGAACCAGGCATCTGAGTGCCATCTGCTTGTAACAGGTCTCCTGCGTCACCGGGTTCCCGTCCAGAGCAAGTTCAGTGAGGGAGCCGGACCGGCTCAAGCAGGCCAGGTCATCAAAACTAGCCCGGGACACAAAAATAAGTCACGTCCAGGGCTATACCACAGGCCCCGATCCTTATGCTTGTCCTTGGTGGCCACAAGCAATATCTTGCAGCAATTAAACGACAATTTATGTCTGATAATCCTCAAAACAAAAATAAGCTGCAAATTCTGTCAATGATTCTAACATAGAACACTTAGCAGTAAAAAAAATGTGACCTTACAAAGCTAAAATCTGATTGGTAGGATAAGAGAGGTCAGGTAAGGAACAGTTTAGAGTTTTAGAACCAGAACAGGTGGGTTCAAATCTATATAAAAAACCTTGCTAGCACGGTTTCCAGAAAGGCATCATTTAAATAGCTAAACCCAAAGGCCTAACTAGGGCTGATGCTATGAGGGTGACGGCTGCCCAGCATGATCCCGGCAGAAAAACAGGTGAATGGAAGGAGCTCCTATGAGCTCCAGCTCGGGTCTGTTAGCACTGTCACTGCGAGCACAAAACGGGCAGCTTGTTATGCCAAATTTAGCAAACCTGCTAAAATATGCGCGTTTCTGCGTGGAGAACAGGCTGTTGAACAGGGTGTCGAGCAGGGCGTTCAACAGAAAAGCGTGAGGACCAAAAAAAGAAATTTGCCTTGAGCGAGTTAAATTGACGTAGAAAGTTTTCGGGGTTTTGACACGCATGCATGAGGACATGCAGGGAGGTAATTAATTCACATTAAGTCGCTAAGACAAGAACTTGATTCCGGATATACAAAACACACTCTCCATATTCAGTGCGAGAGTCTGAGTTTAGGCTGATTATGCAAATGAAGTAACAGCGTGCGCCATAGCTGAAGTGTTAATGTGACATTAACCTTTGGGCTAATAGTCAAGCATGTCTGTTCTTTCTGAAACAAAGGGAGACGAAACAATCATAGACCGGGGACCCTGTGTAGTATAAATGCACAGATCGTGGGAAAGGACAATGAGATGATCATTAAAATGGCTTGAGATGAAGCAGAATGTCCTAAAGTGAAGACAGGGAGTAACTTAAATAAAAGAAAATGTACTTCCTGTGGAAGGCAGCTCTGTGCAAAGGTGTTCAGCTTAAAACTATGCAAAATGGTACTAATGTGGAAATGACAGATCCTGAAAATCAGGGATCGGCAGGAGAGGAGCGCTGTCGTCTGTGCGGGAATGTGACAGCGGGAATGTGACGCCGCTGTCGTCTGTGCGGGAATGTGACGGCGCTGTCGTCTGTGCGGGAATGTGACGGCGCTGT
>JAABNX020000008.1:13248902-13272388 GCA_015163995.2 Mormyrus lacerda
ACAGGGGGGCAGGACAAAGGAGGAGGAGGTCAGCTACAGGGGGGCAGGACAAAGGAGGAGGAGGTCAGCTACGGGGGGCAGGATAAAGGAGGAGGAGGTCAGCTACAGGGGGGCAGGACAAAGGAGGAGGAGGTCAGCTATGGGAAGCTTTACAGAGGACATAGTAAGCGAAAGTCAGCTACAGGAAGAATTACAGCGTATATTACATGAGAACATCAAGAACATGAGACATTTCACAGGAGAGTGGGCAGGATACAGGAGGCATTACAGTGGATGAAGTGGAAGAAGGTCAGCTACAGGAGGCATTACACAGGCACGAGGGCAGGATACAGGAGGCATTACAGGAAAAAAGGGTGAGCTACAGGATACCTTTCAGAGAAGACTGGGTTAGCTACAAGAAGCATTACTGAAGGGAGAGGGCCAGCTAATGGAGGCATTGCAGGGAACCAACTACAAAATCATTACAGATGTGTGGGCTAGCTGTAAAACACACTGAGAAAGAGGCTGGCAAGTCAGCTGTCAACTGCATGTGAATAAATACTGTATTCCTAACTCATACTGCAGACAGTGAAGCATATTGTAAGAAACATACATCACACACTACAGTACAGCAGACTCATTCAGTTACAGGAACTACAGAGGAATGGCTCTTCTAAGAGTGCTTCACAGTGTGGCTTACTGCTACTCTACTGCTCAAATTTTCAAATGTTGAATCCTGATTTTATAATCAAGAGAAGCATTATACACACATTGAACTTGACAATTCGAGGGGACAGAAATATCTATATGCAAAAAGGTATTAAAAAGTGCATTCGTACAGCTTGCAGTAATACTCCCATTATGCTATTATGCCTGTCAAAGTATCAGCTTAGCCATTTCAAAACCTCTGCTAGAATTACCCGAGTATTTCCAGCAACCATACAATACACCCATGTATTTTTCGTCTCGGCCACTAGCGCACCTGATATAGCTAATCAATATCTTAATTAACTTAATTAGTCAATAAATGAGCTAATTCTATAAATATAAATGGAATGGCTGGGGTGTCCCAAAAGGAGAGATTTGGGATCTGAAGCAAAATCTAGCTATCCAACTAGATATCAGTAACTTTTTGAAGAGTAGAAGAAAGTTTTACTAGTTTTTATTGTTACTCAAAATTTGCTAAACAGATTCACTGCTCGCACTACTATTCCAGGGTGGTGCTTTTCTACTGAATTTTGACTATACGAATGAGGCACGCCAACTGAGACCGAGCATGGGAAATGATTACCCACAATCCCACAGCAAGAGAGAAGAACCGTCTGCTCAGTTGTTATCCCGTGACGCTCGGCAGACAAAATGTATACGCAATACTCGTATTGCAAGACCTCGCTTGTTTATCAAGTTAAAATTCATTTTAAATGTTTGCTCGTTTCGCAAAACACTCGCGAACCAAGCTACTCTCAATCCTTGGTTTGACTGTATTTGATTCCAGATACTCCCTCCCTCGGTCTTTGTTCCCCATAACATTGAGGTACCACCAAACTGTTCCACGGTTTTTCCTTTGTGCCAAAGAAATCAGTTTTGGTTTCAGTAACCCACAGAATCTTTCACCACGATTGCAGACCTTGTCATGTGTCAAGCTGCGAAATCCAGGCTCTCTTTCATGTGGTATTTTCTCAGGCATGAGTTCTACAGTAACTCCTCTC
This sequence comes from Mormyrus lacerda, assembly GCA_015163995.2. NCBI lineage: Eukaryota > Metazoa > Chordata > Actinopteri > Osteoglossiformes > Mormyridae > Mormyrus > Mormyrus lacerda. The sequence continues at coordinate 13,250,591 of JAABNX020000008.1, forward strand.
CCTTTAAGGCAACATCTGTGCAGTTCTGCAGAGATTGCTGACCTGTGGACGGGCCTTCCCATCTTAGAACACCATAATACGTTTCTTCACCGAACTCCACAAACCAATGGTATCGCCGTGCACAAATTATCGCTGGCATGTTTGTGCTTGTATCTTCTCTGCAATGATACGATTGGTGTGTGGAGCTCGGTACAAAGAAATAGTTCCGTCATTAAACTGTTTACTACGAAGTATGTATGGATTATCTTGAACAAATTAGAATTTTTCCAAATGCATTTTGTCAGTTCAATCACTACAACAACAATGACATATTCACTATCATTATATTCAAGAAAAGGCCGACATTTCTAAAGTGGATATCTCCAAAATGAAGAGACACCCAGCAGAACATGGGTAGGTGGTACTAAAGACCATATAAAACACATCCTTTTCATTTTTGGGGCGATCTGCTGCTTTAACGTGAGTATTGTAGCATATAAGGTGCAATGTAGTAGCAGATAGGGTAGATGCAGTGAGGGGTCACAGACAAAACCATTGACTGTTGATGAGGCCTGCTGCACAAATACACAAAAATTTGCCAATGTTCATGGGGGTGAATACTCTCCAAAGCTGCTGCATATCAGCCCTACCCATTGCCCCCCCCCCCCCAAAAAACCAACCACACCTCCCACACTCTCACCACGCTAGAGATGCAGTTCCGCCGCAAGTTGAGTTCAGTCAGGGCGTCCAGGCCCTGCAGGTTGTCCACCCTGGAGATGTAGTTCCCTGCCAAGTTTAAAACGCGCAGCTCTGACAGGTGGGAGACGTTCTCTATCAGTGTGATCTGAGAAGAAATACAAGCAAGAGAGAGCAATATATCAGACGCGAGATCAGAGGGGGGAGTCTGCGCTGGCACCAGGAGTCATTATGGAGAAAGAGGAGGGAAAAGGAGAAAGCAGGATGAGTGCAGCTGACATGTCTAAAAGGGAAAGGTCATTATTTACATCATGATGGGGAATTATTGTTCTCTGGTTGCCTAGTAAAGCAGAACAGAGCAGCATCGCCTGCTGAACTAAAACAGTTCCCATGTTCAAGTAGCAAGTAGGCTATGTTTACAAAAACCATAAAGTAAGTGCAGTCTTGTATTTATGAAACTAGTATATTTGTGCACTTTTTTTCAGATGAACAACCTGAGTGAGTCCATTAAATGCCCACTGGTACAAAGGTTCTATTATATAAAAATGTTTTTCCTAATTCCCTTGTAAGAAATAAGATTACTGGTGAATTCACAGGACTACAAGGGGGAATGTGTTTCCAGTGACAACTGATTTAAATGTATGAACATACTGATTATACATCCTGGGTTATTCATAATACAGAATGTTCTGCTTCCCCGCATCATCCCTGGAATGATCGTTAAAAATGGGAAGCGGCATTAGTAAAAAATGATGAGCAGGATGGAGTCCGGGCTTTCTGTAGGATGAGAATTTCAGGGCCTCTTCTTATGAACACGATGAAGGAAGACAGGAAACCCGAGAAGATCCAAACTCAAAATCCCTCATTGGAGCTCAGCACAGCGGACAGCAGTCAGATCAAACACAGGAACCTGGGACTGTAGAAGCCTCCAACACAATTCTGGAATTTACTTTCATGAACCTGTGCACAAAGGAAAATCAGGGGCAAACTTACCTTCTCCCCTCCCCACCGGATTCCTGCTATCTAATTGTACACAAGCAAAGGTGGCGAGATGCTCTACAGTAGAAAGATAGAAACATCCACTATCACAATGCTAAGTCACATCTGCTCTGTCCATCTTTGCGGTGAGTCCAGCCATCGGCACAAAATGACATGCATCTTTCACTTCCCCTTGGCTTTAACTGCTCAGTAACAACGAGGCAGCCAATTAACATCAAACCCCTGTTGACAATGATCACTCAAGCTCTTTGAAGAGGACCCTCATTCTAAAATAAAGAGCCAATAGCAAAGTAATACATTCATACAGTACTGTGCAAAAGTCTTAGGCAGCCAAAGTAGGTGATGTTTCAATGATCTTTGTGTTGGTGTAAAACTATGCTATTATGCCTGTCAGAGTGTGTTAGCTTTTCAAAACCTCTGCTGAAATCACCCCAGTATTTCCAGCAACCGTACAATACACATGTATTTTTTTACTCAACCACTAATACATCTCATATAGCGAAACAATAACTCATTGACTTTTTTTAAACAAATTAAGCTAATTAACTTAAGCGTGCTGGTGATAAAACTTAATAAGTACATGGAATGGCTGGGGTGCCCCTGAAGTTTGGAACTGAAGCGGTGTTCATCTAGCTGTCCAAAAAGACATCAGTAAGAAGAAGGAAAGACATTTTTACTAGTTTTTATTGTTACTCATGATTTACATATGTTCTAATATCATATTGTACTGTTTGTTCTGAGTAAATGTGCACAGATAAATACCTTTCGACATTTCTTTAGCCTGCCTAAGACTTTTGCACAGTACTGTATGTTGCCATTGTATCAATGTGCTTAATATTCAGCTGGTTAACAATAAGGAGACCGGCAATTCCTAAAGATCTAACAGGCGTACGGCAGAGACGTATTTACCATCTTGCAGTACAGACCATGGCTGCAGATGCTGTATGCATGCAGTTCTCATTTGCACTGATCACATCACTTAGAGCGGCAAGGGTCAGCCAGAAGCCATCACCCAGTTTGAGGGCTGCTGGACTGTCACCAGCACTGCGCAGATTAAAATATTAGCGAACCCCTGGCAGAGCAACCAACGATTTTGTTCATGTCACTGAGGTACGTTGAAAGGGAGACATGAAATCGGGAAGGAGATCCTCTGAGCGTGTGGGAGGAGATCTCCGTCTGAGGTTGCCGTGGGTGATAGACATCCCATTACAAAGTGCCGGAACAGGCTTCTCAATGCATTCCTTTCTCCTAAAGAGAAGCTCCTGAGGCTGCTGTCAAACGTGACCCCTGAATGTGGGACGGCCGCCTGCAGCCAGGGACCCTCTGAGTCCCCACAAACTCCACACTCACACAACTTCCTGCTTTAGTTATACTTTCCTCTTCTGGGGCAGGCCAGGTTGCTAGGGCTGCAAAATGTTGATTGACACAAAAAAAAAAGAAACAAACTTGTATGTGGGAACATGTGGGAAAACTGTACATTTACATGTTTAGCAGATGCATTTGTCCAAGGCAACATACAAGGGAGGATGAAAGAGCAGGAACAGACGGGGTCCTTGGAGCACCTGGACTTACGGGTCACGCGACCCAAGCTCAACGGTGAAATCTCAGCCATGGGGCTTGAACTGACGACCTTTTGATCATGGGAAGAGAGTCCTAACTCACAGAGTCACACATATGCAGATGTGCAATTACCTTCCATTTTATTTGTTTTTTAATTAAACCATCCTCAGCTGATAAGCTTGCAAACCCAGAAATCAGGCCTGCGGTCAGTTGCTCTACTGAAGAGATCCCATAGCAGCCAATGGTAATGAACAGATGTGATTTCTACCCATTGTAGTCTATGGGCTGCTGGGAACTCCTGCTTGGCAAAGCAGCACTGGAAAATAGGGGCCAGAATTTACGGATGGAGCTGCGGTGGGCTAGCCTGCGTGGGAGGCCTCACTGCGATGGCATAGCGGGCCTCCTGTAGCTTAGAGGTGTCAGGAAGCCAGGGTTCGACCCTGGCAATGCCCGCGGAATAATCCGGCTCAAAGGGAGCCTTGTACAACATGCAGGGCACTGGGCTGGAACTAAAACCACATGGGATTAAGAGCTGTAAGAACAGGAACTTGGAGGATAAAAAGGGAATCTAAAGTATACTGCATATGCACTAACCATTATATCCATTATATTTAAATTTTGAAGGACCCCTTTTACTGTGCGATGCACCATGGCCGTATGCATATTCAGGTATGATGTATGTCAAGATGCAACAGAACCACGGCAAGCTGAACAGACCTGGTTCCCATGCAAGTCCAGAACATCCAAATTCATGAGATTATCCAAGCTGCAAATCTTCTTGATTCTGGAAAAAAATAAAACATATCCGGTAAAGTGAATTTGTCGGAATCAAACTGGTAAAATAGACACAGCGATTGTACCGCCGTAGTAGTAAAATGTCACATTTACATTCACATCCCATATAAAAGCACTGATTCACGTTTAAACAGTATGTTTAGATTGCAGGCCCACGGCTGTTATCAGAAAGAAAGGCAAAGAAAGACCAAAGGACCAGCTTGCTACAGACTGTTTACCAAGTGTCCCCCCATTTGTACAGAACAAGCCCCCCCTTAGAGATACTGGTGAAGGGGCCGGGCAGCAGAAAGGAGCCACATTCTCCCTGGGAGGCCACAGCAACCTACCGAACTCGTATTAGAAGCCATCAGATCCATCCTCACGAAGCTTATCGTGTCAATCAAAGCCCCTCCTCACCGTCATCTACAATTAATACTGGCGGTGTAAAACAAGCTGAGGAATGTGTGCGGTGTGCGTGCGAGGTTCTCTCAGGTGGGGAGGAGGCCGGGAAGGGCTCCACGCCTTTATCAGGCAGGCAGGTGGGGGGTGGGGGTTTGATTCCTGCTACAGTTCCAGTCAAAACCCAAACCCACAATATGCGCCTCATGAAAGACATCAGTAACTGCTCGGGGTAACTGCACTGAAACAAAAATTCCACATTTAATAGATCTGGAAAAAGGCCAGAGTGAGTTGAGGACATTCTTCATGGAATCCACCTCCATGATTAGCTACTGCTAATCTTTTGTGTTCCGACTCTCCGACCTAAAGCCAGATCGGATTTCCAAGGAGGCTTATATGTATAAGTAACAAAAGCAAAATATTTTTTACACATCTTGTTAGGTGTCACTGCATTCCGGAAATATATCTTAAGCTGGTAAAAATTCCAGAATCTTGCTTAAAAATCGCTAAGCAACAGCCTAAAGGTGATCTATGGGTATGTGTAGAAGACTAGAGTAGGCTAAGTCCTTTGCAAACAAAATAATTTTTTTTTTCTCCAAATCAGCTAAGGAACCCCTAAAATAACTTGCAACATCTAAGACTTTTGACTAGGTTTCCTTGTACCCCTGTTTTGGTACTGCAGTCTATGGAGCCACGTCAATATATTTGACTAACCTGCATCCTCCATAATCACCGATTACATGCATCGCTTCCCAGCGGTGCAATTAGCTTTTTATAGCCATCCAGCTAAATTATACATATGCCATCATAAAGCGATTAATTTGTTATGGGGTAGATATTACAAAGACCAGGCCAACCCCAGTCCCCATCTTCACACCTGTTATTTCCCAGCAGAAGCACCCGCAGAGAGGCGAGGGCAGAAATGCCAGACATTTCGGCCACGCGGTTGTCATACATGTCCAGGACCATGAGGCACCGCAGGTGGGACAGGTTCCGGATCTGGGAGATGAGGTTGTGCTGGAGGTTGAGGAGATGCAGCCTCTCCCCACCTTCCACTAGGGGGCACTGCTCCAAGCCACGCCTATTTCAGAAAAACACGTTTAGATCTTCAGCCGCTGCCCTTTGTGGTAACAGTGGAGTGTGAAATGTGCAGCAGTGGCTATGTTATTGATATGAAGATGAATGGGATGTAATTGTACATTTTTAGGAATCATAATTGCTAATTAAAGCCTGTAATTTCATTCTTTATTGTTTAAAGCTGTTCTACACTTTAATTGAAATCATGAACCTTCAGAACCTTAGTGTATAAACAGCAGTTCCAACTTCCAGAAAACATGGCCACTTTTAAAAACAGTTTTACTGCTACCTGCAGGCAAAATATAGACATTGCACTAATGTAAAATGGACATTTACCTATATGAACGTCAATACTGAATTTAATATATGCAATCTGCCCAAATTAAGACACTCATCAAAACTTTCATATACTGTAGATTAACTATAAACTATGAATGCTTAACTATCTCGCAAGACACATTTATATGACTATAATATTCGTTCTCTTTTCTTAACTGGATTGCAGGTTTTTTGGCACAGAGAAAAGCTCCATCAATCATCCAACCTGTGCAGATTAGCATCAATAAGCAAAAGAGCATCAGACCTTCATTTACCTGTCCAGGTCCAGGCGCTCTGAGTAGTGGGCACAGTCATCCTGGGAACAGAGGGTCTTGGGGAAACTGGGAACTGAGGTCTCCAGTGAAGGTGCTATATCACCTGATACAGGAGCAGCACAGACATTTAAGTCTCCAGGGGCTTATGGATCATTCTCTCAATTTAAATGTCTTTGTCAAATTACAACTGTATCCCAGTGCTTTCTCTCATAATGCTTCATAGCCAGAAGAGTGATCTCAGTGTACCTGTGGGATGGGCGAGAAGGGTTCTGCTCGGGGCATAAACGGACCCCACGCTATGTGCTCCATGTGCAGGCCTGGCTCTGTATGCTGGGGGGACCGAGTCTGCCGTCAGCCTCGGGTAACTGCGGGGGGTAACAGCAGGAGGGGGCAAAAAAGCTCGCTCCAAGCCCACGAATTCAAATGCCGGCGCAGGAGCCCGTGTGGTCCTTCTGTCACTGTGAGCATTGCGCTTGCTTTCTGCAACAAAGCAGCTGGGGATTATAAACCACAACATGTGCCATGATTTTATTACACTTCTTAAAAGCGACTGATGAAATGGTACCTTGTCGTAGATTGGTCACCTTCAGGGAGTCGATAGAGAGTTCTCGGGAAACATTTTTAGGGAACCGTGAGTCCAGCTAGAAGATAAATAAATAAAATGCAATCCCATATACGACATATTAAAACTTGCTTATAAGTACATTTTATTTTCTGTTGTTGGCTTTATTTAGTCAGTATCTTAAAGTAAATCCTAACAGAGACCAAATAATTAAACTGCATTTTGAAATTATTCATTATTGATATAACTGTATCAGCCACTGAGATATATTCACCTGTCTCTGGACATGCCTCTCTGGTAAAAGTGAATTTAAGACTGCCAGTTGTAATTTGTAGCTGTTTGTCTGCTGGAAATATTGCGAAAGAAGTTGAATTAGAATAAAAGGCAAATTGTGTGTAAATATAACTGGTGCCTGCGAATGGAAACTGTAACTTGATATGTACTGAATGCGTGTCTACCAAGCTTTCATTTCTGTTTATTTTTCCCATATTTAATATGATACATGCAGATGCATGTGTGAGTTTAAGTCCACCTAGCTAGATGTCGTTGTTGTCTAATAAAATAGGTTATTTAATTATTTAAACATTGCGAATTATCAGGCGTTGTGTGTTCTTTCTCCAGGAGGCTTCTGAAATATTAATTTAAATGTGACGACGTATGACTAAATGTTCACAATAAAATGCAAGATACAGATCATTATTTATTCACCGTAACGTAAAAAAACATGCATGGTAAAACTTACCGCTTGATTGAGAAATCGAGCCGTTTGACCGCTGTGATGCTTATAAGGCCGCATTACAAACTTGACTTAAAAACATTAAAAGTAATACTGTCTTTTCTACGTTTATTTCTTTAAAGTCAAGCAAGATGTTTAATCTTTGATATACCTACATACACAAGGTTCAGAAAATTCTGTTACCATGGGTTTACATTCCATTATTTATATCTTTTCAATACTTTTAAGCTTAAATATGGTCTCGGGTAAAATCTTGGGTCTTGGGTTAAATTGCCGTAGCAACCTAGATATTTGTTGTTGGTTACCGTGACATCCTGTGTTACCGCCAACATCTTCCGGTAAAAACACGGCGCGAGTACGAATCATTAAATCAATTATTTTAATGAAACTGAAGCTCCCGTGCTGCCTGGGTTGGTTCCAGGCTGGAAAATTGATGTACTGTAGTTGGATCATCGAATAGAATACATATATCTAGACCTATATTTCAATTTGTTGATCAAAATAAAACGATATTGAAACAACAACAGAGAAATTTTGAGCAAATATTTTCTAATCAAATATTTTGTAGCTAAAACCTTTCCCATCGTCAATCCTTTGACAAATGAATGGCAAAGTCGTAGGCCTATTATCTTTCTTTATATAAACATTAAATCTGGTAATGGACTCATAATCTAGCTGTGTAAATTATGTTATATATCTGGCTTAGAACTGTAACAATTCTGTTTAGCCGTCTAGAGTAAGTTTTCATAACCCCGATTGTTAAATGGAATAACCAAACCTAATTCTGGCAGCTAATTCTATGCGTTTCAATAAGTAGCCTAATGATAACCGAGCTACACTCGTCTTAAATCTGAACGGAGTGAATGTCAGACATGCGCGCTGCATTTTACAATTATTTGAAATCCATATACCGGCGAATCAATACCCATTTCTAGCTAAAATTTATAACGAAACGGTTCAATGAAAACAGCTGGCCTTGTGGTCAAGAATATGCACGTGTGAAACTGTACAGCAGTCTTGGTCCCTTGAGCAAAGAATTTAATATAAGTTGTTCTGGTAAAATTAAACGGTTTAATCAGCTGGACGGCAGCTTAACGTGATGAAATAGTAAGTAAATATACATAATTAAGATAATCAAATTTTTAAATCATGTCTGTCTAAAGCGGTCATACACAATCCATTTCAGAGTGACATTAGATCAGCACGACCAGTCATGAAGTAGGCTTATGGCAAATATAACGGACTCTTCAACTTAATTGCGTTAAACCAAAAGTATCAAAATAGCTGGGATTGTACAGTATATGAATAGCTGTTTTCAAGTTGGCACATTTAAAAAAAAAAAAACAAACATATGATAGTCTCTTCACTGGGTTAGCATTTATCTTTACCTTCTGTCGACCTGTGTGCTATTGAAAAAAACTGCTAATCTATAATGATCGCGCAAAAATGGAGTCATCAGGTGATGAAGCATCACATCGCCCACGGCCTCTCAGTTTGTCAACAGAAGTTGTGGCACAAACCCTCCCCGGCCAGTCAACAAGACATCCACCACGTCAAGGGCTGTTTCTTACAAGTTGCTTGTACAACTCATTGTTCATTCATCAACTTCTCTCTTCATAAATGCAGCATGATTGACGATTATTCATTTTTATGCATGTATGGAATCAGTCACCCAGAATATGTAGAAATGACCCTGTGTTTTCCAGATTTTTACGGTGAATATACTCTACACCGGTATTCTAAACATACATAAGTTATTATAGCATTCCCTCTGACAAGAAGCATGTTATCTGCCATGCTTGATATGTTCCACACGTTGGTCTTGCAGTACTTTAAGTTGATCTCTTGCTGATTCATATGATCATGTGCAGCAAAGACGCCGGCGTGAACGAAACTGCGTCTATTGCATTGTGTAACATATAGGCAAACCGGCTTGCCTGAGCGATCCTGGATATAGAAATCTATAAATAGCTCATCTGACTCAGAGGGAAAACGTAACAAGTGCCTCTGGTGAAACGCGGCATTCAGCGAACGACAGTAAGACACAATGCACGCCTCACAAAGCACGGGGATCTAACAAAACAGCGTCAGTGAAAGGGGCTGCGGAATGTGGGAGTGAGAGACGGAGCTGTAGATAAGAGATGGAGATAAACCGAACATACATAACATAGAAAATCATTATTTAAATAATAAAAAAAAACCTGCGATGAGGAGAGTTGGGAAGGGAATTCTCCGCCCTCCTGAATCGGCACCTGGGGGGGGGGGGTGGGGGGGTAAGGTGTGGTCCTTTTAAGATGGAAGTGATTTCTACTCTCAGCGCCACTGTGGATTGACTCAACTACCACTGACCCGATTTTCTTTTTGTGGCACACCTCCACCAAATACCCACACGCTTCACCTTCATAAAACAGAGCGCCAGATTCAGTTACCGGCCACTGAAGGATACGTGTGTTTTATTATTTATTTATTTATTTATTTACTTACACTACACTAAAAAGGCTAGAGAAACCGCAACACGTGCAACGGAAAAGTGCAGATCTGTAATCATGCAGACAGCAAAGGAGAAAGTAACCTGGGGAGCTGAATGACCCATTTTTGCACGTTTACACTCACCAGGCGCATCTAAGTTATCAACAACGGTGGCGGGGGGGCAGGACACTCACAACACACTGATGTTGCTGGGGCTCCGTGTCAGCTGGTGGTGGGTGGGCAGCCTTTGCGTGGGGGCTTGACATAAGGGATGCATCATCTCACACCATGAAAGAGGGCAACCATACACAATGACCAGATCAGTCATGTCCAACTCTAAGACTGCCTGTCATCAAAAATGCACAATACGAATAAAAACCATAACAGTATAAGATAATACACCACAGCACATGCAGATAAAAACGGACCAGTAATTCAAGTGCAGTTCCTCGTCCTTAAAATAGAAATCTTTCGGCCACCCGTCCGTCCCGAATGTTAGAGCCTATTATTCAATTTACAGACTTAGAAAACAATGATTGGCGCACAGCTTCCCCCTGATTGCCCTCCATTGATGCCACTTAAAATGGAGGATTTACTTCATTACTTTGTTATAAAGAAGCCACTTAGCCGACAGCTGGGTCTTTAAGGAAGCAAAAAGAAAGACAAAAAAAGAGAAAGACGCAGATGAGCATGCATGCGCTGATATGTGTGTTTTTGCGCTGCCTTTCTTTGCTCGCTCCATCCCCCTGGTGGCGTGGGGAGGCGGCATGGCCCAATCCCAGAGCCCGATTCAAAGGGAAAAAGCCTCTTACACATCAGGAAGTGAGAGCGCAAGACACGTCCCTCCCCTTCGCCTCCGCCGCTCCTAGTCTCATCTCGCCGGCCGCTGGCCCCGCGTCGCCCCAGGGTTCTCCGTGGGGCAGGATCTGGGAGCTGTGGCGAGCAGCGGAGCGCGTCTTGGTCGTCCCCGTCCACCTCTACCGGCGGCGTTGTCGAAAGGGACGGTCGGCGGACCCCCCGTATCCTACCGTTCGCAGCTCGGCCGCTGACGGGGGCGGCATCGGGCGAAGCGCGGCGGTGGCGACGGGGAGCGAGCGAAGCGCCCGCGAAGAGGAAGCGGACAGTGCTGCGGCAGAAGCGTTAACGGCGGGCGGCATGAGCGCCATAGCGGCGGCGGCCGCCATCCCCGACTGCGCCGAGCCCACGCCGGATGCAGGTGACCGAAATGTCTCTGACTGTCAGTTGCAAGAGATGGGTACTCGGGTGCGGATAACAGTGGCCATTCAGGCGGCTGAAGATGAGGATCCCGGGGAGGACGCGCAGACGAACCACCTGGACGTAGCTGGAGGCAGCTGCAGCGAGGACGACTTTGGAAGATCGGATAAACACGGGTAATTTAAACAATGCATAACTTTTTTTTAATATCGCAAAAATCCTCCGCAGGTTAGGTTGCCCTATTGCTTGAGCTTCAGAACTGTTTTGATCATGGTATTGAATGAGCATAACTAACCTTAGTCATGTCTATACGCTATCATTTGTGCAACTTAAAATACTCGTATTGTTAAACCTTAAGTATATGTGACACATTAAACCTCATTGATGTAAATAACCAAACGGGCTTGCTGAATTAAGTCTGCCGCCTCACCTTATACTTGTTGATTAATAGCCTTGCATCATGTCCTGCTATGCATCTTGTATTAATAGCTGACGGTACCGAAATACACTACGTGCGCTGCGTGTATTTCTGTATTATATATTTCCGATTTCTCTGTAGTGTAGACATCTCAAGCACGCAACTCATCCTTTCAGTTTCTTACCTCGAGGTCAGGGCTTTGAGTTGAATCAAGGGGGAATAAAAACCTATTTAGACAGAATGTATTCAGAGTAATTAGATTTTGCTGAGTATTTTCCCTGTACCTGAGGGGAAGTATATCATGAGTCACGTCTGGACGGATCTGACCTGAATGGTGTCGCTTTTATGAGGTATCTGCGTGGGAGTCCTCCCGACAGTCTGTGGACGAGGTTTTCCCCTTTTATACACGATTTCAAAAAGCTTAACTCTGTGGCATGCTTTCTGCTGTGACGTACGGTAATGCACTGGATCCATTTAGGCAGTTGGAGTACAGCTTCCTGGGGGGGGGGTGGTGGTGGTGAGTCATCCACTGAAGTCCAATTTAGAACTTGATTGCTTTTTGGTAGTAAACCTGTGGATGGATTCATTAGATAAATTCAAAATGAACTGCATTGCAGTTCAATAGTTTTCCAGTGTTTTGTGTATAGCACTTCATGGGTGACATTGGTGGCTGACGTAACCTTTTCATTTGGGCTTTTTCAAAGCTTTGTGGGCACAAGTGGTGGGGAGATGGAGGAGGAAGAGGAAGAGGAGGAGAGTTGGGTGCCGCCAGATGCAGAGCTGATGCAGAAGCTGGTGGCCCAGATCGAGTACTACCTGTCTGACGAGAACCTGGAACATGATGCTTTTCTGCTGAAACACGTCCGCCGTAACAAGCTGGGCTACGTCAGCGTCAAGCTGCTCACCTCCTTTAAGAAGGTACCTCCTGACAGCCACGCCCACCCTGTCATGAGACTGACCAATGGGCAAAAGCCTTAGATGACATTGGAACTTACTGCAGTCTGGTTTTGTCCCTTTACAGCAAAGGCACTTATCTTGCTACTTCTATCATAGTTACTGTCATTTTAATACTGTCTTTAGCTGTATGATTTTGTGTTTAATGCCAGCATGCAAAGCCTTAAACCTGCTGAGAAAGCCATGTGCAGTAATGGCAGAAATGAGTGCTGTGGCATTTCACGCACAGCTGTGTCCGTTGCAGCGTGAGCGAGTTGCCTAAACTCGAATTTGCAAGCAGGCGATGTTGCTGATCTTGAGCGTAGCGTCTATTTCAGGAAGCACTGCTTTCACCGAACAGGATGCTTCTGCGTTTGCATCAGTCTCCTGTTCTCTGCACGGCCTCTCGTTTCAGGTGAAGCACTTGACGCGCGACTGGCGAACGACGGCGCATGCGCTGCGGCAGTCTACGTTGCTGGAGCTCAATGAGGAGGGCCGCAAGGTGCGCCGGTGCTCCCCGGTGCCTGTGTTTGCCAGCGAGAGCCTACCCAGCCGCATGCTGCTGCTGAGTGATCTGCGGCGTTGGCCTGAACTGGGGACAGCCCTGGTGGGAGGGGAAGGGGGTGTGGCTAATGGCGAAGGAGGAGCTGAAGGGGGCGGTACCACCCAGCAGGAGCATCCAATGGAGGTTCTGCTGAGGGCCTTCGGAACTTACGGGCCCATTGCTTCTGTGCGTGTCCTGAAACCCGGCAAGGATCTAGCGCCTGACCTCAAGAAGCTGAGCGGCCGCTACACTCAGCTGGGCACGGAGGAATGTGCCATTGTGGAGTTCGAGGAGGTGGAAGCTGCTATCCGGGCTCACGAAGCGGTGGGAGGTGGCAGCCTGGGGGTGAAGGTGGTGCTGATTGGGACCAAGCCTCCAAAGAAGAAGGTGACCAAGGAACGGCAGAGGGATGAGGGCGGCGCCGCCAAGACCCGCTCCCTGAACAGCCGCGTGCGGGAGCTGCAGTACCATGGTGACGACTCGGCCTGCAGCTCCTCAGAGACGGAGAGCAACCCCACCTCGCCCCGGCTGGCCCGGAAATCACGTTCCGGCAACAAGCTGAGCCCCACAGGTGGCTCTGGTTATCAGCAGAACCACCTGAGCCCCACGGCGTCACCGCGCACCAGCCCCTGGTCCAGCCCGAGGGCCAGCCCCTGCTCCCAGCGACGCGCCCTGTGCACTAACAAATCTCCCCTGGCCGCGGAGGGCCGCCTAAGCCCCGATTCGGGACGTCGGTGGGCGGACTACTCCTCAGACAGCAGTGTGACTCCCTCCGGCAGTCCCTGGGTGCAACGGCGCCGCCAAGTGGCTTCCCAGGAGAACAGTCCATCAGGCAGTCCAATGCTAGGCCGCAAGATCCAGAACGCAGACGGGCTCCCGCCAGGGGTTCTGCGCCTTCCCCGTGGGCCTGATGGCACCCGTGGCTTCCACAGTGGCTCCATGGAGCAGCGGTGCAAGGCTGTGGCCCCCCAAACCCCAGTTGTGTAAAGTGGGAAGTGCCATACTTCTTGACCCCTCCCCCCCCTGCCCATTAACTTTGCAAAAATAACTTCTTCCTACCCCCCAGGACGATGGAATATTTTTTATTTCTTTTCTATTCCAGTATATAAAGTCTGGCAGATCTGTACCGGCATGTTTTGGTTTGTTTACATGTTGACTTGGTTTGTGACCTGTGATTTTTATATGCCATCATTGGCCCAACTGCAAGACTTTTTTTTCTTTCTTTTTTTTCCCTCCCTCTCCATCCTGGTTTCTGAGAAATCCTGACTGTTAACTCTTATTGATTGGAGCCGTTTGCTGATTCGTTGGCTTTCGTGTAAGAAAGGGACTGCAACTGGCACTGACACGCACTTTGTCAGTGTCCATCTCTAGATGGATGGCTTATCAACTGAAAGCATCAGCAAACCATTTTCCATTGACCTTTTGCAAGTTTGACTTGCTGTTTTGAACGAAATCCTTTGTCACACCAGCAGGGGAGTCTTATCCCTTGCATTTCTTTTTGTTTTAATAATTTTTTAATTGGTGTGGTTTTTTTTTTTTTGTGTAGGGCAGGAGGTGGGTGTGGCTTGTTGGTAGTTTGTAGGCTCAGAGTTGACTGAGGGGGTGTGTCATGTCTGATCTGGGCCAATGAAACGTGTATGTGTCCTCTTGTAAAAATAAATACTTTAATTGGCACCCTAAATCTTTTTGGTCATTACCAAATACTTGGATCCATCAGTATTAAAATGCCAGTGTGTGGGTCACTCTCAGAATTCATATCCATAGATCTAAATGTGTTAATTTTTCTGTAAGGTGCAAATGTGCTTATTTACAGATGAATAGCATAATCGTTAATGGAGAATACCCCTGACACACTAAAATTAACCACTGGCATTGGTTGCATGGTGAGACTATTGTGCCTTCATTGAAGTCAGTTTTGTGTGGTTTTTGCGGTTTCCCTTTGAGAAATCATTTTCTGCACATTCAGTTTAAGCAAGACCTAATTTCACTGGCTATAGACCAGGGTTTGCTAGTCTTTTCCAGAAAGGGCCATTGTAGGTTTTTACTGCATCTCCTTAAGTAGTTTTATTAAGTAGAGGACTGATTGGCTGAGGAGAGGTTATACTGGGTCCAAACAGCTGACCTAAAGGTTACCCTTAAAACATGCATACGCACTGGCTCTTTGTGGATAAGACCACCCACCCCTGCTAGACCACCCACCCCTGCTACAAACCGAAGACATCCATAGTGGGACTGGCTACTGAGCTGATGTAGCTTTAAAATTCTCTAGCATCGCCCAGATTTAACTCATGAGTCGTCTTCTACAGCTTTGCTTCATCTTCCAAATCTGCAATGCAAAATAATTCCTCACAGCACATCCCCAACAAGTAGTTTTAGCACGCCTAGGTCTGACAAACTCTGGCATTTGTCAGTGACGCAGGTAATGAACATTGAGTCAAACACAAACAGCCTCCCTTTGAACAGTGCATTGTTTGCAGCATGCTGCTTTGCAGTACCTTCAGGCACCATATGTGTACTTTTATAGAATGGAATGCATTTTTTTTTTGTCATGGTACAGGTACCAAGTACAATGGAATTCAATGTCTGCATGCCTGTATACTGGTGAGAATGAGCTTTGTCATTCAGCCAAGGGGCTGAATACTGAGAACCTTCCTGACATAGCCAGGCAGGAAGGCATAATGACCCCCCAACCTGAAAATAAGGTACTCTTCCATCACAGGCAGGAGAACATTGACATATTAAAATTTCTAAACTTTCCTAGCGCCAGATTATTAGCATATAGAGAAGGCAAAGGTAACTCAGAATCAATAAAAATCAAAGTGCGGTATAAGGAGCCAACCCACGGTGCAGTTCTGCCACAAATGCAATGGATTTGTGAGCGCCGCTGCATGTGCCTGTGTGTGTTGTTTCATGCTGCTGGTGTGAGTGTGGGAGAGGCAGTGTGAAAATCTGTCTCCAGCTCCTTAATCAGAGCATGTTTCTCTCTCGCGTTGACCCTCCCACGTCTGCGTTTGTGTGTGGAGATGGGGAACTAAGGAAATTCGACCACGCCTGTGCAGCATGCGGCAGTTTAAGCAAGAACTCAAATTCCTTCCCTCGAAGTAGAGCTTGACGTAAAAACAGCCGTTCACTACCAACTTGTTGGATCGGAAAGGTCTGTAAACAAAACTGTGAATAAGACAACCCCGTGCCCTCGATGACTAACCTATTTTGGCAGAATTGCAATAATGAGCATATAATAGCCTAAAACTACTTTCTGTCTCTAGGGCTGAAAAGCTCTTTGATATAAAACATAAAAAACTCAATCAAGGTCTTCTCTCTGTGTTAGACCCATGTGACTAAACATGTCGTGTAAAAAGAACACTACAAAGAAATATAGGACAAAATCATCTATAATATGAAAAGTATAATCAACCATTGGGAAAGGCTCAGGAACCCACCCCAGCCGCACCACGAGCATCATCAGGTCCTATTAAATCTGTCGGCACAATTTTGGTCCCCTTTCATGGTTCTGCATTAGTTTGCACACTATAAAGAGTGCTGTCTTTGCCCATTACAGAAAAGACAAGGCTTTGAAACTGACTGTCACACACGTAATCCTGCTCCCCAAAGGATTCAAAGCATGATGCCTCATGAATCCTATACTGGCTTCCTTTCTCACTTTTTTTTGTCTTATTGTTTCAATGTGTTTCAGAGTTGGAGAGAAAAGTGATATTTTAACTGGCACATCTTGGTAGTGGCGCAGTAAAAGTTCTCCATACCTAACAATTTATAGTACCTACACTGCTAATCAAAGTAATTTCCTCTCATATTCAATGGCTCTACAGATGATCCAACACAGAACATAAATTAACAAAGGTGTTGCCAAATATCATAATCAAAACAACATAATATAGTTTATAGTTTGCCAGCTCATGAAACAGAACACAAACTGTCAACTGGCCTTTTTCCAACTAGCCATTGTGTCATAGTACCTGCTGTCGTTACAAGCAGTATGATAGTTTGCGGTAAATATGTCAAATGTTAATAATAATATTGGATTGTTTTATTATTATTACTACTACAGTATTATTGATTATTAAGAAAATAAAAAATAAAATAATGAATAATAATTATTATTAATAATAATACATCCAGAAACACTAGTTCTTTAATTTTAAACCTCAAGTGCTCTGGAGAGTGACTTTCTACTTACTGGCGCCCTCTTGCGATTCGTGCAGCTAGACAGTGACTGCATTTAGCTCTGTATACAGTATTAATCTAGCTGATTAGTTTTCACCACATAATACGACCAGACTTAAAGACAATAAATCCAAATCTTTGAAGAATAAATAACGAATGTGTGATCAGTCATCCACAGCATAATCTTTTTTGGGGCGATAATTGATTTTTAACACTGCAGTTACATAACATTATCTACTAAACCTACTCAATCCAAATACATTTGTATACTTTAGTGCCTCGTTCCTGAGCACATATTTCTACAGTACAATTTAAATATTTCAGGGTAATAAAAATGATTTACAATACTGTCTCACATCTATTTGGGCGCTGCCAAACTAATCAACAGCAAAATGCCCTCAATCATAGCAGCACCACGAACCAAACCACGACTACCATCGACGCCTACATTTCTCCAATCTTCTATAACACATGCAAATTTGATGGCCTGTAGCGATTTTTACATCGCTAGGGCATGCAGGGGTCATGTTAAACCAACAGGGGAACATTTAGTGGTATATCTACAGGGCAAACCTTGTGTTTTTCCAACATCACAAACATTTTAAACGTTGGACTGAAGGTGAGGGCCTCCACTGCTTCTGGCCAGGAGTCCCCACTGCGTACACAGGCTTTAAGGTCCTCCCCCAATATTTCTGCTCAGTTATGGAGGTCACCAGATCGTTTTCACGCTTTATTTATAATTTGCACAGAGAATATTTTCCTGAAATGGATTAACAAACCGGGAGGAAGTTCCAGTGCAAAGGTAAAGCATTTGGTACAGTAGTATTACTATGCATAACCCCAACCGGTTGTTGTCCACTGTAATTAGTCGAAAACGTATGCAAATGTTCATTAGAGAAACAGTCCTGGGGTACACACAAAGTTCTTTGCTTAAGTGATGAGAAGCTATTTGAAGCTGCTCTAGAAATTCACCTCGGCAAGGTCACATTCCCCACATAACTGCTAAATTAAGTCATAAAAGCTACACAGATTTTTTCCAGTGATTTCTGGCTAAACTTCTAATTCAAAACAAACACTCAAACACTATAGTTATTTTGACCAAAATGCACCGTTTAAAAATAAATTAAGATCAAAAAACATGATGAAGTACTGGGAGGGGAATCAAATTTAATTGAGTTTCTCCAGATAAAAATCAACATTGGGTAGTTGCTTTGATAAACACCACTTTACTGACACGTGGCTTTTTACCAATGTATGAATGGAGAATAAGCACAGACAGCTTCATGGCCAAAAAGAGAGACAACGTTAAAAGGAAACAGGCAAATAAACAGGAAAAACATAAGTTAAATTCTGTACATTAGACTTCCCAGAAGTCTTTTTAACACGAGTAGAAAAACTCAAAATGTTCATTTCCAGTACTTTTATATATAAAGCTGAGATCTTGAGGAAAACACAGTTACTAAGTCATGCACTGGACAACAGACTCAATAACACATTTATCCTTCTTTGCTATCATTCCACTAAATTTTACACAGATGCTTGTAAATCACATCAAAGATTGTTGCACTTCCAAAAACTGAACCGTGAGAAGCGTAACGCCACAACCATTATGTGTTAGAAAATGGGCTGCTTGGCTGGAAGGTCCAAAACGGTCTTCGCCAAATACCTTGATGTGGGTAAATTAACCAACTAGCAAAATAAAAAGAAGAGCATTTTTTGCCCATAACAGTCTGAAGAACCATCCTGTTGTCTCAAATCCCAGAGAGGACTGTGACTAACAACTCCACGGGGCAAAAACTGCATCTCGTATCCAAGATTTCCATTTTGAGTGCTTCCAGCTGCCAACTTGGATATCTCCTGTCCACCGCCCACCCTTCCATGGATCTAGTGCAGTTCAGCCATCTTCGGTGCTCATTTTCAGGGACTCCACACGCCATGCACACCATGTCACAAACAGCCCACCTCCTGCTACCTCCGTCACCCCCACCCAAGCTAGTGACTCCACGCACCCGGTGAAAAGGCATCCGACGATCTCCGACCCACTGATTCCGGCTAACCTCGCACCGGGGTGCTCCACCTCCTCACTCCATGGTGGGACACACACAGTGGGGAGAAAGGAAGGCATGCTGAGGAATGAGTAGGCCCAGTGTAACAGATTTCCCATAATGCCGCATTTTCCCACGGCAGATGGGACTGGAGTCTGCTGCAGTGGGAGTTTGGACAGGAAGGCGTATGTGAATGGTTGCATGTTGGTGGAGGTGATTAGAGTCCAAGAGGGTGGTGGTGGGGCTGAGGGAGTAAAACTTATATGTAGAGGGAGCCGTCCGCTGGCCCCACATATCCCACTCCAATCAGAAGTACATCTATCAAGGTCCATATCCCCAGACCACCAAAGCTAAACAGCTTTCCAAGGCCCTCCCGCCACTGACCCAGGTAGAAGCGGTCCGCCCCAAATCCACCCAATGTGATGCTGCAGGAAAGCAGAACGGGAAAAGTCTAGTTAAGCACTACTCTCTCAGCCCATGATGGTTACATTTTTGCTGTTTTGCAGACATTTATGAAAGAAGCCTTTTTTTCCCCTGGAGCAATTCCCATTATAAACCAAACTGAGGGACATGAGGCTCCATTCTGATGGGCTCTATAAGCGAGAAAAAGAAACACGGATGGCCACCTAGGACTCAGCATCCATGTGCTGACTTCAGAGAAATTCATTCAGTAAATCTAAAATAAGTAACAATGTTACCCAGTTACACGACAGGATATTTCACAGTAGAAACTCAGGTTATTCAATTCTGACTATTCTGTCCCTACCTTTAATCCCTATGATCCTTGCTTTATTTATGATGGGACTGATAAGTTTAAGTGCTGCTATAAACATTTACTTCCTTGAAAAACAATGCAAATAAACGGACTGGAATAAAAATGTGGGGCAGGTACCTGAGTGCCAGCGCAGTGGACCACTTGTATCCTCCTGTCCAGTTGCAGAACAATCGTTTTGAAAACTCCCTATTCCCTGCAAAGTGACAATCGTGTGATTAACAAAGCTAAAATCGCCACAACGATTACAGGAAGCTGTAAGCAACTGATGCGAGAGTGTTTTGACACATGAAGTAGCCACAATGCCTATTTCATTTTACCCAAAAAGTATAAATGGACCAAGGACAAGCGAGTATGACGCATGATCACTAAATTGAAAGATGTCTCAAATGGGGTTTCAGGTAAAAACCTGTAAGCTGTCCAGTATATTCCGAGCAAGACAAAAATACCATCATTAGCACTACTACAAATTACTAGTACGATACACAATCATTTTGGATGAGACACAGATACACTGCCAGTCAAGTTTTTATAAAAACAGATTTTCTACATGTGCATGTTATTCACTTAATATTTACTAAAAATGCACTCAATATTCTTTGCTAACAAATAAATTTACAGTATGTTCACCATTTTCTTTATTACCAAGAAAATGCTACATCTTTGATTAATCAAAGTGACCTGCTTTAGCAGTTATAACAGAAAAAATGTATGGCATTCTTTCTACAATGGATATTAAATAGTGCTGTTTCATGAGGTGAAACAGGTAACTAGTGCATTTTACATTTTCAAAGAGCAGGCTAGAATTTCAATATGCCATCACCACACAACCAGTTAACAGGATGCGAGACATACTCCATCCATATTATAAAGGAAACTTGTTTTATTTGACTTTTGACTGTTTTAATTTATTGTTTTTCACTCAACTTTGCAATGCTTAAGAATAAAAAAATCTGCAGTTTATAAAATAAATGGAAAAGTGGTAAAAACAAGACATATGTATTATTGCCCTGTGTGTGGTTTAATTACCAGGAATCCCCACCCATGTGACTCGCAGTGTCGGGACTGACCTATACAGTGTACGTGCTCCAGGACTGTGCAGGTGGCTATGTAGCGCTTGCGGGGACAGGACACAGTCATGCAGTTGTTGGAGTTGGAGCAACGGTATTGGGAGGGGTCCAGCTGCCAGCAGAACTGGCAAGTGAAGTTCAGGTTGAAGTTGGTCTGCAGCTGGCCTGATTCCCCCTGGAAGCAGAACGTGGCACTTCAAGATAAAAAAAAAAAAAAATCACCGAGCAGGGGGGTCCCTTGAAAATTCGCCACACGAAAATGCATCACTCCTACTTTTCTTGATATTTGTTAGAAATGTCATAATTACTGTGGTCAGGATCGATGGAAAAAAAATGTAAGTGTTGCAAAAAATATTTTATTCTAAATTATTGGCCAAGACAAAATTCATTCTGGCTACAGCCATAAATTAGATACAGGCCACACTCACCAGGCAGTGGACACCACTCTTTGCAGTGCAGGAGAAAGACGCTGGCTTGCCATAAGTGCAGTTTGTGTGGTAGGTGCAGTTGACACAATCTGGAGGCAACTTACTGCACAGACCCCTGCTTGGGCACTTGAACATGTAACTAGTAGCAGGGGTAGTTGCTGGAGGAAGAAAAATAGTGTGTCATTCATAATACATACATATATACATATACATATATATATATATACATATATATATATATATATACACATATATATATATATATACATATATATATATATACATATATATATATATATACACATACATATATATATATATATATATATACACATACATATATACAT
>JAABNX020000008.1:13307385-13318246 GCA_015163995.2 Mormyrus lacerda
GGGACTGAGCAGGAGCAGCACTACCGAGGATCTGAAAGCGACGCTGCTCTCGAATGTGTGGGTGTCTGTTAAGGGGATAATCCTGTCTCCATCGCCTTCCTCCCGAGCAGGCGAGGCTGCGCTTGCAGAAGCTTCTTAGCTCAAGCGCCTTTCAGCTGCCCCCCCCCCCCCGAGATTAAACTGCGGGATTTAACCATCACTCAATGGACCTTCAGCATTAGCCAAATTGCACACCCCAGCGACATTGGCCCTGTCATAATTATCATAACCGTTAAATAAAATTTCTCTTAATAGGCACAGACCAGGCTGTGTTTTTTTTGACTGTGACGAACACTTTTCCTGTGAGGGTTAATGTGCGCAGGTGGGTGCGAAGGCACCCCAAGAAAGTGCATCGCCAGTGAAGTACAGCTCGTAGACTCATGTGAGGCCCTGCCTAATTCACACCTTCAGCCTCCCCATGATGGAAGTCTGCTAAGGTTAATATTATATAATATTTTTACATTAATGAGAAGGTTATGTAGAAAAATTCATCCTTGTATAAAAACCTTTTTTGACAATTTAGGTAAAATACCTTGTTCAAAGGTACAACAGAAATTCCCCAGAACTACCTGGTTTCAAGGCCGTGTGCTTAACCGCCATGCTTGCTGTTGTTCATCATCTTCATGTTTTGCTTAGAGTAATACGGGATACTGTCCCAGGGATTAACAGTGACCAGCAAGGGTGACTCGAATAGGACTAAGAGTGCTGCTGCACACGTCTTCGGCCAGCGTTGACTCCCAGTGTTAAGGAAAAGCAGGCTGGCACACCCCCTGCTGCCCGGTGACTGTAACCAAGTGTTGCTGTCAGCTGAATGGAACTGGCAAAAGTTTCAGTCAGGAATAGGCAGTGTGAGGGAAAAAGAGGTTACAAAAATAATTACTCCGCCAAAAGTTTGTTACAAGAAAGACCCTCTGTTTATGCAGCAAAAGCTCAGATAACCAGAGATTCGCCCTGAAGCCAATAATCCAATGGCAGCCAGACTTAACGATCCTGCTACACCCTGTATCCCCAGCTTCTTCAGTTCCATCACCCCAGAACTTAAAGTGCATTACTGTCCATACTATGTAGGTGAAAATTTAACCTCGCATCTTTTTTTTTCCATAGCAGACTATGAATTTTGGTCTTTGTGCCAGCAGGGGGCAGTATGGAGTCTGTTGTACACTCGCGGACTGACAGCGAGCCGTCATCCAATCAGCACATAGCTGGTCTTTCTTCAGGAGCCTGTTATTACACCTCTGGCTTCACACTATAGCTACCCAGTATGTTAAAGGAGCATGCAGCTGAGTGTAGCTCAGCGCCCCGCTGATCAGATTAGCGGTGCCGCGACCGTCGGCCGGCATACCCAAAGCCATTAGCGCGGGCTCGTGTTTGATGATACCCACCATTTCTGGGACTGGACATGTCTAGAGAAGGAGATATACAGTTGTCGTGTCATTTAAAGAGGGACTTCCAGGGTTTGGCGGGGTGGACGTTGGTGGTGAGTGTGGGGGCACAACAACACACGGAAAATAACACCTCTGGAATTAAAGTCGAAAACAGAGAAAAATTCTTTTTTGACCTCTGTGCTTAATCATTGTGTATTAAAGACTTGTGTTTTTAGCTTTCCGCCTCAGTAAGGTACACAGTAGCTTGTTGTTCATCCACCCACCCATTCATTTTCTGATACCGCTTATCCTGTTCAGGGTCAAGTGGGATCCAGAACCTATCCTGGAGGCTACGGGCGCAAGGCAGGGAACAACCCAGGATGGGGCACCGACCCATCGCAAGGTGCAGCTTGCTGTCTTAACTAGAAATTCAGTGTTAGATAATAGAGCAGTTTATTAACCAGCTGTTTACCTTCTCTAGAAGTAAAATCTGGACAATATAAAAAGCAGGGCAGGTCACCTCGCCCTTTCAGTGAAGGTCACAGGCGTCACAGCCTGCTCCGTAGATCCCTTGAGTGCATCATGTAATTACACTTCAGCCTTTCTTATCTAAACCAGTTTTTCAAATTGGGATAGACTGGTATGTATAAGTACAATGGAGGGTTATGTAAATGACAGATCAAAAAGGTTCTTCAAGAAAACTCTTTTCTCGGTCGGTGTTATTTTAGGACAGTAACGCACAATTGCCAGTGTTAATTTAACAAAGAACCGAATTGCATAGCACCCTCCGTTAAATGAAACCGTTTTTTCTCATTGTCGTGCCTCTTACAAAACGTGGTCGGTTCAAAAGAAATATATGTTTGAAACCGCAATTTACTCCACATCTTAGACCCATTGCGTGATAATGAGCGAGGCTTCATTTCTCATAACCTTGGATTTCACTGCAAAGAATCAGATCAAATTTGTTTCAGTTTGAGCCAAAAATATTACATTGCGGTCTTAAATTGTTTCAACAATTCAAGCTGTAGGATAGCGGGAAAGAATTAGAAAATATTAGTTATTTCAATTGGGTTTAACTAATGAATTATCGTGGGAAAAAAATGAAAACAATATTAAAGTCACAGATTTCCAAACTTAAGTGAAAATGAAGTGATACAGGTTGCCTCCTTAATTGCATCTGTCCTTACGTAGGCTATATTAATTGAAATCAGTATTGAAAACAATAATAGACTAACTAACAACGAAACAGACTAAAATGCAAACGAAGAATAAGAGATATATCGGACTGGAAACCATCCTGTGCGCACAGCAGCTGGTTTAAGTGAAGGCGGTGGATATACTGGGATGGAGAGACTGGGGCACCGGGGCAGATCGCAGCGGGACTCGGGAATTAACGCACCACATGCCTGAAAATGCATCCACAGAACAGCTTCGGAGCCCCCCAGTACGCGTAAAACACATCGCATCTCAGATAAGTAACTAGCTGCGTCCTTACTTTTCCTCGAGCAGCTGCTGCTGGTACTGCTCATACTCCTCTTCGGTCATCCCTTTAGAACCGGCTTCGGATTTCTCACCGTCCGATTTGTCGTCCCCCAAAGTGCCGGTCAGGTTCTTCAGCTGTCCCCCCACCATGTGCTTCACCATGAAAGCCATCGCCCCGCCGTCGAAGAGCGCTCGGCTCCAAGATCTGAAACGAGTCCTTCTTGGTACCGCAACTGTGAAAGTTGTGTTAATTCAAAAGGTGATTATTTTTGGAGTTTAAACAAACGTACAGAATATACTGCTCCCCAAAATAAACCTATCCGTCCTGTAAAACAGGCGAGCGCTTCTAAACGCGAATTAACGGACAGCTCTTGTAGATTGAGAGGTCACGTAATAGACTGGATTCCGGCGCTACAGAGACGAGTCAACAAGTTTCTTTCTCTTTCTACAGCAAGTCCCGTTTGTCTTTTCTCAGCCACACATCCCGCCGGATCAAGCTATCGTCTGTGTGACGCCAGCCGCACGCACGGCATCCCGTGACTCGCCTCCTGATTACAACTTGCCGTGGATGCAGATCAGCATCTCCCGCATCCGAAAAGGAACCGAAGCGGAGACAGGCACACGTGACGTGCCAGCGTGTGTCCCCGCCATACATCCATCTCTCTGGGACCGGAGCGCAACTGGATAGTACGGGGATTTGAGTCCACATCTGTTCAATAAAGACGCTTTATAATTTCATGACAAAGAAAAGCAATCTAAACCAATTATAATTTTCACCTATACACTTGGGGGGAGTGGGTTCGGCATTGGCCCACTTTAACACTGCACCTGAATAAAACTGACTGGTCAGTGTAGTGTTAAGAAGTACTGGTTCTGGATCAGGTTGTTACGAGCGGTTGTCTGCTGTTCAGATGGAACATTCCTGCGGGCAACGCAGTGTGTAATTGCATTAGCGGGGAAAGTCTGCGGAAACCTCAGCAAACATTCGCCAGCGCACCTCCACACACCACAGCGTGTGGAGCCTTTCTGCCCCCCTCCACAGCCCGGCTGCGACCAGCCTTCTGCCTGCTCATGTTTGTTTGTGGTTTCCTCTCATTTAGTCGTACAGGATTTCACAAGGATTTAAACATGTTGACCCTATTAAATCACACATAACTCATCAGCGAAAGGGGGCATTTGCGCAAAAATTCGTGTCAGACCAAAATACGCAAAATGCATGAATAAAAATGGAGCAGAGACGATCGATATGGCTTGCATTATCATAGCAACCGTGACCAAGCTTGTCCCATTTAACAAAGAATGAAGAAGCTGAGGTGTCAACGTGCTGAGTGAGGTTATTTCGTTACCTTCAAGCACATTAAAAATTCGACGTAAATTGAATTTCGGCTTCATGGGTGATGAGAATAATGAAAATTATATCTGCGAGACGCGAGAAATGAAAGCACCCGGGGAAACATATGCCGTCACATAAAGCCTCGACCTCAAAGACCAGCCTGCGGATTAAAGCGGGGCATGTCTGCTTTCCGTTTTTTTAAGATCGACGAGGCAGAGACCGCCACTCGTGACGTGTCAGTATTCCCCCCCGCAGCTGCGTATTATGGCGACAGGCCTGTCACCGACGACAGTATAAACGATCACGTGGTATAAGTACATACTTAATGTATACATTTGAGTAGGACTGTTTATAATCATGTATAATAATAAGGGACGCAGGTTGTTTTGTTCCCTGCATCCGCCCATTTTCCAGTGCTGGGTCACAGCGAACCCGGAGCCCAGGCTATACAGGGCACGATGCAAGCACCAGAATAAAACTCCGCTCGCTGGCACGGTGGAATGGGAACGGTGGAATTAGTTGTCTTCTGCTCATAACGAATGGTGCTGTGAGTGAACTAGTAACTGCATTTGCATAGAAGTTTAATAATTATTTTTAAGTATCACGATTTGTAAAGGTGGGAGAAATCAACAAGTAGCTCACCTTGGGACAAGCATCTTAAATTATTCAATAAGATAAATAGTCCATCTGCACCACCATGCACGCTGTAGTGGTAATACCTATGTGTGGGTTAGTCCCCCCCCCAGACCTGCACCCAGACAGACATAATTGCACTATGCTGCCTGTACACATATTCTTCAAAAATCTAAACATGGAACACAATTCAAATACAGCATCAGAAACTGGAACGGAGGTCAACCTCAAGACCCCACGAACACTGCCAGTGTTTAAAATTACACATCCAAGCTGCTTATGGAAGGAATATGGCTTTAAGGCATAGGGGATGTCAATTTCTCATTCAAATACCTGACTGCACTTTGATTTATGCAGAGTCCAGTCACTGACATCAAAACACTGCATTGTTTTATTTAAAACCATCCATCCATCCATCCACGCATCTATTGTCCAACCACTTATCATTCCTGGGGGAGTGGGGGGGGGGGCTTGGAAAATATTATTAGGTGCAAGGCAAGGGTACAGCATGCCTGTCTAATGTAGGTTGCTCACACACTCACTCAGACACACACACACACACACACACAGGTTTGTAATTATACCTTTGTGGGGACTCTCTGTTCATTTCTATGGGTAAACCCCTAATCCCAACATGATGACCTTAACCCCCCCCAAGCAAACCAAGCAAAATAGACCTTTTGCATTCTTAGTATTTTATTGCATTCACAGATCTTTGTGAGGACTTGAAAAATGGTCCCCAAAACGTTAAAATAACAGATTTTTATTATATTGCAGGGCACATTAAGTCCCCACCATGTAAAGTAAACATAATCCCCACATAGACAATCACAAGCAATTCAGACACACCAGTTAGCCTAACTGCATGCTTTTAGACTGTGGGAGGAAGCCCACATGATCCAGGAAGAGCATGAGCAGTGCCACCCCCCCTCAAACCAGTGTTATTTATATAGGGATTGGCAGTAAAACAAACCACTGCATTTTAAGTGCTAATTTATCATGCTAACAGCATGCCATTCTGTGACATTTTCACCCTGCAGAGATGCTGTAAAAAGGTAGTAGGGGAGACAGGATGATTCCAAGGGCCCCTGATTGATAGGCCCCTGAAAAGATCTGGAATATTATTTGATTGGCCTGGATTTTAGCAGTCTAGCAGCGCTCCTACCTGCAGAGATACCAATCTGCTATAGCTGGGGGTTCAGGAAGGGGTGATTCTCATGTTGTCCTGTACGCAGGAAGCAGGAGTCAGGAATTCAGGGCAGTGCAGGGAGCCTGGCCTGCGATTGGCAGAGCTCAGTGACTCGGCAGCCGGTTGGTCAGCAGTTAATGGTTAGCAGACACTGCTCTATCACCACGGGTCGGTGAAGCCACCTGGATACTGCCTCATCATCTGGAAGCCTCAGCCCAGACCCGGTCTCTCACCACCTCGCAGCGCCCAAGTTGTGACAGTGGTATTGGGGTAGTCCCCTGCTGGGCAGTCTGACCACTGGGGCGGGAAGGGTGTCGGCGATAAGCAAAATTTGTCAGTTGGGGTGATCGGCAATCGTAGAGGGTGTCAACCGAGGGGGTGCGGTGCTGAGTCTTGTCAGGTGGTCATTTCAGTGGGACCCCCCCAGGCATATTTTGCAAATAATTTCAAGTGAAATGTAGGAGGTGCAATGATGAGCGTTTCCTCTGATTGGCCAGATCAGTGACTCGGACACCACAGCGCCCCCTTGTGTCACTCTCTCTCAGAGCAGACAGGTCAGCAGCTGGAATCAGTGGAAAGGGCGTCTCCAAATTCAGCAGAGCGCACATGGCTTTTCTTCAGGCGGAGCGGAGTTACATAATGGGGGCGGGAGGGTCTGGTTTGCGCCAGCTCCGGGGTCACCCCGCCTCTGCCCCTCCCGCTCCGATATTTACCGAGGCCTGGGCAAATTCGTGAAGTACAAAGGGATATTGCTGGCCATAATTAAATGGAATTTGATAACCGGAAAATGCTCTTGCAGCTGAGTGACCGCAGACAATGGGGGGGAGGCCTGAAGCAAAAAAGGGCGATGGGGGGGGACTTATTCACTCAGGGTCACAGCCCGGGTCACAAGGCTTGGTAAACGAGCCGGAGGAACATTAATATACAGGGGCTGAGTGTTTCCAGCACATCGTGAAACGTCCTGGCGTCCATAATCCGCCGAGTCGGAGATGTATGAGCGCAGAAAAGCCGGTCGTGTCTGGAGGCAGCTTCTGGAGAGAGACGCGATTCTCTTAGGACCAGATACCCGCCCATTATCCGAGCTGCAGAGGTCCTTCACATTATACAACAGCAGCGTCTTTTCCCCATTAATTTGAGTCTGTCATCTGGCGCTGTCCGCGAGCCAAGTCCAGAGTGCCACCCCCCCCCCGCTGCCACCGAGCGGCAGACACCCACACGGCCCAACGCGGCAAGTGCGTCTTTTCACATGGGGGCGGTGTGACGTACAGACCCCCGTTTCGACACCTCTACCGTGAATGTGACCTCCTGTCAGCCCTTCAGAACACGACGCAAAACGACTCGCCAGCGACTCGCCAGCGACTCGCCAGCGAAAACATGGGCTGACAAACAGGGGTGTCGATTCCAGACCTTCAGGAAAGAAACCCAAATAAACTGTCTGGTGTTGTGAATTAGCCGGGAATCCCTCACGCGATTACACATCGCGGATCTTCATCAAGCTACTGTCTGAGAGCGAAAACGCTCTCAGACCATTTTATGGCATTGCATGATGCCCAATTTCATGGGATTATTCCACGCCATATTTAGGTTTCTGGGGAATTCAGAGATTATTTTAAAAAAGTGAACAAGAAAGAGAGAAGCTACATGACAGCTGATGCTTTCAAGTGAACATTAACAGAGGAACTGCTAAGAGCGGGGGGCCCAGCCCATGGCGCTCCTGAGGGCCCAGCCCATGGCCCCAGGGCGCTCCTGAGGGCCCAGCCCATGGCCCCAGCAAAGAGATCATTCATCTGAAACATTTGTCCAAAGCAACTTATAGCAGAAAGAGGAGGATTGCAATTTTATGCATGTTGTCAAGGATTCAAACCCACGACCTTTGCAGCGTCAGCACAACATGCTACTCGATGAGCTACAGGATCAGAGCCTCTAACCAACCTGTGTGAGAGAGGCCAGAGGCCACTCGCTGACATTAATGTAGGAGAAGCAGATACATGACGGACCACCTAGCTGAACCACCCCCCGCAGCTCTACAGTACATGGGGCCAATTGGAGGCTTCCATCCTCGTTACTGCACACTGAGGCACTAGATCTGAGCTACTTCACTACCCAGCTGGGCAGCGCAGACGACACAAGTCTGACTTAAGCGTTCACACTAATACAGACATCCCCACCCTTTTCCTGTGCAATTTGAATTTTATGCACATTTCAAATTATACATTAGGAAACGTATGGAGACATCATGCTGCAGATCAGAAGTTAAACTGGAACCTGCAGGAAATGGTGAAGCTATTCCCGCGGACTTCTGCGTCGGCTTGCAAAAATGCGACCCTAAGAAGGGGCCGGGATGTGAGCGCTAGCGGCTAATCATAAATGATCAAAGCGAAGAGCAAAGAGAAGGCAGACAAAGCGAATGGAAGGAGACACAAAACCTTCAGCTTACAACAGGCCTGAAAATAGCACTGACACATTATCTTGGCAAGTGCTTAAGCCAGATTCACACGTGGATATTTTTTTCCGGGAGCAACTATGAAGGCAGGATGGCAGTTGCCAGGCCCCCGGCTGTATAGTTCTCGCTTTTTCTCCGTCCCTCTGTCTGTAGGAGGAACCAGATCTCCGCCCCTTTCCAATCACCCGCCGCCCTGAAGGCCCGCCGCGGGACCCTCGCCGGCCGGGGAGGCCCGACTCGTCCGTGACTGACGGCTGTCAGGGTCGACGGTGTCACTGCAGACCCAAACCCTGCTTCCCTGCCCACGTCTTCACAGGAAGCAGAAGGCTTCACACCCTGACCATTCTCTCTCCAGGTACTGCAGCTTTCACACTGTTCACAGCGGCACTTGGAAGGGGAGGCGGAATTGCTAAAAGTAGGGAAACAGTGTTCAGGTGGAAGGTAAATCATCTCATCAGTGTTTTACTCCTACATATTATCCAACTGCAGCGATGGCAATCATTATCATTAGTTATGTTAATCCCAAGCCAACTTCAGGCATCCCGGCCCCATATGAGCAGCCCATTGTGACCATTTTAAAGAGCATTCTTTCTAAAAGCTGCATGCGTGGCTGAGCGAGCTAAAGGTTGGAGCCACCATGAGTCACGAGATGTCTGTAGCCCCTGGGCTGGCGGCCATGCCCTACCGGCTCGTGTCTTCTCTCTCAGGGCAGAAGTCAGGGGCCCCAGCCTATCGCAAGCAATCAGATACACATCGAGTGACCCCTGACCCCTGTTCTGTCACACATGCTGCCTTTAGCCATGGCCGTGGGTGGAGCCTGGCGAGGTATTTAGGACACATGGATTTCACGAGAATCCGGATGCGTCCCGGCAGGCGAGGGGTCACCGCAGGTGAACGGGGAAGCACTGGGTCCAAAGACACGTGCACATTGAGTGTTTACCCCCGGGACCCGTGTGCGTCCTTCAGTGCGCCTCGATGACTTTTCCGCTCAGCGCTGATCAAATGACCCAGATGCCATGAGCAGACAGAGACCCAGGGCAAACCGCCCCCCTCCCCCAAGACCACTAGGTTCAGGTGTACTGTGGGCTTCAGGGGAGTCAACCTCCTCAGGGAGTAGAGTAGAGGTGGAGGTGGTGTGGAGGAACAAAAACTGGGGGGGGTCACGCATCCCTGAAAATACATCTTATTATTATAACATGACATCTCACAATGGAACCCTGTTAACTGCACTGCCAGGCTGCATCTGAACACATTAAAAAGATCCCGCATGGACGGCTCCCCCTTATGGGCTCCAGGCTCAGCAATTGGCACGTGTGTGTGTGTGTGTGTGTGTGTGTGTGTGTGTGCGCGCAAAATGCGAGTAACGATGAAACAATATTGGGCCGTATAATTAATGCAGCTTAACAGCGGCCCGCTGTTAGACCCTACAGGAGGACGGCCTGGCTTTCAGCAAGGCCGTCCCCATAACCACTTCGCCATCTGCTGTCAGCATGGAGCAAGTACATGGTATGCTACAGATCTTGGGGCAAGGAAGGCACACCCAGTCTTTGTGGGGGAGATGTCGCTCCAAAAGGCCCTGGGGCACCATGGGTCTGGTTGCGGAGGGGGGGGGGGATCTCGGGTGGCACCGTACAGGGCTGCCCATTAGAGGTCAGCAGCGTGGAGCCTCGGGTCTTAAAGGGCGGAGAGAAGGAAAACAAGCCCTGACAGCTGTCATAGGAAATAACCAACCACCGCCCCTCCCCAAATCCTTGTCTGTAGCAACCTTGATATTTCACAAATTCAAGCCTAACAATTTAGCCAGCACCTTTCACCCCTCCCTCCCCCCTATTGCCCGGGCTAGCTGTTCGGCTATTTAAAGATCCCAGAACCATCGCATGGTAACGTCACAGACCTGGGGGAGTTTTTGTCAGAATTCCTGGCTCCTCCCCCCTCCCCCCCCCTTTCCTCCTCTGTCTCCGACTCTCGATGCTGAAGCCCAGGCAGGTCATTTGAAGTCGTGCTGGGCGATGAAATTGAAATGGGGAAAAAATCAAGTTGATTCTTGTTAGGAGATGTTCTGCTGTTCTATTCTCAGAACGTATCCTGAGCTTTGGCCATGACTGTCAATCTGGCACCTTAACTGAATAAAAACAGCAGCTCTGTTTTTTTTTTTTTTTTTCCTCTCGCCACCTTGCCGGGTTTTAATTTAAAGCCCGCTAAGGAACATTCGTGCCACGTCGTGCGGAGCCGCGTTTAAGCGATCAGCGCAGATCAAACCACTCTGCAGCAGATGTCGTCTGAGCGAGACGGCGCACAAACAGCTTGGGTGCTTCTCTGTCAATCACGTGTTGGGGCGGCGGGGGGGGGGGGGGGGCTAAATTGTAAAATTGTCAGGG
>JAABNX020000008.1:13339745-13352698 GCA_015163995.2 Mormyrus lacerda
GTAACATATCAAATGCCACAAAATTTGCTAGGAACTGATACTTCATAAACCCTCACCCTAAATTCAGTGTGTTTCAGTACATCGCTTGGCAAGAAAATATTGTCAGCAGTTTATAAACTGTTCCTGCTAAACGAAAGCTGGCTATTGCGGCATTTGGTGAACTCAAACCAAGCCAATATATTACTCCATAAAGAGTATTTATATAAAAAGAATTACCTTGCAGTAGTTTTGTGTAGCAGCGAGTATATACTTCCCAGCTGGAAGACCAGCCATGCTACGTTTGCTCCTTTTCCAAAGGCGGCATATACATTTTAAATGATATTTGTAAGTCTTGAAAACATGCTTTGGGAATACAGTGGTACCTTGCAACAAGAATTTAATTTGTTCCGGAAGGCTAGTCAATTTGCGATTTGGTCGAGGTCCAAGTCGAATTTCCCCGTAAGAAATAATGTAAATGAATTTAATGCTTTCCAGAACCTCAAACGATTGCCTATTTAAACTTATATACTTAACTAATAATAAGAAGCGTTAAGAATCAATATAAAATAACACACATGAAAAACCACACATAGAAAAGCAATAAACATGAAATAAACGACAGTTTAGGAGCACTTTACCTGTACTGAGGTGAGCTGATGGCACACTGGAAGTGGCAGGTGGAGAGGAGGAGGGACCGGGGGGGGGGGGAGTTGTATTGTTTGGAAGGGGAGACTCGATCTGTGCAAGTTTTAGCAAGTCTGCTTTGCTTTGTCGTGTTCCGAATTTTCGGTTGAGCTGCTGCTAGATTTTTCTCGACTGACCAGTTGGAGGTCCGATATGTTACAGCTGATCGCGTCCCGACCCATATGAGTTTTAGCAGGAACGGTCGAGTATCTAGATTTAGGTCGCGGTACAATTCGGGGAAAAAAATCAACAGACCTGTTCGATGTCCGAGTTGGTCGAGTTCAAAGCTTCTAATATATGTGGAAACTTCCCTTTCCCAGTGCAGCCAGATCGGAGTGACCTAAAGTCTGCACATCTGGGCGCTTTAATGGCTGGGACCGACTAAAGCATATGTTCAGATTTCACGTTTACCACACCTCCGAAAACCATGACAGCAACAAGAAAGTCACCCTGTCAAGCCGAACGGGCAAAATTAAAAGTTGAAATGAATGACGTCTGCGCAAAAATATGCACAAGAAGCGCACGAGAGAGAGAACGATGTTAATGAACGTGCATTTACAACAGCTGCACAGCATGCAAACCCCGTGCACTTACCCACCAGTGGTGCACAGTAAACAATAATTATTTTATATAGACGGGATATTAATGAGTGTGCATTTGAGCTGTTATCATACCTCGTCCCCCTATGCACAATCCTTTCCGCTGCTGAAAAGGGTCTGAAGGGAATTAAATGCTGCAGGGAGTCCAGCTTTTGTGTGGCGTCCGCAGGGTTTCCATCAGCACGACGATCTTGGCCAGTAACACAACGGCGTGCAACAGCAGCGAAGCGGATTTTCAGGTCGCAGAAAAGTACGTAACTACTAATCTCACTACATCTATGTAAATAAGCGGGTTAAAGGCGTAGCTGCATCTTAATACTACTTGAAGAGATGTGCTGCATAGTGCCACGGGCGCAAAGGTTAAGTGTCCGCCTTTGTCAG
Organism: Mormyrus lacerda; assembly: GCA_015163995.2. Lineage (NCBI taxonomy): Eukaryota > Metazoa > Chordata > Actinopteri > Osteoglossiformes > Mormyridae > Mormyrus > Mormyrus lacerda. Next base: position 13,341,389 of record JAABNX020000008.1, read on the forward strand.
CCGGACTTTGTATCGCAACGCTCCGAATCGTTATTAGGTGCTTTTGCTAAAATCATTTGCTGGAAGAACAATAAGTAAAGTTAAAAAACAGGACGAGAGATTTAGTTGCCGCTACATTACTAATCACATCGTCCAAGCACAATTAAGCGACGAGCCGATCTAGTATCCAGAGATTTTTTAACAGAGGTATGAAAATATGAGCAGCCACGATACTAGCACTGGTCCGGCCGAGGAATACCAGCTCGCGGCCTCCAAAAGGAAATTCCGCCCCCCCCATTCGCCTGGCTGCACTCAGAACGCATGCGCTCTGCTCTCCTATGGAAAAACCTGGCGTCTGTGCGCCCCCCTCTGGAAAACAACAGAGCATCAGAATCTCACCCGAATTGACACTACGATGACATGCTTACATACACTTCTGCGAATTGTCAGCTAGTAGTGAAGCATTAACAACGGGAAGCGGTCTTCTGAACCCTGTCTCTGCGAGAGGATCCAGGCAGGAGAATGTGGCTTATTAATAACCTGAAAATTTGTTGTCAAGCACACTGTGATAGTTTAACCACTATCGTTAGTAGTAGTCTGCCAGCTCTGATCCAGGTAAAATGTCAGGATCAAAGATAGAACCAAGGGCTTAAAGGATAGATCGACACTTTACCTCACTGACACTGGAGAATTTCTACAAAGCAGGGTAACACTAATATATGGTCTTATTGCTAATTGTGTGCGTCCTTGCAGTTTGGACCCTGTGCTTCTTTTAAAAGCCATTTTCATTGCCTTTAGTTTGTCAACTGCGACTTACACATAGTGAGGCTGAACGGTCTCTCTGTGTTTCTCTCAGGGTTGAGGTCAGTGGCAGCACAGAACACAGTATGACAAATCTGGGCTTACAGGCTACAAGTTATTTTTAAAAACATGCTAGCACTCAGTGCCCTATCTATCGGGGAGACCAGTTAAAAGGGAAACCGTCTCATACTTCATCTTCGAGATGGGGAACACAGCGGCGGCATGAACATAATACTGACAGACAGGAAACAGTTTGTGGGTAGTGGGAAGGGGGGCGTACCAAACATCCATCCATCCCACCCTCGATCTTCATGGTCAGGGGTCGCCGGAGGAAAGCATGGAGCCTAGCCCAGGAAGCAGGGGTACACCCTGGACAGGATGCCAGTCCATCACTACTCCACACACAATCATTCACTATGGACTAAATAGATAACTAACTCAGGCGGAAGCACACATGACGGGGAGAGGATGTGAACACACACACACACACACACACACACACACACACACACACACACACAAGCAGGACTCGAACCCACAACCCTGGAGGTGTGAGGGAGTGCTACGCACGGAGCACGATATTTTTAAAAGGTGCAAGTGTTGTTCCAGCAAATATTTGACTTTATTTTTCAGTCTTAAATTACAACTCAACATGGCAGAACATGGCGTCAGTCAAGTTCAATAACACTTTACCTCAATGTATAGAAATGGCATCAGATCCACATATAATCAGTAATAATGCCGGAAAGAGGCCAAAATATATAAAAATAAAACAAAAGCTCACGGGGAGAGCTCATAGTGAATAAACAACGGAGTTACAGAGGAACAGCGGCTCACAGGCAAGAAGAGATCAGCCAACAGAGACGAAAGCAGATATCCGGACATGACAGCTCATCCACAGGCTCTGCAAACTGCTTCTGGAGATGGAGGAATGCTGGACCTCACATACTCACCTCTTCTGAAAGGAAACTTAGAGAGACCTGGGGCCGGGTGTGACGCCGCTCTCACCCCAGGCAACAGTTTGAAGTCTTACTCCCTACAGTGGTTTTGCTGGCTCTGCCCCTCCCCACAACTGGAACAGCTCACTTGGGGGGTGGGCTCAAGACACAGGAGATTGACTTCTGGGAAAAAATAAAACCTCACAGAACCTTCGGTTTGCCTTGATTCCATGCAGACCTTGCAGATCTTATGCACGCTTTTAGCAACAAATGGCTAAGAAAGCTAAGACAGATGGAAGTTACAGCTAATGTCTAGCATCTGTCTGCAGAAGAAGCTAAAGACTTAGCAGCATTAAGTCTGTTCCCTAGTAAGGCTTTAAGTATGAACTGTGCTCCTGTAGGGGAATGTAATGTGACAGCACTGTTACTACCTAATGATAAAGCCACAAATCAGTGTTTCCCAGTCCAGTTCTTGGGGACCCACAGCCGGTCCATGTTTTCGCTCCCTCCATAATCCCTGCCGACCAGTCCACATTCTTGCTCCCTCCCTGCTCCCAAAAACATGGACTGTGCGATTCCCCCGTGGACCGGACTGGGAAACACTGCCAGAGTATATGGCCCATTTTGGTGGCCAAAACAGCAGAGACCCAAACTATCCATGTGTGTTTTTACCTTATTATTATTTACCCTGATTCAAACAATGGTCCCTGGTCACCTTTGAGTCTCATGCTATTTAATGCTACATAACAGCAGAACGTTTCACGAAACAGCATCACGCATCTGCGCACGCTTTGCAGTCTCTCTTCAGTCTTTCTAAACTTTCAACCAGAAATGCAGAGGATTTGCACAAGAAAAAACTATTCTTAATCATTTTTCATACATTTGTAACAGAAACAATATCAAGAAACAAGATCTTTGGAACCTACATTAAATAATAAGAATGTCAGTAGAGCACAGTGAAACACGAATGGGCAGCTGCAATCGGAGCTTTCCTGCGGATTTAGCCAATCAAAATAGAGGCAAACACACCGGGACAGCTCCCAGTGGGCTGCATGTTTGCCAATTCCTGCTATAATGTTAACCATTTAAATCAACAGCCTTTTAAACATATTTCACCATAAAGCATACCACACACCTGAAGAGCAACTATGTTGCCACGTTTTCACCTTGAAAACATTTCAATGTGATCATCTGTGAGAAAGGCATCTTAATAAATGTACAGATAATGTACTGGGAGCAGTACCACAAAAGGAAATTGCTGGAAAAATCAACCAGCAAACTTGGGGGGGAGGTCACAGTATTCAAACCCTAGCCTTAAGGGTTAAAGAAAATAAAATACTGCGAAGTCTGAAGTCCACCAATCCATGGATGGTGGGAAGGTTCAGTTCAAGGCCGAGTCTTCCGGAGAGTTCAGGATCATGTTCTGTGCGATTAAGCAGAGGTGATTCAAACCCAAAGTCTGTAAGTCTGTATACAGAAAGGCTGGTGTTCACATGTCACAAGTGCAGTTCCACCAACGCACAGCTTCCCTACCAGGAAACAGCTCACATACTATTAGAATTTAAAGGGAAAGTATACTGGTACATGTACAGGAAGGAATCCGAATTAAACGCCCCTTTCCTTCAGATGCAGCCGTTTAATGCAGGAGTGAATGTGGCTAGATCAGGTGGCGGAGCGGAGACAGATGAGGACGAAGCGTGAGGGACCCCTGTGCCGAGAACAGCCCAGCGACACGTCTCTCTGCATGCAGACATTCCATAGCCAGCTATCGAACACACGGATGCTGATAAGTACGTCCCCATCGCTGGGGAATTAGAAGGTTTTGCCACCTTCTCAAAAAGAAACATGGATGCGTGAGTGACACTCAATGCTGGCAAGAACAACCCGAAAAGCATAATCCTCCAGACCGCCCAGGCTGCCCGGCAGCATGTAGCGAGAAAACAGGACCAAAAAAGCAGTGATAATAAACCAGTCAAGGGCATCTCAGAACCAAAAGATTCCTGCCCTGGGCAACTATCAGGAAAGCTGTAAACACGTTTGGCCGAGGGTGTGATGCTTGTTTCGTGATGGAGAGAGAGCCTGACAAAATAAAAAAAGAGCTTCATTCACGAGGGCTTTTCTCCTCATACTGTCTATCTTTAAACAGGAGACGAACAGTAGAAGACGGGCATTTGCCTTTTATCTCTCCCAAACAGCAGCTCTCCATCTTCCCAGGGGGAGGGGGGCAGGTCACATCACAGTCGTCCCTTCCCCCAGAAACAGGCACGTTCAGATGTAATCTCCACCAGGCCCAATCCCAGGCCCACGGAACCCCCGCCTGTCCCCCCCTTCCCCCCCTATGCCGGGTGAAGGGGGATAACGAATTTGCAGCCAAAGGGCGAGCGGTATGTGATGCCCACCTCAGGGAACACCTGGCGTGGCAGCCCGATGTCACACAGATAGACGCGTCCGGCACTTTCCGCCAGAGGCAGCGGCAGCCCCAGTGACAGCGACCACTTGGCCTCCACGGCCTGCTCCCGGCCGCTCACAGGCGGGTCGATGCTCAGCACCGGGGCCCGGTTCTGGTTGGCCCAGTCGGCCGCAGCCCGGTACCAGGGCTGTTCCCTCAGGAAGGCATTCTCGTGGCAGTCCAAGCAATTGATGACCAGGTCCACGGGGCCGTCGGGAAGGTCTGCCAAGAGAGAAAAAGTGAGCCGTGCAGAAATCCAGAGAGTTCCAGTAGAGGGCGACATTGCATTAGACTTCAGAGTGCAGGCATAGTGATGGGCTTTCTAACACACGGTGGGAGGGGACATACTCCGAGCCAATCAGGTGAGCCTGTGATTGACAGCATAATAATCACACCCACCTCATTTCTCCCTTCATCAGGCAGCAGCTCTATTATTCCTTGCGAGATTGAGTGTAGAGCAAAGCCGAAAAAAGGGGACCCACAGACCAAACCGCCCTGACCCACCTCTCACGCCCGACACCTGCTGCTCGCCCGTCTTGCCAAAGAGCGCCAGCTCCACCGTGACGGCCTCCAGCATCTTCACGAAGTTGGGGAGGAAGAGCACCACCTCCACGCCGTGGTTGGCCAGGTGGCGGCCACAGCTGATTCCCTGGGCTCCCTGCACGTGGGGTCCGCAGAGCAGCACCACCGTGGGGCGCTGGTGCACATTCTTGGGGGTCAGTCTGTGAAGGGGGAGACACCCACATTTCTGGCTTATATCCATATCCAGACCCTGGACGCTGCCCCTGCTAGCATGCGTGTTTAATAAGCTAATAACTCTGAGGGCTGGATTCCTGCCCATTCTAGGGAATTTGATTTAATCTTCGCCCAAACAAAGTTCATAGAACAGGTGAGCTGACCAACTAATCAATTACATCAGTAAATCAGAACAGACACTCTTGGGAGCCCTGGGCGTGAAGACAGAGCATCTTGTCTGGGCCTTCATTTCTGAACAGCAAGCCACCTCACAGTGTGCTTCCGACACTAATGGAAATGCCTAGCTAGGGCTGCTATAGCGGATCTCGGAAAGTCAAACCTGCACCGGAAGATACAGGAAGAGAAACAAACAAAACGCGGCTCTACAGAGAAGTAGAGAGCTGCAGCTGATATCCTGGAATCCTGAGGCTCTCCAAGATGATGACAAAATCAGTGATCAGAAGATCCGACAGTGATGCGGGAAGTCACAAAAAAATCCAAGAGGACAGTAGAGTACATAGAAAACCAATGTAAACTTGGTACCCAAGGGCCAAGGCTGGGAATTACCGTATACCAACCATCCTTCAATCCTGACTCACCTGTTGGGCCCACCCAGGAGTGTCAGCGTCATTTGACTGGCACACACCCCTGTCATCTCCAGCCGCCGCTCCAACGACAGCCCCAGCCTCTCCGCCTCGGCCAGCAGGCGCTTGTGGAGTTCATAGGGAATGGCGGGTACCACCAAGCCCGAGTCTGAGGGAACATGGAGGAGACGACACAGGGCATCAGTCTGGTCAGAGGGGGGGCACCATGGCTAAGGCAGCACCCTCAGAACTGACTGCTTCAAGTTAGCTGAGGACACCCTTTTGTGTTTACTTTTAAAGGGAGAGCTCACCCCAAAACCAAAACACACATTTCAGATATGTTGTATGGCTATTTATCCATCAAGATTGTTGTGGTGGGAGCTGCCCAGTTTAGGAAATAGTGGCCACAGAAATAACAGTCTTCTAATAATGGGACTAAATAGCATTTTTTTCCTTTAGCAAAAAAAAAACACATTTGAAAAATGTTCAATTCAACAGCAACGGCTCTTACCAGAAATCATGACCCGGTTTCTCAAGCTAATCCACAGACCTTGCAGCGAGCAGTTTAATGTAGGAACTAAATCCTTTCTACCAAACTCCACACACCAACTGCATCAATGCGCAGAAGTGAGCGCCGGGCCGCTTGTGACACGAATGTAAACATCCATGGCCTCTAATGTTAGGTAGCTCAGTGGTGCTAGCATCATCAATTAGCATCAGCTACCAACACTAACGAATGGCAACAATACTGTCTTAGTTAATAGTAATTATAGCTCATCTATACTGTTAGCTCACCTAGGTCAATTGAAAAGGCAGAAAAGGTCAGCCAGTCCTTAAAGTAACTGGGGGTTAAAGGCCTTGCTCAAGGGGCTCAATGGTGAAATTACTCAGCCGACCCTGGAGTTTGAGCCGGTGACCTTCTGATCACTGACACAGTGTCCGCTGACCCACACACCGGCCCTTGGATTTAAACCCAGTCAAAGCAAAACCTCTCAAGAGCTCAGGGCCAACAGACAGGGAGCCTGAATTAAGGCCCGCTCCCCACCCATTTCTCAGGATAGGACGCTGCATGTGCGATGGCACGTGTCGCTTTCAAAGCAAGAGCAAATCGCATGCAGTCGGCTCCGGTGAACGCCAACCAACCGGGAACCGATCGGGCCAGAACGAAAGGCAAGGACGCCGGCCTCAACGCCACGGCCATAAACGCTGAATCAGATCGGGAGGAATGCGTAGCACAATCAACGATTTCTAAAAGGATGGGGTGTATCAAGAACAAACATATAAACAGATCCTGCCTGCTCTCTCTTTTCTAGGGATGACGAGGACATTCCAGCAGTGTGTGTGAGTGTGTGTAAGCTGTTGACTAACCCTAAGCACGCAAGTGCCCCATTCCCTTGAGGAATACTTCCTCACGCGAGCTGCCCCCCCCCCAGTCATCCATTAGTCTCCACTCCCTTCCTCTCACTTGGCAGCCATTCCCACAGCCTCCCTCCCCCACTACAAGTGAGGGCATGAGGTCATATGAGTTTAGCCAGCTCGTAATGCGTATCCAATTAATGCCTGAATAAATCGCCGGAGACCACCCATGACTGGACGAGGCAGCGCCTCGTCGGAGTGGGAGGATCAGAGGACTGAGCCAATCACGGGGGGGGGGGCAGCGATGGGGGAAGCTTAAGATTCTTTAGCTGATGGAGATGAGGGGGAGATAGTGAAACTTGCCCCCGGTCAAAGTTCATATCGTGTCCTACTCGTGCTGGGTTGGTCTGTACGATGCAGCTGCCTAACCACTCGAACACACGTGCACGCACACATCCACACACGCACGCACACATCACCAATATCCATCAGCTGCAAAGAGTCTGACAAACCCTGTTGTTCAGGATTAAGAGAACTGAGGCACAGATTTGCTCACACCATCCCTCCACTGTCAACATGAGGAGGCGTGATGCTACTTCATTTTTGATTGCAGCTGCAGATGCGTTTGTTAAGAACGCCTCCCTCGGCGGGGTGTGCGCGGTCTCACACACTCACACACACACACACACAGACACACACGCCCACTCACAACATGCACACACGCAACGCTCAACCTGCTCAACTGGGTCCCAGGGGCAGGAGCTTTAAAATAAACTGAGCTGGAAGCGATTCTTCATGCATGATCACAAGGCGGAGCTGAAACTAATGTGCTCCATGGGGGGGCAGGGGGCGGGGGGTCTGGATCTAGGCCACGTCTAATTATGCTTGGCACAAAAAGCACAATGGTGCACTTTCGCACACACACCTCTGATTGTGATGCCACTAAAAACACACAGAAAAAGCTCGGCCTGCTCATTCACAGAGGGACCCATTTAAAGGCGCGAAGGCTGTCAGCGCTGTGGGGTACCGCCGACGTGCAAGACCCCGGGGTCAGCACTGTGGCACCGAACGTGCCGAGGCCGCCTGCCAGCCGGGGGGGAGGAGTGTGTCCAAGGGGGCCAGCCGGCATGCATTAAGCGGGGGGATTTAAGGCCTCAGAGGACCCACAATTAAAAGCACAATGGATGATGACCTCGGTCGAACACCGGCGTTTTACATTTCGTACAAGGCGTGCAGACTCCCCTCAACCTAAAAGCTAATTTAACCGTTTACAGTGACAAGGGCAATGGGACGCTGGCCTCCAGTTCTTCCAGTTTTTGACGTGCAGTTTATGTAAAGCCAGCTTTCAGTGGGCCTGCGATTTACAGGGTTTGGGTCTAAGGGCCAAGTGGGGGGCAGGGGGCATCTGGGCACATGCACACACCCTTCATTTACATCTCTGTCAGTGCTGTACCATGCTGTCGTCCTTCCATGCCTCAACACATCCCATAATAAAGTGCTTCAAAAAAAAAAAAAACCAAAAAGCCTGCAAGAGGCTTACGAATGCCATCTTCCCACAATGTCTTAAAGGTAATAGGAAGAAAAGACGGGGGAATATTGACCTTAATTACCCAACATCTCATGAGACACTGCCAGTCATCCACAGACAACTCTTCAGAGCAAATCATGCTTTGCTTCTGTCACTATTCTGGTAATAGGAGAACAGATCTCAGCTTGTGGAGCAAAAGTTCTCCCAGGTCACACCTAGGACCCACATGCCCCACCAAACTACTCAGCCTCCTGCTGCAACGTGGCATTTAAAAGCACGAACGTTACAGCCAAGATGGCTGAAAAACAGCCTCATGGCAGAGATGGGGTTTGCTAGGAACCCTGCAGAAGTCCAGCACTTCTAAAGCTGGAGAGATAACGACTCCTGCAGACCTAGAGTCCTCCACAGCAGCTGGGGACGTGGCCAAACTCCAACTCGCCAAAAAAAAAAAAAAGCATCTGCCCCAATGCTCCCCTGCTGCTTAAACTAGGACCTGAAACAAGGGCTCCCTGCTGTAACATGACGGCCCCCCTAGATGCAAGCAGGGTGCTGTGCGCTGGGACGACACCAGGGGGAGCCAGGAGGTTCAGGTGTCACTCCAGCTGGTTGCACAGCTGCATGACATACACATCCCAAGGCATCTGGGCTGCTGACAAAAAAGGGCTGTTTTTATAGACTGAGATCCAATTACAAGCCTGTTTACCGCCAACAGTCACTACTGGCTATTAACATGATAAATGTGGTATTTGATTTCTTATTGGTATTTTAAGAATAAGTGAGAGCCGTGCAGAGTTAACTTGGTTCTGGGGGCAGATGGGTGGTGGGAGGGTCGTACCGGTACAGTACTCCTTGCCCCCAGGCTGGGGCACAGCGATCTGGCGGTATACAACAGGCACACCCTCCAGGATGTTCTCGTCGTGGCGATAGCGGGAGGGCGTGCGTTCGCCGGTGGCCCGGGCCCCGTTGCCACGACGCTCCAGGGTGTTGATCTCCGAAAAGACGGCGGCCTTGTCGAAGAGCGCCAGGTTGCCCTCGAAGTCGAAGTCCGTGTCCAGGCCCTCGTCGGTGCCGTCGCCGAAGCACTCATCGTCCTTCATCTTCATGGCCCCGCTGCCGACGCCGTTCTTGGCCCCGTTCTTCTTCGGCGTAGCCTGGCTCGCACCACGGCTGCTGGAGGACCCTGAGGAGCACAGGGAAATGGGGGGGGGGGGGGGAGGTGAGGTAATGCAGACAAACATGGAACTTAAACAAACGAGTATGGCCTAAACAAAGGAAGGAAGACAGAAGGAGCTCAAAAGGGGGTCCAGGAGTCTCGTCTCATAACACAGCAGTCACAAGCCTTCCGGACATTTGGCCTGCGGCACGCGGCTGACAGCAGCGGACAGGCTTGCGGGCAGCGGGCAGTACGACACAGAGCGGTGGCAAGAGAGTGTGTGTGTGTGTGTGTGTGTGTGTGTGTGTGTAAACAGACCGGTGCAGTATTAACCACTTTAATCACACTCACACACGCGCGCAGCGAATAGCGAGAAGAGGAGGAAAAAAGAAAAAAAAAAAAAAAAAAAAAAAACTGGAAAAACCTGGTGTTCAGCTCTGACAGCGCTAAGCTCTCACGCTAAGCGACACGGTCTCACGCGAGCTGCTGCCGTGACAGCACTGCGCACGGCCTCTCACACGATGCGCGCAGCTCCTCACGCAGATCACGTAGCAGCCCGCTGAGGCCGCTGGAAGCCGTGCGGGGTGGGGGGCCTCACGCTCACTCTGTCCACACATAATCATGCTGCATGCAGCCATTGATGAAAGGGACGACGAAAAAGGTATTAATGCCTGAACTACAGAAGTGATGACAAAAAAAAAAAAAAAAAAAAAAACCATAGAGACCCCCCACGCCCCACCCCCAGATGAGCCCCATAAACCCCCTTTAGCAGGGAATCAAACCCTCATCATGCCACGGCACCTGGCAGCATTTAAACCAGCACACCCGGCTGCATCCTCATCACCATCCTGTGGGGGGGGGGGGGGGCGGGGGTGCGTTTCATAGCAGACTGGTGGATGCTTTACGGTGCCAACCTGAACAACCACTCTGACAATGGAGAGCGCTCGGGTGGCTAATGAGCACCCGCAAGGATACCAGGTATTAGCATTGCAATTAAGATACTGATGATGTCACAGCGTGGGAAAGCCTGGTGTATACAGTGTGGTGGGATGAGGGGGAAAAAAAAAAAAGAAAAAAAAAAAGAACACTGAAGCAGAAGCAGTGAGTTAAGGAGCCTAGGGGAGAGGAGCTGTAGGCCGCTAAAGTTAAATGCTAAAAATTATTATAATGAATGGCCCATCGCTACCATGGTTACGGAATCAGAAAGAGAAGCTGTGTCGTGACAATGGAGAGAGGTGATCTATTCTGAGGTCTGGAGAAGACTGGGGGGTGTGGAGGTGGCTCTGCTGCCATTTTCGCTGCGTCCCCCCAGCAGCCAATGCATGATCGCGGCGCAGGGCCTGGCATCGCGTGTGAGCCCCCGACCCCCTCCCCCGCCCCCGCAACTTGGCCAGCAGCCCACCAGCGGACGAGCGGCAAAGGGGGTCGGCTGGACACTTCGTAATTCCCATCACCACGCTTTCCCATGTGTACTGGGACAACTGCTGCCTGTGGTGCCGGGCGGGTGGGGGGGCTATTTCCTGTGGAGAGCGGGAGGGGTGGCGTGCTAAGGGGAAGGAGACCAGGGGGCACTGAGGCACGTAAGCCAGGACTTGCATAACCTCCTCTTTAAATTGGGATAGGGAGGTGGGGGGGGGTTTGGCAGGGGAATGTTTATTGATTTTAGTCACACTCTTTTGCAAAGAGGAACTCCAGCCCGGGCTTTTAGCACGCTATGGGAATCCAAGAGTCGCCACCACCCCCGTGACCAACCAGCCTCCCCCCCCCCCCGCTGCTGCCTTGGCTGC
>JAABNX020000008.1:13352798-13377330 GCA_015163995.2 Mormyrus lacerda
CACGTACACCCCCCCCCCCCCAATACCAGAGGAGGCAGAGCACCTGGGAAACACACACCTGCACCAGAACATTATAGGGTTAGGTCCACGAGTCTGCCAGGGGACAGCGCACACTGGCTCTAAATGGACCAGCGCCCATCCAAGGGTTGGTTTATCTCCATATGGGCCTGGAAGAAACTGGTGATGCTCAAATGCTGTGGTGAAGGGCAGCTGGGTGAAGAACTGCGATGAAGAGCGAGAAGTAAATCCAGGACAGGCAGCTGTGTGTGTCCTCATCATGAGACTGCCCCCCCCCCCAAAAAAACCCCGTAAAATAACACGAGAGACCACGGCCCAATTGAGTAGTGTGGCTCGCATCTGCATAATAGCGCCGCACGGACACAGCGCCTGGTCCAGCCGGCCCGCTCACCGTAACCGGAGAGGGGCTTGGCTGTCGTCCAGCCACTTCAAAGGAGGCACAGAGCGGCTACACGTGGCTGTGGCAGAAGCAGGGGCAAGCTTCCTCGTGGCACAGGGCAAACAAAAGGCAGACAGTGGAACATGAGTCCCTCTTCAATGATGCGGCGACAAGCAGACGATCACGGCAGGCAGGAGAATGAGACAGAGATTGGGGCCATCTTCTAAACCCCAGACCATGAGAAAATTCATTCAGCAAGCAGGACAGCATGACCACTTTAACATACACACACATGCATATGGGCAGTATTGCAACTACACTTCATTCTGAGACCTGTCTCACCAGAGGTACCAGCCACACAGACGCCGTCCCTAAATTGCGGAATCCGGCCCGACATAAAAAGCGAAGTACAAATGTCAATTCCCAGTGACAACAATCAACAGCTAGCAAAAAAAAACAGGTTTCAATTCAATCTAAAGACTGAAGGCTGAAGACTGTTGAAGGATACAGATTGTATTTAACAAGTTTAGCAGAGGTGCTTGAATTGACCCTGCCCGTAATCAACCAGACAAACACTAAAAGCTGTCAGTGATAGATACATCGCCAAAAATAATTACACCTAAACCTAAAAACACCAAAACTTCATTTAAGAAAATCTAAGTAATTACATTTACAATTTCTTAGACATTTTTTCATAAGTATGAGGCAAAACTACCACAGCCAAACCGTGGTGCTTCCCTGAAGTGAGCAGAGCAGAAATCCCCAGGACAGAAAAGGGTGCTTGATTACATAACAGAGGCGTGAGCTTGGGAGAATGCACCCCAGGTCCAACCCAGCATTATTATCTGCTCTGGATGAACCTTAGGGAAAACCCCCAAGTACAACCAGAAAAGAAAGAGGGAAAAAAGAAAAAAAAAAAAAAAAAAGTGTTTCTGCCATGATAACTGCCTGAAGAAAATGACACTGACAAGTAAATAAGCTGGTTGGACTTTAAATTGGGAAAAACACACACTGCTGTTCTTTATACATCAGACTGCTCAGAGAATGACTTGAATCGACGGATTCCTGACCAAACACGACTTTTTACCATTGTCACCCAGCACCGTTTTTTTATATTACAACCCAATAAAAAAGTGAGTATTGGCTTGCTGTTGAAAACTCACATCAAAACAAATCACTCACCATTTAATCATTTTTAGAAGGACAAACCAAACTCAAAATGCTATCAGTCCCTCTTGCAAAGAAATTTTTTAATGGATGAGATGGATTGGAAAACCTATTTACCTGCCATGCTGAAATCTGTTTCAGGTTTTATTAAACAGATATTTTTTATTGCACATATATCAAAACACCCATCACCAACATTTTCCATTTATTTTAAAACTATGAGACGTTTATATGTGGAAATACATGAAAATAGCAAAGTTATAACAGATCCAGACTAAAAAAGCTGAAACTTAGGCTTCAGCATTTTGAATGACAATTTGTACATTTATTTCCTGTTGTTCTACAGTTTCATGTAATTGTCAGTGAGCATTTCCTCATTACTGTTGTTGCAGTCTAAACTGCTCCTTGCCGCTGTTTACAAGCATCACATGTGATACAGTTTCCTTCGTTTCATCACCTTATGAGTTTCCACCTAATCAAACACGGGTGGAATGAATCGATCCCTAAAGAAGAATGACTGTCATTCTAGTGTGAAACACACTTCAGAGATAAAGAGGCTGTGAAAGCGGAAAGTGTTCTACTTTTGTGATACGAGAAACATCCCATCACACAATTAACCCCCCCCCCCCCCCCCAACTTACAGGAGTTGTGCCTTCGGCGAAAAACTTTGGCCTGCCCAGGGCCCTCTAGGTGGCGCTCCCCATAGCTTTTGGAACACTGCTGCGGTGAATTCAGCCCCTCAGATGATCTCGGTTCTCCTCTGTGTGGCACTGGCAGCGGGGCGCTGCTCGCCTGACTCCCAACGCGGCCGTTTCGTCCGCTGTGCCCAATAGGGGCAGGGTTAGCTGCTGTCCTGGTGCCATTTCGAATGTCCAGGATCTTCAGCTCTTTGATGTCCATGGCGCTGCAGGAGAGGCCATGCACTGGATCAGCTTCTCGTTACATCACCGTGACATCATCCCACTTAAAACACTTATAGACTACTGCTCATATAGAAGACCATGATGTAATGCATGTTTCAGGTACAGTCATCATAAACTGTTCCAGTGGCTATACTCAGGCAGGTGCCTCCAAGAGCCTTATGGCCGGGACTGAGAGGTTGAAATGAAGCTTCTAACCCCAGGTAATTAGGATCATTAACATCAGCAATTAAAAAATAAATAAGATATAACTGCAGCCAGCACTTTCTAACGTTCTCATATTTTCATATAGCTTTATATATTTCTGTATTTTTAATGCTTATTTTGCTAACTTATGTTTTTAACTTTGGTATCCTTCTACCTTGTTCATTGCCCAGTCTGGCATAGTGGCAATTTCATTTCACTGCTAGCGTACCACTGCATTCATGGATGTGACAAATAAAAATCTTGAATGGAAGCTGTGCCGTTCAGCAATCAAACTGCCATTACTAAAGCATCCTTCTGCACATGGGGTAGGGGGGTACTTTAAGTACAGCAGTATATTGGACATGGCTTCGCGATAGCCCAGAGTAAGAAAAGAATCCTCCTGCTGATTCTATATGTCAGTGTTTCCTGACAGTCCAGGTCAGAGCAAAATCATGATCCGACTGTGACTCCCCGAGGACTGGACTGGGAAATATTGCCTCATGTTCATGGCTTTATTTAGGAATGTACTATATCATCATACACTCATCGACAACCAAGCAGCTTATGTACTGCATCACCAAAGGCTCATACCTGAATGTGACCTCTGGAACTGGGCACCTGATACCATTGTGGAAGGGCTGCCGGAGAGAGATGGTTTGGCTGGACTGGTCCACTGAAGACACTTCCCCCTGATACACACCTAACGTTGGCCCACAGTTGATCGACACCAGGCTTCCCAGCCAATCTGCAGCCATGCTCTCTGTAGCTGGTCAGAACAGTCAAGTCAATCAAAATGACTAAAGCGCAAATATAAAATTTACCGCAACCACGAGGCATCTAAAATCCATATTCTTTCCATGCTAAGCAGTTTTCTTCCCATAATCCAAAAACACACAGTCAGACTAAATGGTATCTCTAAATTGCCATGTTAATGTTTGTGCCTTTATCTCATCCAATAAAATTACATTCCGCTCAGGAGGTATCCCAAACTTGTGCCCTACCCTGCTATAATTGGCTGCAACCACCCCCCCCTTCTCCCTCCCCCACAAACCCTGATAAGTGACTGGAAGAGGAATGGATGTAATATAACTAAGCAAAGAGAAAATATATATTTCCAATACAGCTGCTTTTAAGTTTATAATCCTGGCAATGCCGAGCTATTAATGCCCGTCATCCCTTTACATTACTTTTTCAGATCTCTATCCTGAAGAGCTGAGGGCTATAATCAGGGAATTACAGATATACACAAATAATGATTGGCTAGAAAAGTTAGCAATGTGTACAAATCTCGGAAACCCCGAGATTTCCTCAACTTTCTAACCCTGTCACAATAGTTTGCGAGTGCGAAATTTTTAGTTACAACGATTTATTATGGTCATGGGTAGTGTGTGGGAAAATTGCATATAGAGAATATAACTGTCGCTAATCATCGCTAATAACGGATAACCATAAACTAAAATGTCTTCAAGTATGACTATCGGTGCCGAACGAATGGCTTAACGATACATGTGCCTGACGTTTTAAAAGCGTGAAGATAAACAGTTAACCAAAGTACCTACCTTATCAAAAATTCAAGAAACAATAAACAATTGTTTTGTAAATGTGCTAATTTGAGGTGTCTTTTCCAAAGTCCAAAGTATAAGATTTTCGTGTGCCGCGATTCGGCAATTTACTTCCGGGAGATTTTCTTACGTATTCGACGTCACTTCCTTCAGCCGCGCACCAATTGCGTTAAGGGACCGCGAGCAGCCGTAGTTTCAAACGAGGAAGGAAGTTTCCGTTACAAATGCGCCGGGGTTCGGAATAGGCCACAGGAACACCACGAGAAAAAGCGCTTTAATTTTATAATAATGACCGTAAACGCAGCTGCAGATAGTTGCATTATGTTGAATTTAGTACGTTTTAGCTGTTAATGCGGTCTGATAAGCATTTAGATTTGAGAAACTATAGATCAGAAAACGACTAACAGTCCCAAAAGAGGCCAAATAGATGGTGCCAAAATTACAGGCGAATAGTTCGGGAAAAACTACATAATTACCTAAAAGGGGAAATCATAACAAATGTAAAATACCCGCAAAGTTGCGTATCACTGGCACATACAGGCTAGGGTGACCAGGTAATCCATGTCAGGGAGGACAGTCTGAGCTAGTACAGGATTTGTAAATTACCATTTCAATTAAAAGGACCTGGATTACACTTGAGCACTGAGCTCTTGCTGTGTGCTGATTGGTCAGTGTCCTATAATCATGCATGTGTCACTAATGCTAATGTGAAACAGCTGGATGAGTCTTTCAGTCAAGGAAACAAACCAGTCAAGCACAAGAAGACCTGAACTATTTAGCCAAACACAGGAGCCTTTCAGTTTGAAAGTAGTTTGTAAAAACCCGAAGTAGCTCAAAGTGTCCTCCCTGACATGGATTATCTGGTCACCCTAATACAGGCGGACGCGATTAAAGTACGGCCGCAAAACTAAATCAGTAACACTGGCCCAGTCTCAACAAAAACGATATGTCGTGGAAAAAAATGAAAGTTTAGCTGATACTGAAACCGCTTGTTAGCGGTTTCGAGTTCACAGCTGCAGTTTTTGAGTTGCGAAATTTGTGGATATTTATAATGCTCAGAAATATGAGCAACCGTATCATAACAATGATTAAATGTAAAGTCAGCTATTGAAAATGCCTTTAAATTTAATGTTACAAAATCTCAAGTCCCATCTGTTCCAGGAACACATCAGCTAAGTCATCCTTCCTGTGAACTGCTCTGTCTTCACTGACTATTCCTTGGTTATGGTCTCTTTTCCTGTATTGTGTGGTAAGAACGTAGTTCTCATGATGTGATTAAGCTAGCCTTTCTAATGATATGACACTTTTTGTATATCACATCAATTCACAGAAAAAAGCAGCTTTCAACACACAGTGTTGATTGATATGGTTAGCCCTCTCATATGAGTCAAGTCCAAATACAACAGTCATATAACAGCCAAAGTGTATGAAGCCGTTTAATGGGACTAGAATACTTCCCTTATGCTATTCTCATATTCTGGGTTGATAATGCCACCATACACACTGCTACACAAACACCAGAGTGAAGTCAAGCACCTTCCATGGCCTCCCATAAACACCAGACCTAAATATTGAATTGAATTGATTGAACTTTACATTTATATAGCACTTTCACCAAACCAATGGGGAGCCACTTTGACCACCACCACTGTGTAGCATCCACTTGGATGATGAGACGGCAGCCATTCTGCACCAGTATGCTCACTGTACTGTAGCTAAGGTGGTGAAGGTGCAGGAGGGAATTCACCAAGTACATAAAGAGAATAATCAGGAGGCCGGATTTGATAGGGCCACAGTGGACAATTTTAGCTAGGACATCATGGTACCACCCGTACTCTTTCAAAAGATGCCCAGGGATTTTTTTTATGACCTCAGTTTTACATCTCATCCAAAAGACAGCACAATGTTTACAACTTAGTGTCCCTATACTGCACTGGTAGCTACAGGATGGGCCTGTCAGCCACACCAACACCTCTTCCAGCAGCCACCCTTTCCAGGTTGGCCTCCCATCCAAATACTGGCCAGGCCCAAACCTGCTTAACTTCAGATGGATTACCTGGAAGTTATGGCGTGTAGAGCTTAAAGTAGATTTCAACTTGTTTATTCCCATCACAGAACTGGCCACTTTTCTTGAAGAAGGGTCTAATATTGTGCTGCACATGGTTTCAGATCAGTAAAACATTATTTCAATATGCACTCAAGGAAAATGCTCATTTATTTAAAACATCCTTAATATGAATGTAATGGGTGTTTTTTGACGTTTTGCCCACTCCGTTAAGGTGCTGCTTGGTAAGTATGTATATTCAAAAAAGAAGTTCATTCTAATACTCTAATTTTTAATGAATGCAAATGTGGTGTTATTGACATTCTGCAATTTTTAAACTACAATGCGGAAAACACTATGGCATAATGCTACAATTTTTAATTGTGATATTTTAAAATAATTGACACATTTATGTAAATGATTGCAGGCATTGGACCGGAGCCTATTCCAGGCAGCATAGGGCACAGTGAAGGAGAACACTCTGGACAGGATATCAGTCTATTATAGGACATAAACACATTATGACCTATTTATAGACTGGTTCACCTAATTGCATGTCTCTGGACTCCATTCACACTGGGGGGCAGGGAGGCTGGATTGTAACACACCAACTATAGAGGTATTTGACTGAAGTGCTGTTATGTAATCAGTTGCTTGAACTTAATATGGCACTGAACGAAACAAAACAGGCACAAGAGATAAAAATGAATGTTTTATTCATCGTTTTGTCTTGCGTAAATAATTACAATGCTTGTACAAAACAACTATACACAATTAGCCTCTTTACACGTGTGGAATCAGAACAGAATAATCATTAGTCAGTCCTTTATTGCTGATTTAAAAAAAATAACTGACATTAAATATTAGCAGAAAATACCATTTAAGAATACAATTTAAAAACATTCAGCATCCTAGAAACACAGAGTTGTAGTAAAATAAAATAAAAAAAACATATATACAACACTGGAAAAAATTAAGAAACCAAACTGCAGCCTGGTTCTTCCGTTTCTCATTAATGAAGGGCTTCTTCTTTGCTTTATAGGACTTCAGTCCTGCTTCTAGGAGCCTGATATGAACTGTCCTATCAGTGCACTTCACACCTGCACTTAATGATTCTCATTCCTTTTGAAGGTCACTTGATAAATGGGGCATTGTTGGATAAGTTCATGGTCATCTGCCATTAAAACGTTGCTTCTGCCCCCTACCTGGCTGGTTTTTAGTTGTTGCCAGTGTCTTTTGTTTCATCTTGGTCTTAGAAGTTCTGAGCTTAGAAGTAACCAGCCGTGTAGCCTTCTGCCAGCAGAACCAGGATTAAACCAGGATTTAAAAATGCAAAATTTCTTTTTTAAAATATGGAGTGGTCTCGTAATTTTTTCCAGAGCTGTATTTCCTGAACAGTAACCTGTTTATATAGTTACCTATCATAGTTCTCTATAAGTACTATACAGTCATTATATTTTACAATACAAGTATCTAGACTAAAATTAGCTTGTGTTTTTAATTCAGATGAAATAAACTCAGGAGAATTATTCCTAGGTATGATTTTTCATGATTCTTTCATTGAAGTTCTTAACTTCTTTTTCTAACATTCTGTTACAGACAACCAACATTCACCTTTCTACAGTCTTCAGCAGTTGCATAATGTTTCGGTACTACTGATGTCACATAAATCATGTTAGCATAAATGTAACACATTCAGAGAGAAGTGATCGTAGAACACGAAAGATGTAGCCCTATAATGCACAACAAAAGGCATTAACTGTATGCAAGAGACAGAAAAATGTCTCTTGGCATTCCAAAGGAGTTACACTGCTACTCTCCCAGTATACTATGTAGGTCTTTTAGGCAACAAAGATTATGTAATATTGTTGCTAATTGAAAATGCCAATTATCCCTGTAATATTGCAGCAGGGGTTCTTCTACTAGAATTAGCTTCCCCGGAGGACAATTATGCCTAAATACAAACCATGCTGACAACTGCACATATTCTTCGTCACATCCTACACTTGTGTTCCATCACAACAATGAGTAGGGGCCACGGGGAAGACACAAACAGGAGGCTGAACCTACAGTATATGATCACCAGGAGTCAACATCAACTCGACTGCACCTGATAATAAAAATACATCTCTCCATTTTGAGATGAAAATGCTTTGCAATCAAAAGAAATATTACTTGTCGAAGATCTATAGGGTAATTGTTCAGTGTTTGAACTAACTTGCCCATTCAGATCTAAAACAGAATATGACCTTCTGAAGCAGCTAGACAAGGCTCAATTCTGGAATTGGGATGAGCTCTATAAACTAAACTGTTTTTCTTCCCGCACTGGGCTCTTTCCTTTACTCTGGGCTCACAGCCGCAGAGTAGCACACAGCTGGCACCGCTTGTGCTTCATGGTGAGGCCATACTCTGGTGTCATATCGAGGGTGTGTCCTGCCTTCCCATGGAAGTGCAGCTTCTGGAGCAGGATGGCCAGGAATAGGAAGACCTCGGAACGAGCGATAGACTCGCCAACGCAGCGCCGTTTCCCCAGGCCAAATACCAGCACCTTCTCCGCCTCCAGCTTGTTCACCGCCATTCCATCAGCATTCAAGAAACGCTCCGGACAAAATGAGGAAGGATCTTTCCATAATGCTCTGATAGACACAGGACAGGACATACAGAACACTTAATGAAGTACCTAACACATTCCTTCCTTCCTGGAATTTGGGACTTAATCTGGTACATTTTGTATGTACTCTGGTATGTTTGATCAGAGATACTTACGGGTCATGGTTGACTTGCCACTGGTTTATGAAGACACAGGTGTTCTTGGGAATGAAATATCCATTGAGAGATGTGTCTTTTGTAGTACTGGATGGAAAAGCAAAAGCTTTGTCAGCATTTTTTTTTAAATAGTATTATGTATGAGGTTAATATTTAAATTTAATTAATATGCTGTGGAAGGTAGAATATATATAATCTACAAAACCTTTCTCCTTTGCTGGCTGGACACATCATATTGCAACCAAGTAAGATTCCGGTGTGTTTGTTACTTACCAGTGTGGTATAGTGAAGGGTAAGAAGGAGGAGTGGCGGAAGATCTCCAGGATAAAGGCTTCAAGGAGGGGTAGATTGGCTTTGTCAGTGAAACAGGGGGTACGATTCATTCCCACTTTCTCCTCTGCAGATGCAAATGGGTGGGTGTAGAGAAAAAGAACATAGAGATCAGACACAGAATCAGGCGAGATCTGTTCATGAAAAGATGGTAACAGCGAAGGACAATGGGTGGAAGTTAATATTCAGTTAGACTCACGTAGCTCCTGGTAGAGCTTCTCTTGGATATCAGGGTAAGCGACCAAATACACGACTGCCCAGGATAGTGCTGTGCTAATAGTGTCAAAACCTGAGGGACAACAAAGACAAAACATTTATTTATTTTGAGCTATTCAACATCACAGGGACTGACTAAACAAAGCCTAATTATAGGGTCTGAGATATATGATGCAATTTATGTAACACAACTGAGTCAAAATATGCAAAAAGGGTCAATTGTCTCATACCAGCTCCAAAGAGATCGTTGACAATGCCGACAATCTTCTGGTCGGACACCTGGATATTTGAGTTTTCATCCAATTTCCTCTCCTCACAGTGATCTATGAGCGAGTCTGTGATGTCACGAATGTTATTCTAGAAGGCATAGGATATGAAACAGTGAATTTTGAGTACGATGACAAAAAATGTGAATAAGGACCAGTTATGTGTGATTACCGTTTTTTACAAACCTTGTCATAGTTAATGTAGTGATCTCTGACAATCTTCTTTACAAAGGTGTTGAAACGCACGTTGATGTCCTGGAAGGATTTCATGGACCCACTGGGCAGGAAGCGCAGAAAGGGAATGAAATCAGCTGGATTACCATTGCCCGCCACCTGGTTAAACTCGTCGCTCAGGTTGACGAAGCTGAGCAGCTCCTGGTCGTCATGGTTGTAGCGGCGACCGAAGCACATTCCACAGATGACATTGGTGACGGACACTACAATGTGACGGAAGGGGTCAAAGCTGCCGCTGGCCTCCATGACGGAGCTGATCCGCCGGATCAGGTACTCTGCCTCCCTGGAGATGTGCTCCTCCAGCATGCAGGAGTAGCTGGAGGTGGTGCTCGCAATGTTGGAAAAGGAGCGTAGGGCGTTCATTGCCAGCTTACGCCGGGTACGCCACACCCCAGCCTGGTCTGTGCTGAAGGCTAGGCTTTCCCCGTTGTTGATGAATTGGAAGCTGTACAGGTCTGGTCGGCCAGAAAAATCGTCCCCTTGCTTGATGAGTGCCTGCCGGATTATATCGCTCCCACCCATCACCACTACGGGGCGCATACCAATCTGGACCTGGAAGATGGGGCCATAGCGTTCACTCATGGCTGTCAGACTCAGGTGGGGATTTCTTCCCAGTTCTAGTACATTCCCTATGATTGGCAACGGTTTTGGGCCCGGAAGTCGTTGCAGGCCCTTGGGGAGCTCCTTGCGCAGGACTTGTAGCAGTAGGTACACTATGCACACTGTCACCATGGCTAGAAGACCCTCAGACACTGAGACTGAGCCAAGAAGTGGGAGAAACATTAGCCCCATTCTGACAAGAGTGACTTATTCCCTCAGAAGAGCCAAACCTAGAGAAATAGAATGAAAAAAAAATATGTCATGCAAAATAAGATTTCTGTATAAATATATACACGGGTACCTCTGAAGTGGAATGAAAAATGCAGAATACATTGCATCTTACAGGGAGCAAAAAACGCAGAGGATTTAGAAAAAGAGCTGGATGAACGCACCCCCAGTATAAAAAACTACACAGGGAGGAGTCTGTGAGGCCGTATATTACTAACTTGCTTTTCGAAAAGCAGCTGGTAGTTTTTCCAGTTCATGGCTCTGCGCAAGCTGTAATCTGTTTTAACACACCTCGCTCCCCGTTCATTTAGTTTATAGCATGCTTTTTCATCTAAGAGAGCGCCCTCAGTTACTTCACATGCCTGATTAACTAATTTGGAAACATTTTGCATTCAGATAGTTCCAGTCCAATTATGATTTCACCTTACAAAATGAAATGGAAAGATTTTAAATAAACACTGCAGCTGCGTCAAAGTATTTCAATTGCATTTTTGAATAATATATACGGTTTTTCAATCCAATAAAAATTTCTACAAAACTGGCAATATTATACACCAGCCCCGTAACTATAACCTATAGCACTGTAATTTTTTACTGATTTCCAGAGCTGTTTAGTGTAGCAATTTTAAAACAAAAAAAAAATATTACCTTTGAATATCGATATCAGTAGTTCAAATGCGATGTTAAAATTCGTCTCGAGGTTTACTCAAGGAAGTTTGTTAATACCTAATCCTTTTAGTTTTCTGTTAGACTGGTGAATTGGTTATAAGACTGACTTCTGCTTTATAGAGCGCTCCAAAATTCTATTGGCCATAACCCGCGTGACGTAGAGACCGCAAGCCCTAGCTGCTAGAATTCAGAGATCGGCTGCGCAGTTGAATATAGTGTAAACTAGAGGGGTAATTAAAACAACTAAACTACGGCGGAGGCGGCAATTCAGGAAGATATTACATCCTCGCACGGCAAATGATTATAGCAATACTACTGAAAACGGGGAACGTATTAAATTTGGATTCGTGTTCAGGCACGCAGTGCTGACAGATTGTGCGGTATTACGTCTTGATATTTGATTACTCATTTTAAGTGAGTAAAATAATAATACGCGTTAATCATGCATGTATACGCGCCAAAAGTAAAATACTCCAGTGTCCTTATTTTTAAGTCGTTTTTTTTTCAAAAATATGAAGCCTTAGAAGAATAGACCTCATAACATTCATATTTAATGTTAATTTCTTTGACATATAGGAATATTTATCACAGCTACAAAATGTAGGCCTATAATGCACAACAAAAGGCAATAACTGTATGCAAAATAAAAAAATGTCTCAGAAGGAGAATTTTCCTTACCTCTGCTTTCCTTTCTTCCCAGCAGACCAAAGATACAGGCTACTGCCAACCCCTATTAACAATATCAACAATAACGTTCTTTTTTTCATGTACTCACTTCATTTATTTATTATAAACTCCACATATTTGTAATTATATTTATAATTGATCGATTTAGGACTACTTCAATAGGTTTTTAAGCGTGATTAAACTCGCGTAATTCCTCGAGTAGCGTACATATCACATATTTAAAAGGACAAACCATATAAATTAAAAATTAAAGCTTTTCTTAAATCAGAGGAAGCTCGTCATATATACGTTAAATGGTCAACTAAATCACTGTATATTAATGTAGGCCTAATATTTGTATTAGAGAAAGAACATAAGCAAATCGCTACTATTCGATGTCAAGTAACAAAATTTATATAAATCGCCTTTTCAAATACGCGATCCCCTTGACAAATACCGGTTTCGTGCAAATTTGACGATAGCGTGCAAAGGTGTGTATGCGGGAGGGAGAACTTTTAGCCCGGAGTGTTTTGTAATCAGCGGACTGGCTTCTGACAGCTTGATAAATCTCACTCATCATGTTAACTAATAAAGCGTTGTCTTACAACCAATACATCTGAAGTATTGTGAACAAGTTGAAATGGACTTCTTTTCTGTATTTAATACAGTTTCAGTTCTAAATCATGTGTAATACTGGACTGTTTACTATTATTGGGAAAGCGAGTGATTCTTTTGGTTGTCAGTCTGACAAATCAAACTTACAAATGCACCCAAAAGTAAATACATAAAATAAATATAATACCAGTAAGGATCTTACTTAACGCAATGCCAAAAAGCCTGTATAATTTTATTGCTGAATGCAATTAGTTGTATCCACTCATAAATAAAATAGAGGTTAAAGGAAAACGCAAATTTCTAAAAATATGGCAAGTATCGCGCCTCTAATCTGAAGACCGTCTAATAAAATATATACAATAATAACAATAGGCCATCGTTTAAGTCAAATGTCTAAGTTAAACTTTAATGACAGCGTAACACGCCCTTGCCCGGGCGACGCTAGGGGTTAAATATCTGCCCATGTTCGTGAGAGCTCTGCGGATTGTGAACCCCATCCCCCATTTGCCCAACCCCAGGTTAAGGATGCTGGGGGGGTTACTCTGTCAGCACCGCAGGGGTGAAAGACCAGCTGAATTCATTTCACCATTTTCTTTTCAGTAGAAAAAATTTAAGCAAAGACAAAATAACCGAAAGGGAGAAATGGCGAATAGGGAAGGTTGTGCAGAATAGAGGCCTACCTCGGCTCAAATTATATTTAATGTGTGGAAATATTGCCTTCTGACGGGTTACAAATAAGCAACAAATACTAAAATCTGAGTAATCTAAATTAATAAATGTATTCATAAATTTGCCCATACAGTAGGGAGGCTGTAAGGGATGTTTTTTCAAAGAAAAAGATTTCCTGATTTACAAAACGTAACAATACGCCACATATAAATGCTAATTTGATATTAGATTGACTTAGAATGCTATTACATTGACTAAGAATGTATTCATTTAGAATTAGCAATTTTGAAATGTTTTATTGATTTTTAATAAACGCTGATTATGAGTAGAAATTGTGAATGAAATTTTGTTTATATGACCAATATACATCAATAAAACCAAACAGTCGTTGTTTATATTTAAAGTAATTGTTTTTTCAACCCAGCTGAATTTGGGGAATATATTAAATATACCATAACTTTTGAATTATATATGTATGCAGTATAACGGTTTTTACGCGTCCATAAATGTAAGAGGTCAAATAATTTGCGTATCTTTTGAACCTTAAGAATGTTTTTAGCTATAAGTACAGATTTGACATAAATTATATCTTTAATTTACATGACGTATCTGCTGTCTGAGATCCTAGATTCTAGGTCCTAGATTCCCGCAATCATGTATTAGCGTTAGAAGATGCGTGGATTGTGGGATATAATTAATTAGGTGCTTTGTCCTAAACGCATAACGCATTAATGGGCTAAATAATTTTAACTAAATAGAATATAGTACGTATGCTTTGCATGTAATCCTATCTAATTTTTCGTCTTTAATACTAGAATTTTGTACTTAATACAGTATTTTAATTATGAATATATTATTAATATATTATTTGGTCTACTTTCAAAGACAAGTTTCACAATTTCAACGTTTTGTAAAACGTTCCTATTTTATTTTGTGCGCAGACTACGTTTAGAAGATCAGTGACTACTCTAGTAGACTCGGTAGGTCCCAGGTGCCGACACAAAATCCGCAAAGTGCTTTTGTTCTTTGTCAATTTAAAACCACCAGATCAAAGTGAATGGTATTTGAATCGACGAGTTTGTTTCATCAGAAAAGTTGCCTAGCTTTCACTATGTCATCCGTCAGTGGAGCACCAGAGAGGTGCGTGTCTCTAGCCCTGGAGTTTGCGTGAGAAAGCAGTCCGGCCAGTCACGCGAAGGCGGAAGCAGCCCCTGCAAAGACACAAGGGTCTTAAATTCACAGAACAAAAGCCGCAGGACGTGAGACTTTTTTTTCCCAGCACACGGAGGTGAACATATCTGAGCGCCACGGCTTATGTAAATACGGCGATCGGGGGCTTTGTAGTTAGGCAATCTGTAGTTCAGATATTATGCAGGTATGCAAGGCACGGCGAAATCAAAATACTTAGATCCGCAGCTTGGTAATTCCCCCTCCTTCGAAAGTGGCTTTCGGTAATTAAGAGAAAACGAAAGACCCGTAAATGAAAAAATAAATTGTGCATTTATTCACAGTTAGCAAATTATTTTATGTTTTGAATAACACACATGGTAACTGAGCATGCACCATGGACAGTTCCAAAAAGGTACATCATAAGATTGCATTAAAAACGTTTTATGTGATCAAAATCTTTCATCGAGTTCACTGGACAACAGTAGTTCCCCTTTTCTTGTTAAAATCCGTTATACTGTTTCAAAATGTTGGCACTTATTCCAAAATCAGAATCCCGATTTCAAATCGATCATAAAAATGATTGGCCATACATATGAACATCCATCCGAGTACTTTCTGGAAACCTCAAAATAGATTTTGAAAGTTTTTATTATTATTATTTAATTTTTTTAATTTAACAACAAGTGATTCTTCCTATTCGTGCATGGTATTGTGATGTGCCGCAAATGACAGGTTGTCACGATATCTTGCGCAATCGTTTCTATTGTTTTAAAGAAACCAAATGACAATGATGTTTCAAAACAACACACATGGTTAAACGAACGCCACTGCAGCGCTTTTAATCTCGAGGTCTTCGCTTTTATATTTTCATATGTGTATTACCTCAGACATCTTCAGTAGCCTATATCCACAACCATATCCATAACCTGTCAGAACACTGATGTGAATTGGATGAATGATTATGAAATTCATAGGTCTATTACCAAATAACGCCTCAGAGCTTAAATTAGCATTTAAATTTAATTTTAAAACTTCACCATAGTCTCGTAGCTCCGTGAGAAGTTGGCAGGGACAATGAAACTGCTGCCGAAATTGCTTCCATGAAATAATGCGTTCTTGTGACTTAACGCCGCAGTCAGCAGATATTTTGTTTCGTTTAAAATATGATCACTGTCCACAAAAAAAGATCGTCTCCAGTAAGTACTTTAAGTTGAAGCGTTTAGTTTTTAGAAAAAAAAGTGAAACATATTTATGGATACTATTCCATGGATACGAATATTTCGGCAAGGTATATAACTGTGATTGCGCATGATAAATTGCCAATATGGAATGATATATGGCAAACTGAATAAGACGAGTGAGATACGTTAAATGATTCTCTTTTGTTTTAGGAGCCATTCTGGGTGTGTGAAAGCGGAGATAGCCTAGTGAATGAGAACAGCACCGACAGGGTGAAAAAATGGTGCTCCAATCTCCCCGTTTGTACCCAGACAGTGTTAAGAAACAGTATTAAAACACAGCCTAGTAAGTGAAGGCAATAGTCAAGAAACCCGCTTAGGTAAACTAGGTAACAACCAAGTTGCCAATAACTACGGTGTTAAAGTCCAACCAGAACTCACAGAACAGGGCTAACGTATTCATATAAAGGAGTTTCCTGCTGAGTTATGTAACCTCAAATCTGTATTAATGTATAGCTTGGTTTTTCTGTACCTCAGACCACAGTTTCACTCTGCCGTTGCTGCAGAAAACCCCATGGTCAATTTGTTTAATGACAGCTGGATTTGTAGAATATCCTGAACTGGGTACAGTAAGTGCCAGGAACATAGTCATGTAGTAAAATCACACCTCTGACCCCCCTTGAAATTTGGTTAAGTCCCTCCATTGGTGAATTCTCCAGCGGGGACGCCCCCCCCCAGTTGGCAAAATATACCAAGGGTTACTAGACCCCCCACAAAATTTATTTCTGGCTACAAGCCTGATAAGTGCTTATGGAAGATGGATGGATGAATGAATTTGAAGTATTTGCAGCCGTGTGTTTGTACATGGTCCACAAGTTTTTTAACATCTCAAACGTTTCAGCGTTTCAATGCACTCAGTCCTTTAAAGGGAATCTCACTGAGTGCAAACTGAGCGGATGCTGATTGACTCTGAAGACAGGTGAAAGATTTCGTCCCAATACCAGTCATACTTCTCTGCTTGTTTCTCTCTGTGAGCCTGTGGAGGTTGGGGGTTTATCTTGGACTTGAGCTTAAAACTATAGGAAAAACGTTATTGTTTTTCTCATCAGCTCTCTTTAAAGAACACAAACTTACAAATAAAGAAAATTAAAAATAAATCCAGGATGAAATTTGAGCAAACTCTCTGACACTACTATGCTGCAAAGGAGGCCAAACTTAACCTTTGTGGTATGAAATAATTTTTTTCCTCATCCAAATTGGTTAATAACTAATTTCTTAACTAGTGTGCCTTTGTATGTTTGAACTGATAGAGGAGTTGGGGTTATGGTGAATGACGTCCTCCTTAAGATTTTGTACACCCACACCAAGCCTTTCTCAACCAAACTTTTAAAGGTTTAGAGGATTTGCTCCTCCTTCCATTTCCATTACTTCCAAGTGCTCAGTCCTGTTATGATTTTCAGCTGTTTTCAAGGCTGTAATGTCTGTAATCAGTAGGTTGCTAGGTCAAATCCTGTGATTGGCGGAGCGATTATACTGTCGGGCCCTTGAGCAAGGGCCTTAACCTCAGTCGCCCCGGGGATTGGTTCACCCGACTTTCTCAACTGTATGTCAACTGTATGTCCACAAAATTTGTGGTTAAGAGCCCGGGCAATAACAATCAGCAAAGTAATGCATGAAAATGCAGAGCTTACGCCAAAATATTAGACAAGAACATTATCACACAAAAAGATAACAGATGCAGTATCTTACAATGTAGAGGAAAATATTTCCGCTTAGAGCCTATTGAAGTTGACAAAAGTGAAAATGTTGCTGAAACCCCGCACTTCGGGTTATACGGTTTTTATAAAGTACATCGGCCGAGTAGCGGCCGAGTAGCTTTCATAACTTACACCCAGTACACAATCATCTGTGTGGAGCAGCTGCTGATGACTCTGTGACAATTCCTGCTAGTGAAATGTACACTGACTGATGTAGTTCTAACATTACCGTTGCTCTAAGGGCCAATTCTTCTTGTAAGACACACATCCAAAGCCTTGCATCTTGAACTTAGTGCCGACATATTTGTAAATGTGTTGTAAACCATGGAAGATGGAACGTCATAGAGTACCTTCATTCTGCTCTTCAGATGTGTGGTACGAAGCTTCAGGTAGGAGCATACAATAAATTTGGCTCTGTCTATTCAAACCTGGTAACAGAAAGTCCTTTGGCGCTTCTAGTCTGTTTTAAGGAGCTCAACTCACTACAGAAACAGTATCCTTTTTAGGATGCAAGGTGATCGTTTGTACACAGTGTTCTAGGGGAGGCATTAACGATATATTTAATGTTCCCAGTGCGACTGCATTTGAGTTCTGTTCCATAACATGCACATAGAGGCAGACCTCAGCTACCCTCCTGTTCGCATCCCATTGCAGCAGTCGCAGAGGCAGCAGCGTGCGTTCCGACTTCCCAAATGGATTACCATCCTCGTTCAGGTTTAACTGCTCTGTAAACGTTTCATGTTGTAAGTCTTCAGCCATGCATTCTGCTGGGAATGAGTCTGTTTCATATGCAGACGTGACCAATTTGTTATGTCACTTATGTAGAGTAAACAATGATCCCAACACAAACCCTGTGGTATTTCACGGATTACAAGCTCTATTTAATTTTCGGATTAGTCTATTATGTGGAACTACAGTATACTGGATATGAATCTACATGAATAAAATGTATCTCTTTTTATTCTGTCAGAAGCTTTTGTTGCATGCTCCAAGAAATCAGAAAAGATTTGCCTTTCATAAATCCACTTTCTTAAAATGCAATTTTTAATACCTCGGACAGAATACACCCTGGATAATTATCCATAAGTTAATGAGGAAAGTTGGCAAGATTCTATCAACATTTTTGGCACAACATTAGCTAAGATTCCTGGTCTATTGCTTAATCCATCCTTTATGTTTTTTAAAATGAAATAGCTAAAATCACATGAGCAATACAGTGCAGTGACTTCTATTCTCGTGTAGCTGCAAAAGTGGGGAGCAGGATCTTTAGTCACAGATCTTACCTGTAACGTGAACCACATCAAAGGCTGGACTTCGGCACCATTGTTGCTGCCCGTTTGTTACTTTGGAAGAGTGTAACCTTAGCAAATGACATGAAATAGCCAACAACATCAAATGCAAACAACAAACGTGCAAACATCAAAAACAAACAAGAACAACTATTCTAGGA
This sequence comes from Mormyrus lacerda, assembly GCA_015163995.2. NCBI lineage: Eukaryota > Metazoa > Chordata > Actinopteri > Osteoglossiformes > Mormyridae > Mormyrus > Mormyrus lacerda. Next base: position 13,371,889 of record JAABNX020000008.1, read on the forward strand.
GCATATGTTACAGTGGTACATTTTCCAACAAAACCAAAAGTCACGCTTTTAATTCATAGTAGTAATAATTTGCAGTGTTTCCTATTTGCATATTACCAACTGCCGATGATGATTTTTAGGTTATTGTATTCCCCAGCCTGTGTTGTTAACATGTATTAAAATATGTTTACAGACTTAACTCATTCTGGTGAATAGAATGCAAGATTATCTATTATACTATTCTAAAGCCCATAAATCAGAAGGAGCACGATGATTAAGGATTATTCAAAATTGAACACACAGTCAAATGTTTGCCAGTTTAAGTCCAAGGATGGGTTAGCTGTTGTACCCTTAGAGTGAGCATTTCATATGAAGTACTTAATATCTGGCTATATAAATGGCGATAAGGGGTGCAAATATAGCCAGTGAAAATTACTCAGGTGGCTACCCTGTTTGGAAGTGTAAAATTGTTGGCAGAGACAGTTAATTAATAAACCAAGTACAGACAGGCATACCGAAATAAATATCACTTGCGGATATGATTAAAACTTGTATATGATACAAAGGTTCAGAAACCCCTTCTCGGAACTGTCCAGCTAGCTCATCAAATAACCTCACCAAAACATATACAGTGGTGTGTAGTAAATGAGTATTTGTACTTCTTTGCAGTACTTATGTATTATCTTGGCAACTTTGACTTCAACTATTAAAAATATTATTAATTTTCACTTTCTACTCAACTACAATTATAAAAATCTGTACTTTTTAGTCCAATATATTTCTATTGACAGTGGTTTTTACTCATTACATTTTGCATGGCCGATCAATTTTTTTATTGTATTCCCCAGACATGAAATATTTATGGTTTGTTTTGGACATTTAAAATTGTACCAGTGTCATTTTCCTATTACAGTATGTCTTCTTTTACTCAAGTATGGTGTTTGGGTACTCAATCCACCTCTGTATACGAAAATTCTACTAATGTATAGAATTTTCTCAGCACCACATAAACAACCTCAGGACTACACAGAATAATTCCGTCCTACTACCTCACAAACCAAAGCAGTCATCTCATCAACACAAACAACCATTCGTTTCCCTCCAAAATAATCCCACCATTGTCCAGAACCATCATATGTATCTTGATAAATGCTCAGATTAGGTCTATTTTGGTAGACCATGTGGATCCGAAGGTGATAAATCCCCTACCACCAAACCAAAAGGGGTCACGTCTACATGTCTCCCGACAGCCGCTGCTCCCGTGTGTGAGATAAAAAAAAGAAGAAAAGTGAGGGACTATTCATTTTCAATTTTGAGTTTTATTACTGTAGGGTAGGAGAAAGAGGTTTCAGGGGTTGCGTGTATAAATTATCCAGAGGGAAAAGATAAAGACTGCTTTAGATAGCACCAGGAAAAACATTTTGGAGCGTGAGAAGTGGAGAAAGATAAGGTCAGCACGCGAATCTAGATTAGTTCATGAGCTTAAGATCGGAACCTATCTGGCAAACACGCAAACTATCACCAGGGCATTTCAGAATCATTCTGATGCGAATTCAACGTAAAATGTGAGCAATATATGAACATGGTCAATCTGACTGTCCACTGTGACCAGTCTATTGAACTGCACGCGACGCCGCGTCTCTCTCTTTCTTTCCGCGAGGCACTTTCATTCCACAATCCGTGTAAACAATGGTTGCGTGCGGACACGTCTATCTCGCCATTCATCTTCCTGTCACCTCCCGCGTTTTCGGACACTGCGGTGCCAAATGGCTTTCTTTTCGCTGACTCAGACAGTTTGGGATAGCTGGAAAGGTTCAAGAAAAGAAAGGGACTCGTGCGGCAAAAGAGGCGTGGGACCGAAAGAATGCACGACTATTCTTAACACGCAGAACACGCCGGACATAAAACAAATGAACTCTGCCTTCCCCTCCACACCTCTGCAGTCGGTGGTTGCATGCCACGGTACACGAATTAAAAAGTGCTCCTGCGAGTTAATGATTTGTCCCGCGATCCCAGCATTGCGTGCGGACTATGTTTGCTCGGACCGTGCCAAGGGTCGCGGGGCTGCAGAGGGGGGCATCGGCCAGCTTTGCGGGTCACTCTTTTATCAAAACAATCAGCGCCTGTTATTTTTGCCCTGCAAATACAGAGTTGACAGAAACAGATTGTTTGCCCCAGCTTTTCGCTGCTATGAAGGCGTACAGACCTGAGCGTGTCCTCAAATTTATACTATTTTGTCGCAAGCATTACTATTATGATGTTTTTTATTATTATTTTGAAAATGTAAGTATTAAGAAAATGTAAGTAATTAATTTGTCCCATATTCCTGCTGTGGGTTTTGTATCACGCTGACACTGGACATGTAAACATTGCATACAAAGGCGAAAGAGTAGACATGACTTTTTGTAAGCGGTGAGGTTTGCTGTATAGACACGCTGAAACATAAGAATCTTTCTTTACTCCAGTGAAACGGGACGTTGTCCTATCTGCCCATATGTGTTGCACCTGGAATCATGAGTATCTCAGGTGAGCCTGCACCTCAAAGTCTAAACTAAAACTGGCTCTATCCACAAGATTCTTAGCTTAAACAAATAAACAGACAGACAAATGAAGAAACACTTGCAATTTGCATAATTTCTTCATTTCGTCTGCACAAATTTTTGAACATGAGATACAGTTTGTCGTCTCGTCCTGAATCTTTGGTTTGATATTCATGTCCTGTTTTATTTCCGTGGCACTCTGTAGGTGGAGTGGCATGTTCAAATCCTGCCGGCTCTTCTGTGACTTTGGAGAGTGTCGTCTCCGTCTTGGTGAGGGATTCCTCTACATTCTCTGGTTTCCTTTTCTGGTGCAGAGACGCTTCTGTAGGTTGCTGTTCCTAAATTTCCATAAGATGGATGGATGTCTCTGCATCCTCTCCAGGGTGTGCCTTGTGGTTCCATTGATGCGTTGGAGCTTACAGCATAGCCGATGCAAAAAAAAAATCAAAAAAAAAATCCAGGAGTGTTCTTGAACAATAAATGAAAACATTTTGCTTTATTTTGTTGCGATGGGCATGCATGCAGTGTGTGTGAAGCGTGCAGCACCCCCATGAAAAACGCTGTGATCGCAGGAGTCAGACTGAGGCTTATGATAATCTTCTAGGGAAAAAATGGAACTGATGTTTAGTTGCAGATGCATGTGTAGACTGAGATATGTATGCAACGTTTAATATACAGAGTATTAGTGTTTATATGAATCTTATGGAGAATAGAGAATCACAACTCGTCACAAGGAATATAAAAAAAACTTAAAGGCACAAATTAAATATAACTATGATTCTCTAACATGGTGTTGCTGTTTTTAATATAGTGTTGCTTTTTTACTAGATTGCCTTTGTCAGGGTACTGAATATGCTGTCACAATCTAGGAAGCAGGCACACATGTGCCTGAAAAGTTTATCTCTAGCTGAAGATTCTCTCTTACACATGTATACAAATTCACACACACAAAAGGCTGCCAGTAAACACACGGAGACCTCATGCAGCAGAAACGCATGCACTGGTGCACCTCCTCTTCATGTAACGACATATATATCTACACTTGGGTGTTTCCCCTTCCCTAAATCAGACGTCTAAACTCAAGGCAGCTGTTCAGTCTCATCCTGCCCCAGCCCAGCAAATCTCCCACCCCAGGGCACAAAATGAGAAATATGGATAGATGGTCGTCCCTCAACCCCCCTAATACACTGTGATTTGCAGAGACATGCCCCCCCCCCCTCCCAAACCCAGGAAGTCCTATGCCTTCAAAGAAAAGGAACAGGCCAACATTTGGCCCAGTGCTACCTAATGAAACATAGACACTGGTCGTTTCTACAAGACTCTGCTTCCCCCAGGCACCACCACCACCATTTGAAGGTACATTACTCACCTTCCATGTAACACTGAAGAGGCACATGAATGGTTTCACGCCAGCAGCACCCAAAGCCTTCAGTAGGTGGATTGCTTCGACCTGTAAAGCATTTCCAATTTTCCCACATTGCCTAAACTGGCAAAAGGACACAACTGCATGCTTATCACCTGGCGGACTTCAACTGGCAGAAATACAATTGAATCTGGACAGTGCGATTGATTCTCCTGATTGGTGAATTTTGACTTTGTGCTGAAGGTATTTTAGGAACCATAGTTGTGAACTTCTGTCATAGCTACCGGCTTAAGGAGTCTCGTAAGGTCTGCTTTGCATCACTCAACAATATCCCTCATAGCCACTCCTGTTGGACACAAGACCCTAACCTCACCCTCCTGAGTCATCAACTGGCTCCCACTAGTGGGCTCTAGGGTTGCTGCAAGACAGGCACCAATCGTCTGCTGGCCAAAGCCGCTGCACTGATTGCAGCCTGAGCATGGCTAGCTCACATGGAAGCTTCAGCCAGATGTTCCCAATTGATCAGGGGACAGCAAAACAAACTGGTGACAGAACCACAATGTCAGTCACTTATACTGATATGCTGACATAACAGCCATCTAACATCTACTCACTGACCTGCAGAATTGCCATACTGACCTGCAGCACTAATGCTGTCACATGCAAAATTGACATGCTAGAGATGCAACGCTAATGCACTAACCTGCAGCACTGGACATACTGGAATCTCAGCACTGACACACTGGCCTGCTGCACTCAGGTCTAAATCACTGGTTTGCAACACTAGCACAGCTATAGCTCGCAGACAATCTCTCCTACAGAGTCTCACAGTTTCTACGGGCCTATAACAGAATGAACAAAGATGACAGGGTAAATACATATAATGCAATGGGAACCTTGTCTACCCTAGGCGCTTCACCCCCCAGTTCTTTATATCATCTTGCAGCGCTCTCTTTGCAGACGGCCCGGTGAGTAAAGGGTAAGGCATTTCACCCAGTGTGTGAATTCTTCCCATGTGAGTAATCTCAAAGAGTGTGTTTAAAGATTGTAATGAGGTTAACCACGGCTTCTGAACCAGAAAAAATCCTTTGCCGAAACTTAACTGGAGGCGAAAGGGGGTGGCAGGAGGCTGGGGGAGCAAACTGAAAAGTCAGAAAGACAAATAGCTGCTGCAGATAGAATAAACAGTGGCTGCTAAGGAGATGCAGCAGGGCCTCTGAACACAGGTACAGTCTGAACATAGGTATAGCCTAAAGGCAGGAATACCCTGAACACAGGTGTAGCCTGAATACAGATATAACCTGAACACAGGTAGAGTCTGAACATAGGTATAGCCTGAATACAGAAATAACCTGAACACAGGTACAGTCTGAACATAGGTATAGCCAGAATACAGATATAACCTGAACATTGGTATAGCCAGAATACAGAAATAACCTGAACACAGGTACAGTCTGAACATAGGTATAGCCAGAATACAGACATAACCTGAACACAGGTACAGCTTGAATACTGGTATAAAATGAACACAGGTATAGCCTGAAGGCAGGAATACCCTGA
>JAABNX020000008.1:13377430-13420033 GCA_015163995.2 Mormyrus lacerda
ATAACCTGAACACAGGTACAGCTTGAATACTGGTATAAAATGAACACAGGTATAGCCTGAAGGCAGGAATACCCTGAACACAGGTACAGTCTGAACATAGGTATAGCCAGAATACAGATATAACCTGAACACAGGTACAGCTTGAATACAGGTATAAAATGAACACAGGTATAGCCTGAAGGCAGGAATACCCTGAACACAGGTATTTCCTGAATATAGGTATAACCTGATTATAGGTGGAGAATGAACACAGGTATAGCCTGAACACAGGTACAGTCTGAACCCATGTATAGCCTGAATACAGGCATGAAATGAACACAGGTATAGTCTGAATACAGATATAACCTGAACACAGGTACAGTCTGAACATAGGTATAGCTTGAATACAGGTATAAAATGAACACAGGTACAGTCTGAACACAGGTATAGCCTGAAGGCAGGAATACCCTGAACACAGGTATTGCCTGAATATAGGTATAACCTGATTATAGGTGTAGCCTGAACAGAGGTATAGCCTGAACATTAGTATAGCCAATTTTAGCATGACAAAAGTCTCAGTTTGTACGTAATGGGTATAAGAATGGCAGAGTAAAGCTGGATGGGTAATTCACGGCACCTTAACATTCATACCACAAGCTATGACTTGATTGAACCCTGCACCCCATTAGCTGGCTGGAATAGAGCCACCTAGGACAGTGTTACAGTGAACCTTTGAGCTAAACAATCCTAGGAGGTAACGGGTAGAGAATAGGGATACCAACATGGGCCACATGTACAACCTCAAAAGAAGGGCAATTTACCCAGGCGGCTGGAGGAATCCCACTCAAACATGGAAAAACATGCAAACTCTGCGCTCTGGATTAGTGAGGCTTCAGTGTCAGACAGTGAACCACTGTGTTAGCCAATAATGATTAAACTAATTAACACTGTGGCTCTGAAAAAAATGGCTATTGTTTATGTCAGTAAACTCTTCAAAACCAAATTAGACTGACGTGGTCTAATAAAAGAAAAGTGAGATTCTACATCTTTCTTTATAATAAATTTGTTTGTTTATTATTTACCAACAACATACTCACGCCTGGGGCCTGTATTATGAAGCAGGATTTCTTGCTTAGCCGGATAACATGTCAAATTTAAGGTAGTCTGGGCTAAATGAAAATGAACAGAGATAAAAGCCATTTAAACTGGGTACCAAAAATCTGACAAGTTGTCTGGCTAAGCAAAAAATCCTGCTTCACAAAACAAGCCCCAAATTGCATAACATTAAACTAAACAATTCAAATGCAGACCAGATGTTTTGATTCCAGGTCTGGCTGCATCTGAGTACACAATGGCCCAGAGCAGGTACTCACAGTGCCACGTGACGCAGCATGGAATGTGGATGTGACAGAGATCAGGTCCCACGTTCTCAGTAAAAACAAAGCCTGCAACTGCGATTCTGTTTCCAGTGAAGTGATGTGCTCTGTTCGCTCTTCTTTTTTGGTTTATGGGCCATCAATAGGAAAATGTGCCATCTTAACCCCCCTCCCCTACTATGCAAAGTCGTCTTGGCCGGTGGGTGTGTTGACTGGGTCCATGGTTATATTCATTCACGTCCCTGCATCTCAAAAAGAGCCGACAGTGTGGAGCAAAATCGGCGGAAACGCCAGTAGCCCGGGCTCGCTATCCCGCGGTGAAGAGCTGTGCAAACAGGCAATGCCTGGCTTTGCCAAGTTTCTGCCATGGGTGATAAATCTTCTGTCCTTTAAGCCACCCTGTCATGTATCTGTGTGTGTGCATTGTCTTGCCGTGCCTCTCTGTCCGTCCCATCCCACACAGAGGGTGTCTTGTACCCACACTGCCACCAGCGAGCTCTCGTAGTGCAGCTTGGGTAGAGAACAAAGGCAACGAGAAGTGCCACAACGATGGAAGTCTTTTGTTTGTTTTTGTTTGTTTTGACAGATCAAACTTACACTCTTTTTCCAGTCATAGGACTTGTTTTCTGTCCTCTTCCACTCAAGGCTTTCCAAGCTCCTGTCAAAGCTGGTGATGCAAGACTTTTTATGGTGATTAACTTGTATCTGTTCCATGGGATTTAAAAAGTCACGCGGTGCGCCTGAATAAAAGAAGACAGGCTGAATCTGTGCTGATTTGATCTTAATTGATAACCTTGTGGAGTCAACTGGCTCCTTTTAATATCTGCAACTCCAAATCGAAAAAGTTGGGACGCATGTTAAATCAAAATTAAAAGTGAAAACAGTGATTTGTAAATTATCTTTCACCTGCACAAACAGCACATCAGAAAATTATTTGATGTCTTACCACATAAATGTTATTGTTTTTTTTTGAGCTGCAACGCATTTCAAATAAGTTGGGGCGGTAAAGAATTTACCATTTTGTAAGATTATGCTTTACATTAACTGCACTTTTATAAAGCCTTTGCATTCATAGTACATTCAGTGCATCTTCATAAAGCATTCATAATGCAATCATAGAACATTCATAAAAACCATGTAAGTACGCCGTAACATCCTAACATACCTCAGCTTTATTATGCATTAATTACAAATTTAAGCTGATAATGTTATGATGTTATGGTATTCTTACATGCTACTTATGAATGTTCTGCTAATGCATTATTAAGGTGCACTGAATGTTCTGTGAATGCATTATAAAGGCATTATGAAGTAATGTAAAGCATTATCTTTGTCCTTTTCACAACAGCTAAAAGACATTTGGGGACTAATGACATCAAGTGATGACATGTGTCAGGTGTACTTATATACCATTCTTCCTGCAAACAAGTTTTAAGGTGTGCAGCATTATAGGGTCCGTGTCGTTGCATTTTGCATTTTAAAATGCACCACACATTTACTTTCGGGGACAGGTCAGGACTACGGACTAGTACTCGCACCCTCTTCTTCCACAGCCATGGCTTTGTAATGCATGCAGAATGTGGTTTTTAATTGTCTTGTTGCAATATGCATCCCTGGAAAAGATGCTGTCTTGAAGTAGCATATGTTGCTCAAAGTATCTATGTACTTTTCAGCATTAAAGGTGCCATCGCAGAAGTATAAGTTACCTTTGTCCCTGACACACTGACACAACCTCATACCATTACAGACCCTGGCTTTTGAACTTGTTTGCTCGTAACAATCTGGATGGTGGTTTTGTTTGCTGCAGAGCACATGACGTACAAAGATACTTTGATTTGTCTGACCCACCCCAGATGCCTGAAGGTCCACAGTGCTTCTGGACACGGCTAAATGCTTCATTCTGGCACAGTAACGTTTTAACTGGTATTTCTGGATATAACTATCTATTGTAGTTCATGACAAATCTTTGCCAAAGTAATCCTGAGCCAACGTGGTTGGTTATATCAGTTATAGATGAGTGACGGTTCTTGATGCAATACCAGTTTTGGGAGAATATTGGAGATCACAGTTCTTCACCTTAAGCTTTATGCACTTGCCCTTTATGGAATCCTTTAATTACGTTATGCATCAGTGGTAGTGCAACATTCAAATGCCTCATTATCTCTTTGAGGAACGTTGTTTTGAAACATTTCGAAGATTTTCTCACATCTGTTGGCAAATTCATGTTCCCCTGCCAATTTTTGCTCCTTAAGGACTAGCCCTTTCCTGGGTGCTACTTTTTGTACCAAATTATGCTTACAATCACCTGCTGACATCACTGGTTTCAAATCACATAATTATTTAATTATTTTACCAGATTACTAGCCTTAAAATGCCCGTCCCAACTATTTTTGGAATTTGTTGTTCGCCTGAATGGCAGGAATTGATGTATATTTATAAATTAAATAAAGCTGACTAGGCAGAACATGAAATAACATTTCTTCATCAGTTCACAATGAAATACAAGGTTGTGTCTTGCAGAAGCAGGAGTTCCTCTTGTGTCTTGCAGAAGCAGGGCTGGAAATGCTCCTGGTGCCCGTCACTCTGGCTTAATGCCATTACAGTGGGAAACTAAGAGACCCAGGAACCTCAGAAACTTTCCTTGACCATCGGCCGCACTCTCCGGGATGCTACACCGGCTCTCATCCTGTAACAGCCTCTGTATAACACACCAGACCAGACCACCGCAATCGGCTATCAAAGCCTTGATCGTGGAAGGCAGCCACATTGCTGAGAACATCTCTGGCATTACAAAATCATGGAGGACCGGAGGAACCTACATGCGTGTCAGTCTCTGCATGTGCTCAGGATTCGATCACCAAAGAGTATTTTGGAATAGGAGCAGGATCATTTGATTCTGTAAAAAAGATCTTCCGACTTTTACGGCTTCCGTTAAGATTCCTTCTCCATCTCGTTAAGTTTCAGGATACCAGCCACTCCTTCTTATATGGTGCTGTTTTGAAACATAAACACACCATAGTTATATAAACCACAACTGAAAATATCATTTAAGTAAATATGTGGGAAAGAAGGTGGCAAATACTTTGGACTAAGTTACCGTTTTCCTCTTCAGGTCTAACTCGTTGGGTTGTGTTTCTGAACCAAATCCCTCCCCCCTGTTGGCAGATCACCTGCTGGTGCTTTTAATGACAGCTAATTGGACAGCCAGGGACAGAGACAAACTGTTGTTGCAAGACCATTGTGAAAGTGTGCAGAATGTGCAACACTGCATGCTCCTGCTTGCTTGCACAATTAAGCACGTCCCTCCTGGAAAAAGATCATATGATAAGCCATTCATATATATAAACAATGTCGTCGATAAACAATATTGCAAAATACACCACAAATTCTCTGTGTAACACATATAAAGAACACGACAGCCCTGAAGACATCTGAAAATTCAACTCTACCCCTTTGAGCTAAACAGATTAAAAGTAAGACTGTTTACACATTAAAATATCATGCAAAATAATTTTGGCTATGTGTGTATGTATATTTATACATTGCATGGCATCAGGAGCCCTGTGACAAGGGGCAAACAAGTGGGTTTCAAAGATGATTTGGCTGCATTATGGATAATGGTGAGAGATGGTCTGCAAATCCTTCGTGTTGGAAAAACAGATGTTGTGGTCAGGTGAGTGATGGGGAAGGGGGTGTTAGGTGGGGAATAATTATTTGTGGTGAACTAAACAAGATGGGTATTTATTTGGGAATGACAAATTGTGGGAAGATATGAGTATGGAACAAAAGCATTTCTGAAGAAACAGTTGCAGACTCTGCCCGTCTGGTGACGAAGATCTCTCCCACGTGAGGGAACTTCCAAGCGTGAAATGAATTATCTTTAACTCAAAAATCTTATGCTTTTATCCAAAGCAACTTAAAGCAAAGATGAAAGTTAAATTTTTTATGGGTACTCTTTGGGATTGGATCCAACAACCTTTGAATTATTAGCATACTCTATTTTAATTGTATGGTCTATTTGTTGAGGTACTACAGCAATGCCAGGGGGGTCTCTGGTGTGGGGCTGCTATTGAAAGCAGAATACATTGATATAAAAAGTAAACCAGAATACACAAGAATTGTGAATGATGAGTCACATACCTCAGCCTTCTGTCCTCTCCCTTACAGATTGTAATTACAGGTAATGTCATATAGTCTTCTTTTATATACAATTATTTAAGAGATTTAGATGCCTTGCAATTTAAATCCTTATTGTTTCTGGATGCCTGAGACTATGCGAAGAATGTCTCAAACCGCGGAAGATGCCATTCACATTCCGTAATACCGGCAGGAGATTTTGATGCCTAATGCAACGTTCCTTGGCGGCGGAGTTTCTAAGGACAGCTGTCCAGAAGTTATTCGATATGGTGTGATCACATCCCCAGAATCATCACCAGAATTTCGGTAAATCCTATATCGTTATTAAGAAAAGCCAATTCTGCTGGACCCCATTTTGTTGCTTATTACCCTTTTTGGGGGTAATATTATTCAGAAGCTGTTGCACATCTTGATTCATTTAATGTAAATTGCTGTATTTTTGTAGACGTTTCGGAAGTCGGAAGCAACAATCGAGGGCTTTGAAGTCGTTTCTTTCATCCCCCGAACATGCATGTCCTTGTTGTAGGGGTGTGATGTTCCGATCTGCTCGGAGACAGGGAATTGAAAGTACAATGCTGGACTAGAGAAGGTAGATGGCATGGGACTCACTCCGGGATTCACTCCGGGATTCACTCTGGGATGCACAATGGGAGTAATGTCTGTGAGTCACTGCCCCTGGCTTTAGCAGGCACCCTTTGGGCACGTGGTACCATTGATCTGATTTGTTTTGTTTTATTGGTGTTTACCTTGTACTAATGTAGCCCAGCTTAGTGACACTCGATAAGAGCACCATGGTGTGGAGTTGCTTATTAAAAAATATTTTAATTACTTTCGCACCCCAGGCAAATCATGGGTCTTTCTTTATTAGATGTTAATGTACAGTAGGTAGTTATGCTCTGGGCCCATGTTGGTTCCAACCCATCCAGCATACAGAAATGAGTCCTCTTCTGCAAGGTTCTGGTTTCTAGATTTAGATCAAATTGGTGCAAAGGTCTTAGATTGAGGAGTTAATGTGCTGCATTATGACTTGTTCACCTGCTTTGTGCAAAATGATATATATGTTTTTTAAATTTATAACGCAATTACAATTACAAATGGCAAAATATTTCATCGGAATGCAAAATGTTCACAGCTAACAAACTCACCTGGGAAATGAGAGAGCTAGAGAGAGAGGCACGGCGCTGACTTCTTACAGCTCGCAGATTTATTATTGACGGCAAGAAACTCAACAAAAGAGAAGCCACAGGGGACGAGATGATGCGTGAGGCCTCGTCACGCAACGCGGCACAAGCTGGGGTGACACTCTCCAGCTGAGGAATGAGGCCGACTCCTCCCCCGCTCTCCCCCGCCGGGCCGGTTCCCCTAACCCTGCCGCCGCGCCAGCGTGCGTGCGAGGAGCCTGCAGGCCCGCGGAGGAAGCGCAGGTGGAACGGCGACGAGCCCCAGGCTAGGGGAGTTTACATAACGCCAGGGCGCTAATCCGCTCATCACAGCTCTTCCTTCCTGACTCAGTGGCAGCAACAATGAGGCACAACTATTCTGCTAATAAATATTCCCGTACTCTTGGCAGCTGGCAGTCCTCTTCATATGTGTGTTGGACTGCTTTAACACAAATATATCTATGCATGCGATTTAGGTGTTAATAAACAAGCTCGCGTGCATTGCAAAAATATAAAACATAACAAATAAATGACTAAATGAAACAAATAACGCACATGTCAAATTTAAAAATATGTGTATTGATGACATTATTTGTGCGTAAAATTAGTGTTTAGTGATGATGACGGGCTACGGTAGCAAGCTGAAGTGATAGACCGTGTGTGCAGGACTAGTTACTAGGGGGACTTGGCACTAAAGCAGCCTGACGTGTTCATCTGGTAGGCAGAGTTGATTATCTCGGGTTGTTGTTGCGGCGAATGACATTACAAAGGTGGCCGGAATGATCATTAAAGTCTTTAGTGTTACCGGATGAGGAGATGAAACCAGAGCCGCCTGAGTGGGTCAGAAATGCCCATTAACCCCCAATGTGCTGCTGTGTGTGAGCTCAACACACGCTGGCAACTTTGTAATATGGATACCTGCTTTAAGACCACTACGGTTAACCGGGTTTTGAAAGAAAAATAAGCAGCAAAGGTTGCCTCAATGAACAGAGGCACTCACTCTCTAAGCAATAAAATACTCTGGGAGAGTAATGCTGGGGTACTCCGCAAGCATCACCTCAGACCTCCTACAGGTTACTGCCACAACAGGTTCACAGAAATGACATCACACCTCACTAGACCACTTGGATAATAAAAACCGCTATAAAAGGCTACTATTCACAGACTTCAGCTCAGCATTTAATATTGTAATCCCATTCAGACTAATCAGCAAACTCCCAGACTGCAGCAACTCAATGCTGGACTTCCTCACTGACAGAACCCAGCCAGTGTGAACAGGGACCCCGAAATTGATTGTGTGGTCAGACACGGTATTATCGCCATCATAAACACCACAGGCCTGATTACCACTGACAGTAATACACCTTCAAGAAGGAGGTGAGGCTCTTGTCAGAAATGTACCCAGAGAATAATCATTTTCTGAACATTAAGTAGAAAATGGGAACTGGTTCACGATTTCAAGAAGCAGTAGGCATCTCACACTCCCATGTATACAGATGGAGATGCTGTGTAGGGGATCCTAGGAATCCCTGATTGCAGTACTTAGTCACATGACGCCTCAACATCAGTAAGTCCTGAGACATCTAAGGAATGCAGTGCTGACCAATTTTTAATGATGGAGTTTATCCTCACTGGCGGTATAACATTTTGGTTCTCACAGCAGTCAAATCACTGCAGTCAAATCACTGCTCAGAGCATTCCTGACACGCCTCATGTCAGCTCAGGACAGGCTGCCCTAGAAAGGCAAACCGCAACATAAAGAACTCCAGTGACCCTGCAAAGACGCTCCCTTATCCTTTCTGGTATCACACGGCTGGTGTGAGGCTCAGTAGGTTGGGCTGCCAAGCCTGTGATTGGGAGGTCACTGGTTTAAATCCCAGAGCCAGCAGTGCAGTTTCACCACTGGACCCCGGCCCTTAACCCCCAATTGCTCCAGGGACGAGCTGACCCAACCTTCTCCAATAAATAAATATGTCACTTTCAATAAAAGCATCTGCTAAATAAATGAAATGTCAGACATTTTTTTCCTGGCATGCAATTACGCCCCTCAACAAAATGAATTGCACAACAAATCCTGCTACAATTAATTGTATGACACAAGATCTACTTCTAAAGTCCCACTTGCACATGTAAATTTGATGTCCTTGCTTATCTGAGTTGGTGCTATTTTCTGCGCGTTTATCATTATTGTCTTTTATGGTTACCTACTGTACTTGTCGTTCTGTATTTATTTCGCAGTTCATACAGGCTGCGTTACACCTGTGTAATACTGTTTTTTTCTTTCTTTCTTTTTTTGGAGTTTTTTTGGCTGCCGAGCCGGCAAGCCAATTATCAGCAATGAAGGGGGCAAGGGAGGAGCGGGGCAGTGATTCACCCAGAGCGATCCTCGGCGTCCTGGCAGCCAGCCAATCAGCCGCCATTTAAGAATGAGCTTAGCGTGTCAAAGCGCTCGAGCCGTGAGCCACGCCCGTGCCTCTCAGCTGACATGCCTGGGTTTTGTGCGGGGGCCCCCGTCCATGCGAGCATATTCTCTCGCGCCCTGACAGCAGCCTCCCAGCTCGCAGCTGCATGCTCCTACTGTGATCGACGCCAGTGATTAATTTGCCCGCTTCCTGTACCAGCTGCTCAGCCCTGGATACACCTAAATATTTACCGCCTCGCAGCACTGACCGGTGTGGTTCTCACCTGAGCCTGTGCGTGCGGGACGAGCTGGAGAGACGAAACGTGACAGACGTGGGGGATTTCAATGTCGCCTCCGAAACTGGGAAACAGGTCAAATGTCCTGGTGAATTTGGGACAATTGGGAGGACTGGCACTTGAGTCACACCTACACAGCCTAGCACAGTGCGGTGTGATGACAGATACTCATATTGTTCAGCATGTCTCGGTTAACAACTTGGGTCACGCGATGAGGGGAACTTCAGGAACTCGTGATCTATTCCGTTTTTATTTATACAGCTCCCCCCCACACACACATCAGTCACCCCGGTGTGCTTAAGCCATGCCACCCCCACCCCTGGCAAAATGTATTTCGGCAGACCCCAAAGTCTAGGGTTGATTTTTAATCCCAGTCCTGGGCCCAGCAGAACACCAGGCGGACCGTTGGGGATTTAATACAGTCAGTTTCCAGATTACGAATGAGATCTGTTCCTGAACAACAACAACGACAACAATAAAAAAAAGGTGCACAATGTTTTTACAAGCGTTATAAAGTAGCGCGTGCATTCGTTATTATGAATCATTGTATTTAACCAAAGTTTTAATGAAATAGGTTTTATAGCATTTCGTTCGTAAGTACGACTTTTCTATAAATCGGACGTTCAACCTGGGAACTGCCTGTATGAGCATCCCCCCTCTCCTCCTTCCTTCTCACGAACTAGCAATTTGTGATCCTAAAGCTGTGTGATTGGGGGAGAGCAGAAGTTCACATTATTTCAGTAATGTGAAGAAGCATGGATGAACCCCGAATCTGTAACTCCGTATGTGACTTCAGTCAACGCTCCGACACGAAGGAGCAACAGATTGAGAGGAAGGGGACGTGCTTTGAGCTGCAGCCGTCTCAGATGAGGATGATTAGCCGCATCTCAAAGGAAGTGCGAGGAGGTCAAGGGAGGCCAGCCACGGGCGCGTTACTTGAAAGTTTCCGCAAATGTCCCGGGAGGCGATCGGCAACAGAAGCTGGCGGCGGCGCACGCTCGTGTGTGTATGTGCGTGCCAGCACTCCAATGGACACGTACGCCCACATGTCCGCAGTCTGCATTTCTCACTCCATGGGCAGGCATGCATGGAATGCCAGAGGCGGCACGTATGGTGGGACTGCCCCGGTTGCACTGGCAGCGAGGAATGCGTGTCGTGTCAAAATAGGATTAACAAAGCAGCAGGGCGCCTGCGTGGTGATAATACCTGCTGCATCTTCCTCTCTCTAGCCATCTCTCCGGGAATAGCCCAGTTTCCGATCTCATAGGGACTGATAGAAAACAACGTGGTGATGTAAATCACTCTAGACACACAGCAGTCCAACAAGCTCGATTCTTCCTGTTGTGTGAAGCAGGGGTGACCAGGGATAATTGTTGAGTTTTCTCATTTCCATTTTTGCAAAATGTAGAAAAATGACACAAAGGAAAAATGTTTTTGAAGTAAAGTTACGTGGGTTTGTGTAAATCTAAATTACGCAGGCAGACTAGTATATGCCATCGACCAAAAGACCCCCTCCAACAATTGTCACCAGTCTCCCCTACTTTCCAAATATACAGCATGCTGGTAAAAACAGCCTTCCTTTAAATTACCACATATCAATTTTGCAATACATTTACAAATTCCAATGCATTTTAACCTCAAAGGTAAGGGCTGGAAAGATTCTTCAATGGCGCCATCTGGAGGCCAGAAGGAAAATCAAACTCTAAAGTCCCTGTCTCTCACGTTTGCGCTGTTCTTCTTTCACTCACATACTTTTATAATTTATTCTTTTTACTGTATTTTTGTCACTTAATGACACCCAAGCTGCGTGTAACGGGGTGGGGCTGTCAGGACGGGTGACGAGGTCCTCAAGCCCAGACTTCCACCAGCCTCCATCGTGGGACGGTGTCACCAGTCATTGTCAAAATTATACTGTCATCAGCTCCAGTGGTTATGGATCGCTGTCACCCATTGTTTTAAAGAGAAATGTGTGCATTAACATTTCAAGACAACCTTTCTAGTACAATCAGTGTCAAGCATGGTTTAAAGATTTTGTGGATATATTAACAATAATTTACAGACCTGTAATGAATTAATCCTTTAGGAGAAAAATAAGAATTATGAAAAAAATATATATCCTGATCTAAAGGTTTGCATAATAAAAACGTCTCATTGTTCCTCATCTATGACTTCCAGAAATAAACCACTTCTAACCCCATCCGCCACATTCTTTGCATATCAAGTACATGACCTGCATGTTGCTTTTTTATCAGATAGAATTGTTCAACAACTATTACATAACCAACAAGAATCACTCAGGAGTGATATGTTGTAAACAGCCGTTGTGGTTGTCACGCAACACATAGCTCCCTCTGCTGGCCACTACGGGGAACACCTGTAAAAGCAAGTCAAACGGACTGATAGGAGTCACACACACATGCACACACACAGGTTGGTAATTATATCTTTGTGGGAACTTTCCAATCATGTCTATTTTTAGTTTCGATTGCATTTATTGATCTTTGTGGGGACCTGAAAAATGGTCCAAACAATGTCAAAATAATAGGTTTTTATTACATTGTGGGGAACATTTGGTCCCCACAATGTAATATAAACATAATCCACAAACACAAACACATACTTAATTTTATTCAACCTGAACTGCATATCTGGGCCTAACAATATTTAATAGATTAGTTAATACTTTAAATACATTAATGGAGTACTTTATTGCTGTTTACAGTTATGCACATTCTTAGCCTTTATAATTTGATGATAAATGCTCTTTCAGACTTATACATACTGGAGAATGGTTTCCATGGACCTATCCAGCTGCTAAGGTGTTGGGCTACTACCAGCCAAAATCACACATGGCACGTTATAAATCACATGCCCAAGATTCTTTCCTCTTTCATCACATATATCAAATGCAGATGCGGTGACATGGGAGTATCAGACAGTAAATATGTGTGACTTAGGGTAGTGGGGCTTGTGGACAAGTATTTTTTACGTTTTTGATTGCTTTTATGCCCTAAGGAGAACCTGTGTCCTACATGGGTCTTTCTGAGCCCATAAATAGCTACTCCTTCCTAGGAAAGAACACTCACCAAACCCTGGCAAGGACAGAACGTAGCAACTCTCAAGGAAATCCAAAGGAGAGAGGATATTTATAGCCTCAGAGGTTCTTCATTCATTCACATAACCGTTCGATGCCAATCTGGTAAGAGATGTTTATCTCCGGGAGCCTGAACACAACGAGGGCCATTCACTCCCCAAGGATGAGAGAATCTAGTTCCAAAGGGAAAACTACTTTGCCAACAGAAGACCCATTAAAACTTGTTTTCTCATACACCGGCTGTATGGAAAAGTTTGACAGACATAACGTCAGAGGCGTCCGAGGTGTCCACAAACGCAGCGAGGCAGACGGGCTGTCTGTCCATCTCGTAATTCGGCATTTAGGATTGTGTGCAACAGGAAAGTCACCTCGTGTGACTTGTAGATGTAGTGGATGCCATGTCTGTTTCACTGTTACTACAGGTCTGGGGGTCAGGTATCCAGCGGGAAATCCTCCCCGCCTGATCCCCAGTCCCCAAAGCTCGTCTCCCCGGAGGAGTGGGGAGGGCTTTCCAGCGTAATGTCCCGTTTCCTCCCAAACACCTGCTCCTGGAGCTCGATTATATCGTGGCGAATGTCCGCCATCATGAGTAAGAGAAAGTCGAACGACCCTGGGGGTCCCTGTTAGAGGAAATGGAAAAAGACAAGGATGTGTAAATTCTAATTTAGTTTTGGAATAGTGACTCTCGTTCAGATGCGCAAATGGGAAGGTGTAGGGAAGACTTACTGCTAGACCTCTGGGTCCTGGATAACCTCTCTCACCCTGCAGTGGGAAAATACACAGTAAGGTTGCTGTCCCAGTTAAACACAAACACTGTGCTAATTCAGTACAAACACACCACTTGGACAGCAGGACCTGTGGCTTGTGCTGACCTGGAAGTTCCTTTACATATTCTGCTCACAAGTAAAGGTAAAGTTACCTTCTGTCCATCCTTCCCAGGTGCTCCAGGAGCTCCCTGGTAACACAGAGCCAAATCAGGGTTAGAAACAAGGCAAACTACCCCATCTTAGTTAAAAATATTTATCAGTGCATCTCACCACTGGACCCCTGCGCCCACGTTTGATGTGTGACAAGTCAGGCTCGGGACCCATAGGGCCCATATCACCACGTGGCCCCTGGGGGCCAGGGGGGCCTCTAGAGCCCGGTTCGCCCTTCTCTCCATGGGGTCCTGGGATGTAGTGTGAGAACACAGATCACAGATGGATAAGGAACTGGAGTAGCAAGGGTTATGTGTTTGTGGGAATTTTCATTTGGACCAGGGGCATATACCTGGGACGCCCTGGGGCCCGGGGGCACCTGGAGGGCCAGGCAGGTTGAGGGCATCCGGCCCTTTGCCCATCCATCCATGGGATGGCTTGTCGCTGCGGTTGGCCAAGTCAGGGGACGGTATCTATGCAAAATAAAAAAAGCATCTCTAGCAAGTTTAGACAGGCCGGGCCGCCAAGACGAAAAGAGTCGGGGACCATGTGATGAGCATGTACACTCAGCCACTCTAAAAGAGGGCAACAGGCATGGCGTGAGACCATGATCTAGCATATTCTAAATGTCCAGAGCGATAGAACAGTGAGACGGTCCCAGGTTGGTCGGATGTGCCAACAGGCCTGAGGTTCACCCTGAATCAGGTGCCAGTCTATTGCAGGTAGGGTTGCAATGGTATGAGACTGTATGTAGTATATTATTATTATGATTATTATTAATAATAATCATAATAATAATAATTTTCATCAGTTACAATGACCCTTAAAGGAATGAAAACAATGGTTATTTCTGTTGAACAAAGGCTTTATTATAGCTGAAACAATTTTTTTTAAATGGAACTACGTGCAAAAAAGTGTCCCTTCTGAAAATAAATAAAATGAATAGTAAAGCCGTATTTCTCCTGCTCCAACAAAACAAATAAGGAGGAAAAAAGGAGCAGGAACTTTAAAAATCTTTGGATAATGATCAATACAACATGTCACTATCAAGCTAAATGCATAAATAATCTACTAATCCAGGTTGGTTATACTATCAAACTGAATGTAAATGATTTTTCAAAAATAATTAATAAAAATACAGCTTTTTAGAAACTTTTGTAAATGTATTTAATTGATGCTAATGCCCAGGAAAGGTTTTTTTTATGATTTGCGATGATATAAATATTGCTGCAAACTTCATTCTTCAGTTCAGAGTGAACCAAAGTATAGCAAAATACCATGTGGCTGGATAAAAGTAATTTCAACTGACTGACTAATATTTCAGATATGGGATATTTAGGTAATGGTGTTCATTAAAAAACTGGAAACAGACAACCGTAGTAAGTTCTGAAATTGAAAAAAGAGTGAACACTTTAAATGACAAAGACCAGGATTTTTTTTCTAGACAGCAGATTCACTAACGCCAGTTCTCACCAAACAATTAAGTGACCGCCATAGTTTGCTGTTATTGTTACTGCTGTTAATATGGTTTACCATAAAATGGCAGGATGAATGGATTCTACAGTGCTAGAAAATGCCACACTGTGCACGCATGCTCGAAAATGCAGACGCAGACCTGTGAGGTACATATTGGGCAGGTGGCACAGATCGGATAGTGACATGCCGGAAGACATTCCGCATGGCAAAGCCAGTCGCCGAGTATGACAGTCAGTCGAGGACTGAAGGAGATGCGCGCGTGCAGGTTAAATTCTCTGGTTGCATTTTTAATTTGAATTCAGATAATAAGCAAATGTACATGGTATGATAGCCATCGATTTTCATACCATGGTATATTATGAAACCGGTATACCATTGCAATCCTAACTGCAGAGTACACACGCACACTAAGTCGTACGATGTAGGTCATTTAGTGTTGCCAATCGACCTAACAGAATGTGTTTGGACTGTAGACGAAAACCCATGTGAAACAGAAAGCATAGTCCAGCTCCACAGAGAAGAGATGGGACCCAAACCCCTCACCATGCAGGTACTACCCATTAAAACACCATGCCAACCAAGCTGGGTCTCATCTACATTTAAATCAATACACCCTGACTAACTATAGCTACAGGGCCACAGATCTGACTGCTCCACCAGGTGATGCTATGCCTTACCTGGCCACTAGGTGGTGTGCTGCCCAGTCTCAGTTTAATCTGCAGCAGGCTGTTCCTCATGCTGATAAAGTCCTGACAAGTGACTGAACAGGACTCGCTACTCATCAGGGTGTCTGATTTCCCCGAGGAGCTCACTGGGTACAGAGAGACAGGGAAGGAAAGAAAGAGAGAGACGGAGAGGGCAGAAGAGACAGAAAGGACAGCCAGGGAAAGGCAGATAGCAGGAGAAAGAGAGAGAGAATGAGCGACAGATAGAGGGGGAGACAGTGGTATTTTTGATAGTGTCAGCCAGACCATTGTATGTATTGAATGCATGCACAGTAAAATCATAGAATCCTTCATACGGCATTTAGTAAAATCACACTACATGTGAAGAAGAACATTACATCTAAAGGCACAGCTATGGTTGAAAGACCACATCCAGTTTTAATTTCAGAAACTCCGGAAAAAGGAACTAAATCTTACATACCACTAAGACTGATCTCCTGCTCATGGTACATTGCCTTGGAGGCTTGCATTCATCTGGGAAGCTAAGAGCTATGTTGCCTGGAATTTATTATTATTTTCTATTAACAGGGTCAGCCACAGCAAAACAAGTCTTAGCAGAGGTGCTAGATGAAATCTATCACCTACTGGGCAGCAGCAATGAAGGACTGTGCCAACGATGAAGCCCTCAATGCTCAACGGTGATACGGGATTTGGCCCCAAGTGATGCAGACAAAGAAGGAATTGAAGTTTTTGATAGCACAAAGGATGACTGAGAAAACCAAGGAATATCAGAAGGATGTCAACATGCGCTTTACTGATCAGAATAAAGCCGTGGATAATGCTGACCATGTCAAAATATGGAATGTTCTCATAAAAATGGATGTACCAGAGCATCATACTGTCCTTATGAATCTCTATATTTCACAAGAAGCCACAGGCAAAACAGAATATGGGGAATCTGACTGGTTCCTCATTAGTAATGGAATTATCAGTAAGGTAGTATACCATTGCCAAGCCTATAGCGTATTTAAAGAGAATCTAACAAGAGAAGTCGGTGGAAGACACATCAACAGCCAGATGACGATACCAGAGTGGAAAATAAGAGTCTGTAGGCACTTACAGTATAAGGACATTGAAAGAAGATTATTCTACAGATAAATGTGAAGAAAACAAAGTTTATGACCACCAAAAATGCAACTGACTTCAGAGTTGATATTGGAGGCATACAGGCTTCACATAAACAGTCATCAACCATAAAGGATCCAGCAATAAAGGAACATGTTGCAGCTTGGCACTCTGCAGAACTGCCATAAAGGAACTGGAAATAAACTTTCAGAGGTACTGATTGACGCCTTTGAACTTTGGTGCTTGCAAAGAATTATTAAGAATATCATGGACCACAGGGAAAAGCAACACAAGTGGATCTTGATCAAACCAAGTCTGAACTTTCACTTGTTTAGTATGAGATGACTCAAATACATTGGAGAACACCTCCAATGCTGGGAAAAGGTCAAAGAAGAAGAAAACCAGCTACAATGAATACTGTATGTCACTGGGAAGTCTGATGACCCAAATAAAAGACAGAACATTCTGGAGACAGGACATTTATATGGTTGCTAGTCTTTAAAATCGAATTGATTCTAATAATAATGAGATTGAGCTGAACCTTTAAATATTCAAGAGCTCAGCCAAGAAAAGTATCCCTTCAGCCAGCTGCCAGGGAAGCAGGGAACAGCGTTTAAACATCGTTTAAGATCAGGAGAGGAAGTCAGGTGATCATGTGGTTATTTGTGTTGATTCAATCCATGTGTCTGTCCTAAAAACTATCCGTGAAAATCGGTGTTTCCAGTTCCATTGACCCCCCGACAGTACCCCAAGCATAATCCTGATGCTCTTCCCAGGACTTGTTTCCATTTCACGTTTCACTGATATGCACTCCTGACTTCACTTTCTCCTTTTCTTGCCAAAATGGCCCCTTTGATATTTGTTTGGGTTCCCTTTGTGTCCTGTGTGGCTCTCATCCCTCCCCAGCCCCTACAGGCCCCAAAAACCCCTCCAGATCACCAGTAAAACGGCACATGCCTTGTAACGTGGTTCAGAGCATTTCTCAGAACATTCAGGTACATATCACTGTGAAATTCCAACTGTAAGTAATCAAGTACCATATAAAATATTTCATTAAAGAAGACAAACCAATCCCAACTGCACAATTATCAGGTTCATTTATCTTAGAAAATATCTGCTCACTGTTAGCGACAGAAAGCACAGATCTACTCAATGGCTTAGAGACAGCTGGACCACTGAACTTGGAAGACAACAAAATCCAGGCTACAATCCCAGGAGAGGGAACTAGCATAGCGGGATGGGATGAGTGAGGTTACTTACAACTTTTACTGGCCACACAGGTACGAAGGTCTGGGGCCAAGCTGTAACCGTAATGACAGCCACACAG
Organism: Mormyrus lacerda; assembly: GCA_015163995.2. Taxonomy (NCBI): domain Eukaryota; kingdom Metazoa; phylum Chordata; class Actinopteri; order Osteoglossiformes; family Mormyridae; genus Mormyrus; species Mormyrus lacerda. The sequence goes on from JAABNX020000008.1 coordinate 13,395,384, forward strand.
GAAGCTGCCTGGCGTGTTTGTGCAGTCCTGTTCACACACGGTGCCATTGGACTCTTCGCACTCATCCACGTCTGTGCGAGGGATACACACAAAAATACAGGCTTGTAATTATATCTTTGTGGGGACTCTCCATTCATTTTTTTGAGGAAAACTCTAATCCCAACATGACAAACCATAAGTAACCAAACAAAAAAGTGACTTTTGGAATTTTTTATTTTTTGATTGTATTCACAGATCTTTGTGTGGACCTGATAAAAGGTCCCTACAACATCAAAATAACGTGATGTTTGGTGCGGACGCCCTCTAGCTGTTCAGTCCAGGGCCTGCACCAAAATCCCCGCACATCGTATCTGGATCGCCGCACCAATCTGCCTGTTGATCTCCCACTCCATCGTCCCCTCACTCGTGAACAAGACCCCGGGATACTTCAGGGAGGACCCCATCCCCGACCGAGAGAGAGCATTCTACCCTTTTCCGGCTGAGGACCATGGTCTCGGATTTGGAGGTGCTGATTGTCATCCCAGCCGCTTCACACTCGAACTGTTCAAGTGAGAGCTGAAATTCATGGTCTGATGAGGCCAACAGAACCACATAATCTGCAAAAAGCAGAGACCTAAGGTCCTGAGGTCACCAAACTGGACACCCTCAACACCCTGGCTGAGCCTAGAAAATCTGTCCATAAAAACTATGAACAGGATCGGTAACAAAGGGCAGCCCTGACAAGTCCAACCCTCACTGGAAACAAGTCCGACTTATTGCCGCCCATGCGGTCCAAGCTCTGGCACTGGTCATACAAGGACCAAACAGCCCTTAAAAGGAAGCCCGGCACCCCATACTCCCGGAGCACCCCCCACAGGACTCCCCAAGGGATATAGTCAAATGCCTTCTCCAAGTCCACAAAACACATGTAGACTGGTTGGCTAACTCCCATGAACCCTCCAAAAACCCTGCGGAAAGTATAGAGCTGGTCCACTGTTCCATAGCCAGGGCGAAAACTACCCTGCTCCTCCTGAATCCGAGGTTCGTCAATCCTGCGGACCCTTTTCTCCAGAACCCTCGAATATACCTTACCAGGGGGGCTGAGGAGTGTGATCCCCCTATAGTTGGAGCACACCCTCCAGTCCCCTTTCTTAAAGCGGGGGACCACCACCCCGGTTTGCCAATCCAGAGGCACCGCCCCCGATGTCCACGCGATGCTGCAGATGCGTGTCAACCAGGACAGCCCCACAGCATCCAGAGCCTTAAGGAACTCTGGGCAGATCTCATCCAACCCCGGGGCCCGGCCACTGAGGAGCTTTTTAACCACCTCAGCGACCTCCGCCCCAGAGATAGGAGAATCTACACCCAAGTCCCCATACTCCTCTTCCACATTGGAAGATGTGTCGGTAGGATTAAGGAGGTCTTCGAAGTATTCCCTCCACCGTCAGAGTTGAGGTCAGCAGCACCCCATCCCCACCATAAACAGTGTTGATGTTGCACCACTTTCCCCCTTTGAGCCGCCGGATGGTGGACCAGAATCGCCTCAAAGCCTTCCGGAGTTTTTGCCTCAGCGACCGCCGAAGCCGCATCCTGCTGAGCCTACCGGTACCTGTCAGCTGCCTCTGGAGTCCCACAGGCTAAAAAGGCCCGATAGGACTCCTTCTTTAGCTTGATGTCATCCCACTGGTGTCCACTAACAGGTACGGGGATTGCCGCCACCTTACGGCCACAGCTCCAGTCAGCTGCCTCCACATGGCCCATTCGGACTCAATGTCCCCCGCCTCCCTCGGGACATGGGAGAAGTTCTGCTGGAGGTAGGAGTTGAAACTCCTCCTTACAGGGGATTCCGCCAGACGTTCCCAACAGACCCTCACTATACGCTTGGGCCTGGCAGGCCGGGTCAGCTTCCTCCCCCACCAACGGAGCCAACCCAAGACCAGGTAGTGATCAGTTGATAGCTCAGCACCTCTCTTCACCCGAGTGTCCAAAACATGCAGCCTCAAGTCCGATGACACAACTACAAAGTCGATCATTGAACTGCGGCCTTGGGTGTCCTGGTGCCAAGTGCACATATGGACATCCTTATGCCTGAACATGGTGTTCATTATAGACAATCCGTGATGAGCACAGAAGTCCAACAACAAAGCACCACTCTGGTTCAGATTAGGGGGCCCGTTCCTCCAAATCATGCCACTCCAGGTCTCACTGTCATTGCCCATGTGAGCATTGAAGTCCCCCAGCAGAACAAGAGAGTCCCCAGGAGGAGTGCTCTCTAGCACCCCTTCCAAGGACTCCAGAAAGGGTGGGTATTCTGAACTGCCGCTTGACGCATAAGTGCAAACAACAGTCAGGACCCGTTCCCCCACCCGAAGGCGAAGGGAGGCTACCCTCTCGTCCACTGCAGTAAACCCCAATGTACAGCCACCCAGCCAGGGGGCAATAAGTATGCCCACCCCTGCTCAGCAGTAATTTGGGATAAGCACTTAGGTCAGTGCTTCCCCTCTCCTTGGAGCTGTGATGTAGGTCCGGAGTCCTTCAGCACGCTACCTGCTATGCCCTGCAGTTAGCGTTCCCCATGACAGGCAGCACGTCCGTGTGCGGTATTGCATAATGACACAATGACACAACAGCACGCACGTGCTTTGGAGCCCGTCCTACACGTACTCGCCCATTTTTGCCTAAAACCGTTTTAAATTATATTTGTCGGGGGTGGTCTTGTGAAAGCTAAAGTCGTTGACTGGAGGGGGAGGGGGGTATAGAAATCACAGGGGTTGGGGGAGGCAACAGTAAGGTGTCAACCCTAGAGGTTTATTATGGGTTCATTTGGGAGGGTCCCTGAGCTCTCTTAGGGGTGTGGGGGTGGGGTCTTGGGCTGTGTTTGGGGAGGCACTGCTGACTTGTACCCACACCCCCCCAACACACCCCCCGGTGCCAGGGTGGGCAAAGTAAGCTGCGTCACGCACCAAGGCAGTAGGGGTGCTGATGGCGTCGGTGGCGCTCCCTGTCGAAGCGGAAGCCGGGGTAGCAGGTGCAGACGACGCGGCCGAAGTTGTCGGTGCACTGCTGCTCACAGGGGGACCCCTCACACACATCCACGCCTGGGACAGGGGGATAGAGAGAGAAGGCAGAGACATCAAGGCAGGCTGTCCTTCTGTGCGCTATGTCGCCACCTTCAGGCTCAGTCTACAAAGTGCACACCAGCCTGAATCTTCTCATCTCTTACATAGTAAATGCCCCCCAAAAAAACAAGTTTTATAGTTTGTAAAGTTTCAAGTCCCAGCAGGCTTACAATGTGGAACATTTTTAATGGCATAAGTCTGTTCATCTTCTGATGCCTGCAACAGTAAAATATGTAGTTTTAAAGAAGGTGTATTTTTTACCTACTTTCTGGAATGCACTGGCCCATCACAAACCTGTGTCCTTCACAGCACTTCCTCCTGAAAGAGAAACAGAATCTATTAGCAAGAGTACCCAGTTAGTTAGCATCAGCACCCAGTCAGTTAGCATCAGCACCCAGTTAGTTAGCATCAGCACCCAGTCAGGTAGCATTAGCACCCAGTCAGTTAGCATCAGCACCCAGTTAGTTAGCATCAGCACCCAGTCAGTTAGCATCAGCACCCAGTTAGTTAGCGTCAGCACCCAGTCAGGTAGCATTATCAGCCTGGCACTGTCAGTCACTACGGGTCTAATTTGCTACATCGGAAAAAGCCTTGACCATGAAAGGCCCTGAAGAAGCTGGAAGGCTGCAAACAGGAGCAAGAAGAGTTTGGAGTAAGAGGACTACAGATGAAGCCCACATTTAGGTGGTCCTCTAAGGCCTCCACACACCCTCTAGTTGTTCAGTCCAGGGCCTGCACCAAAGTCCCCGCACACCGTATCTTTCCCACCAGTTACTTCCGTGTCACATGCATATTTTTTGGCGAGTGCCTCAGCTGGTCAGTGACACGGAGTGCGTCGCACTACCCATACGCTACAGAAATCAGCAATGCAGGGGGCTGGAGGTGTCTGGTCACTGGGAATTGGAACAGAGAGATCACCAAGGACCAAAAACAACACAAGAAAGGAAAACCTACTCCCACCCCCCGGCCATCGTGCACTGACTGTGGAGAGAATTCCTCGTTTCATGTTTTCTTTCTTCCTTTTATTCCTCTCCAACTCCTGTGGAGTGTAACTCCGAATCTTGCCTCCCCAACCCCCACATGCCCCCCCCCCTCTTTCTGGGTTAAAAATGATCCATGAATTCCTGCAGCCGGGGCTCAGTGCTGATGGCTCTGTGATCCAGTCCATGAAGGAGGACACGAGGCCTCTTGATTTCTGAATATGGCACCTCTGCCCTTGCTGGGGGGGCGAGGGGTGCAGACAAATGGGGAGCAGATGTGAGTGGGTCCTACAGTGACACACCCCTGCCCCCGCCATCACCTGGGTTTCACACGGAGACCCCCCCCCCGCTGCCTTCCTGCTGCGCTTTATGACCGGGAGGGTTGGCAGACACCCCCAGGGCTGGGAAGTTCCCGCAGTGTCGTCTGCTGACTTTGGTGTCGGGGTGGGGGGGGGTCTGCAGGGACAGTGTTACTTTGGGCCTGTCTGTGAGTCTGTCTATAAGCATTTCTGTGAGTCTGTCAGTAGTTCTGTTTCTGAGCCTATCTCTGAGCCTGTCTATGAACCTTTCCATGAGTCTGTCAGTAGTTCTGTTTCTGAGTCTGTCTCGGGGCCTGTCTATGAGCCTATCTGTGAGTTTTTGGTCTGTCACGGTAGTCTCATGCTGACACTGAAGCCACACTATCAGTGAGCATTGTTTACTGTCAGTGGCTCTGTCCGTACACCAGTGCAGTCAGTGTTCCCTTAAGTCAGTCCTTGCAGGACTCCTGACATGCAGACCGTGGTGTAATTAGGTACGGCTAGTAAACATCAGCCCTGTCCATTATAACTGATCATAACAGGCTTGTAAAACAGCTCTGGCAGGAGTCAGTGCCACAAAAGATGGCAACATCTCAGAACCCCAACTCCGCCGAGTCTGCCCAAGGAATCATCTCCCTCATATCTGCAGTGAAACAACTATGTATTAAATGAAAGTGACTAATTGACTGACTAAGTGAGCGTAAAATTACTGATCTTACCAAAAATAGAATTACAAAGATTGTCATTACTACTGAGAGGGTCTCTCCAGAGATGAACTGAGTGTCTGTCTGGAGATGCAGAGAGGGTTTGTCTGAGAAGGCAATGAGGAACACGGGCCCTCTGTCTCAATTAGGAGAGCTACTGTTGTTGGCAGCCCAGATACAGGCTGGAGCCTGTCTAAGACTGGGATCACATTACACATTATGGATTACAGACTGGAACGCTAACAGTCTTCCATTAGTGTTACTAACTTCCACTAATGACTGGACTGGCCTACAGATGAGATTGTGCAGGATCTGTAAGACAGGCGAATTAAAGTGACATTTCTCAGCGACAACCACTAACTAAAGCAGCCTCTCTCCCCAGGACCTTGCACCGGACTCCCTGAAAAAAAGGGGGAAAGTGTCCGAACTAGGAACATGGTCCACGTGAAAGCATCCCTTCCCTGACTGAGTGTTTGTCGTTACTCCCGGGATGAAATGGAAACACCGAGCGAGCGACGAAAGAGCAAGATGGTCACATGAACAGCCACGACTGCGCCAGGGTGACGCAAACCAGACCGGAGCCTCCCCCCCGCCCCCAATCACGTGGCCCTTCAGGAAATGGACAGCAGGGAGATTTGAGGGAATGTGTGATTTCTGCATATGTATTTATGTCATGCATCTGATTGTATGAATTTACTGCACTTAAGCCATTTCTGTCATTTTATGTGTATGCATTTGTATATGTGTGATTTATGTACGTCAGTTTATCGATTTGTGATATTAATCCACATTTTATTACGTGTGATTTTTCTTAGTGTGTTTGTGTGTACTTGTAAGAATTAAATAAAATGTGGTTTTATTTGCCATGTACTCAAGTACAGGTAATACTTCTTTGAACATTTTCCATCCTTTTTGGGAGATACACCGATAACCATGCAGCTGATCTGAGTGCAGCATCAGGCCATTTACTTGGTGCCTCTGAAAAATTTTAGGGATTAAGGTTCTTGTTTAAGGGCCCAAGGGTCTATTCTGATGAGGTTGGAATGAGGCACAGGGGCCTAGCACGCCAAGCCGTACAGCACCCTCCATGTTACTATGTGCCAGTGAGCATGTATGTAGGGGTGTTTCCTAGGTCATAAGGACAGGCCTGGGGAGAAGTGATAGCGGACGTCGGTTTGGCTGGCATAATGCAGAGGCACTATGGCATTACAGGGTACACTCACAGCGGCCATGCTGGTCAAAGTATGTCTGCTAGGACTGATACCTCACAACATATCAGCCGAGGCATGAAAACGCCCTCCCCCTCCAAGTAGCGCCCCAGCAGCCATGAGGATGTGGAGATGTTATCTTTGTTGTGAGGGAGTCTACAGCCCCACTGTTTATTTACTTTATCAGCTCACTTCCAGCTTCCAGGGATGGGATGCCCCTCCCATGGTCATCCTCCCCGGGGGGGTATCAGCACTCTTCTGTCCCCCCCCGCCCCATCAACCTAGGGACTTGTCTTAATGTTCATTGTCTCCTGCTGCTTCTGTCATCATTAGTCTTCAAACCTTCCCCTCTGGCGCTAATGACCCAAATACCGTGATGTCCGGCCGTCTCCCTCCAAGGTGGGGGAGAGAGTGAGGGAGGGAGAAGGGTCCTGGGCTGCATGACCCCACTAAGACCATGTAGGCACAAGAATGTGCCACTCCTGACCCTCCCTGGTATTGATTGGCTGAAGCACACTTTGATTGACAGCAGATGCCATGGCTGGACCCGCCCTACAAGGGGCCTGAAAGTCTGGCAGATGACCCAGGGGGAAGTCCGCCTGAGAGATTCTGGACAGAGAAAGCAGCCGATCCTAATGACCCGCGGTAGCAAATGAGGTGTCAGACAGGGACCGGGTTTCACAGGGAACAGGAAACCGGCAAGAGGGCAACCCAACTCAAAGTGCCCCAAAATCTTTATTTACATCCTCAAGGCAAGACTCTGAAAGCACAGCAAGACCCCAAAGACCACAGAAAAAAGACTCCTGACCTATAATTTTTGTGCAGTGGGGCCGTCTGCCAGCTGTTCTTATGTTGAGTACTTTCACCATTATGCAAAAAAAAAAAAAACGTCTGCGTGTGCAGCTGGTGTTGCGCAAAAACAATGTGTTTTAAATGACTATGAAATTTCAGCAAATGATTAATTTTCTGGTAATCGCGTCGTGATTTTATTGGCTGAGGCTTGACTCATAGAAATTGCAGTGAGGCACCGTGAGCCGAAGAATAAATAAAGGCATTCAGGTTAGTGCTCATTCTGGCTGAATGAGAAATCATGGGTTCGTATAAACATGGGTGTATTTCACAGACCCAAAGACGGGGCGAATGTGCACTTTCAGCAGCATCGGCGAGAAATGGTCAAGGTGCGAAGGGGATTATGGGTCTGAATGTGAACACGGCACTTCGGCAAACTTCCAGGACAGAGTCACTTATTACACAGCAATAAGTCATAAGACCATGAAACAGCAGGAGAGACCAGATTCATAATGTGCTCCCCCCCGTCCCCCATCCCATCGCATCCCGCGACTAACTTCCACCGCTGACCGTGACACAAAGTACCATCCGGCATCGATATGAATAGAGGAGACGGGAAAGTTCGTTTTCGCTCGTAGCAGCCTGGAGAACTTTAATTGGGGGCTGTGGGGTGTCTGGAGTTCAGTGCAGAATAGACTCCTTGCTTGTCCTGCTTTGCTGCACCCCCCCATTACCTCCCTGCCAAAATCCCAGCAGGCTCTAAACAATAAAATGGAATCCCTGGCATCTGGTCCTGATTAGTGTCACACAGCGCACACAACTAAATCACACCCCCCGCATGTTCTCTGCAGGCCAGTTGCATCAGTCGGTGACTCAGGTGGACTCAAACCCCTCTTTCGATCCCACACACCAGACACCTGGCCTCTATGTCCCCAGCCCTTATGGGGGGGGGGCAGTGAAGATCGCAGAGTCTGAGGCTTTTCATCATGCGCCCTTGTTTAGATAAACTCTTCGAGGAAATAAAGATAGCTGAAAGAAATTATCCACTAACTGGAAAGTTGGCTCGAGAGGACAGCCAGTGTTACTTTCCACTGAAATTATTATTTAAATTAAGTGCGTACTGTGAAGATCTCTCCGGGCTTGTGAGATCCTTCCTCAAAAGATATGAAAAAGTATACGTTGTTAGCAGTCTGACCCTGGAAGCGAGCGGCTGGCCAGTCCTGATCTGGTAGTTGCTGGGAGCGTGTGTGTGTGTGTGTGTGTGAGCGGATACTGTATACCTATCCTTATAGGGACACAATGTCCCCACAATGTGATAAATATCCATTTTTTCCCTTATGGGGACGGGTTTCCTGGTCCCAGTAACGGAAAACTCCATTTTATAAAAAATGGTAACTGCTACGGAAAAACTAAAAATGCTAAAACTCTTGTATTTTGCTTGGTTATTTATGGTTATGGTTAGGGCTGGGTGGGGGTTAAGGTTCCCATAGTTAGCGTTAGCATTTTTCCCATAGAAGTGAATGAGCGGTCCCCATAAGGATAGGTATACCCAACTGTGCGTGTGTGAGGAGTTGGCTGAAAGGCAGCATGGTGCCGCCCTCCCCATCTGCACCCCGCTCACACCAGCGTGTGGACTGGGCGGCACATGTGTCAGAATGTTTGTAAAGTGCACATTTGTTAGATCTCCATTCTCCAAAACACTGAAGTGCAATGAAAGAGGAATAAAGAAAAGATGAGGCAGTAAAGGGCAGGTCCTTACTTCATATTCTTACCTGAATCCTTGCGAAAACAGAGGCTAACGCTAATGATGAACCGATGCGGAAATTTTGGTCGGTACTGACAACCGACGCCAATAACCAGCTAACTTCTGAACTCCACAGACCTGTTGTGAATCTCTCTTGATTTTTATGAACGTGAGCTAATAGCGATTTCTCTGCTATTCATTTCTCTGAAGCATTCTGGTTGTACTTAGCTACCCTTACACTTCTCGTCATTGGATTGTTTACTAATATAACATACACAACAGAAATTATAGCCTGAAAGTGATGTCAGCAGCCGGTGTACAATTCAACTGAGATCCAAACATTTTTGATATATCATGTGAATCTCTGGCTTTGTTCTGAAAAAAAAATTGGGTTAACTTGTCATGATTCTGTTTACAGCTACGTAAGGTGTGCCCTGCGATGGGTTGGAGGTCCTTACGGGGTTAGACCCTGCCTTTTGTAGAGGATAGACTCTGGACCCCCGCAACCCTGCATAGGACAAACAGGCATAGAAGATGGATGGATAGATAATCCTAGAGGTCGCTTACTGACACTTACTATAGCTTTGCACTTCCTGGGGCTAGAATCTAACATAAAGCTGAGTTCCCACTGCACGCGCCAAAAAAACAGCACTTACGGGATTCCAGCTACAAAGACAGATGCATTAAATTCCATGACAATGCTGACATGCCTGATAATCTAAGCGCTCCCCCCCCCCCCCACATTTCAGGAATACTGCCAATAAACAGATTCAGAACGTTGTATCACATTTGTTTCTGCAAAACGTATCTCAACACATTTTTCGAATCCCCCCCCAACCCTATCCCCATTCCACTCTTCTCTGCGGATCAGGTCACAGTCCGTCTCGTGATCCCACTTCACAGGGGGGAGTCAAAACACAAGGTCCAGGGCTGGTGCAGGAATGCAGAACCGGACCCAGCTGAGGGAAGGAGACCACAGAGTGGCGAGGCAGGGGCCGACTCCAGCGCCACGCCCCCACCCATCCTTACCAACCACCGTGGCGTAGCCGGCCACTCTGACATCAGAATTAAAATCAGAATCAAAATCATTTATCACCCAGTATGTTTACATACAAGGTGCTGACTCTGAGGCGTCATGCAAAATGACATAGCGCAACCAAAAGAATCATTATAATAAATTATATGCAGAAATAGAATAGAATGCAGATAACACAATATAAGAAAAGTAGTTTCCCGTCGTGTTCTCGTGTGATTCCAAGGTGCAGACTATAATGGTGTTTACTTAGGTCGCGTTAATTTTAGAACTTTTATCAATAATTCTGAAATCTTGCTTACAGAAAGGTAAGTTCTAGAAGTTTCTGTAACATTCTAAAATAGTGGTTCCCAACCTTTTTTGCACCGTGACCCAATTTTTACCATGCAGGCTCAGTCACGACCCTCTATCAAGTATAAGTGTAATTAACACTATGATCAAGCATGCAGCACACCTATTGCAGAAATCTGATTGGATGTGCCAGTGAATTTTAAATTATGCATCCGTGCTTTGGTTTCTTGAATTGGTTGATTGTTCTCTAGTTTTGTGCTAACCATTCACAGACCCAAGACCCATTTATATAGATTAATTCTAGCATTGGGGCTGGGAAATCTGATCGTGGATCAGCATATGAACTGGCTGATTTTAAAATGCTTTTATTTCCAACTCTGCTTTTGCAACCCTTTCAGAACTTGCCACAACCAAAATCTGGGTCATGGCCCATGGATTGAGAATCGCTTTTCTAAAACATTATGTAACGTTGGAATGCAGAATATCACTCAAGCTGCACTACTTGCACTCGCATCTCGATTTCTTTCAGCCAAATCTTAGTGTTGTTACTGAGGAACATGGAGAATGGTTTCATCAGGATGTACAGATGATGACGGAGGGTTACCAGGGAGGGAGCAATGACACAATGAAGGATGACTGCATCTGGGACTTGGTTCATGAGGACAGCAATCATGAAAGACAAAAAAGATCCAACTTACAATTTTGAAGTTATGGATGACTCACTGTGGAAACTCCTCATGTTAAATTGTTATTACTTCCTTGGAATTTTGAATGTATCATCATATTATATTTTTACAGAAGTCTAGTAACAGATTAATGCAGCTAAGCTTGTATGTGTTTTTTATATACATTTTTAGGTGTTATGAGTATTGTTGATGACATGCAAAAATGTTCTTATTCAGCATGTCAGCCTTCACAAAACGTTAAAGAACAAAAGCGAAACAAAACTCTTAGAAAGACGTGCTGCACAGTGTAATGTTCACACTGCAATTTAGCAGCAGGTTGGTTAAATGGGCTGGGGGGAATTTAGTATCACCCTTCCCCCTTGTTATAGAACAAACATACCCCCCACCTCCCCCCCAAGATAGAAAAGAGAGAGGAGTCCAGTTTGACTGAGGAGGTGTCGCCCTTCTTGACACCCCGTAACTTGACTCTCCACACAACATACCCCGCACTCCCTGAAAGGCACCATATTTTCAAACCTTGGAGAGTGACTCTCAAACCCCTCCAGCAATCACAGGCTCTGCGGCCCCCAGGCCTAGGTGGACAAACTGGGACATGCAGTAGAAGGTCACAGCTCCCAGTTTAATCAGACACACGGGCCTAATTCTGAACCAACACAATCCCCATCTGGCAAAAGGGCATCACACATCTGTACTAAATACTGGAAACTGTAAGACCCTATTTAGGTGGGTTCAGCCACCCTATTTCTTGTCTTAGTCCCACATTTCTTCAGATTGAAAGTGGCAACCCTGCTGTGGGCTGCCCCCCCTAAGGGTCAAATCCTAGAATCACCCCTCCCCCGTGAAACATTTTTTCTGTAAATTCAATACAGTGTCGAAGTGAAGCTGAATCCCAGCTTTCTGGAACACGTGCAGCTCTCGATCTCTGCGAGTGTGCCCCCGCTTCCTGTTGAGTTCTGTGGCAAGAAAGGAATCCACAACATATTACAAATGGATGTTTTTTAGCCTTTGGGTGAAGCTGAGTGCATGTTGGAGGGGGGGTTCACAGTGTGTCATACTGCTTGTCAGGGAGATAACACGCTTGAGTCTAAACATGATCTGTCAGCAATTCAGTAAAGAAACTGTCACTTAAACACCCAGACCATCCCACGTTTGGTAAACTAGCCACAATAAGACACTTGCATCAGGGACCATGGAGGAAACTCTAAGAGCCTTCACAAAAAAAAAAACAAAAAAAACAACGTATTTTATATCTTGGCCAGGAACTTGGAAAAATATGAGCAGCAATGAGAAATATCTTTTTCTGGTGTGACAGGGGAGATTGGGTCATGACTCTGGCCAATTCCGTTTACATGCACAAACTTGCATGCTTCTGCTGTGTGGTGGTGGCAGGGGGGCATAGAATTCTGACCCATGCACTCTTTAAATTGGAGCCCAGCTACCACAGAATGGCAAGAAACATGTCAATTGGGAACAGACACTCCCTTTACCCAGGAGACAGCATCCATAGCCCACTTCACTTCAGGGAACCGGTAGAGCAGTGCATTGTGGGTAAACTCAAAGACCCACAAAGAATTGAGAAGTTGCCAACTAACCCAACCTTAATTAAGCAGCAATCATCCAAGCAGCGAGCTCCCCCCCCCCCAGTCTGTTTCCTTTGTTGGTCACCCAAAATTAAGTACAATGTCTTCGCTAAGTTAATGAGACTCTTCATCACCAGAATGTACCCCCCCGTGCACCGTGGGAGTAACCATAACTTAACAAGGGAGTCAGTGACCTGACAGCAGATACAGTCACAGAACGCCCCCCACAAACGTGCCTTACATCGCTCATTCCGGACAGACTCCCCCTCTTCTGTTTTTGGCTCAGCGGCCGCCTTTCTAACGGACCCCATTGGCTGGCTTCTGGTCCAACTTGCCTGCGCCGTACTGGCCGCAGTGCATCGGCGAGATTTCGCAACGGCCCGTAATTCAAACAGGGCCACGCGTTGTTTACCGCGCTCCGTGTTCCCTCCCCTCTGAGCAATAAGCTGCTCACCCCAGTCGGAACCGATGGAATCCAGGCGAGGAGTTTACTGACGAAGGCCCCCCATCTACACAGCTGGGAGTGGTTAGCGATTGGAACCTGCGACGTTTCATCTTTACAAAGTGAAGAACAACTGTAGCTACAAACAACGAACGTTCCCCCCCCCCCCCCAGTGATTCTGAAACATGCACTCACAAAAATGTACGGAAAGCAAAACAGTTATATGCTTGCATTGGCTCTGTCCTAGACGGTGGAAAGGGAGGTGTAAACGGCCAGTTAACTTTCTACAACTGGTCCCTAAATGAGCCTTCTGTGGAAGCGAGTAGTTAAAGGTGCAGGTGTAATTGGTGTGGCTTTGCTACACCTCTGCACTGCTAGGAGCTACGATCCGACACTCATAAAATCCAAACATTTTTGTGGAATAACAAAAAAAGAGCACCTTAAGAAAACCTAAACACAAAACGTGCCATTGTTTCTGCTCTTCCTTGCCGTGAGCAGTTTGCCCAAATCAGGTTCTCCCGACATCCAGAACCTCGCCGGCGTAGAGTCAGTTGTGAGCATGCTCTCCATTACCCAGCACCCGCCAGTAAAATTGGATTGGTCAGGTTGTGGTGATTTAAATTAGCTTAGCATGTAGTGCATGGAAACACCCAAAAGAGTCACACAACTATCTTGTAAGGCTCGAAAATCACAGGACACACAGATCTTGGATTCTTGTCCTACTTCTAGGGCTTCCATGCCAATCCTTTGGCTTTCCTTCAAACTCTCTTGTGCCTGTTACTGCATCTGTGATATCGGTGGTTGTGATCCATGCAGAGCAGCATTTGGCAGAATCATGGCAGTGTTTCGGGAAATGCGTGGAACTGCTACAGTGACGAAGCGGGATTTACCTGAGGCAGGTGCCCTTTTTACCCCCTGCCTTGATGCAGGTGTACTCGACTGTCACAATTCTGTTCTCCGGACAGTCCTCTGTCTCTCTGAGAGCAAAGACAGAAAGGAGAAGTGCAAGAAAATGACCAGCATGATTACAGAGGGTTAAAAAGACAAGCAGTGCGCATGAGGTAAACTCACAGGTGTCTGCTGCTTTGGTATGATTGAGTGACGCTATGACATGACATGAACCATCCCCCTCCCCCCCAAACACAGCACGTGAACCCGCCTGTGACTGAATGTGTGCCTCACGGGAGGGTCACTCAACAACCAGGTGGCAGTCAGATTGCGTTCACCGGGAAGCATGGAATCGTGGGAAAATAAGGGAACCGGACCTCAGCGGATGCGACTCTCCTTTCCTGTGACCGAGAAGGATACCTTACCTTCACTGTAATCTCTCAAAGTTTAAAGCTCTTTCACAGCCTTCAGCACTCTGGACTAAGTTATGCATTTTAGTCTGTTTTATTTTAAGGCACACAATATCAGTTTCACATAGAACATTTGAAACAGATTTTATGTTCTGACAATGCAATACAATTCCTGGACAATATCAGCTGCCTGGGGGATTTGCCAATTAAATGGCTAACTTTGTCTTCAGCAGTATCCTATTACAACTGTAATGATCACTCTGAGTCGAGTTTGGTCCGTTTTTCATCTCCTTCTCACTGACCTCTTCTCTCCCTTGAAAGCACAACAATGCACTCCCGTGTCTCACTGCTAAACCTGTTGCTCAGTCTGGCCTGAAAGTAATTCCTATCTAATCCATGCACAGTCGCACAGAAATGTCTTGTTTATCAAGTCCGATTTAACTGTGGGTGACTCTTTGCAGAGCCTGATGTAGTCTGCACGGTAAGATGAAATGTTTTCAGGTGTCGGTCAATGTCAAACAATTTTTTTTATGGTACACATTGCAACACCCCAGTAGGGACCTTGAAATACTTCTGATTCAAAAAATAGGTATTAAATTCATAAACCGTGGTGTCTCTTCTAAAGAGATAAGTACCACACAGTGCTCCGCGCGCATCCAGCACATAAGTGGCTCTCCTTCTTCAAACCCATGCAATGTAAAACACTTTCTTATCCCCTTCCGTTCTACCGTAGTATAAAAAAAACATATGCACCGAATTAAAGTGAACTCACCCGGCGTGGTTGAGATCAGCCCGTGTTTTCAAAAAACTGGCTTCCGATTCCGAGAGGAGAACAAAATAAAAAACTAGCACCAGCAGTGTAGCATAAAAACGTCGACCCATCATCTTCGCAACGTCTTCAATCAGAGATGTCATAAATCCGTTAAGCCTTTGAATTAAAGAAGAGCGCAGAAGAATCCTTTCAGAAAAATAGATATTTGTCATGCATATTTATGCATAATATATATAGTGTTTTTATTATAGCTTGTTCATACATGTGATACTAGTATCGAAGTATTGGTCTGAACTCCACTGTGCAAACACCAAACGCGCGGAGACTTCAGAAACACTGCGCATCGACCTGAACGGGTTTATAACTCAAGAGTCGCAATGAGCGAGAGTCCGCTCTCCAGTCCCCGGCGGACTGGCATCCCAACTTCTAAAAAGTCACATAAAACTGACTGTATGAAAAACCTCCTCTACGTCCTCTCGCGGAGGAATCACCCCATTAACTGAGGTCTGCTCCCCTGCTCCACTGTTTGCGATTCTTTCACTGACGCATCAGTCCTACTCTTATGACACAGGATGGGGGAATGTAGTGGGGGGGGGATACAACTTTTTTACAAGAAACCGTTTATCCAAAGGTCGCAATTCGCACGAAAGCAAGCGGTGACTCAAACACAAAGAAAATGAAATCAGAATAGAAAGTGCCATTTCCTCGCTGATCACATTTACATTGAATGTTTTACTTTTTCAGCCAGTGCACGATGCTTTGACGATCCCTTAAAGGCACACACAACAAATGAACGTAAATAACATAAACGTGCTCGCTAACTAGATAAACTAGATAAAACGAATAAGTATAGCTCTTGAATTAAATAATAATAATCAATTATAAAACAGAATTACTGAGTCGCAATACAAATATATGTTTTTCTCCGAGTAAAGTTAAAGTAAAAAAATGCATCGGTTGCTGGATGGAAATACATGCCGATTTTACGTTTTGCATATTTATAAAATATTCATATTGTACAACAAGAGAATTAAGAAAAAACAGTGGTGAATAATATATATTGCACCAATATTGCAATATTCTGCATTGCATTGTTCCATCTAACCACTCCACTACTGTACTGTTCTTGTTTTGCATAATGTTAGATATCATTTCATTACATTCATCTAGTGTATTTATTCTCACATTACTGTTATAACGTCTTACTGTTATAATATCATTTCACTTCATTCATTCTTCTGTATTTATTCAGACATTTCTGTCTTATTATGGTTATGTCTGTTATGTTTATATTATGTTTTGTGTTGCACATTTTGATCCAGGAGGACGATGGTCCGTCGCACTGTATACTTGAAAGTATATTATTGGGATGGCAATAAAACTCTACTCTATTCTATAGGCTTAATATCCTATCTCTGTAGTTCAAATCTATTCTATTCTATTCTACGATCAGTTTCGTGATAATGATGAATACATGAATTACTTCTGAGGCTGAGATGCCAAAACCGCTGAAAGCAATGAAGTGTGAAATCTAAGAGCCATGTGTGGAACGGTGTGTGTCAGCCTGTACCATTCGGTGTGTCAGCCTGTACCATTCGGTGTGCTGAGTAAGTGTCCACCCTGCAGTACTGATGGGCTTAGATCTATGCAGGACGCTTTCCGCATCCTTTATAAAACACGGGGGAGAATTACACTCCACATTTTGAGGGGGGGGGATGTACACTCACACATTTGGCAGGCAGTGGAGCAGCCTCTTATTCACACAAGCCAGACCACAGCACCCAGCACCAGACCCCGTACAGCTGTGGTCAAGAAAGGCACAAATTTAACATTGAACAGTTGAGCTGAGCTGAACCTCACCAAGTGTTTTGTCTTGTGTAGGTGACAGAGGAGGAGAGTTTTGTGTGACACTGTGACACTGTGACCAGACAGTGGGTAAGATGCGCGGTGCCATACTCAGGTACTCAGGGCCAGTGTGGGTCTCACTGGCCAGTGAGCCAACGTGGCCAGAATTTGGTGGCCTTGCTGTGATTTTATAATCTAATCTGACTGACAAAACTTACAGTGTATATATATATATATATATACTGTAAGTTTATATATATACACAGAATCATAAAAGAGCCCCAGAGAGTAACGGCCAGAGGAACTGCAGTCTCTCGTTAATTGTCCTCATCACCGCACAGTGATTTATTAGTAACTCCCTTTTCCCATGGAGGTTTTTTTCCCACGGAAGCATGTTCTTTGGTTTTCTTTGGTTGCCTTTTTTTATTTCCCAGTCATATTTTGCTTACATCCCAGAACAAATGTTTCCTACTGGGCTGGAGCTTCTTGGTCCGGCGATTCCACTCACCAAAGCACAATGGCAAGTTTGGCAGCAGTGCGTCTAAACCAGAGGACAGTAGGCTGTGGGAGGAAGCTGGGGGACCTGGAGAAAGCCCACGTGAACATCTGGAGAACAATGCAAGCTCCACACACAGATTAGAATTCAAGGACACAACCGCGGTGATGTGAGGCCACTATGCCAAACTGATATAAATCTGAATTCAATGCTAAAAAGGACAAAACACCCAAGTTCATAACTATTTTCTAAACGCTTTATTCAATAATTAGGTCGTGTATTTAACCATGGGTTTCATAAAGAAAATAAAATGCATTCCTGTAATTGGATCCATTTTAGCTTCTCCATAAAGGAGACCACACAAGGATTTATAATGTCTTAAAGATGAAAAAGCAGTATGTGCTTATAATATGGTCCTGCACTCCGTATAGTCTTATGTAGATATATCCCCTGGGGGCACTGAGTTGCTGTTCATCAAACAGTTTTTCACTCTTATGGAAAACCCTAATTAAGGGACCACTTCCTGGCTAATGGAGTGGCAGATTTGATTAACGAGCGCTAACTCTCAACCGTGCATGAAAATCAAGTCGGTATTTTAGAGGGACAGACCGCTGACATACCCAGAAACTAATTTTGCGGTTGGGGGTGCAATGGGGGTTGGTGGCAGGGTGGTGTGAGAGTAATGTGTAAGGTGGGGGGGGGGGGGTTTGGTTTGATCCCAAGACCCCTCCATCCCCAAAGTATGCCATAAATAATGTTTTGTTTGGCCTACCGTTACTCTTTACTGGCCTGCGATCTTTAAAGCCTCTTTATGTCTCTCCTGATAGTTCAGAGAAGCAGGTTGAAATAATATTAGAAAACAACCTGAAAATACGACAGCAAAATGGGCAGCTAGACTGAGAAGCCACTGCATTTTCTGAGGTCACTCCAAGTATCTACTGTACCGTACGATATTCCGGAGGCAGCTTTTCACTTTGTGAGGGCGAATTGCCTGGCTATGGCTACGGTTTGCCAGAGCATCCATACTGAGTACTGAGGAGACGAGACTGGCTTCATAGGCCTGCTGTGGTATTGCGTCTGTACGCAGATTTGTTTGAGAGAGCATAGCTTTTTGTGTGCATGTGTGTGGGCCCATAGGTCCAAGCTTGTTGGTGTGTGTCCCTGTTGCAGGTGTCTGGAAATATCAGGCCAGATGTGGTGAGACCCCTTCTATTAGGCTGAAGGTGAAGAAGAATCATCCGTCCATCCATCCATCCATCCATCCATCCATCCATCCATCTTCAAACTGTTTATGCAGGACAGAGTCACAGGGAGGTGGAGGAGATACTGAAAACTGGAAACCATGTTCCACAGACACGTCAGGGAAAATAAGTGTCTGTCAGACTGATATGTGTTTGGTTTGCATGACTAACTGCTTTGAGAAACTTAACCTGAGTATTTGGAAGAGAGGAAATGACACGGGACGTTCTAAAAGTCCGTCCGTTTTGGACTCCATCCACAAGTCCACTGTTTGTTTGGTGCCGGTGTTTCATGGCAACCTTGGAACCCCTTCATGAGTGCAAATCTGATGTGGAACACCTGACTTCCTCACCCCACCACTTCTCTCAGCGAGACATTTTATGCTGGGAGTGCTTTGCACCCCCCTTAGACATTGCACCACAGATATCCTGTTTGGTAGACCACACTTTCGGGATGTTTGGTCCACTTAGGTACGTGTTAAAATCAACTCTCGACAAAAGGGTTTGCGTTTTCAGAGGGATGTTACCCTTGATAAGAGAATCAAACAGTAGCTTTGGTGTGGGGTCTGCTTTTCAAACAAACATCCCTGTGACGACTCACAGAACATTCCACCACTCTGTTTTTCATTAATCTTTACGCTAAACCTGGACTTAATCTGCTGTAAATGAAGTAAATGTTTGAAGTTCAGGACCTTGGACGAGCTTAAATGTTTAGCGTTTTACAGGACTTGTAAAGAATGAGGGCTTATTAAACTTAAATGGCATCTTACAGAAACTGAAACCGGAAAAATGGTCATCTTTACTGCTGAAACCCTTTTTTTTCCTATTTAATAAATCCCAGCAGGTACCGATTCTTCAAACATGAGTGCGACAGATTTTCATAGTTGATTTACAAGGCGTGTGTCTCGTCATGCCGTCGTCGAGTCCCAACTTGCAGCTGTGCCTTGAAGCCTGTGCGAATCAGTGATTTATTGATGTTTTTATCAGCAAACGCATTCTGTTCAATCGTGGGTCGTGGTGCAGTGCCAGACTCTGTACGGCACTCAGGTTAAATCCAATATGCGAGGGAAGGAGACAGAATGCACTCAGAAAAGGGACGGGGGGGCGGCTGGGGGCGGTGAAGCAGAGAGACAGTTTTAAACATTTCTCCAGGTCCTGGCTCTCTCCCTGTCTAAGATACCACCGAGCTCTCTGTGGTAATCTTTATTTATGAACCTTGGAAGCCTGCATATTTAGGATCCATGCAACCTTGTGGTCAGTCTGATCACTTGCACCTTTCCTGTCTGACGTCTGCTGCACCGTAGGCCATCCAACGGAATAAGAAATTCACTCTAACCCCCCCTCCAGCCAAACATCCCTGTGCAGGGCCTCTGGCCCCTTTATGAATCTTGTTCTTGTTCCTCTGATGTCAGAATCACTTAGAATGGAAAACTCCTCTAGCTCCCAATGGCACAGGTGGTCACCAGCAGCTGACAGAGGTTGGGGTGCAGGTGGTGATAGTGGTGGTAGTGAGAGTGGGGGGGGGGTCATGGGATCTGAGGCAGCCAGTAAAATAGTTCCGACATGATACAGACTTCATATGGAACCAACTCAACTCTGACTCCTTAGGCAAAGACAAGAACTGAAGAATGTTCAGTGGAGATGTTTGCTATAAAAATAACTTCTAAAGGAAGTGACGCTGTATGAAACCATAGCAGCAAACAAACAAAGGATTTGAAACTTGAATGATTTTGCGAATGAAAAACGGGTGAGTGAAATTACAGAACAGCTACGGAACTTTGGACCGCCCTTCACATTATAAGGTTAAAATTTAGTTTGAGTTCTGGCTAAATTGTTAATGAATATATCGATGAATATACGAAAAGAAGACCTTTCATGCAACTCCAGATTGTTTGTGCCAGTCTAGCGACAGATGAAGCTCGTTTTGGAGCTTCTACCTTCTGTTCAGAAAAGAAAAGAAAACATTAATTCAAGTATATTAAAGGTACAAATATATAAAGGTTATTAAACAAAGCTGTTAATCAAAGCTGGAGTAAGGGGGAATAATTTGGATTCCAGCCTGTGTGTAGAATAGTGGGCCAACTCTTTTCCCTTGCACAGCTGTGTGAGGGTTCGTGGGAATATGCTGACACAGTCTACATGTGCTTTGTGGACTTGGACTTGGGAGAAGGTATATAATCTTATACTCTGAGAATTACTAAAGGGAGTAGCGCAAGAATATGGGGCACCGGGACCACTACTGTGTACTATTCAGTCTAATAAGACTGTAGTCAGATTGTGTTCACATCCTTGGCTCAAAATCAAAGCTATTAGAGTGAGTGTTGACCTCCAGTAAGACTACCAGGCCATGGTACGCCACCGAAGATGAGTGCATTGCTCTTTGCTGGAGAGGAGGGAGAGTCTGCCCTTAGTGAAGGAGTTTAAAGATCTTGGGATCTTATTTATGAGTGATGGCAAGAGGCAACAGGAGACTGACGACTGGATTGAATCAGTGTGTACAGTTTTTTGGGCGTTAAGGACGTGTGAGATGGTGAAGCAGGAGTTAAGCAGCAGCAGGTTGCTGGCCAAAACTTTTAGTGAAGCAAACTCTAGGTTTACCTTCCCGAATAATTTCAAACCTGATCATATATCTGTCCATCTTTTCATTATCTGAAACCACTGAACCTCAGCTGGGGTTGCAGGGGGGATCAGTCCCTATCCCGGGAACAATGGGTGCAGGCAGGAACGAACCCTGGGCAGTTGGCAACAGAGCGCAGGGAGCACACACTTACAGGGCCAGTATAGACACACCAATCAACCTATCCTGCATGCTTTGGGACTGTGGGAGGAAACCAGAGCCCCCGGCAGAAACGGGTAGGGCATGCAAACTCCACATAGAAAGTTACAAATATTACCATAAAAATTAAAATATTTGTCACTGTGGTCTGAAACATTGTCCATTGCTTGCTGCAGCCTGCGCTTTCAATTATGTCACTATTTATCTGGTGAGCTGATGCTTAGAAAGTGATACTGACAAAAGCTACTTTTAATAGCTTTCAACGTGCACCCTTTTCTGAAATACAGTCATAATAGAAATAGAAGTAATGTGAATTGACTCCATCCATCCGTATGTTTTCCATACCCGTTTGTCCAATGTAGAGTCATGGTGATCCTGAGCTATGGTGCAAAGCAGGGAATAACCCAGGACGGCTTGCTAACCCATCGTACAGCACTCACACCATTCACATCAAGAAACAATTTGGAAAATCCATTTAACCGTGGTATGTGTTCGGACTGTGGGGGGAAACCGGATAACCCAGTGGCAATCTGTCTTCAAATCAAATAAAATGCCAGTGTATCATCACAACATCCATTGCCATTCAAAAAATGTTAACAAAAGTTTGTGCAAAACAGCACCACCATTAGGTTAATAAAAGGAACTACAGTGAAACAAAACGTTTTCTGTCATTAAGCCACAACTTTAATGTACTTTAATGTACATAACCTTCTATTTGGTACTTGATTGGATAAAAATGGAATGTGATATTTTTAAACCCAGCAAGTGAAGCAGAGCCTCTCTGAAGTCTTTCCAATTTTGTGCTCTTTTATGTTCTTGACCCAAGATGATTGACACATGTATAACCATTAAGTACATGAGTTCACCCATCAGGCACGATAAACTCACTTGTTCAGCAATATTCCTTGTTCGTTTGTCAATTAGGCATTGGTATCAATCTAAATGAAAGAGCAAAGAGTTCTATTTAAAAATAATTTGATTTATAAACAATGTTCTTTTTTTGATCAACAATTTTTATTAAACTTTTATAAACAACAATACAATGAAATAGCAGGCATTTCAAAAAACTATCCCACCTCATGCAGACAACATGTATTTATTATATATTGTAGTCATTTTCAGTTTCTTTTCCAGTGAAGGATGTTAGATAAAAGGTTTTCCAGGCATACACAGCTTCCGATCGAGCTCTGTTCAGTCTTGCCGTGGTGAGTTCTAAGTTAACGATGTTAGCAAGACTGTGGGCCCAAGATGATTTCAGATTCATCCCAGGAGAAACCCAGTGTTTTGTGATTGTCTGTTTCCAGCAAATATCATTTTACATTGAGTAATCTTTAAGTTGACATCAGATGTGTCATTAAGAAGACAAAGGGCAGGGTTAAGTACATAAGAAATCTCTAATAAATCAAATAGACATGGATTCACATTAGACCAAAGTTTGGACACAATTGGACAGTCCCAAAGCATATGTAAAAAGGTCCCTGGACAACCGTCATTGCATATCTGACAGTTACAATTAGATGGCAGCCCCATCCGAAATCAAGCAACTTCTCCCAGTTCAAGAGTATATTATAAACAATGTTCTTGTTGATTGCAGCTAATTCCGTTTATATGCTGTTTCAGTATTTCTGTTTTGTAAAAGGAACATGTCAGTGCAGCCATGCAATTTAGTCTTTAGGGAGATGAGAGGATTAGTATTACCCACTGTCCCGTATGTTACGCGATGGTCCTGTACTGAAAAATAAAATGCTGTGTCCCACTTGAATTGGCTGATTATATAGCACTGGCTAGAAATGTTTTAGAGGCTCTGGTGGCTGCCTTGTGAATAACTACATTTGTGGCTAAGGCACGTTTTCACTCTGGGCAGAACAGCAGCACTGATCTAATGCTGGGCACGGCCACAGGAGGAGCTGGGTCCAGGGGCGGAGCTTGGATAGGGGTGAGAGCTGGGTCCAGGGGCGGAGCTTGGACATTGGTGAGAGCTGGGTCCAGGGGCACAGCTTGGTCAGGGGTGTGAGCTGGGTCCAGAGGCGGAGCTTGTCCATGGTGGTGAGATGGGCCAAGTTGCAGAGATTGGCCTAAATAAGGACATCATCCTGGGGGTGGAGCTGGGTCCTGGAGCTGAGACGGGCCCCGCTGACCCCTGGGTAGTGTACCGTCTCTTGCTCACAGGCCCGCAGGAGGATGGGTCACAGCCGTTATCTTGACGAGCTGTGGAGCTGTGGTGCCTCTTCCTCTTTAAACCCTTTGTGGGCCCCAGTCTGGACTGGGACAGTGAGGAATTCTTGTAGGCATCCACTGATGTCCTAGGAGGCCCTGGAGGGAGAGGGAGGTAGGAATAGCAGATGATGGGGGAATGAAACCAGGCCCCACACCTCAGATCATGCCAAGCAGATCCACAGGCCTGGCCTTGTCACTCTGTTCTTACCTTCCAGGAGCTCCTGAAAGCTCTTCTCCTTCTCTGAGATCTTGTGGAGAAAGCCCTTGAACTTAAAGTGCCCTGGATTGGGAAGAGGAGGATTTCCCGTGGTGTAGGCCTCTGATCTAAGGAGGATCGCAAATATTTCATAGATTATGATGATTCACATTAATGTAGCATGAAAGCAAAGCTAAAAAGGTTTAAGCCATTTACCTGTTCAGCAGTATTTGCGCTTCTGCTGTGTCCTACAAAATTAGGGAAAAAAATATATCAGACAACGTGAAAGCCTGTAGACCCATATGGCATTGAGTAAGGTCTGAGTGACCCAATGCAGGCACCTTCATGAAATTGAGGTCCTCAGCTTTTTTAAGTGCTGCCTGGACCGAGCTCAGCAGCTGCTCAGCCTCCTGTTGTCTCTCAGAAACCTGAGAGAGCTGGGCTGAGTGGTCCAAGCAGAACCTGGAGTGAGCCATATCCAGCTTATGCAGAGTCCTGTGCATGTCCTTCACCAGGAGCTCATGCATCTTCTGGTAATGAGCTTTCACCATCTCCATGGTTTTCTGAAAGCTGTCCTACAACGCAAGTGGTTTAAAATATGTCACAGAGCCAGAAAGCTGAATTACACTTTGAGATCCCGGAAATTTTGGGGCATCCCAACACACCGACCACACAATGCTGAGAAAGGTCCCCAGGCTCCGAGCGGCAGCTGTCCTACCTCTGTCTGCAGTTTAACTGCCTCCGCAGTGCTCAAATTCTCCACCATGGCCTGCATCTGCTCTCCTATCTTCTCCTGATGCTTCAAGAGTTCTTGCTAGAAATAGAGAAAGGAATGGTGAGATGTGTGACTGGGACCTCAGTATGCTGCCCACTCTATAAAGCAGGAGTTCTGTCCTAATGAGCCAATTCACCTTCAACTCATCGCGAGGGACCTCCGTGTCGCACAATGCCTGGCCAT
>JAABNX020000008.1:13439092-13450233 GCA_015163995.2 Mormyrus lacerda
GTTAAGTTCTCCCCAAGCGAGCTTGATGGGCCGAATGGCCTCCTCTCGTTTGTATATTTCTTATGTTCTTATATTTTGGGCGGGAAATGACTTGTGATGAGAACTGTGTCCCCGTATGAGTCACAATGAATGTGGTCCTTCACTGTTTGGGGGCCCTGGTGCCTTTTTTTGGCAGAATCTCAGTTTGAAACATTAGTACCTTCTTAGATACCTTCATAATGCATTACAAAGCACCTATAATGCAGTATAATGGTTGGGGATATGAATTTAGGATGCTTTGTAATGATAATGAAGGTGATTATAATGCATTATAGGTTGGAGCTTCTGAAGTTTTGTAAACAACACTATAATGCCTTATGAGTGTCAGTAGAAGATGCTGTCAAGCTTTATTAATCCAAGATAATGCATTATAGATTATGTATGATGCATTATAAAGGTGTCTATAATGCCTGATAGATGAGAGCTTCAAGTAAAGTGTTACCAAAACATTTAGTAAATTTTCATTTATGTAAAACATATAAGGTTGTTTTCAATATACAAGGTGCACTAGCACAATAAATAGATTTTCTTTGATATTTCTTTGTCACCACTAGGCAAAAACAACGTTACTTGGGCACTTTGAAAGTTCACTTCTGGACAAACGCTGCACTGCTATTACCACGACTAAGCACTCGTAGGGCTGGAAGGTCCTCCTGGTGTCCGGCTAACGTGCCAGTGCTTGCAAACTAAGTACATATTAGGCACTGACATGTCCACCTGATTTTACACATATTATGCAGTGCTCTCAAACACTTACCACTGCACCCTAAATCAGCTTGTGGAGCTAACCTGCCCAACCAGAGGGGATCTGTGTGAAAGAGCTTATGGACAGTGTGCTTCATTCGAGTGCACCGCCCTGGGCAGACATGCATGAATGGATGTGAGCCGGTTTAAGCCCCAGTGCACTTTCATTCCCTTCTCCAGAGATGGTGGGGAGGAAGGGGGGGGTAAAAGAAGGTCAGAGATCCTCCCCTGGCTGGCGTGACTCCGGCTGTATGGCATGCCAACGAGCCGTCTCCACTCGTCCCCGGCTGTACATCTCCACCCAGTGCGCTTTGCCCTCCTCTGGGGCCTCGCTGCCAATCAGGACGCGGCCTAGCACGCTGCTCTTGGTGAAGATCCGGCCCTGTCCAATCAGGGAGCAGGGGAGGTTTAATATACAAATTACACACTTAACTGCACCAATAGGAGAGGAGCATAAAGGACGAATATTACTGCTTTCGACGGAAAATCGAAACTGAGCCTGACCCTTACGTAAAGCAGATCTTGGCCCCGCCTCCCTGTTCTCAGAGGACATCCCCTACCTGCATGACGATGAACTCCAGGACGAGCGCCAGCTGAGAGATGTCACCTTGAGGCAGGTCAAACAGGAAAGGGGCGTTCCATACCGCATTGTACCCACTGGCTCCTTTGGTCTCCTTGGTTTCAGTTACAGTCCCCTTGTGGCGTAGATTTATCACCACATAATGATCTGTGGAGATAAGCCACCACTCCTTCACGTACACGGCACACGCGTCACCGAAGATTTCATGAGGACAAACACGCTAATGCTTGCACGAAACAACCAGCAGAGCCACAGGTACCGTGAATCGTTGGCTATTGGGGAAACTATGGCCAGAAGCCTTTGCAGCACAGCTGTGGAACCAGCTGCATTATGAGACAAAACCAAGATGCTGGAATTTTCTGGATCATTGATCACATATGATGGATAACAGTTTTGCAAAGGTATCTATATGATCAGACATGGGGGATTGCTGTACTCTGAAATACATTATATTTTATAGGATGTTTTCTCATAACCTGTCATAGGTAATGGCTTTGTCTGGGAAAAAAAATCCTTAAATGTTTCTTACTAAAATGTATGCCGTCCCATGGAACTGGGTCACAGAGAAGTTTCGGAATGAGCTGAACAAGCACTGCCATTTAAACGTCTATAGTCTCTATTCAATACATAAAGTCATAGAAGTCAGAGAGCCTGTTTATACTATTCACATGCATAAAACTATTACTTCACAATCTTTTATGTTATACTTGTAGTTCTGCTGCCATTAAATAGACAAATATATTTAGGATGTGCAGCGAATTTTTATCGGAGGACTACTGTCATTTTTAACATTTACTGTAATCAATTTTTAGACCAAAATGACATGAAAGTGCACTGCAAAGCAGTAATGGACAAGCAACTGTAAGATGGACAAATGGTTGGACCTGAAATAAAGAACAAGAGCAGGGAGGCCCTGGGCTGAAGTTCTTGCTCAGCTGGAGGTGTGAGGGAGTCACAAGAGGGACATAGGAGGCTCACCTGGCGCGCCGGGCATGCGGCTCAATCTGGCCATGCTCTCGGCCTTTCGCACCATCACCTTTACGCGGTGTGCTGGGGTCTGGTACTGCAGCAGGATGAACAGCTGGCCCAGATCCCGAGGTCCCCGGCTCAGCGAATCATGGGAGCTCTGGCTCTGCGAGATATCAGAAAAGAACGTGTTGCTAGGGGAGAAGCCAGAGATGGAGGCATCCAACTGAATGTCAATAATATGCTGAGGCCAATGAATGCTTCACTGGGGAAGTTCAGAGGTTAAATGTCAGCTGAATGCTTGTCGGTAATGCAATCATAAATGTCCGGAGTCAAGAATCAAGTAGAGTCTATAGCATAACCGTTAAAATTACAAACCATAAACTCTGTCTCAACAAACTGTAAACTCAGCAAGACATAATCGTGTTCCGATTCACACTGGGTGTACTATAAAGCAGTGTTTTCCAACCCCGTCCTCAAAGAACCCAAGACAGTCGACTGGGAGCTGAAAGGGAGCAAAAACATAAACCGTCTGGCAGGGGGCAATAAGGTAGACTGGCAGGGAGCAAAAATGTAAACTGTCTGGCAAGGAACTGGGAAGGAGCAAAAACAGACTGTCTGGGGGTCCCTGTGGACTGGGATGGGAAAAACTGCTGTAAAGGACATTATTTCTCTTACTACTAGGCCACCATATCATAATATGGCAGCTTTATTCTTTTCCCCTGCAATCTTCAAGCTTTCTCTGCTTGCACATTGTTCTAGTTGTGTTTTTATATTTGTGTATGAGGCAGGTTGGGCCAACCATGTTATGAAGGGCACTTTAGAAAAATTAATTACATATAAAAACTGTTCAGATTTTCCCTTGATTACTAAGTGCTGTGAAAAAAATGTCCCTGGAAACGTTTACTACAGCATAGTTTAACACATCAAAACGGTAATTCCCATTTAAATGTAGCCTTCTCTCCATCAGTCTGTAGATTGCCGTGGAATATGGTTCAGCCAAGATGGCCTCCAGGTCCCCAATGGAAGAGCAACCAGGGAGTCATGAACTGAGGAAATGGGTTAGCAGCTGGGCCCACATGCAGTTAGCCCATCCACTTGCCAAGTGGTGCATGAAAGTGTCTTCCTTCAGCATGTAAGCTCTCTGCACCTGGACGTTGTCACCCTACATTTGCCCATAGGTTTGCTCTTATGCACCTCCCACGCTCCTTAGATCTGTTTCTCAAGGTTTAATGCTCCTCCGCTATAATGAATTGCTAACTGCTAAATGCTAACCCCTGAACTCATATATCACATTCAAGCCATGACAAGTAAAATCAGCTTATTCCTGAATATATTTATTTATAAATGACCCCCCCCCACCTGCATATATATATTTCAGGAGATCCAATTCCATCCAGTGTCATGAGCTGACATAATTAGGGACAGTATTAAAGTGTGAAATTGCCAGCACCCGCTGTTTCAGTGAGGCGCCCCACCATGTCCATGTGGCTCACAGTGGGCGGCTGTCTGTCATTAAGCAGCATTCGGTTACCGCTGTAACCCAAACACAAAGATCGAGCTGGGGAACTTGCCGGCACGTAGTGGACCCTGCAGAGATCACGCGCCACACAATCTACAGCGCCGGTAATCGAAAAAAGCTAAAATATCCCAACAATAGATGACGAAATCAAACGGGACACAGACTAAGTAGAAAACCTTTCAGTGTGCGAATCACAAAGTAAACACACCACTAACTGCCATAGTAACAAGACAGGGACAACTAAACTAGGGCCAGAAGTACACTAGCATAACAAGGACAGTACACCTCCCTTTGCAGAAGTAGGTTTTTATCATCTTTTATCAACCATGCATATCTATTGCTGACATTGTACAGTACAATCTACAGCACTGGTGCCTACAAAAGCTATAAGTACATTGGAATGGAAGCACTGTTTTCGCTCATTAATCTTGAAACTGTATTGTGCTGTTACCTGGTTATGTTTCTCACCAAGCAGCCTTCTGAAAATCTGCAGCGAATTCACATCACGACTGCATGAGATGACAAGCGGCACTGATTTTACATATGTGTGGGGGGTTGCTGAGTGGGTGCCTGACTTTTGAGCTGCTGCCAGAAGGGCAGAAATCCAAGATCCTTGGCCTCAGCGCACAGCAGCACCATAATGTCTTCTAAGTGGAGCTTGATGGTTTCTTAGAGGGCAAACCTTGGGCATTCTGCCCACCTCTGATTTGAGACCTCCTCTGTTTGCCTTCACACCACGTATGGATGTCATGTGGAAAAACAAAGCTATTCACCTAATTCTGTGCTCTACAGACAGGAATAAGGAGTGTTGGGACTCAGGAAGAGATTCTACCCCAGAGCTGTTGCCATGCTGAATTCCACCTGCCATCGCTAGGCCCACCCGCTAATGATGGTCCGCTACCTCATCAGAATCGGAATCTTTATTGGCACATGACCAAGGTCCATAGATATTTTTGTTGGCATAGCTTGCTACTGTTGGAGACAACAAATATTTACCTGTTACAGACAGAGAATAGTTACAAGACACAAGATGCACAACCTTCCCCTTTAATCCCCCAACCCCGGATGCTACTGGACTGACCAATCATTTCTTTTTTTGCACTACTACTGCACTTAACATCAACAGTGCAATACTCTTGCACATACTGTGCACACAGAAAGTCTTTGGACAATTGTTTAGTTTTGTAAAAATGTTGCAGATTTATTGATTTTATTGGTCATATTATGGAAG
The DNA here is from genome assembly GCA_015163995.2 of Mormyrus lacerda. Lineage (NCBI taxonomy): Eukaryota > Metazoa > Chordata > Actinopteri > Osteoglossiformes > Mormyridae > Mormyrus > Mormyrus lacerda. Next base: position 13,444,175 of record JAABNX020000008.1, read on the forward strand.
CTGCTACCGAATTTCATTGTACCCGTACCTTCTTCAACTTGCTCTTGGCCGGCCGCAGCTCCCTGCTGCAGGTGATGGCGCGGTCGGGTTCCCAGTCCACCTCCCCACACGCCAGCTCCAGCTTGCCCACGGCCGACTCTCGGAGGCCTGAGAAGTCACGGGTGACGACGGCCAGCTGCAGCGAGCAGCCGCGCAGCTCCTCCTGCGAGCCCACCGGCAGCAGCACACGCTGACCACACAGCTCGGGTACGAGGCTGCGCCGGCGTGCCAGGGCCTGCACAGGGGCAAGGCAGAGTGGCGGCAGGCTGGCGCGTAGGATGGCCCCGCCCAGGCGCCGGCCCCCTCCTGATACACTGAGCACTGTGACGGTGAGGGTACCGCGTACTGGCGAGAAGAGGAGGGAGAATTGCAGGAGAGGGGCAGGTCGAGGAATACGGTCGGTGGGGGTAGGTGCAGGGGAGGCAGTGTGCTCGAGGGCCAGGTATGAGGACAGGGGGGAGGCCGCGGCGGCTGTCAACCGACTGTGCTCACTGCACGCCAGGCCGTCACCCATCACCGTGTAGCGCCGCTCCACCGCACGGCGCGTCCTGGAAACCAGGCCCAGCTTGGGCACGGTGGAGGGCAAAGAGGCACAGCCACGGCGCTGCAACCGGGCGGCAGAGCCAGAGACCACGGGGAAGCTGAGTCGACGCAGGGGGAAGCCAGTCTTTCCCAGGTGCAGGTCCAACTCAGGTGAGGCAGGCTTCTGCCACTCATGCACCGGCCAGGTCTGGCAGCCAGGGGGCGCCAAGCCGTCGGTCGTCGAGCGCGGACTCCCGCACACATCCCCATCCAGCTCCTCGTACTGCTGCCGCACAGGTACAGTAGCCACCACGGGGCTGCAGAGGTCATGTGACGGGGACGGGGGGGCCTCCTTATCCCCAGACGTGCGGGACTTCCGTCGACGCCAGTACAGGAGACAGCAGAGGAGAAGGCAGAAGCAGAAGACGGCGAGGGAGACCCCCAGCACGATCTGCAGGGGCACTGAAGGCCGGGAGAGCGACTGACATCACATTACCTGCGTCATCTGACCTCACAACTCCCATAATTCACCTTTTTTCCCAGCAGGCTTGCTGGTGCCAGAAAGACTGCCCAGTGTGAACGGATAAGCATGACTCAGGACTGATCGTGTATGGCACGATAAACTCAGTGTCTCATATTGATCCTCATCCAGCCAACTGACACAGCAATTATCTTAGTGTTCATCTGCGCTCGTCATTCAAACGTGTTATTAAATTACACAGGAAATGTCCACAACACCTAATCAGAACTAATGACTCCCATTTGGGGTTTGATCTAAAACAGACCAGTATGGCTGATCTGGCTCCTATCCATTTCCTGCTTCCTGAATGTATGACTTATATTGTGAGAGGCAAGGTCTACTTATTTGCAAACCTTGTCATCATACAAAGAGCAAAAATTACTCTAATGATGAATAAGAAATTCATCCGCCTGGAGTATATGGGTAGATGGGTCATGAGACAGTGGTTGGGATGACATGGATGGGATGCCAGTCCATTGCAAGGTATTACAGATCAGTAGTGGTTCTTCAAACATGATGTGAAATTAAAAATTTATATGTACTTTATGTAGCACACACTTTAGGGCACAATGACGTTCAAGTGTGGCAAATTGCACATAATGAATGAATGGCAGAGAGTCCACTAGGCATAAGTGCGGGTAGGTTTCCAAAGAACGACCTGTTAATAGTGAAAAACACAACTGGCCCGTACGGGGTTCGAACCCGCGACCTTGGCGTTATTAGCACCACACTCTAACCAACTGAGCTAACCGGCCAAAGATCTCAAGAAGAATTGCTAAAACTTTCCTTAAAGTAATCACGCCAGGAAATATTCGAGAGCTAAAAATGTCACTACAAGCTAAAAAGTAACAGGTACAACACCTCGCCACACACATTTTTTTTTGTCTCTTCTCCCCTGTCTCTCAATTTATAAAAATGATTTCAATATACCTGTGCAAATGCCAAATCTATCTATCTACACACCCACAGTACGGTGGCCACATTGGGTGGCCCCAATCGTAGACGTGACTCACTGAAGTACCGTGCCACCCACTGTACAGGCCTTACATGCTGTATTGTTCATAATTAAATAATATTTATTTCTGATACTGTCAAACATTCCCCGTCAAGATAAATTTTAGAATTAGAATTTGGTGATCAGTGTCAACACACCACACAGTGCGCAACAACGAAATGTGTCCTCTGCATTTAACCCATATGTGACTTTCATGACATAGCAGGGGGCAGCTAATTCAGCACCAGGGGAGCAGTGCTTGGGGACGGTACCTTGCTCAGGGTATGTCAGTGGTGACTGGCTGGTGGGGGATTCGATCCTGAAATCTTTCGATTACAAGTGTGTTTCCCTAACCATCAGGCCACCACTGCCCACAATATTAATAATAAATATTGCACTTGCGACATGTACACAATTATACGTAAAAGTTCCCAAATGACCCACTTCTTGTTTTTTTAAACGGTATCTCTATTACACTTGAAATCTTATTTAATAGTACTTCACATCGTCGATTTTTTTCTTATTCATTTAAAAATGACCCGATGTGACGCAGAAGTAGGCTACCTTTCGCAAACAATAATGTCTTGCAAAAGCGATAAAATTCCTAACTTACTACAGATAAGTAGTTTCCTTGTGGTGCAAATTTTGTAAAGTTGGAAACTTTCTGTTAACCGGAAGTTTTATCGTGGTGTGAAATGCGTGAAAATCCGGTTTCCACACAAGTTTATAGATTTTTCGTCAGCATTAACTTTATGGATGAGTAACTGAATTGAAGTGCTACAAACTGGTTATTTGACATCTATCCATTCTCTGAAACCGCTTGTCCTGTACAGTGTCTGGAGCCTATGGCGAAGTTTACGGGCGCAAGGTAGGGAACAACTCAGGTTGGAGTGCCAACCCATCGCAGGGCACATTCACACATGTGGGCAATTTGACAACGCCAGCTAACCTCAACATATGTTTGAACTGCAGGGGGAAACCGGAGCACCCAGGTTAAACCCCACAACAACACGGGGAACCCACATGCAAACGCCACACACGTGGAACCCTGGCAGAGACTGGAACCCGAATCCCAGAGGTGCGACAGTTCTAGTCACCTCACCACTCCGGCGATCGTGAAAGTCAGACCCGCATGGCTTACACATTTAAGCGAGGGTTAAACCAACCACGATTTCTTGACATCAATAAATAATAAATTCCGTTCACATATATAGATCTCAGAATATCCAGGACATCGTTATTTAAAACAACAATTTACAACTATTTCAGGATAAAGAAAACGTTCAATGACTGTAAAATATACAATAATATAAGGTTCATTTTAATTTATTTTCTGTTAATAAATTGCTACACATCACAAAATGTAACTTGATTGAACCTTAAATAAAAAAACGAATGACATTACAGTGGCGCGTTAATTAACTGCAAACTGGCTTACCTTCTAAGTGCACCATTTTCATTTATATTCAGAAGCTCTTCACTACGGGGGTATGCTGTGTTGAATTATTTTATGAGCCAGACTGAAACTTGAAATCGTCCTTTCTGGTCATTTCTGATAGCTCGTTCAGATTACCGTTTAGCGAGATGAAGCGTGGTGCCCCGACTCGCGCTCAGCCAATGAGCGAAGGCGGCGGCGGAGTCGCTGCCACAAAAGGTGGGTGGTCATCAAACCGGCAAACCGACCCTCAGATACTAACCCCGTGGACTGTCTGTCAGCCCGATTTATTATTACTGGGCATTGATTATCACCCTTTCATTTACAAAGATGGAGAATAAGAAAAGGATATGCAGTGCATGTGCTGGGAAGTGTGCACTTTCTGCAAATTTTAGTTTTGGAAACGTGAGATTCCCTGGAGCCCTGGTCAGGTTGGTCAACGGAGCATATAGCCTAATACTTGAAAAGACTCTCCTTACGCAGTTAGTATAACGGTAATTTCTATACTAGTGTTACTGAGAAAATTGGTACCAAAGTAAATTTAGGAAGGCTGGCTGTTAGGGAACTGCCGCTCACGGTACCTTAGCCCTACCGACCCCCTGAGTGACTCATCGCCGGCGTGCAGACGGCGTTGTTTGCGCTGTCTGTCCTCGGTTCTCAGTTGTGTATGAAATCGCATAGGCATCCGCCCACACGGTCCGGATTACTTAGAGACTGTCAGCTCCCGTTAACCCCCGTATTCCACTCTGCCCCACACTGCATCCGTGCCATAAACACACATCAATACAGCGTCCGCTATGCCTGAAAACAAACAAAAAGCTTTTCAAGAATAAACCAGTGTGCTGACCCAGATCAACAATATGGCATTTCGGCATGTGCCCAGAGGCGTCAAGCTGAGCACCCCCCCCCCCCCATAAATTGACTCCTCCCATTCACAAATGTCTTTTAACAAGTTAATGCTAATACATTTCGCTGAAAATCTATGTACACCTTTCCCTATGTCAGGTGCATTTCCGAATTTAGAGCCACCAATCAGCTATTTCTTTCTGATGTGACGTCACGTGTGCTGTTCCCAGGGGCACTTAACACTCCAGCCCTGCCAGTATAACCTTCCATTACATGGGTAATGTCATCATTTCCCTAGGCTTTCCTCTTCCTAGAGGCAGCAGGTGATACAGTGGTTAAGGAAATTAATTTTCAGCCGCATAGCTGTAGACCCCAATCCCACAAGTGAAAGTGCTGTGGCACCTTCAGGAGAAGAATACTGATGATACTGACAAAACCATAGGCCAGCAAACATATGCTGGAACTGCAGGGAGAACCCGGGGCACTCGGGTTAAACCCCACGACAACACGGGGAACCGTTTTCTGCTGCTTTGTTTGGAAGATCTGATCGTATCCGTTTTCAATGGATGATACTAGTTTGACTAGGAGTCTAATTACTCATAAGTGTTTATGTTTATGATGTTCATGATGTTTATGAGCTTTACACTAGCAATTTGTATGGTCATTCTCTGCAGGTCTTCTGCGTTTTAGTCACACGGGGCTCCTACATGCTAGATTTGCAGAGAAAATAAATTACGGTCTTCACTTCCCTCTCCACAGTCTTACTGGAGTGAACTAACAAACCAAAGTTATGGACAATATGGTAAATTCACACAGCCCCAGTTCTAAAATACATTCTGTAATTTAGCACCATGCGGTGAGGCAACATGGAGAGATACCAAGATCAGTCTGTAAATATACATGATGTCTCCGCCTGCGGACACACTGGCCCGTATCTGATGACATCTGAATGACTAATTACTGCAAACTACTAATAGTTTGCTAACACAGAAGTGTGACTTCTGCATGACAACACCAGGTCAGGTCACATGGTGTTTTTTGTTTGTTTTTTTGCAACACATCCTTCTCTTATGGTGCGACCACAACATCAAAGGGATATCCCATAATTAAAATGGCAGTCGTGTAATTGGGGGCGGAGGCGGCCACATCGATGGGAGGAAGCACGAGGAAGAGTAAGGGCTCCAACAAGCGAATGCTTTCAGCTTTCGTTTCGGAAAAGTCCCAAATGGCACAAAAATTTCAAAGAAACTCAACGAACTGAAATGACAAAACCGGCATTTGCATTTCTGTGTAGCCCGTCTCCTCTCGAGACCGTTCAGCCCAGCCAGCCCATCTTATCCTCAGCAAAGCAGTCAGTCCAATTAGAGCAGCTGAACCTGAATATTTGGTCCATGATGCTTAACATTTATATGCTGCCAACAACAACAACAATAACAATACAGTCAACAGCCACTTGCAGCTCAAATTAGGCAATACATCTGAAGCGGAGCAGGTTTGGGCCCTGCCTACTACTTGGATGGGAGACCAGCTGGGTGGCTGCTGGAGGAGGTGTTGGTGTGGCCAACAGGGGAGCCCATCCTTGTGGTTTGTTTGGATCCCAGTGTAGTCATGGTAACACTGTGCCGTTCATTTCTATCTGCTATCACCCAGATGAGGATGGGTTCTCTGTTGAGTCTGGTTCCTCTCAAGGTTTCTTCCTGTTG
>JAABNX020000008.1:13450333-13464559 GCA_015163995.2 Mormyrus lacerda
TTGTGAAGCTGCTTTGAGACAATGACCATTGTTAAAAGCGCTATATAAATAAAATTGAATTGAATTGAATTGAACAGATCTCAGTCGTTTGGATGAGATATAAAGCATAATCTGAGACCCTCACCTTTTGAGGTTCTAGATGGATCCCCCAGGTCCCAAATGGTTAGTAGCCTTGTTTTGGGCTCACATGAGACATGACATTATGAATCTCCAGCTAGGCCAGCAATAATGTTTGGTGAGCAGGATTGGACACACCCAGATGGCCAGACCTGAGAGAGGTACACCCAGTGTATTTCAACGGTTCAGAAGATGGGGGGGGGGGGAGCAAACATCTTTCCTGGAGGACAGTCCACTGGAGGTGTGTCCTGCAGGTTGGCATCATGGACGATCCCCTCCAGAGTCCAGCTCATCTATCCTAGATGAACGAGTTCCTCCTGAAGCGCAGAAGGATTAAGCTGATGGGATAGAACATCTGCCTTTATGTTGTAGGACGCTGATACACAGTGACACACCAACAAATCAAAACAGGTAAAAAGCACCCATTGTGCCTGAATGGTGTTCATTTGCTTGACTGACCTGAGGTACTCCAGGTTCCAGTGGTCAATAAAGACTTGTAAGGGTTGCGCCGTCCTTTCCAACCAGTGCTGCCACTCCTCCAAGGCTATATTGATAGCCAGTAGCTCTCAATTACCGATGCCAAAATTCTGTTCCACTGGGGTGTGAAAGAACGGCCCTGAATCCTACCTCGGAGGCATTCACCTTGACGGCAAAGAGCCAGGACGGGCCAGTCTGGCGGAGGACCAGTGCAGAGCAAAAGAGGTGTTTACAGGGCTGCTTCTGCCCCAGGGTTCCATTGGAGGGTGGTCCTTCGGGCATGAATTAGATCATCGAGCAAGGCAACAACTGGGCCGAAACCCCTAATAAACCACGTCACAAACTCCAGGAAATGCTGCAGGTTCTTAATGATCTGGGTTGAAGCCACTCTCTGACAGCCTGCATTTCATCTTCATCCATCTCCATTCCTCAGGAAAGAACACTCAGTAAGTCTTATGGAAGATCGACAATACCTCACACTGAGTGTGAGGTTCACCAGGGTTAAATAATGACTGGAGCAGGTGTTTCCACTCTGGTGAGGCTAAGGCTAATAATTTTCACAGGGTGGGAGGATAGGGGATGTCGGTGTGACGCTGAATTAGAAGAAGGCCTACTGTATGTCTTTCGTTTGTTATTTGTTTCATTTTTATATGGTATCAAATCAGACTCCACCTGAATTTGAATATATTTAGCTGAATCAGAATGTTAACCTGAACTTGAATTTCATTATATGATTACCAAAACCTGAATCTGTTTACCTGAACTTAAGTTAAAGGTAAACGTGAATTCCATTACCTGAACTTGAATTAAAGTAAACGTAAGTAAACTTTTTTGGTATTAAAAATTCAGGTTCGGGTTGCAGATTCTGGTGGAGAAAATTTCCAGCTGAGAAATAGGAAACTATTTGCAGGTCAGACTGTCCCATTTGACCACTCTTTCTGTTCGACCTTCAAAGAAGGTCTACAGCCTACAAAGGCTACACCATCGAGACCACGTCTTTCAAAGGGGCCTGAATTCAGACGGATAAATCCCCTCCATCAAATTCCGGAGTGAGACGCTAACTGAATGGTTTGATTTCTACTCTCGCGTTGCATACAACCAGAAAGAAATTCTACTGGTCACTACTGAAAATCTTTAACAGAGCCCCAATTTTAATTCACAACAAAAGTACAGTTGTCCCTCGCGCTTCGACTTTCGCAGCTTCACTGTATCGTATTCGTATGCAATTTCATGTGAAACCAAAACAAAGATTATTTGTAAAACAAAGCAAGTTCATTTGTATAGGACATTTCATACCATTTAAAATGCTTTACATAATAAAGATAAAAAATACAGTACATGAGTAAAATACAATACAAGGACAGAAGACAGTAAATGGTAGTAAAATGGTAGAACCCAGTAAATTGGAAGTTAAAAAATACGTAAAACCTAACTACACTCCCCAAAACAATGGAGGATGAGCAAGTCGTTTTGTTAGTTATATGTTAGCTATTATATGTACAATTTGTCATTAAATCTGGCTGGCGGATCGATCTTTTGTTCCACAGTAAGATAAAACTCACCATAGAATATTAGCCCAGCACAAAAGCGGCACCTGTTGTTCATCCAGGGAAAGTGCACATAAACGCGAATTTTCTTTTAGTTTTCAGCTAGTCTTTGAGCCGTGGGTTAATGGTTAGAAAGGCTGATGGAAGAGATATTTAGTCCTAAATGCATCTGAAATATTTTTAACGTATACATATGTATACCAACTCGTGCAATTACATGACAATCCACACGGAATACAAACTTGAAATACTGCGAAAATATATGCAGATTGAATTTTGAATGTTTATAGCTAATTGTGGCAAATGTCATTAAGGAAATATGACAATCACTCTTTAAATGTAATTTTTTTTATTATCTATTTCTTATTTCACAGTAGCATACGGCATGACGCAGAACATTAATAATGTTGAAATAAAAATATCTCAGTGTGATAAAGCATCGCGTAATATTTTGTCATATATAAATATATAGGTGTTCAAGAACTAAACAGAGATTAGCAGAAATTGTCAACCTGTCAACACAATGACCAATGTCTCCATGGGGAAGCTCTTCTGTGTTAAAAAACACGTTTTTAAATGTGAAGTCCAGATTAAAAACTGTATTTTGATCACCATGTCCCTTAAGATTTACCATGTAGTTGACCCCAGTTATTAGGCTGTGGCTATATATTTAGCCTTCATATTTGTACTGTAAAGGAACACTAACTGTGTCTTTATCACATGAGGCTACACTTTTGACTGGCATACATAGGACTGTTGCTGTACAGAGGCTTGCATTTTCTCCTTGGGTCACCTTGGTTTCACCCTTTGCAGTCCAAAGGGATAATAATGATATAAACAGATATTTTATTGATCCCTGCATGGTTTCCTCTTGCAGTCCAAAGGGATAATAATGATATAAACAGATATTTTATTGATCCCTGCAGGGAAATTGTCTTTAGGCCTTCCCCAACTTGCTCTTCGTGGGTTAGGCAGTCTGTGAAGGGCAGCCACTTGTTGGGGCGCCCAGTGAGCTGGGGGTTAAGCGCCTTGCTCAAAGACCTGAAGACATGCTGAAGCTGGGTTTGAACCATCTGATTACAGGCACACAGGCTGCCCCCTAGAGATGAAGCTAACTTCGTGTTAATTGCATGCTCGTCTACTTTTGCGTGTTCATGTGTGCATTGTGAAATGGACTGGTGTAACATTTGGGTTTTATGCTCGCCTTGTGCCCTATGTCAGTGTTTCCCGCCCCGGTACACGGGGACCCCAGACGGTCCACGTTTTCGCTGCCTCCCAGTTCCCAGTAATGTAGACTGTCTAGCAGGGAGCTGGGAGGGAGCAAAAACGTGGACTGTCTGGGGTCTCCGTGTACCGGGTTGAGAAACACTATCCTATGTTCTTTGGCTCTCTGGTTTTATTGGCTGTAACTATGAGTCTTTTTCAGAGTGACAAGCAGGGTTGCATAGTGTGGAGGATCTAAAATAAATCACAAAGACAACTATCCGGCAAGATTGGCATGACTGCAAGGGTGTAGATTTAGGTATGGATGGCAGGGACATGTCTCTAACAATATTGTGGGGGTATCATGCGTGTTTAGGGGGTGGGAAGTTTGGGGCTGATTTAGTCCCTGCTAATGCTAAAATCAAAAATATACCCATGTCAGGGATGGTGCCCATTCAAAGCTATCCTTCAAGTATATGGTCCTAAATGCAGCTCAGCTTAAATATTTTTACTACATGCCTGGCTGAGGGAGCTGGAGGGAGGGCATTTTCTGCCTAGGTGGCTGGGAATGATAAGTGGGATGGCAAGATATACAGGGGCGACTCTAGGCTTTTCACCCTGGGGGAGCAAGCTGAGAGAGCCCAACTAGACATTCATCCAGAGAAAAAAAAATTCAAGTTAAAAAGAAAATCTTATATTTTCTCCACTAACAAGTTGTATGTTTTTCAATTGTAATGTTCAGGTTATAGGTCACAATAAAGGCTGGAAACTACTAATTCGAATTCTAGTTTTAATGTGGTTGGAAATGATTAACTGCGGTCTCGTTTTTTTACAACAGGAAAACCTGACATTTGAACTGATATTTTTATATTCACTGTAAATTGAACCCACCTGTATTTTCAATGCATGACTGGTGTAAATTCACTAAAAGTTAACTACTACAGGTTTTGTAGTTTTGCCTTTTTTTCAAAGCTTTTTTGAAGTTGTATGAATTTCAGTTTGATTACAAACTACTAATTTTTGGCTTTGCTAAAGAAAACTATGATCCTGCGTGTGAAAAGCAGGTCCCACTTATGTTATATGGCTGTAGCAAGAAAGCTTATTAAGGAATGGAAGTCCGCTGACCCACCATCGGGAAATGTGGCTCAATAAAATGTTGAATGGACACTGAATTCTGCAAATCCAAGTTAATTTCCCACCTGTTTTTTTCTTGTTAACGTATAAAAGAAGGTTAAGCTGTCCTCCACTTCTTTTTGGTGCCATTTTCCCTTCACGCGTTCAAAGCATAAGCTAAGCTGCTAGCAATAAAGCGTGACTCTCTTCCCATTTTGCGTTGGGCCTGACACTGGGACTCACCAGCGCTAATCTCGCCGGAGCAGGTGGCTTTAGCACTGCTGCAGTTGGCGGGTTAGGGTTAGGGTTTCGGGTGAAAAGTACACGCACCGTCCGGCGATTAATCTAGTTTCCTCCAATTTTTCAAGTCGGAATTCCGATTTCATGGGGCGTTCCAGGTGAAATTTCCGACCATTAACTAGAATTTCCGATTTCCCTATTCAAATGCAGATATCCCTAGTTTCTCCTAGTACTCTTAGGAGTCTCCTGCATAAATAGTAAAAGTCTAATCTACTTATATTATTATTGTCAAAATAATACATAGGCCTAACATTTCCTCTAACGCCTGTAAGTTTTATCCGCGACATAGGCAGACGCGTAGGAGGCAGACGCCTAGGGAGCAAACTTCCGCGATGACGCTGACTTGACAGCAGGGGCGTCCGAAGCATTTTGAATGTGGCGGGGGCTGGATGACGACACACTGGCATAAAACTAATATTTCGGTGGGGGTCCTATCGAATAATTATAAAATGTGAGGCGGACACGTCCCCTTCAGATTTATTGGCAGCGACGCCCATGCTTGACTTTTTAATAGTGCTCTCTGACCTCATCCTCCCATTCCAACCTCTGTCGTTTGTCTATTATAACTGTCTTATATAACTGGCATTATAATTGTTTTTTTTTTTTTTTTTTTTTCATTTTTTGTAGGTAGCAACTGGATATCCGATTGATAGATAATAAAGTATCTATCTATCTATCTGGCAGCCGATTTCACTTTGATTGGGCGAGTCCGCGATGATGTATAACGTGGAGGCGTTTCCGTTGGACACCACAATTATGCTTGAATAACAGAGAGAGGACATGCAGTCACGGCAGGTTTATTAACCACTCAAAATTTAAAGTGTACAGCTGGCTAAAGACATAAATTGAAATGAAGAAAAAAAACTCCTTTATTTTGTTTTATATGTGCTGGTTTTTGGCATGTGTCGCAAAAGGATCGGACTTAACGTACAAACCGAGGATTACGCTGAACGCAGAAGGTAAGTAAATACATAAGCTTGTCTGGCATACTATCATACGAAACGTCTTTATAGGGTTTAATTATAAAAATTAAAGCCAGTTTTAATGACAAAACGTTCACCCCGTTGGGTCATAACAGAGACAATATATTTATCATTAATAGGAAGTAGATGCGTGTATTATATGGACATATATGTAGATAAATGACAGTGACGGGTATTACGCCGAAAAAAAGCGTCCCTCCGGTAAAATGTATGTCTGCCAACGTTGATTAGCTCGCTGGAGTAAGATTTTCAATTCGAGAAAAGTCTATACTCGCATGCACACGCTTTCACTTGTATGTAACGATTTTAATACCTTGTAAATAGTTTGAAGGGTTTGCAAACAACCCATACGCTTTTTGATGCAGCTTATTTTAGTTTTATAATCGAATATAGATTTTCTGTAGGATTTCTTGCGTGAGCGTTGGCAACCCCTGTTATTTCCTTGATCAGATATGTTAAACATATATAAAACATTTGGCTATAAATGTATAATAAAGGCACAAAAGTAAATATGGAACGGGAATAAAAATAGAAATTGCGTGTGTGCGTAAACATAGACAAAATAAAACAGAAAAAATAGAAACGTGTATGCCTAAACATTTTCCTAAGTGGTGGTCAATTGGGGAAATAGCATCGGTCCAACGGATCATATCAAGAATGTAACATCAGGGTGAAGTTGATCTGTTTATTTGGCTCTAAGTGCGAGAGAGACCGAAAAGAAGACACTTTGGGTTATTAAATTAATAGGAGACTTAACACATCTGATGTGGATCAGGACGGTATGACAGAATCCTGTAGTCTGTGCCACAGTCGGTTTCAGATAGGAAAAACCTATACCGATATTTGGACAAATTTCACACTTGACAGAAAAGAAAACAAGACCCCCTAAACGAGGAGATTCACCGCAAAACTGATGAGCATAAATAAACAGAAACAAACAGTCGTTTTTTTCTTTTAATGTGTTTTAAAAAGTTCACTTTTTAAATATGAAATATGTGTAGAATCATCCACCAAGGACACGTATTTTATTCTATTTCAGTTTTCCGTTATAAATAAAGGCATTCATTTTAAGTCAAACAAGCCGGTATGCGGACTAGGGCTGGGCGGTGTATAGAATTATGCTGATATGTCGAAAAGTCTGCACACATATTTACATGTATGCAAGAGTCTGAAAGCGTGTCACACCAGATGCACGAAAACCCTGAAATCCTTACAGTCCTTACAGTTTTGACAAATATGTAACTCACTCTGGTACCTTGTTTACACTGTCCTGCTTCCACAAGCTTGATTATAATTTTTTTGTTGTTGTTAACTGCTTTTCACCAACTGAAGCAACTCGGGAAAAAAAGATTACTGGAATAATGTGTGACTGGCTGTGAATGAGCATCTCGGTGTTAAATGCGCAAAGCTGCTCTCATTCGCTCTCTCCCTCTGCACCTGAAGGGCTGAAGCATTCAGAGGTCATGGCCAGTCAAAAGTCTAACAATATGATTCATTTGCACAACTTCAACTGCATAAACTGCTTCGCAGTTGTCTTTTTTTATGCTTGTAAAGATTCAGGCTGCTGGGTAGGTTCCGTTTGAGGGCCAGTTCCCTTGTGCTTTTCACAGGTGACACCTCATTCGTCAGACGTTACAGTCTGGGGGGTTATCACAGCCGGGTAGAGCTTCTTCCAGGACCTTCTGACACCACCGTCTATGTTGGCGGCAACGGCAAACTCAGCCTCATCGATTTCCAGAAGCACGTGCACTTTGAGGTAAGATAGATTAGAAATCTGTAACACTTGCCTTTGGACTCCTGGAGTTTCCCACCAGCTTCTGCACAAAATTTTAAATGCTTTTTATCATTTAGACTGATTTATTTGCTTACCTCCAGGAAAAAAAAAAATGCATCTGGAAAAAAAGACATGGAACTATAGCATTTTCTTGGTCATGTTTAGCCACACTGATTCCGTTGTGTCTAATTGCAGATCCCCTTGGCATACAATGTTACCTTAATGCAAAGACATCCAACCGCACAGTCCCTCTTTGTATGTGGAACCGACGGACAGCCGCTGTGCAGCACCATGGTAATTCTCTCTTACTGATTTATCCTCCTACTGTTGGTTTTGGTTTGTCTGAATATTTATGTTTCCCCCAACAGTCTATGGAGCTGACGAACAGCAGTGAACCCTTTTCTGCCAAAGGAATTGCCCCATTTGGTGTGGAGGAACAAGCGCCGTCTTTGGTTATCGGTAAATTGGCTTCTAAAAAGCGTGTTTTTCACATGTCCAGACCGTGGACTCATGTTCTGTGCGGTCAGTGTTGCTTTTAAGGGTAAGGTGGGAGCACTAAGAATCAATCTGCCAACACCCAGATATCAGGTTGCCTTCATTGATAATGACCAAGAAGAACCAGCACAAAAATAAGACACCCTGAAGATAAAATCCAACATTAACAGCATTGATATCAAACTAAAACTTATAGCTTAAAGCAAATATTTTGATGGTTTGTCTGAGTAATAATGAGAATCAAAGGCAAAGTCAATGATCAGATTTTAATTATTTTAAAAGAAAAATAATAATTGCACATGCTGGTTACCTGGCTAGTGGTTTTTATTTTATGTAGTTGACAGATATGTTGAAGGGATCCTGTATTATAACAGTAATTATCTGTTCTCTTTCGGTTTTAATCGCAAACAAGCAGACTTTTGTGGGAATCACAGTGATGTTTGGAGACTCATGTTGATGTTGTGTTTTCTCTGCATGTTTAGAGAAAGAACTGTACACCACTGCCAGTTATGAGAAGTCGGGTGGCAAGATTGGAATTCGTCGTTGGAATGATGGTCCAATGGGCAGCATCTGGTCAAATCAAGAGAACACCCAAGGTGGAAAAGGGGGGGGGTCTCTATGTACAATGATTCAGATGACTAGCTGTAGTCGGTAGTACATCAGTAATAGAAGTTAGTTTAAAGGTCACAGTCAAGCTATTGTTTCTTCTGAACCTTTGGGTAAATTTAGGTCGGTTTCCTATTAAAGACAGCTTTTGTCATGTATGAAACCAGAAGTATTTTTTATTGTATGTCACATGATTGAGATGTTTGGTTTTGCTAGGGAACTTCATGGTGTATCTGTGTGGGAGGCCGTTTGCGGTGGGTGTAGAGTTTGATAAGCACCTGCTTCATGCCCCAGCCTTGTGCCCCATGTTGCCTGCGATGGGCTCCGTTGTGACATTGTTCAAGATAAATTGTTGCAGGATGGATGGTACTTCATGGTAAATGTACACGTGTAGTCGCTGTTTGAGGATCCATCATTCGGTTATAGGTTATTAAAACTAGCCCTTCTGCTTTGGGCCTCGTTAGACCTAAAGTACGTAGCACTGGCGTGGAGCGGACCCAGAGAGGATAAGCTGCAGGACAAAGTGTACGCCTTCATGTGGGAAAGGAATCCGGACCCCTCGCAGGAGGCTGAGCTCTGGATCCCTCTTGTCACACAGATTTGCAAAGTAAGTGCTACCCCCCCCTCCTCCACCCACTGCCTTATATGAACTAAAGATGGCATTTTGGATTCTGGTTTCTTCATCACTGAAGGTAAGAAAATGGGAATAAGAAACAAGAGTACTTGTCTACATGGGTTCATGTATTATTTTATTACTAATTGATTTTATCTATGACGTCTTGCCAAAAATGATGAATAGGAGCACAGAGCCAGATGGGGAGATAAGTTATCTTGGGTGTTTGATGTGAGTGTGAGCATATGTCAAAGCCTTATATGTCTTATGCTGGCTTATACCATACCATACCATACTATACCCTTATACCATACCATACCCTTATACCATACCATACCATACCATACTATACCCTTATACCATACCATACCCTTATACCATACCATACCATACCATACTATACCCTTATACCATTCCATACCAATACTAATACTAATATTGCAGTATTTGTTAAACTGATTCTAAGAAATAGATGTTTCTTTTGGATCTTTTTTTTTTCTTGGAGCAAAGGCTCATGACCTGCAAATAAGTCATGACCAGGCGTGTTTATTACTAAAACCTTTTTAATGAGCGCTGTGATACACAAAAAACGCACTGTTTTTTCCAGGCAGATGGTAACCTTGTAGATAACATTTGGGGTGTCTAAGGGCTGTTTATTTATGATGAACTGGGCTGTGTATGTGCGCTGTGAGCCCATTCGGGTTTGGTTTGACTCGGGTTATTATCCAGGTTTAGTGTTAGAACTGTCCCGCTTTACACAAAGACAGTTATTGTCCCTTCCTGCGCCCCAAGGTGACTCTCACCGATAAACGTTTTTTTCTGCTAAGCAAGGTCAGCACGTATCTTCACTCCTTAAATATTGTGCCGGCTAGAACTAATGATTACCTAGTTTTAATGACCCGGTCCAGGATAAATGGTTGGAAGATGGTCGGACTGATGAATTGTTCTAATGAGTCTTACAGACACTGTGTTAATGATGCATATTCAGGAGAGTTGACTAAGTGAGGATATTGTGATGTAATAGGTAATGTCCCCACATATCAGTGGTGTAATTGAATTTTCCCAATCCGGTCTTCAGGGACCCCCAGCTGGTCCACATTTTTGCTTCCTCCCAACTGTCTGGGGGTCGCCGAGGGCTGGAAACACTGGGAAACACTGACCTAAAGAGATCCTGACTTTGTTTACCTGTGGCCTGTGCTAGATGGATCTCGGAGGTCCAAAAAATTGCCTGCAGAAGTGCTGGACATCACATCTGAGGGCCCGGCTGTTATGCGGCATCCCTGACAGAAAGCTGTACTTCAGCAAACTGGTGGACGTGACCATCCTGCATGCAGAAAGATGGAATGAGAGCCGGGTGTACACACTCTTCAGCAATGGCTGGTATGGCTTCGCCAACCCAACTGTGCTGCCCGTGGGTCAGGACACAACCTGTGCGTCTCCTTGCGTTGCATGTCATGTGGCCTGAGGCAACAGTCAGCACACTGCAGGAACAGTGTCAGTGATGTGTGTCTAACAGGAAGCATCTGTTTTGAAGCAATTTCGGAAGGGTGTGGATTAGTTCATCTCTTGGTCAACATGAAGGAGAAATGCCAAAACAAAATACATGTGGCGTTACTTTAGAATGTGATAAAATCTTGCAAACGGAAAAAAAGATGTTGTAAACTGAAACAAAATGGCAGTGAGTGTGCCAACCTTCAAAGGAAGTGAACTGAAATTTTACAATTGGCTTGATTAGCATCAGAGGTTTACAATTCATTGGAAGTAGCGTGTCACACTTTTGGTGTTAGGTGGGGGGGAGGGTGGCGGAGTTCAAGCATGGTTTTGTGGTCATGCCATGTCATCATCTGGTTATGAGCTGTCTGGTGCATAAGCTACAAATAGCAAATTGAGAGGGGACAGCTAGGGAAGATCAGACAGGTGACACCTGCATGGATCACGAAGGTGTCATTCTGAGCATGTTCCAAAGGGTGGACACAAGTCTGCAGATAACTATGTATTTACACAAACATGTCCAATATCACAGCTAAATACAAAACATTGCAGGAAATGGAGCTTAAAATGCAGACAGATTACTTTTTCTGAAATTTTCCTCTTCTCGCAGGAACATGTCTGCAGTGTGTATTTATACCTTGGGTGATATCGACCGTGTCTTCACATCATCCTCCTTCAGCAGCTACTCAGGCCAAGTTCCAAATCCAAGGCCCGGGACGGTATGGAAGTCAATGCTGACTATTTTATTTAGGCTTAACATGGTTTCAGCTGCAAAAAAAAAAGACAGGGCTTTAGGCGGGGAAGGATGGTTTATGACCCCCCCCCCCCCCCATTCAAATCTGGCCCTCGATTCCAAATCCAGGCCTTGTTTTCAAGTCTCCCAGGCATTTAGCTTAATAATTTCGACCGGCTCTCAGGTAAAGGAAAGCTGGAAAAATAGCAGTGCTGGGCCCTTGAGGACCGTGATTTGAACAGCCCTGGTTTATGACATGGTGGGACAGGTTTGCATTGAACACAAGAAAACAAACACATACATCAAAATGTTTTTCTGGAGGGTGGAGGAAGAAACTCAGAAAATGGCTGAAACAACCTGCAAAGCAAAAAAATCACGGTCACATGACTCATGTCATTTTAGTCTCAGTGCTCCTGCTTACACATACAGATTACATATGCATATTTATTGAGGCTATAGAGTCTGAAATCCAGGAGAAAAAGTTTTTCAGTTTAGGTTTTTTTCATACATTAAGTGTTGGTGTAAGCACAGCGCAATGCATGTAATGTCACCGTAAAGCCCTATTAAGCAACAACAACACACAATAATACCAGATAGGTCTGCAGGGGGTTAAATCTATGGAAAGTGTAAGCGTCAGTCAATGACTCTCCTGTCCTGTGTCACCCAGTGCGTTAGAGACAGCACGAAGCTTCCACGGGACGTCCTGAAAATGATGATGGATCCGTTGGAGATGGAGGAATGGGTGAAACCCGTGGGTGACAGACCTCTGATGATTAGCAGGCACCAGTACACACACATAGAAGCGGACAGTGTGCTGACCAGGGACGGCAGCCAGCACAGTGTCCTGTTCCTGTCTTTGGGTCAGCTTCTCCTCCGTATACTCCAGCTATTCTTACCAGCTCCTGCTGATTGGCTCATTTCATATAAAGAGCTCAACGCTGTTACAAACATGTGTTTTAAAAGGAATATGACCATTTCAGCTGACATCTGTTATGCAACTTTTGGTTTGCCTTTACCGATATACTGACGGGTTGAAAAATAATACAGAAGTGAAGTGGGAACGTTGCTGTTCTTCTTCCTGCGTTTGTTGACCTGTGATCGCAACATGCAGTTGCAGCGCCTTTTGCCGATGATGGTTAACGCAATGACCTACGTATCTGACCAGTGGCATAGTTATATGTATTGAGGTTAGTTTTCTCGGAACAGTATGCCTAGTAGGACTGATGCATGCATATCACGAGCAAAATTTGTATTTGTTTATCTCCGTTGACTAGTTCTGCAAGTCGAGTGCCTTTGAGGGAAGCTGCTGTGTGTTATCTTGGTGTCAAAGTTCATCTGTGTTTACAGGAAGTGAAGATGTCTATAAGTAGCCATGTCTGCAGCCCATTGCCTATTTCCATTTGCATGTCCCGTTATAATGGACTTTAAAGGATTTGGCAAAACAGTTCATTATATCCAAAGCCTGTTATATCCAGAATTGCCGTATGCCCAGAACACAACTACAGGACACCATTTACTCATGCCACACCCCAGCAGACGCACTTGTGGTATAGATTATTATATTGTGCATGTAGTAATCCGACTTTACCTGACCAGATGTGTGACTGTAAGTAATCCCGACCACGTATCTGCGCTGGATATCACCAGAGCCTGCACGTGTGTTATAACCTAACAAAACTACAGCTAAAAGCGGCCCTGGGGACGTGTAAGCGAGTCTACTATAACGGGATTTTATTGTAAAAGGAAATTCGTTTTATTCAGCGACAACCAAAGTACCAAGGTACCTGCCATTGGTACCTGAACCACCATTGATATTTTAGAGATGGATCCCTTTTTAAGTTTAGTCATTCTCATTTCATTATTCTGCTGACATTTTTGTTTGATGGGTCAGGATTATTTTCCACTGTGTAGGTGATGCTTGTTGGACACCAGATAAGCCCCAATGCAGACAGCCTACTGCATTTTGCTGATAACCATAGTCTTCATCTGTCCTGTCAACAGAGGATGGGCATATCCACAAGGTCCTGGAGGTCATGGGCCAGTTCTTCATCATAGCCGAGCTCAAACCCTTCCAGCAAAAGACTGTCATCCAGAACATGCTTCTGCAGAATGCCACAGTGGGTTTTGGGGTAGGGGGGTGGGGGGCTTCCCACCAAGCATCATTTCTATGTGTTTGCGGTGCAGTTAGGTTGCAAACAAGAGGAAATGTGCTGCAGCACCCAGTGCAGATTTAGGTTCTGCACCATATGGTGATATCTCATCAATTTTACAAGACTCTTGTTTGATGTGGCTTTAGTTAAAGCAATTTCCATATATTTATGTACCCGGGCATGTGTTGTGTTTACAAAATTAATGACACTAATATGGTGCTGTTAACTCCCACCCCTTGCAGAAGAAGCTGTATGTCAGTAACGGCGTAGAGGTGTTGGAGGTGGACTTGCATGCTTGCAAGAACTATGGAACTCATTGTGTAGATTGTATCCAGGCCCGGGACCCCTACTGTGGCTGGGATGCCGGATCCAAAACATGCACCGCTGCCTCCAGGTACTGCTGGAGCTGTTTTGCTCACACACCAGTCTAACCTACCTCTTCATTGGGGGGGGGGGAGAGTTTTTTTAAATGCTGATAGTTTTGTGGTTAAGGGTCTACACTCATAATAGTTACTTCAGCATTAGTTCAAATACAAGAACTCGTGGGCATAGGTGGAAATTAGCGGGAGAACATTTCAAGCTAGATTTAAGGAAGCACTTCTTTACGCAGCGTGTAGTCGGAGT
>JAABNX020000008.1:13486127-13501800 GCA_015163995.2 Mormyrus lacerda
CCGTCCCCCCCCCCCCCCCCAACTGCTCCCATCTGTGTGACGCGAAAGGAAAGAGACAGACCTTGCAGACAGTCAGGACATCACCACCTGCGGGTGCAAATTCCTGTCTTCCCCCAGGGGAGGGGATAGGAGACGCAACAGAGGCATTCTAATGGGCAAACACCAGAGGGCGCTAGAGAGTGAGGACACATGAGCGCAAGAGGCCTTCCCATTGGCTTAGAGCTCTAACTGACTCGGTGGTCCGCACACTCCGTCCACGTTTTCGTTTCAGAGGCGAGTGCTTCCAATTTCAAGGCTGTTAAGGCTGATTGGGGCCTTCAGGGAAAGCGGGTTAACGGTTTAAAAAGAGAAGACGAAGAGACAGATAAATAAGCAATGTAATACAGTGCTGCTTTATTGATCTGTGACTAACTGGGTAGCCATTAAGTTCTAAAAATCCCCGAGCGGGAAACGCATCGAGCTCAAGCTCAGTCGGATAGATTTTCATTTTCTGCAATCAGCATTCTGACTGTTTTTTTCCTTTTTCTGTGCAGGTAATTAATACAGATAAGTGTTAGCAAACAAAACAGTTCGACGCCAGCAGCCACTAGAGTGAGGAAGAGAGGGGGGAGTCCGTCGTTGTGGGACTGGCACACGGCCACCAGCCTCGACCTCACAGCCACCCGCTGCGGGTCCCTGCCGATTTCCCGTCCGCACCCCCAGCCACCCCCCCCCCCCCAGCCATTCCGTGTCTCACGCCCGATGGAGAGGAACGGTGGCATGAGGAAGTGAGCCTTCGCATCCTGGCAGGTGATTGATTTGTTTAGCGCCCTCGCTGACGTCCGGAACGGGGCCTGGCGGGGCTGTGATGGCCGTGATTCGGACGATGCGCCGCTTGAGTGGGACATAAAAGTTTGGAAGGAGTGTGGGGGGACAGGAAAGGTCATCCTGGCAATAATGGGAGGGGACCATGTAGCCAACCCCCCCCCCCCACGCACACACACACAAACCAAAGTGACACACCCATGTTTCATGTACCGTGCCTGGCCAACTCCCCCCTAGCCCCCCCCATGCTATCAGAAGCCCACTCCACCAATCCCGAATGAATAATTCATAGTAACACAACCCTCATTCACTCTCAGGATGGGAGGACGAAGCACAGAGGTTAACAAGACATATTTACATGGGTAAGGATTAGACGGGCCGGAGAGCAAGGGCTGTGGGGGTGGGTTACCTCCGTAGAATCTCATAGCGCGGCTCCGTTTATTCTATTGAGTTTCCCACAGAATAAGTAGTTTGGCACAAAAAATGACATGACATGATTCCTGCGCTGTCTGGCTCTCTGTCTCTTTTCATTTTACGTTTACATTACATTTTACTCATGTATCTGACGCTTTTATCCAACACAACTTCCAATAGAGGGAGGATGTTACAATTAATGTGCGCTTTCTGGGATTTGAACACACAACCTTTACGGCATTAGCGCAATGCTCAACTTTTGATGAAATACCTTATCCGTGAAGGGTTGTGGCGGCCCGCAGTCGGCTAGCATGCTAGCGTGTTGTCAGTGAGGCATGCTATTGCCGAGCTTCCCCCACATCCTGGATCAGTGTCACACAGGGAAGCTCCGCCCTCAGGCTCACGCCAAGCGCCACTGCTCACGCCTCGGCCGTCTGGCCGCGCCGGCCTTCCATGACGCTCCCCGTCACTGTAGTGATTTCACGCCACCCACGCTCTGCCTGCGAGTGCCGCTCTTGAGCTCACAATCCTGCTGTTGCCGGGCTGCCACTGCCGCCACGGGCAAAGCGATGGCCTTCGTGAGCTAGGCACAGACACCATGGTGGGGGCCGAGCAGCTGGGCCCCGACCCCCACTGAGAGCCCAGACAGCTTTGCTGTGCGTCACTCCGGACCCCGGCGCTCCTATCGGCACTCATCTTATGCCGAAAAAAGCCACGTCGATCTGTGTCGCTGCAGTCAGAAGAGATCAAGATCTCTGTCTCTCTTCAGTGGAGAAAGACTTCTCTCTGTGTAACCTCGACGAAGATAAACAAGCTAAAAAAAAATCACAAAAACACGAAAACCCCGTGGGTGGAGAAAGGATGACTCCCTCCATTATGCTTGGAGGTGGTCTCCTATGCCCTTGTAAGGGGGAAAATGAGGAGGTCACCCAGCAGGATGCTGCCAGTCACAGGTGGGTTTAAAAAAGAGACCCCCCTCCCCTTCGACCACTGGAGCTCATCGACAAGCCCTCATGGCAATTTGATGACTCCCGGCTTGTTACACCAGCAACACAGCTATTCTAGTATATATACTCATATTAAGTTGAAAAATATATATTATATATAGCATAAGATAAATCAAATTTGATCATTTTCAGTATTTGCCCCAGTACAGATTATGACCACTGCTAGGAAGGCTTATGGATGTCAAGCCCATGCTGATTGGCTGCTGCAGGCTCCGCCCATGTCTCCCCCTCCTGGGTCAAAGAGTACATTCATTTGGCCCCACAGGCATGACGAGGTCGGACCCTCCCTTCTGAGGAAGAGGAGGAGCATGAGCGAGTACACAAGGTAATATATCATGCTTCCTGTGCCCAAAGCGGAGGGAACATGAGTCCGGGGACCCAGAGGTCTGTGGCTATTTTGTTTTCCAGAGAAGCGAGGCTGACCTTAGATGCGCGTCTGAGATGCGGGTAGATCACTCTGCATGCACATGGCTGCCAGCTATGCAGTGTTATCAAAGCGGCAAGTCAGGGTGGAGGATGTCTGACCAGAAAGAAAAATAAATGTCTGCGCATCTGCCCTCTCCCTTCGTAAAATTAAAATGAGCTTTTCAAAAACATGGCGGGTGATGGGCGGCGGGCTTGAAGAGCTGGGAGAGTCCTGTTACCCCCACTGCCTCTCTGCAGCTTGCCTGGGCATCTTTGGGGGACGCTGTGCGAAGGGCCTGCCTGAGTCGAGAGCCAGGTTCAAGAAGGCCACGCGGCATGAAGGAGTTCACGCCGATTACCCGCTACGTCGGCACTTTCATGAAGCGCGACTCACACGGTGCGGATCCACACACCCCTACCTCTCAGTCCTGTACCGCCGCGATTCAAATTAAGAAACCTGCTCAAGGGTAAAACAGGCGGAAACTATGCAGGGATGTGGACTGGCAGCCTTGTGATAGTGAAAATGAGGCTTCAAGACCCACTGTGGGTGGGATTATCATGTGCTGTCAATCACTGCCAGGTATAACCACTGCCTGCTGTGCAAATGAGCTACTGTAAGGAGCGATGTTTTTAAAGGGTGCGCTTGTTAGCATCTGGAAAGCATATAAATGGAAAGATGGGACACAGTTAGTGAACTGCAAGGCTGATCACTCGGAAAACCAGGCTCACTCTGCTTCCCAGTACCACAGCTGTGGAAGATGTGGGGCAGTGTGCCGCTCATTGGTTTAGGACGCTGTGACTGTGATCGGAAGGTCGAGGGTTCAAATCCCGAGGTTTGCAGTGTGATTTCACTATTAACCCCCAACTGCTCCAGGGACTGGCTGACTCTGGCTTCCCAATTGCATTTTGCTACCTAAACACGTCTCCCTGTCTGGGTCCCCCTCACATACAAAGATTTCACTGGACTGAAACGACGTGACCTCAAGCAGCTAATGTAGTCATGCAGCTGGGTATTTCACAAGCTAAGCGGTCTACCCAGTGGTACATCATCAGTTACCCCTCCGGGATGTGGAGCTGTAGATTTCTAATCACGCCCCCATCTCCTTAACCGCGCGTGAGTCTGTGGTAGGTGCCGGAGCAACACAAGGCCTGATTCAGGTGATGACGGCCATTACCTTGCCCAATATTGCCTTGGGTAATAAATCCCAGTTGACCCAACTGGACTAAGCATCCAGTCTGGGTTAAATAGGGTCAGCTAGAGTGCTAGTGCGGAGCATCTCTGAGTTGTTTTTGCAAGTTAACATTTTTCAGGGGGTTTTGATCCCTGTTCATGTCGGCCGTATTTCCCAGCGCAATGCTTTGTCTGAGATCTCCTGTCAGACTCCCCCATCCGATCAAAGTAGGCGGGCTCCACCCCTCAAGCTGCCACATCTGGAACTAGAACCGCCTCTAGACAGCTGATTATTCCAGCTTTTCGAGTAGCACGTGACCTGAGAAGCGTCGCACCACCAATCACAAGCCTTACAGACTCTAACCGAAGCTGTACTACGCATCTGCCTTATTGCATGCTGTTGCAACACCAGATTTCTGCTATATCGTAAAATCCACTTACAAGAAGAAAATGAGATCTTATCTTAAATAAGGAAAATAACATATCCAAAGGGTGTCAAATTCTCACCGTAATGCCCCCCGTCTGTGCTCCATACAGTTTTTATCAGTCTAGCTTTTTCCCCCCATTTCCCAGCAACAGGAAGTGTTACATTCCGGCACCATAATAAACCAGCCCTTTGTTCTTGTTTGTTCAGCGCATATTTGTTCGAGACGAGCTGGTTGTGGTAGCGGAAAATGATGGCGGAAAGTCCCACTACCGCCCTGATGCAGTGAGGCGGCTGACGACTCAGCTATTTTTCCTGTAGCCTCCCCACACCCCGTCGCAGGCTAACGAGTTAATTAAGATTTGAATCCGCCGCACGAGCGTCAGAGGGATAAGTCAGAACAAAGGCAACAGCATACCCAATGGGAGAGGTGAGACTAGGCGGCGGTGGGATCATCTGCTATAAACGCCCAAGTTGAAGTGGACAGGCGTGGCTGTCCTTCAGCTCAGTTACGTTTTTGAGCTGTTTTCACTTCAGGTGCGGTCCAAATTAATCCGCATTTTAAAGGAGCAAGGTCAAAGCCATCTCTCAGATATAGTAGTGACCTTCTGACCCTCACCTCAGATCTGGGATCTCCTCACCACGTCCCCAGATCACTGATGTTTGACATTCAGAATGACACAAAAGGAGGACGAGGTCCCTTTAAAAACTCAAACCCCCAACAGTGCAAAAACCGAAACTCAAAGGAAAGGTTTGACTCAACAAAAAAAACAGGCAACTTGAACAGTCTCCCTGAAGCTTCTGGGCACACAGTACCCTCCTGGGATCATGCCTCACACAAAACTCCCAGACCCTCCCCTCCTGCTGACCCCATTTAACTCCTAATGAGAACACAAGTCCAGCGTGGGTCGGCTGGGTTTCGTTACTGCTGGTGCATGCTGTCTGTGGTCCCACCCTCGTGGTGTTCTATACCAAACACAGTCAGGCTGTCTATCAAGGGGAACTGTTATACACCTTTCCTCCAAATCCATACTGACATTAGGCAAATCAAAAGGACCAGGAACCAGCCATCCAAATGGATACCTCAAATTTCCCAGTGCACAGCTGATCCATGTGATTGTATTTCGTGTGTACCTGTCATTACTCCCCGAGGGGGGGGCGTGAACTGGCTCCCCTTTTCTGAGATCTTCTGAGGCCATCCCTCATACTAAAATTATATCTGTGCTCCTTTCTGAACATAAGCATTTTCTTTGTCTCCACTCAAAAATGCAAATGAGCTCACGCAAGCACTCGCACCACGAACCACAGGCCTCATTTCTTCCCCGTCCAGCCTTTTTGAAACCTCGCTAATTAATTTGCTGCCAAGTTAATCAACACCTAAATGAGCAGAAATGCGAGGGAATCACAGGCACTTTACTGGATCACACCCTGGTGTCATTCGAAGGCGTCGCGTCTTGCGAACGTACTTGCGTGTTCCCTGCTCGTTATAGCTTCCTTTTATCACAGGAAAGAAGGTATGTTTGTGAAGGGTGCCAGGGTAAGGAAAGAGCAGTTTGATCTAGGGGGCGGGCCCGATCTGAAAAAGACTCACTCATTGGCTGACCTGCACTGAAATAAGATTCATCCAATGACTAACCCGAGTTGCCCTGTGCTCAAAACAAACACCGCCACTGGATGGTCTCAGCTGCTCTATGCTTAAAAAAGACCCACTCATCAGTTGGCTTGAGCGTGCCTGCTCTCTGAAAGGACATTGGTTGGCCTGTGCTTGAATGACTCACCGATTGGCTGGCTCAGGCGTAACAATGCTGAAAAAGGATTCATCCATTGGCTAGACTATTGATACAGACAATGACAAACAGTTGCACCTGTGATGCACAGCGACAGAGAAGTGTGTGTGATTCACCTATTTGTTGTACATGTGTGATATGCTGCCCAGTAAGTGTGAATCACTACCTTGTCATGTTTGTGCTTATAGGATTCACCTCCGTTCTTGTTTGTTTTCGTGTATGTTTGTGGGTCACCTCTGTGTGTCTGTGCCTGTGCTACATACAGCCTTCTGCCCATAGTGAGGCATACACAGATTTACCAACCCCAGCTGGAGGGGTTGGGGGGGGGGGGATGTGAGTGAGAGTGCCTTGAGTATAATGTGCTCAACACAGAGACCCAATAAAGATGACAGAGTCACAAGCAGATGCACATTTCAGTGTTTAACGTACGGGCGTTTTAAGGTGGCTCACAATGTAGCGTCATGCTTTAAAGCCGGGATGGGTAATCTTATCCGCAAAGGCCCGGTGTGTGAGCAGGTTTTTGGGGTAACCTTTAGGTCAGCTGTTCAAACCCAGGTGTGAGGACTCCTCAGCCAATCAGTCCTCTAATTACTGACCTAATTAGGGAGCTGCAGCAAAAACATGCATATACAACAGCCCTTTCTGGGTAAGATTGCCCACCGCTGCTTTAAAGGAACAAAACAGCGAAGCCATCAGCACTGGTCCAAGGATGATGGCCGCTGCAACTCAGAGCAATGTTATTCACCCTGAATTGGATAAAATATTCAAGGATAGTGAAAGACTGAATAGAAACCTGGCTCCTTCAGAGATTTTCAGTTAAGCAAATACTGTTAATAGCAGTACCTGCGTGTGTGTGTGTATGTGCTGGAATCACGGTCGATCCTTGACATGCTCTTTCACACGCTCCAGTCTAGACAGCTCACCAGACCCCCGTCCCGTGCCCTGTCTCCCAGCACGGCCATGTCCTTGTCATACATGGAACACAGACTGCTGTACCATGTGGACCTGCAGGCCCAACGAGACTCTGCTCTCTCCCTCGTGGGGTAAGACAGCAAGCCGCTTGGCGAGGCGACGAGCCCTGCAGGCCGCTGCCTAATCCGATTTGCCTAATTCAATAACCAAAAGGTCATTTTTATTTCCATGCCATCTCCACCCTGCGGACTTTGACGGTGGCTGGATCGATGTCAGCTGGGCTCAGGGAACACATTTACCCACTCTAAGCTTGCAGCCCCCAGTGGGCCCGTTCGGACCGGCCTTTATTTCCCCCCCCAAACTCATCACCTCCTCCTTTATCCCAGACAGTAGCAAACGCCTCTCCTTATCCATCTCCCCACTCTGTTCTGATTGTGCGTCATTCAAGAAGAAAAAAGACATTTTCCTTGCTTTTTTTTTGACAGCCATGTGGTTAGGATCAAGACAGAATCCCCCAAACAGGACATTTTAATGGTATGTCTACAGGGGCTAATTTAGAGCAATTTATAGTCCAGGCAGAACTGATAGTTCAGGCACACCACTTTGTTCTATTGTTCCTCTCCACTTCCTTTCCCAGTCCTACCCTCCTACCCACCGCTTTTCCCTCTCTCTCCAGGCCTGTAATCCCTGTGCCGAGTCGCGAGGCTTCGCCGTATGGAGCAAGGGATAATCAGACCTTGTAATCAATCAGAATGCCACAGTGACGATAAAGGCAGCGTCTCAGCTCAAAACGGCACGCTGTACTCACAGCTGGGACCCCAGTCATACAAGCATATCACAACCACACAGTGCACAGACAATCTGCTGCAAATCTCTCTCCTCCTCCTTTTTCGGGGGGGGGTCACAGATGGGTACCTTGTACCATGCCTTTAAAATCTGTAACAGGTTTCGCTTGGCGCGGTCGTCGGCCGCAGGAGTACAGAGGAATAACGTGGACGGTCGTGTGTCGCTGGCGCCGTAAGTCAAACGACCAAATAACTAATCAAGTCCATAGTTACAGATAACTGCACCCAGGAATCCTTATTTACAGCACACTGTAATGGCAGATCCTCACTTTAACGTGTCAGCGTCCATGCCAGAATATATCAGACCTTGTCGATAGCTGATTTAACGTACTAGTCCTAAAGTTTGATACAAATGTCAATATTGCGGAGCTTTAAGTGAATGTTTATGTTTGAGACCGCACTGCTTCCTCCTTTAACTATATCTCTGGCACTCGCATTAAGCTAGAGAAGCCGGCTATCAATCAGACCTCTGCTGCCCCGTCTCCCCTAACAGCATCCAGCCGCCTCGCTGGAATAGCGGCCGCTAACCGCTCCCTTTATACAACCTCGTCTGCATGTAGCTCTCGGCGGGACTTGGCGGTTTTCACACGCTCGACAAAACTGACTGGCGTGTGCGAACCTCAGAATGACGCAGCAATACGGGGCTAAACACAATGACACTGCACCACGTGACACAGGTGGCGCTCCAAGGGCTACGCTAGCTGTGGAGTAATAATGCAATGAGCAGACTACCTTCTTTCACATGCACACCAGCCGGGAAATTTTAGACACTGTCTTCAAACATCTTTTTAAATCAAGATGAATGCAGGTTAATGACTTAATAACACCCCCCCTATTCCTGACTTCCTTCATTTTTTCCATAAAGAGTTCAGTTTTACCAGGGATCTCTCGAATTAAATGCCACTGCTGAGAACGTAATACCAATCGCAACGTGTACGGCAAATGAGGAGGATTATGGAAAGTTTTATTTGCATGCTGTTAAAAACAATTAGTTCTAAGAAAAATTTAGCCAGTAGCTGTTTGATAGCGGTGCCTCGAAGTTTTTCATTTCCCCAGCCGATTAATTATGGATTTTAATTTTGCAGGTAAAAAAAGTATCTCATGTTACCAATAAACTACTAGTTAATGAGAACATCATTGCGGTCTGCCGTTGTGCCCTACTTTGAAACAAAATCCGAGGAGGCTTCATGGACATCATGGTTAGTTCCAGTATTATTTTGGATTTTCTTTTTATATAAAGGTAAATTTAGAAACGAACCAAGATTTGGCATGGAAAAATCGTAAGCTATGCATTTTAAGCCAATCGCACCGGCTGCACGTAAGCCATTGTTTTTTTTTTACATAGTATTAATATGACCTACAAGCGCAGTTTTTCGCGCATTTCTTAGGAGTGCGAATCACGTGAGCAGATTAGCGCCTTACGAGCGCGGATTCAAAAATAGCTCCGTAGATCTGGTGCGGCGAGCAGCGGGATCCAGTGCATCCAGGAAGAATTTGTAAAGAGGAAGCCTTCCTTTTGAAATCTAGGAGATCAACGCGTACTTAGGAGAGCAGAGGAAATGTACGGAATATGGGAGGAAACGTGGCTGTGAATTACCACAGGGCTGTTTTCAGCCCTTTGTGATGCGCGCATGTTGCCGCATAGCGATGCGCCAGCGCGAGCCGCGCCTGAACACACGGTTGCACTGTCTTGCATCAGACCAGACAGAGAGCGGGTGTGTGTGTGTGGGAGAGAGAGATAGACTGTGTGTGTGTGTTTTGTGTTTGCATGCATTTGGGACCGTGCTGAACTGCAGCCTATTATTAGCCATAGACTTTGTGCACGTGAGGGGGCAGGAGGAGACGGCGCGCGGGTCTCAGCCGTGTCCGCAGTGAGGTTGCTACGCGCGCTCTGCGCCAGGCTGCGGGGCTGCAAAATAGGCCAGGGAGGAACCAAACCGGAAAACATCCACGCCCTTCTGCTGAACCAGAAGGCCGTGCATCCGTACGCCCCTTGGCTCTAACCCACACCGTAAAGCGAGCCGACGCAGAACTGACACGGCAAAGCCAAACCCCGTTGTCTACACAGGAATCCCGCTGCCTGACCTGCGGTCACCCTGCCTCTAGGCCTGATCTTGGGGAAGATCGGTGTGGAAAGGCTGGCCCCCGCCACACAGTGCCGGCGGCGGGGACCTTGTCACCACGGAAACGGCGACGGCGGCCATCTCTCCTGGGAACGTGAGCTATTAGGCAGGTGGCACGGCTCGCGCGCCGTCCGGTTCCCCCAACCCCCTTCCAGGCAGCCCTGGCTACACCGCGACAAATAATCGCTGCACAACGATTCCTCATCCCCTCGGGATCGCTGAAGCAAGCCAGGTGCATTATGGTAACTGATGAGTGTTATTATTGTCAAAATAAAATCAAATGAATAAATCAACTTGATGATTGGGGAAATCTTCAGCATGACACCGAAAGCGAGTTTATGGACCGTTTCTGACACCCGGTGGTGATTGCTTTTTATTTTTCCCGTATTGTCTTTTTTCAAACGGAGGGATTGGGGGGTGTAATCTGTGATATGAAAAATAGTTAAATAGGGAATAAACGCCACGCTTTTGGAGACGATTCCTGCTCCTCCGTGCATCGCGTCGTTTGTCAGATCCACGACGTGCCGGAGAGTATAGCGACCAAGCGGTACTGACCTACGGCATCCCGGGCCACAAGCGGGTCAGTCAGCCACTCGTATACTAATGGAAGAATAATAATAGAATATGAAATTAAATCGCCAAACTAGGTCCGTTATTGCCGCTCTCATTAACATCGGCGCTAATGTCGCCTCGAATGTTTCGGTTCTGTGCCGACTCGCTCTAATTAGGGGTGGTGTCTAAAAATAAATGGGGGGAGAGATGCAGCACGAAAATATGTCAAAATTAGTTGTGCAAGAACAGTGGGAATAGCTCCCTGTGAATCAGAGGGAAGCGAATGGGACGGACGCGGTGGTGTTTGTGTTTATCTTACCGGCCGAGATATGACTGCAGAGACAGATGGAGCGAAGGGTGGCAGTGGGCTTGAGGTGCTCCTATTTACATTTATTTATTTAGTGAACACTTCTGTCCAAAGTGACATAGTGAGGGGAGAATGGGGTCAGAGAGCATGGTCAGCCAGCATCCAGCACCCTGGAAGGGTTGGGGTTAAGGTGGTACGGTGGGGTTTCAGATGGTGGAGGCTGGACAGCTATCCGTCATCCCCGCACCTGCAGTCAATCATGTGTTTATGGGAGACGGGGGCCGCTGATTATTTTTCAGCAAGGAGGTCCTTGGGATGTGAGTGTACAAAGCATTTAGGTGCCCTGACGGATTAAGCGCTGCTCTCAGCTGTGGGCTCGAGACTAACTCACTGACTGAGGGCAGTGGGGGTGCGAGCCGGGTTATGATAAAGAGACAGATCAGTATGTGATATTTTTGCCGTTTTACATATTTTTTCATGTATTTTTGTGTATTTCATACACAACGACAGTTACAAAGTAGGCGATACGTTCATATCCTTCACATGGGACATGGGCGGAATAGAAAGGTGTTCTGCCTTAAAGAAACTGTTTCATCTTCCTCAAACAGTTGTCCATGTCAGTTCACCTTGAATTCTGGCCGTTTCTAAACCCGGCCATCAATCACGATGAGCTGCACGCAGGCGTAACGGATAACACAGCAGTCCATTCGCTCTGACACAACACTCAGACTCCTCCAGGTTCAATCAGGCTGAGTTATTTGAGGACTTGAAGATAGGGGCAAGGCCCTCTCTCCAGGTGTTTAGGGTGCATGCCGCGAGGGGGGGTATCCCTGAATACAGCTCAGGCTGATTATTCCTTCTTATGTGTGTTTGCAGGTGCTTAGCATGGTAGAGTAACCAAGGAACTTTTAGTGTTTGGTCTAGCCATCATGTTTTTGTTTTGGTGCTTTATTTATCGCTCTGGGGAGATTGGATATTTCTTGCATATCCCTTCTTGCTTTCTATGAGAGACGTGGACACATGTATATATAAGTGAGAGCAAGGGTCAGAGCACGGCGTAAGACAACATCCAGAATCCCTGGAGCAGTTGAGGTTAGGGGCCTTGCCCCAGGCCCCAGTGGTGATACAGTCACCTTGCCAGCCATAGTATTTAAACCCGCGACTTTCCGCTCATGCTGAGACTTTGGTTTCTTTACATGAATGAATGGGTCTCAGGGAAGCAGTTCACACACCTTGATTTCGCACCTTCTCCCAAAAGGGCACAGAGGGGGCGTAACAGCATATCTCCTGGGATTTAAATGAGCAGATTGTTGGGTCATAATTTCGGGCCCACCTACTGACCCAGTTTGGAATAAAAAAAGCCTCATTTCTTTGTTTTGTTCTTATTTCAGCTGGATGCGGCATCACCTCTGTGTGTCCTCACCTTGTGGATCGGTACCTCCGACTGGCCATCCTCCCAGCCAGGCAGCCTTCGGAAATCCAGGCTAAGGCCACGGCGCTGTGCCTTTAAGCAGCACGGACACAATGTGATGCCGCACAGGGGTGAGAATCTGTAGCTGGGGTGGTGGGGGGGGAGTTTTCGAGGTGTGAGCGCATCTAAATCATCCCCATAGCACGAGAACCCGAGCATCTTCCTTCACACCTCGAGAAGCCTAGAAAGTCGAAATGCCCAAGCGGACACTTATTCAGCAGCAGAACCCTGGGAGCACAGCAGTGTCGATGCTCTTATATTTAGAAGCTCTGTCCGTGCGGACGCTTGGAACGCGGTGCGCCTGACACGTCCCTGCTTAATAATCCATAATGCCTTGCTTTTATGCTTGTTGGCTACAGTTATTGACGCTGCAGGTATTGAGTTATGCTGTAAGCTTGCGAGGAAATCCAGAGGTGATGGAGATTGTTATTAACACACTCCTTGGGCTTCTGGAGTCTGTTTGTCTGTAAAAATTTTACAGTTTTCTCCACGGTTTTTCCTAATTCTATTATCCCAATTTGATCCTGCACATACACAGTGCTTCATTCTGTTTTGTGCCTAATGTAGTGTGTGGCTCAGTGGGTTAGGACATTATGCCTGTGGTCAGAATGCTGTAAGTTCACATCCCAGGGTCACTGTTGGGTCATTGAGCACAGGAACTGCTCGGTCCTACTCTCTCAAAAAAATATATAAAAAAAAAAATGCAGTTGCCAGCCAGGGGTCCTAGAAGAGCTGGCGATGGGTCCAAAGCACCATGACACCACATTTGCCCCCCCCCCCCAGCCTTGCACAGATATCCATCACACAGCCCAGTTTCCTGTACCAGGCTTTAGGATCAGTATTAACACAGCACTGGGGGGGGGGGCTTACCTGCCTCAGCCTGGATCCCCGAATGCACCACGACACCAAAGAATCGCCGTTGACTTCTGGACCACGCCCCGTGTCGTGCGCACGCTTGCAGATAACGTGGCAGGGCCCCCGGCTTCACCGGGGGTTAGAGGGCGGTTTCAAAGTTAAGGAACAGCATATCAAAGGCTGGCTCCCTGGCAGCATTCCCCTTTAATCCCGGATTCCGGCGGCTTGGAATACTGCGGAGCTGTGTGTTAGCTAACCCTTTTACTGCCCTATTACTGTCAGCGACTCCTCTCAATAAGGTGACTTATGACGAGTAGCTCA
The DNA here is from genome assembly GCA_015163995.2 of Mormyrus lacerda. Taxonomy (NCBI): domain Eukaryota; kingdom Metazoa; phylum Chordata; class Actinopteri; order Osteoglossiformes; family Mormyridae; genus Mormyrus; species Mormyrus lacerda. The sequence continues at coordinate 13,499,526 of JAABNX020000008.1, forward strand.
CCGACTCCTCGGCCCCCGATCTCACTCCCTGACAGATTACGTTGCCGGACTGGCTGCCACTCCCCGACCCGGGGGCGTGACGGCTTTGAAAATTGGACCAGCCGGTGCAGAGGGTGTGGACGCCGGGCCGGGTGCCGATCGATGGAGCGACAACGCGGCCTGAGGCGTACCAAGGTGTCGGGTAGGGAGGGGGGGGCAAATGGGCAGGTGGGGCAGAGTGTCTGGGACAGAGGGAAGGTCGCCATGCTCTCACGGCTTATTGTCTGCTGGGTAGATCTCCAAACATATTGTCAGGAGGGTGAATATGGCTTGGGATGTGAGGAAGGAAAGGGGACTTTATTTAGATGCAGGTTTTAAAAAATGGGGAGAGGGAACAGGAATGGAAGACACTAAAAGAATAAAAGATATTTTGCAGAAGCCATTTTAGCTTCAGCAGAGGGGAAATGCAGAGAAACACTAAACACGCTTTGAATCTGGAGAAGTGTAAGGGTATTGGGCGGGCGTGTACGCAGGGGCGGGGCCACACGGTCACTGACCCCAGCTGAAAGTTGATTGATCCCCTCTCCTGTCACTCACCAATTCAAAACACATTACTAGCCCCGCTGTATGAATTATGGGCTGTCTTGTGCCTCCCACCTTCAAAGATTCTAGAATAGCCTCTGGTAATGGGGTTGAGGGATACAGATTTAAAACATTTTTATATCATTGAGAACTGACTATATGGGGATGAGGGGAGTGTCAGCGGATTTTGCCCCACCCCAGGATGTGTTGAGTGCTTCCCCCTATCGTAGAATCCCTAAAGAGGGAGAAGCCTTGATTCTGCAGAGTGGCGACACTGCTCTCACTACCAAATGGACTGCTCTTCTCCGTCACGCTCCTGGTAAGCTGCTGGCTTATAGCACACTGTGCCTCTCACACGCAAACCCGCGCACGCACACACACACACACCCACAAACACGCATTTGCCCAGACTCCTCAGTGCTGGCAATGGAAGCAGCACCGATGGCGTCATTTCAGTTGGCCGGCAGGACACCCCCATGACATCCGTCGGCATGAAAACAGACAAACAGCCTTGTGGCTGCAGGGAAGGCAGAATAATCCAGAAGGAAAAAAAAAAACAAGTAAAATGACCATCAAGCTGAACTCCCCGATGGAAAAGTATTCAGAAAAATAAGTTACTCAGGGGAGAAATGTCATCAAGTACTTTACATTGCTGGATTATACTAAGATGTGTCACTATGTTACAGCCAAAGTCTTAAGTCTTGTGGAGACGTATACTAGTGTGTTGATGGAATAAGATTACACACAGATAAAGGCCAGCACAGCAACAGATCATTACAGACGCATTTAGATTACAGACACAGATATACCACCAGCTATACCGTGCCAGTGTAATACAGAGGAGTGGAGATTATGCGAGGATAGAAACCGACATGAACGACAAGCAGTGCTAGCGGTGTATACAGAACCCATGGAGATTATAAGCTAAAGCCCTTCAGCAACGAGGAGAAAGCCAGCTCCCGGAAACCCGCTCCGACAAACAGTCCAAGTCTGCGATTATTAATGGCCCAGGCTAGCATTACTACCCAGGACAGCAGGCAGTGCATGCAGACTTGGCCTCTCATCCAAAAGGGTTCTGGTTCATGTCCCAGGAGTTGCAATGTGCTCCAGTAAAATAGCAAGACATAAAAAAACAACAAATTGTAAATTGCTTTGGATATAAACACCAGCTATGCAAAAATTGTGTTGCCTGTGCTGTAGTGAGTGTTATGTGCCATTTGGAGAGTACATCGCTATCGCCTGGGTCAGCCTGATAGAGCTCACACTGCCGAATCTAATGGCCAAAGGAGGAATGAGTTTTTAGCGACAGAGAGCTTGTTTTTTTTGTTTGAAGCCTTAGCTAGCTTGGGATTGTGCGAGCAAAGATAAACAAAGGGAACGGAGGAAAAGGGAAGGTTGTTCATATTAAACACGCTGCAGCATCTGTGCGAAGAGTGAGGGAGAGCGAGAGAAGAGGGTGGAGCTAAAAAATGGGTGGGGGAGAGCGAGAGAAGAGGGTGGAGCTAAAAAATGGGTGGGAGAGAAAAAGAAACAGCCAATTAGCAGTAAGCCAGCAGGTGTGTGTTTCCTTCTGAGTTCCCACTATCCCGTCTCCCCAGCAGCTCTTGGGCTCGTGGGGAACTGGGTGGGGAGGGGTTGGCAGTGGTGGGGGTGAGGGGGGGGGGCGTCCTGCATGTGCCTTAAAGAGCAGAGTTTCCATGGCAACCGCCTGGCA
>JAABNX020000008.1:13546857-13577251 GCA_015163995.2 Mormyrus lacerda
CCCCCACCCCCACCCCCAGTGAGCCGCGAGTGAAGACTGGTGAGCTGGATACAGCACCATTATTAAAGCTGCCCCCTTTAATTAGGCCTTTGGTGGAGGAATCGCAGAGTTGCAGCCGCTTCCGAAAGGCCGAGACCCTGCCCACCGTGGGCGTGGCCTCAAACGCACAAACGTACGTGCGTCATGCATGTGTACACACACACGTGTTGACTTAGGGACCATGTTCGCAGTCTTGTGTGTGCCCGTGAGATTACTCCCAGAATTAATCGCTAAACAATGCAGGAGCTCCCCCTGGTGGAAGTGGCTGAGTTCCTGTGGGATCGGACATCCACGCCCACAGATGAGGGGAACAGGCAGGGGAACATGGGCATATGGACTGTATGACTAATGACATGACTGTAAAAACACTGACTATGCGGCAGGCAGAAAGCAGCAGAAATGCCTGCATCTGCGCATACCTGTCCATTTTCCGTAAGGACTCACCTAATGCACGTCACCGACATGCATGCCTGTCCTGCAGGTACCACAGAGCACATTTTTACACGTCTTGTAAAAATCTAGGCTGATATTGTTGCCCTGAACTGCTCCGGTGCCATATCCTAGCTATATAAATGAATGCAGTAACTTTAAATAAAAGTGTCAGTTAAGCAACAAAATGTAAATGCATCGTGCTCCTTTACAGCAACGAGAGCTCTATTAAAGAACAGGACCACCTTGATCTTGACCTAATTCTGTGTTCCAGTTCGTCCCGAAGATGTCGAGTGAATGTCAGGATCCTGTGCCAGATGTCACAATGCTCTGAATGCCAAAATATGCGCATGTACATTTTTTGGCTTTAAGGGGAGAATTTGACGCTTCCCAGTGGATCTCACATGTGCCGAGCTCAGGGGGCAGCACAACCTCACACCTCCACCACTGTGGGTTCGATTCCACCCCTCTCTCTTTGTGCCTGGAGTTGAAAAACATGTGGATTGGTGGAATGGCCTGTAGGGGGCGAGTGTGTGCTCTGCGATGGACTGGCATCTCACTCAAGCTGATGCCCCCTCCGGTGCATCGTGGGATAGGCTCCAGGCTCACCACCACCCTGCACTGGATAAGATAAAGGGGTGTCTTTATTATCATGCAGGGAACACGGATCTGCAGAGAGCAGACACCAACTGTGCCCTTTTGTCTACCAGAAAAATCTGGAATGTTCTTGTTTAAGGGTTAACAAAAACTGCAAAGGAAAATATCCAGTAAAATCCAGACAAGAAAATATCAATGCTCTGTTCCACCCAAGGGAGGGGTCAGGGTTAGGGAAGAACAGAAGAGTTGTCTTCTGTGATTTTATACATAAAACCAGCTTTGAGCACTATTGCCAAACAAAAACTGTGTGTGGAGTTGACCTTCCCCTAATCTTACCCCAAACGTGATATTACTCAATTAACAAGGAATTCTGAAGCAAACAATATGACCTGACACCGGTATATAGGCTCACAATGTTCTCCAATACCCTAAATGAATTACTGTCAACAACGGTGCTGACTGGACCACTGAACATAACCCCCCCCCCCCCCATTCCTCGTTCTGCTGCATTTCTGCTCGCTAAATCTCCGGTTTTTATAGTAAATAATTTTCCTGACACACATCAGAAGTCTCATCACAAAGCTGTGCGTGTGAGGAAATTGGTCTTCAAATGTCTTGCTGGTGTTAGAAAATGTTGCCCCAGGGAAGGACTGTCAGCAAGAGGCCGTATGATTCAGAAGACGGGGCCATTTCTCGACACGCCATGCAATCTCTCGGATCAGTCTCTATAACAGTGCTGCAGGACAAAGTAGGGCACATTTTTTGGTCATTTTTGATCATTAAAAGAGAAACAAATCAATCTGAGTGCACGTAACTAATTTTCCAATAATATTGGAATATAAAAGATATTAAATATTAAAATAATAAAACAAAATAATTCCCAAACTCCTCGGCAAGGTCGACAAGTCTAGTCTTCCTGCAAAAGTGAATCTGTCCTACACACAGGTTTCCTGTGGTTTCATGTCTATTTTCCGAAACATTTTGATGCAAAAAAAAAATCACCTCTGGCCAAAAAAGCGGGTTTCCACTTTCATTAGTATGGGCTTTGCAATGGGAAGAAGCCGTGGAGAATTGCAAGTAGCGCGGCGCACATCAGTGTCACCACGCGGAAGCGATCACACATCCAACAGCCCAACCCTGTTAGCCCCCAACTGTCTGCTGTCATTTCTCTACCGTTAAAAAAATGCCGGAATCCATGCTTCTGAAGACTTCAGTGCTTCCATTTTTGGCAGTGGAAGGCGCCTGCTCAAAACATCCCACCAGCGCCACAGTCCGACACAAAAATCTTAATACAATTATCAGTCGTGAGAAGTATTTCAGTGGGGATCACTCAAGCGAGGAGCTGTGCGTCTCAATGAAGTGCCCTCAGCTGCTAATGAACTGTACCCTGGATGTTATTTCAGCTTCAGTTAAATGACTTGGAAGATGTGAAAGAATGTGATAGAGGACGTGTAGACACAAATTACTTCATTTCCCATAAGGCCTTGCTGGTCAGCTGACTACTAATTCCGACGACAAATTTCATGCTTGACTGTTAACTCGTAGTTAATTACTCAGCATTTAATGTGACTTTATATACAAAAACGTAGTTAATTACTCAGCATTTAATGTGACTTTATATACAAAAACAAAAAAACGAGCTAGAACGTTAGAGAGCTTAGGAACAATGATTTATTCTGCACTTTACTCCAACAGTAACGTGTCACCGGGTCACGGTAAGACTGGTTCCCAGAGTTGATTCCTTTGGTCTTTAGTGGTGTAAACCCTTTGCCCACTAAGGGGAACTCAAAGGCTGATTGGACACCAGAGAGGTTGCTTGGGGAAGGAGGCTAGACAGGAGTAATTGAGGGAGGTACCTCAATAGAAAGACTTCTGTCAGCCACATTGGAAGAGGGGGGGGGGTCCTGAAACCTTTGAGACCCTCCAAGCAACTCCAAAATTTACCACTAGATGTCCACTGAGGTCTGCGTTACCCAGCCTACCTGTCATGGGGTTCATTCAGTCAGATTGCATTCGGTGGGAAAAAGTATCGAACTGACACTATACTGATGCAATATCTACAGGCAGAATTCAATCACATAATGCAACAGTGCAGGAACACAGACATGCACTAATAAATTTAGGGTCAGATATTCAGTTCACTCTCGATCCAAAAAATGGAAGCTTCATCTCACTTTATGTATACCTCAGTGGGTTAGAGGCAGTCTGTCAGGGACCCATAGAAATGCTACCACGCTTTGGAATCAAAAACACTTAGGTAAAGATTGGCTGATAACCATCTTTTACACTGAAGTTTTCAAACCTACGGTACAAAGGTGTTTACAATAAAATATAAGCGATTGTATAGATCAAGCAGATGAAGCTCAAATGGATAAACAGGATTCTGGTGAGTATCATGCATCAGCTGTCAAATAATGCAAAACTAACAAACTGAAACAATTCCATCGACATATCTTTCATATTTACATTTTAATTCCTTTAAATAAATAATACAATTTTATTTAAATCTCTGATATGATATATTTAGTTTTAGATTTCAGCTGAATTGTATAGTATAATATAATACAATATGTATCTTTTGTTTTGGGAAATGATCTGTCAAAACCAATAAAGCACCTTTGAGTCTGAGGAATAAATGGAAGACAGACAGACAGAGAGGGAGATGGAGAGGGGCAGAGGGCACAGGGTTGTCATTGCTGATTACTGTCAGAGAGCTTTAGGCCTGCTGGAGGTGACAGCCTCTTTCGTCTGCTGTCAGAGGAGCCGTAACATCTGCTGACATAAACAAAACCGAAAACGATATCACATCAGCACCCGGGAAGCTGCCCCGAATCCCCACACATTTTTTTAAATACATTTTATCTGCTTATCTTCCAAGTCCCACCTGAACCGGGAACAGCGGTAACGGGAACGCGATGATACCGGCGCACCGCTCCCGGGGCCGGGCTCCGCTGTGTCCTTAATCTGAGTTTACCCTGGATAGACGACGTCATCCTCCGGGCTGCAGGCGCACGTTGGCCGCTGTGTTACTGACCGTGCGAACATGGGGAAGAGGGAGCTTGCCTAGTAAGGGGTAGAACACTGCTTTGGGGACATACCAAATGGATCGTCCAAGATGGAGACCAATCAAAACCATTGCTCTTTTGACGTTTTTTTCCCAGATACAGGGAGAACATGCAAACTGCGCACATGCAGAGCCAGGATGGGAATCAGACCTGGAATCCTGGAGGTGCAGCAACGGTGTTACTCACTGAGTCACCGGGATTCACCGTCCTTCATAGAATAAATATAAACTATAAACTCCATCCATCCTCATGCATTATTTATAATGTTATAACAGTAACCGCGGGAGTGCAGTGGCCTTACATCTCCAGGAGGGGGAGCCTGAGTCTTACCTCCGCCCTGTGTGCCCTGCAGTTTGCATGTTCCCCCCATGTTGCCTCCCGCAGTCCGGACGCAGGTAAATTAAAAGTATCGGTGACCCAAAACGCGTGGGTGGGTGTGTGTTCCCCTGCCTCACGTACCCCGAGACCCTGCACGATATTAAATATTTGAAAGCGTTTTTAATAGCCGTAAAAACTGATGCCATCGCACAGTTTGATTTTTTCAGGGTTTTTCTGCATTCGATATCCTACACAAAGAATGAAATAGGCCTATCATTACACTGGGAATAGCAGAGATGTCGAAGATTCGCAGCAGGGAAATTACAGAGGAATAGAATAAAGGCATTTTAGAGTTTAACAAATGTTCTACACGAATTCCAGTTAGTTTTGCGACTACAGCTATTTAAATGTTTAAACAAGATGGTTGTTTTATTCTATTATTGAATTATAAGATAATGACCGTTGTCCGATTAATACCAGATGACCGAGGCTTATGTACACGGTGTAACGTGCCGGTGTGGAGGCCAGCTGCGTAATTACCCCACGCTAATAACTATCTACCAACTGTTCAAATCGCATCTGGCCTTTCTCTGCATGGCTTCGAGAGAGGCTCGATCCCATTTATAAAAATCAGACAGTATTTAATCTCATTTACAAAAGCGCAACTAAGAGACTAACCAAGTATTACTAACCTGGTTGTATAAAAGGTTTAATCGATTTTATTCGAGAGTTTAGGAGAAATTACCACGGGTAGCGCTGCGTTTATGCCTTTTCTGGAGGGCTTGTGATTCTGGGCAGAGGAGAGGATCTGCCGTGGGATGACACCCGGACATTTCAACACGGGAGGAGATTTAGCTCTTAGTTACAGGTTGGGCAGGGCCGGGCGAGCTTGGGAAGACTGATCGCAGGTTTGTCCGTCACCTTTTTCACCTGGAGCCTCACTTGAGGGAGAGACGGAGATACACGGAGGGAGAAAGAGGAAACTCAGCATGGGCAGTGGGAGCAGCAGTGCTGGGTAAGCGCTGGACACCAGGGTGGCGACAAAGGAATCTGAACCCTGGTCTCCCTGTCACGCAATAATCTGCGAGTCTAGTGATCCTGCCGTTTCTACGTACGCACCAAGATCTTTACACATTTTTTATTTTAAAGGCTGTCACGTATTTCAAATATTGGGGTGGATGTGAAGTAGAAACGGAAATCAGTATGGAATTGTAGCGATAACAGCCATGAAAGTTGGCAGATTGTCTACTCAGAAGATTACTCTAATAGGGAATATTGACTATTAATGATAAGGCAGATAAGACTCGTTCTGGCTATACGTTCGTCGTGTAGCGCTTATGTACATGATACCAGTGGCTTGGGATAATGTTACGGAAAACAAACTGATGTACGGCTGAGAATTGATTTTTGACGTTATTACAGAAGGGTACATGGGACATTGCAACCCTCCAACCGAATCTTAAAGGATACAGGTGCAATCCAAACACATCTTTTCAATTAGTCAAATGAGTAAATCTCTGATCTTGGGAATAACATGTGACTGAAATTGATGTCTGGTGTCTGGAGAGAATAAACGTTTAGTTCTGATAAGCAACGCCAAGCAGAGAATACTCCCAAATGTACACAGATTATTTATTTAGGAAAATTCATTTTGTGCATTCCTGATGAGAGTACAGACGAATATTAAGTGGTAGAATCATTCAATTTATCAATTCTACCGGGACTAGGTACAGTTGTCTATAAAGTCATTTAATTATTTACATAACTACGTTTCGTATTATTATTTTAAAAAAGGAAGGAAAAGCTTAGATCTGACTCCAATGAATAAACATGTAAAACAATAAAATAAAAAGTGAAGCCTGCGATATAGTACTGGCTAAGGGGCTGAATGATGTATGAAAGAAAAAGCTAAATACACTCAATATTGCAGTCTTTCTTCAATCAGCGCGTACAAAGAGAGTGAGAGCGGTAGCCTGTGCTTTTACAGTGAGAATGCGGAAGAAAAACACACTTGGGGTCAAAGCGTTGGAGCGCAGTTTAAACACTAGACGGCGCAATTGATCTTGAAACGCTCCTCTACACCTCACATAAAATTGATGCTAAGCACGAATTTTTACCGAATCTTTTAGCAATAACTGACATAAAATGAAATTTAAATAAAAAAAGTTATTGCTAAAATCTGATTATAAAATCAATATATAATCTTTAAATCTTTTTAACCCATACATTTTCCATTCTGAGTATTATGTTTCTTTTCAGGCTTTATAAGGTAATTTATTATTTAAAAATCATTCCAACAACGTTATGATATAAAGTACTATACCAAAGTCTCAGGCAATCATAGAAAGTATTACATATTATTTTAACTGGACAGTGCTTTGGTTCTCAAATCTCTCTTCAGGGGCACCCCAGCCATTCCACGTATTCATTAAATTTCACCTCCAGCTTAATCAATTAATAAACATAATTATTTAAATAACTCAATGAGGTATTTGTTAGCCAAACAAGGTGGGGTAGTGGTCAAGCAAAAAAATACACAGGTGTATTGAACCTTTACTACAAGTACTGGGTGATTTTAAGAGAGGTACTGAAATGGCCAAGTAACAAACTTTGAGATAATTTATACATCATTTTCTTTGACTGCCTAAGCTTTTGCAAATACTGTATGTCAGTGATGATCCTGTACTCTTGTACATCCTCATAATAAAAAGGCCCCCCTTCCAGCAAAATCATAATTGCACAAGAGATATCACTCATAGAGAAACAGTGTGAGTAAAAAATAGGTGGGCCAGAACACTATATGTAATAAAGTAGCAGACCCCCTAGTTTGGGGATCTGCGTATCTGCCAATGTTTACCCCTCGGTAATCTTCTACACATGTTTACGGTGGTTTCTCCTTGGTAATCCAGAGTCTACCTGCAACCCAGAAACACACAGAGGGGCAAAATGGTGTCTCTGAATTGCCTGTAGCTTCCGATTGTGTGAGTCTGTGTCCTGTAATGGACTGGCACCCTGCCTAGAGTATTCCCCTGCCTCATACCTTGTGCTGCCTGAGATACACTCCAAGCTCTGCATGACTCTATTCATGATAATTAGCTATCATGTTTTAGCAGATGTGTCTTCTATGGAAGAGGAAATTAGTGAGATGTGTAATAAACATGACATATTGATATTATGTCATATTTCCATTCTTTATAGTCAAAAAGCTTCAATGTGTGAAATGTGTCCCTTGTATGCCCTGGCATCCCATCCATAGGCCTCCACAAAATGTATCGCTTGGCAAAAGTTATCACTGGGACCCCATGAAAAAGGTAACACACATAAAGATACAAGTTTGAATAAAAGGCTGTGCCTTGCAAATTGTCCCGTGCCCGTCTCCTCCCTGTAATGGTCCTATCAAGTCACATCTGTTACTCATTTACCCCTCTCATCTTGCCTCTTGTTCTAAACTCTCATCCGGAAATCACTACGAGCTGCCTCTCTTTAGCCCCTTGTTACTCTTTTGTACTTAAGTACCTGCTTGCCTCATCATCCCCAGTCCAGTCATTAACATTGAGCCTTCATCCCATTTTTTGAGCCCTCATCATGACAGAATGCCTGGACCCTCAAAGAACTTCCGAGGCTGTTACCACAGTCCTGGCTTTCAGGCCTCCCTGCATCCCGTAACCCAGATTCCCCATGTTGCCCGGCTCGGGAGACCAGCGAGGTCACCAGAGCCGTGGGATCCTCCTGTTCCACCACCCCTACAACCCGAGGACTTCTTTGCTCTCCTGGAAGAGCACCTGGTGTGGAGGTGCAATCCCTGAATCGGAACCCTGTTCTTGTGTACGGAGAGGGTGCTGCCCAGATTCAACCCAGATGCGGATCCCCAGGAGGTGGAGACAGTCCAACGCCTGATGATGTGGTCGAGTTTGGCTCGCCTCTCCACAGCATCCTGTAGCCGTCCTACAGCAGGGTGGAACTCTGCCCGCTGGCTTTCTGCAACTCTCCACTCCAACTCTCCCAGACCTGTCAGCTGAAGATTTAGTTGCTCTGCTCGGTGCCTCTCTGCAGCATGAAGAAGCTCCATCTACCAGCTCCTTGCAGCTTGCCGTAGCTCCACCTGCATGCTCCCCATAGCTAGTGTCAGCTCAGACCGCTGTCTCCAGCCACAGGATGAAGAAACTAAGGAAGCTGGTTATGTGCATGTATGCCTCCTTGCCTGACCTGGTGCCTCCAGAGTCTTACCCTGGAGAAACCGCCACTGCGCCCGAGTCTCCTGCGCCTGACCCAGAGGGACCCACTCTGCTGCATCCCCAGGGCCTGCACTGCAGGCTCCCGGCCCAGAGAGGGCCGATCCACCACAGTACCCATCTCCTGGCCCTGGATGGGTCACATTGCTCAGTCTCACAGCTGATGTGTCATTCCTTCAGGTGTCCCAGTTTCACCTCCCTCACTGCCAGGCCTCCCGGCTTCGCCCTGCTCTTTTCCTGCTCCATTAGCTGGTGTTCCATCAGTTCCTCCATCTCCTGGTGTCTCGTCAGCTCCAGAGCCGTGTCTTGTCATTGGTTTGGTAGCTCCTTGCAGCCGCCAGCTTCCTCATCCTCTGCGGACTCCCCAGTCACTACCACCCCAGTGATCTGGAGGACTTAGAATGGGACCCTCTGGACCTAACCCTGATTCCTTATCCATGGGTCCTCTCCTCAGCCCAAAATCTGCATTGACGTAATTTCAAGTCCCGGTGCAGTCAGTGGTGTCAGCTGAGGCGCAGAACAGGTTTCCTGGGGGGGGGGAGATGGGATTCTCATTTGCCCGATGTTGCCCATCCTGGCAGCTCTCCCGTGGAGTCCCAGAGGAGAGGAACCATGATGCCCTTCTGCTCCTATCTGCTCACCACCCTCCTGCAACCCTGTGGGCCTCTTGGCAGCCTCCGGCCCCATTGGCTCTCCGAGGTCCTTTAGGCTCTGTGGTCTGCATGCACTCCGCCTTGCCGGGAAGCAGGCCCAGGAGGACCCATGTGCCATGTTTTCCACCCAGTTCTCCAAGACCCAGGAGGTTCCCACGCATTCCCCGTTCCCTCCAGTCATGCCCTAGCCTGTCCACTGTGGTCAGCTCCTGTTTCTGTCCCTGCTGCCCCTCAGTTTACCCCCCCTGTCTTTGTGTGTGTGAACATAAGAACATAAGAAATATACAAACGAGAGGAGGCCATTCGGCCCATCAAGCTCGCTTGGGTATGTGCGTGTGTCTCTTGTTGGATGTCCTCTTTACTGTCCCTGTTCTTGCCTTTTTGTCTGTTCCATGCCTCTCATGACATGTGTCTTGTCGCATATTCCTGATCCTAACTGTCTTGTGTACTCTGCCCTTGTGTGTCTACCCTGGTATTTAGTTCAGTGTCCCAGCCCTGATGTGTTATGTCCCGACCCTGTCGATGTCCTATCTGTCTTGACCCCTTAGTGCCTGGATTGTGTGCCTCAAGGTGGGGGGTGCTATCATCTCTACCCGTCCCCTCCCTGCCATAACCCTAACAAGCCACGCCTGTTACAGGGCCGTGCAGAGATGTTGAGGTGCAGGTGCTCAGTGATCATATTATGATCATATTAAATAGTCTGGGCAATATGGGCAGGTGCTCAGGCACCCCCCCCCCCCAGCACCCTGTGGCGAACTCCAAAGTCCAGGGCCCATGGTTAATCCCTGTCCCTCCCTGCTCCAGAGTGTTCCCTTGCTCTGTCCTGTGCATAAGCAGCATAGAAGATGACGGATGGATGGATGACAGATAGCTGAAATTTTTCTATTGCCATCTCGCCTCCTGTAAATCACAATCTTAAAATATTGTCAAATACTTTTGGGGAACTATATTAGATATTCAGATAAAAGTAAATAGAATTAAACTAATTTCCACAAAATAAGTCAAGCAAATGAAAATGGTTCACATAGGACTGGAGAATTTTGCATGGGCTAATTTGGGCTGTAGCCCAGGATCCTAAGTTAGAGGGTTCTCAGTTTTTTTTCTGGTTGTTCCTCCAGCATTTTATAGATGAGGTAGGGCCCCAACAATGACTAGCCAAAACAATACAAGCAACCTTGCACATCTCATTCTTGCATTGACACACTGAGGTCACCCTTTAGCAACAAATGACCTGTTCTCCATCTAGGAGATATTAGACAGATTTCAACATTTTTGAATGCAACATTCTTCAACAAGGGATTGTGATTGGTATGTAACGCATGGCTTCTTATGGCATGAATTATAGTAACAAGCTGACAGTCAGCTCAGTGGTATCGGAGGGGCATAGATACCCTAACAGCAGATACTTGACAGGGTCCCTTGAATATATTGGATAATAATACAAATTGGGTGGGGGGGCTGAGTTGTTATCTGTTCTGTCTTTCAAAACAAGCACAGTTTGTAAACATTGCCCCCCCAATCCATCTTAAAAATATTTAGCATGGTGGTGGGGGGGGGGGTCGTGGTGTTTGAAAGTGGCAACCCTAGTGGGGGTTGGAGTAAGATGACATTTCTTACAGGGGGCTCAGAATTTCTAGCTATGCTCCGGAGTCCTCTACAGTCATTTTATTTTTAGGTTGTACTCCCAGTTTGTCTATGTGTGGAGTTTGTATGTCCTCCCTGTGTCGTGTGCGTTTCCTCTCACAGTCCAAAGACTGACATGATGGTATTTTGTCCATTATTCACACCTGTGTGTGTGGTATCCTCTCTAGGGAGTTTCCCCAGCCTACTGCCCTATCTTACATCGGATAGGCTTCAGGTACCCCTCCCCCAAAAGCATGTACAGTGTAAACTGAATGAGGAACCGAATGTTAGGTAACTTACATAAAGATACATGTTTAAATAAAAAGATGTGCATAGCAAATAAGAGGTAACGTCAATGTATACGGTTAATGAACAATAGCTACATTAGCTTTTTGTTCAGTCATGGCATATTAGAATAATATAAATCCTCACCTGTTTAATCCAGTACAGTTGACAGACCTTAACCGTAATGACAATCTATTTAAAATTAATGTTAAACATCAGGGCTGTGCAAAGACATTTTCAGGGGAAAGTGCCCAAAGGTTAATAAAGGGGCACCATGAACCTTTTATGCTCGCACATGAACACATTAAATAGTGCGGGCAAAACGGGCGGGTGATCAGACATCCCCATGTGCACGTTAGTCATTTTATGTTTGAACATATATGATGCACTGTAAAGTGTGTTCTGTTATGTTCTTCTGCTGGGACACACTTGTAGCCGGGACTTTGATTCCATTAAATTTAGATTAACTTTCTCGGTTTCATAACTTGTCCAAATCTTTTAATTCCAGATACTATAGATACACACCGAATACGGATTTTTAAAATACGAAATATGTGTAATATAGCATAATCTGTTCTCCTTTGCATTAACTGTGAATCACATACAAACGTCCATGAAATCCTATGAGTCATGTATTCATCTCGCGACAGGGTTTCTCTACGTTAGAGAAACGTAATGGCTAGTCGAGATGAGATTTTTGTAATCCACTGATTCGTTTAGATTTATTTTAAAATAATGAACTAACACAATCCTTCATCTGACGCTGACTATTATGGCGTATTCAAACCATTCTCTAGCTATTTACATTAAACCGCATGACTCAACCCAGCATTACATATACGAAGGTAACATACTGAATATATATCCTTCAATCACATGCTAGTCCCATGCCATGTGCTACAGGCGAGATTTGTGATTGGTCGATGATGAGATCAAAGCGCCCTTTCCATCCTGCAATGTAATCTTCCGCCATTCAGGGTTTGTAATGCTACAATTCCTTAAATTATTATTAAAAAAAACTTTCAGTAAATTAAAATATATGCGACTTAAAAATAATATTTAGAAATTATATTTTGAAAATATGACCTGAACGCAGGCATGTTATATTGCGAACTATTTTTAGAGTCGGATAGATACAGAATACACAATAAGTAGTACCGGCAAATGAAAGGGTTCACCTTGAGCCGGTGGCCTGGACAGTAGCGTGTCAGTTTGCGAAGTCGTTCATCGTGCTCTGGTGAGTTTGCATCCAGTGAAAGGTGCCTCTGAGTACTCGTATAAAACCCTCGAAGTACGAGTTTTAGCATTATTATTTTCCGTCTTAGTTAGCAGTCATGCTGCCTTATCTGCGGGGTAGCACGTGCAGTTTGGGTAAACAGTATGTTATTTAGAGTATAAGATGACAACTGCTTTGTACAGGTGGTTCAGATAGTCTGCTGCTTAGTAGGTAATATGACCGAAGGAGCTTCTCATGGAGAATACATCCCGTAACGCATTTTTTGTTTCTGGCGGTCAAGTTATCCTAACTTTAAGCTGGTGGCAGTTTTGTATATAACTGTCATTAATATGTTCACCATATGCTTGTAGATCATTAAAATTTGCCTGAGCCGTTTGATACTACTTTGTATGTTGTGTAACCAGAATGTTGCGGACCGTACGTCGATAAGGAAGCAGCCTTCCGCCTTGGCGAAAAGCGACTAGCTAAAATCGCAGATATGTCAGTGTGAGGCGTATTTAGCACTGACTGAGTTTCTGCCAGTTTAATGGCACGCTGGTGTGTTTTTGGGGTTTCTGTGCTGCTTTTCCCACTTGAAGGTGCTGCGGTTGGCCGGCTATCGCCATCCGTTATGCAGCTCTCCCCCTCCCTTCCCCTGGCCGCTCTCCGGTTCGGGGGGGAAAACGTGACGCAGACATGCTAACGTGACCGGCGGCGCATCGGCCCCCGGGCAGCACTAAAGCTCCCTGCCGCATTCTTGTCTCTTACCGTTACCGGGATGCCGGGATGGTAAATGCATGCTAGATTGTCGTTTTTATCGGGATTTTCGTGTGAACGGTATTAGCTGGGGTAAGAGACACTGTCCTGCGCTGTCTGCGTTGCGCAGAGGTATAAATTATTAAATATGGCTATTGACCTTGCCGGCATGTCATCTGTCTCACTGCGCCTCTACGGTTCGCTTCATACTCAGTAGGCAGAGTGCTGGGTTTTTCTGTCTGCGTTTAATGTGGCATCTTGGGTAGTTTCGCCACGACGCTCCTGATTAAATCAGGCAAAAGAAGGGCTTAATTTTTCCTATGCTGCCTCCTGAAATTCACGTAACTATTCTATTGCATGCGTGTTGCTGCTCATTTCTTGTGTATTTTACAAAATCAACATTGTTTCTGGGATGATGCTGAGTCTGTTTCTCGCTGCCTTTCCTGTTTTTTTTTTTTCTTTCTCTTCACCGGCTCGCCATTGGCTGAATCGCTGTCCGTCACTTAATCGTCTGACTGTGAGCATCCCTCCCCCTCCGGAGTTCTGCGGAGTCATTTAGAGTACCACGTGTTCCGCTGAAATAATCCATATTTGTAGGCACCTAAATCAAAAACGCATAGAAATAATAATAAAAAAAAATACGTAGAGTAGAGGGAGAACCTTAACATCTTTAAAATCACATTTTTTTTCTCTTAAGTTGAGTTTCAGCTATATTTATATTTAATTGACTAAACTGAATAAATCCAAGATATTTCATGGAACCTAATCAGTGGAGCTAGTGTCTGCAGTCAAGTAAATGTTTTAACAAACCTACGATTGTGATTATAACATTATCCAGGAGTAGCGATGTGGTTTTCTTGCTGGCTCAAGTTCTTGTCATGTGGGTGGGAGTATGCTTCGTTGAAGTGCCAGGTCAGAAAGGAAAAGCCAGTATTCTGAATGAATGTGTTCAGGTTTTTTTTTTTTTTTTTTTTTTTTTCCCTTCCACTGAAGTTCTAGTATGATGCACAGAGGCTTGAGTTTGGCCTGAAGTAGTCATTCAGGGATGTCTGTTTCTGGCATGCACACTTTTTCCTGACAGCAGCAAGTCGTTTTGGTTTGCCCCTCAAGGTGACTCAGTGGACCTACTTTACTCACTGTGTGGTGTACGTGCAGCCTCACCAGTCTTCATACAGCATTAATCACCAAATGTGATTTCAGGGAAGCTGAGAATTGCGCGTGTGTCTGTGTGTGCATGCCGGATTATGTGTGACTGCATCTGTGATGTCAGATCATTTCCTGCCTATACAGGCTTCCCTGATCCTGCCTATTCAATCTGTGCTTCATTTTGAGAGCTTCAATGCATAACAATGCATCGTAGTCATTCCTGATGCACACTCTTTCCTATAGAAAGCCCCGCTTTAAATAGACAGGCAACGTTATTGAAGGGTCTAAGTCTAAGTACAGACATCTACTGGCCCCCCTCCCAAAGACCAGACCACATGTGTAACCAGAGTCTCTGGCCTGGGTCCCCTGCAGAGGTCAGCATAGTGTACTTGGGACATGAGTCCTGTAGCATAATGAAGACCGTAGTGTTTACCCCAGGGCTCCTCCTGGCCACCCGTATGCCATGGGTGACCGGTGCTCCTTTTCTGTCGCCCCTTATCATAGGGCAGACTAAGCCTTCATTAAGATCCTCATATTTCCATGGCAGCTGGAGCCAAAGCTTCCTGAGGTATGTAGCTAGACGGTTTCAGAAATGTACGCATCGGGTGAAGCTGCCCAGTTACTGTCAGGGCGATGATTATGACTTTGTGTGTCGCCGTGTCCTGGTCGTGCCGGCAGCAAATGGCGGTCTTGTGTTTTGCTGAAGCTGTGCTTGAGTGAAAGTGACTGAAGCGATTGGCGCTGCTGCCAGATACAATTCCTAGGATTAATTGCCCTTCCAGCACTAACTATAGATGGGGACACTGGATGTATGTCAAGAGAGTGGTTGATATTTAAAGGGGAGGCATGTCACACTGCATGTGACCTTGAGAGCATTCTGTTGCGATCCTCTGGGGTATGTTTCATCCCTTTAACACAAATGTATGGCAGCCGAAGTGGTATTGCATACCTGTCATTTTGTGACAAATCAGTGTTATGCTCACAAACTCTTATAGGGTTATCTGGTTGCCTGACTGAAAACGACCACCTGTTCATGCCAGAAATGCAATTCTATGGCTTTCAGAATTTAAGTTTAGCCTGCTTGTCCAGTTCATGCTGTACAGTTGATTGTTTACATGGGTAAAAAGCCGTACAGGCAGTTGGGCTGTGGTGTGTGTGTGTGTGTTTTTTTTTTTTTTTGGTAGGCCTGTTAACCTAATGCATTTTTACTCTGTACCCAATTTATCTTTTTTTTTTTTTTTTTTTGTCTGTCATCATGTTCAGTATATCTGTAGTTTAAAAATATACTGATATGAATGATTAAAAGCTTGCATTAATTGTAGTTGGGCTAAGCATAAAATGCAGTTGGGTTAATTTTGTTGGGTCCTGACATGTAGTATACTGGCAGGAACAACAAAGCCAAGACAGTGTGATTAAAGAGGAAGTGATGTATGTAGCCTTCGCTGGGCAGAAATCCCCCCCCCCCCTCCCCACCAAGCTGCCGCCTACTCAGCTTGCCCTCCCACCCTACAGCCACATGCAAGAGAATGTGAATGTGAGACTCTACACGTACTGTGCTGGGCTGTCCCCCGTTTCTCCGAAAAGGCCTTTATACTCAACTGTGCCTGACGGGTCTCCTTGGCTTTTTTCACTATGAGTGCAGAACAGAACCTCAAGTTTATGGAAATTGTAAGCTGCCAGTGCACACACACATTCTGAACTATACATCAAGATGGAGTTTCCACAATCCCTGGGACATTTTATTGCTCCCGTCTACATTGCTTTGGGGCATTAATATGCTTAGGTGCCACCATTACCATACTTTTATTTAACAAGTAAATGACATTTTTGCTAAACTAATATAATAAGCTTGTATTTTTAGTGAATCTGCATTATTGTGTCAAGGACTATAGAGTTATTTGCTACCAGTCAGGTTCAAAAAAATAAACAAGCAGTGTGGATGGGGTTTTAAACACATGGCAAGTTTTTCAGTGGTTGATTTTAGAGTTCTTCTACTCCTGTGGTGAAATAATGTCAGATATCATCTGACAAAGGGGTTCCTTCCACTCTTGGACATCTAGCGGTATCATTGCCTCTGATCCTTGCCTCTATTGTCCATTCATGTCTGTGTCAGAGCCTGTTTAAACAGTGAAATGATCTTTTTCTTTGCTCTAAGGGTGTGTCTCATACCTAAGTGGAGACTCTCATAGTCTTGCTTCCCTTTTACAACATAGGCAGGGCTACTCCACTACTATTTCTCAATGAGTGAGTTCAAGTTTGATTTTATTTACATTCTGTTCTGATGTTGAGCCAAACTGCATTAAAATGTCATGGATGCTGATATGCACTCTGAACAATTCCAATAAGGCTTCTTTTGCATAGTATATGTAGTTTTAGCGCTGTCGTAAATCATTCCGTTGTGGTTCTCAAGCTGATTTGTAGGTGAAATTTTCATTATCTTAGACCTTATGAGTACCTGATTGGCACAAAAACTGAGTAACTATACAGGCAGCTTCTATATATAATGCTCAGTATAAAGGAAAAGAGGGATGTTGGAAATTGCTGCATGCGTTTAACGTCAGTTACAACATTTTGTGCCGTTTTAAAGTTGTAGTGAAATCTTTAATTCACCTTGTAGGGTAAGTTCAGTTACTCTTGTAACAGGAAACTTGAACTGCGGTTGAAATCCCTCCACAAAAGCTGTCTGCTTTTGTCTGCAGTTTCTGCTTTTCTGCGTATAGGAACTGACTATTTTACGGTTTGGTTTAACCATCCTGAAGTGTTTTCTAAGGCCAGAGATCCCTCGTTGCATCACTGAGCACATTGGTTTAATTGTCTTTCTGGTTTTCCAGGATCAGATGAGGGGTTCCCCCCCCCCCTTTTTTTTCCCCCTCCTCTAGACAATTGTCTTGCAAGCATGTTCAGCCCTAGGTGAAGGAGCTGACATTTTGAGAGGAGAGGTTGCTCTCTGAGAGCTTTGGGTGTCTCTTGTCATGATCTGGCTCTGCATCGCAAAGGAAACGGGTGACTCCCTGGGGAACGGGTGTAGTGACAATACAGAAATGTGTATATACCTTTTAATAACACTACCATGTCAGAGTTACGGCACGAATGTTCTGCTCCACCTGTTATGAGGCAAGACTGCTCCAAGTGAGATTTGGCATCCAGTACATGAAGAATGTATCTAACAATGTTGTCTGATTTTGCAAGAATCACCCGTCTTTCACCTCCATACATGTGTAGTTGTACTTGCAAGCGTGGTTTTATCACTTTGTAATCTGTTCTATTTCTTCAATAAATAGACTTGTCAAACATTTGAACAAAAGCAATGCTGTATCGGCGGTGTTGTTTGTTAATGTAATATCGATAGATTGCAAAATTGTAGAATGTCTGTCTGGTGCTTAAATTACAAAGGCGAATTGTTAGGCTTGTATGGTTTTAGATGGGGTGCTTTTATACAAGCTTGAATCGGCTGCGATTCTTATGTGCTTGTCTGTTCGTTTTATCAGGTTTTTTGCTACTGCAGGCAAGAGCTTTGTCACATTCCATGTTCACTACCCCAACCTCTCCTGCTCAATTATGTTACCTTACTTAAGTAACGTTAACTTTTTTTTTTTTTTCCCCCCCCTAAGTTGTGTCATCTGGCCAAATGGTCTTAATGGTCACAATTCTGGTGGTCTGTCTGTATGCTTTGAGATGGCCACTGTCTTAATGATCTTCAGTGCGAGATTTAAATGCTGCGTGTTGTGATCTTCTGGCTTCTATTTACTCCTGTCTTTTTTTTTTTTTGAACGTTTATGTCCAGTCCAACTTGGAGGTTTTGTTCTTCTCCCCAGGACCTCCCCAACAAACAGCACTCCAATCATGCCACAGTCAAAGCCCCAAGACATGGGTTCAGCCTTCATCCAGACGCAGCAGCTGAACGCTGCCATGGCAGACACCTTTCTGGACCATCTGTGCCTGTTGGACATAGATTCGGAGCCCACGACAGCCCGGAACACTGGCATCATCTGCACCATCGGTCAGCTGGCTTCCCTTTCCTCCGCTGTTTCCTGCTGTTCCTACTGACCTGCATGTTCCCTCTTCCTGCTTTCTTTAGCACTAAGCTACGGCAAATGCCCGCTGTGTGCCATGATGATTCATTGACCTCTTGGGTATGAACCGGTCTTTTCTTCCCCCTCCTAGGTCCGGTTTCTCGCTCTGTTGAAATGCTGAAGGAGATGATCAAGTCTGGCATGAACATTGCCCGTCTGAACTTCTCTCACGGCTCTCACGAGGTGGGTATGAAGGCCCACCCCTCCCTCCTTGTATCCTTATCTACGGAGTTGCTGTCCCCTCATTGTGACATTTGAAGGGTTGGCGTGTGTGAAAAACAATCTGCCCCATGGCCTTTTCTGACCCGCTTTTGCAGTCTGTATTACAGCTTGGGGGCATGGCCTTTTGAACTTTCCCCTTTTTAAGAGGCCTTTACCTTATCTGTACAGGTGGGGGTGATAAACGGTGCTATAGAGTTCTTGATCGGTTGTGTGATATTTCATGCTTTTGACCATATGCTGTCCTGTCGCTCTCAGGCCCCTTTAAAGCTGCATTATTCTAATCCAATTTCGCTGGATGGGATTGATTTAAATGTATTTCACTATCTTAAAACACAGCATTATTTTTTAGTATTTTAGAAATGTAAGAGTGGTTTTATTGTAATGGATTTTTTTTAATTCCATGTTTTATGGAAGGATGAAAATTCTGATGAGTAGTTGTCGTAATTGAATACAGTAAATAACAATTAATGGTCATGATAGTTTACCCAAATTTAGGATAGGTACTGTTTGGGGCAGAATGAGGAAATTGTGCTGTTACCTAGCCTGATTATGGTAACACCTCCTGCCAGTGGGAATGGGGTACGGTTGTGTCCATACAGTGAGAGGAAACCTCATCTTAGTACTTTGTGTAGCTATAAATGTTTCAGAGGGTAAGAATTTTCTAGCCTTGTCTCTTGTGCAATGTTTTTTCTTCTCATGGGCATCAAAGAAAGTTTTTCCCAAGGAATTAAACTGACTTAACAGTAGCTATTTTGAGTAACACAATGGTAGCAGAACCTCCTATGGGACAAACCTTGAGGTATCATTGCTGATCAGACTTTGTAAGTGATCTAGTGAAGCTATTGGCCAGCTTCCTGTGGCTTATCTTTAGCCTGTTTCACCCTTGTCTCGAGTTCTCCTTACACGTCACCGCCCTTCACCCTGTCCTGTGCAGAAAGGAACATCTGATTTATTTATAGGTATCTGTAATGATATCTCATTAGGTGAAACTAAACTCTGTTCTGCATCAGAAGCACACGGTTCAGGAAGCCTTGGAGTTTCCTCAGACTAGCAAGTGCCTGTAACTTCTCCCTGATATGGGAAATTTTGTGGCATAGAAACATTTTTCTCTCACACCATGGAAAGCAAACAGACCTGTGTCAATCCAAAGCATTCTACCTGTGAACCTACTTATGGTTCCAGCATTCATTTGGACTAACTTGGGTTGTGTTCTGAATAGAGCAGGATTTGAACATTCTGCTAATCTTGCTGGTAGTTCTCTGCTTGTCCAGAGCTATTTATGCATCCCTCTTTGCCTGCCTCTGCTGGGGCAGTCCATAATAGATGGCCCCCTGGAAGATTATAGGTTTGACTGTCATAGACCAGGAAGGTGCGATCCGCTCTGATCTTCTCTGCCCACCTTTCAGGAAGGCATGGGAGTTCAGTGACTCAACTGGCAACCTTGGTTCATTCATTCTTGTTTTAATTACATGCCAGAATGTTTATCACTTCATTAGGCCCCCTGTTGGTTTCTGGGTCTTTGTTTTTACCCTTTGATTTCTCCCCCCCATTACTGTGTTTTGTTACTTGGCACCAGAAATGACAAAGCTTAGCCAACGATTAGCTTTGGCTGGGCCATCGACTATAGACTCACATGATTCAGTACAGGTTGTCTTGACCCAACTGTTTATGACTGAATCCTCCTCCTCTTACCCAGGCACCTCATTAAGTCTTCCTTTGATCCTTTTCATAGTACCATGGTGAAACCATCAAGAACATTCGTGAGGCTGAGGCAAGCTTTGAACCTGGCAGCATTCACTTCCGGCCCATCGGCATCGCCCTGGACACCAAGGGCCCCGAGATCAGGACAGGACTCATCAAGGGCGTGAGTTGACCTGTTGTCCCATGCAAAAACTCAAATGTCAGCATTGGTAACATGTTGTATGATCTGCTCGACGTTCCTGCAGGTTCTGTTAGATGTTCCTGGATCTCATTTGACATCTCTGCTCTCTGCCCCTACTCAGAGCGGCACTGCTGAGGTGGAGCTAGTGAAAGGAAACAGTATCAGGCTGACCCTAGATGACTCCTACATGGAGAACTGCGATGACAAAATCCTGTGGCTGGACTACAAGAACATCATCAAAGTGGTGGAAGTTGGAAGCAAGGTCTACATTGATGATGGGCTGGTTTCACTCCAGGTTCAAGAGATTGGTGAGCCCTTGTCAGATTATTGCCCTCTGATTGCTGCTCTAAGCAGTAGTGAAATGGAAGTGTAGCAACCCCCACTTCACTGTAAGTGAATTGCTCACCAGATTGTCTTATGATGGTGTCATGCATGAGTTAATATGAATCGTGACTGAAGTGTAGCATGACAGATGCCCTCCGCCCACCCCACGCTAGGAGCCAACTACCTTGACTGTGTGATTGAGAACGGCGGCACCCTGGGCAGCAAAAAGGGCGTGAACCTTCCAGGCACGGCCGTGGACCTGCCCGCTGTGTCGGAGAAGGACATCAAGGACCTGCAGTTCGGTGTGGAGCAGGGCGTCGACATGGTGTTTGCCTCCTTCATCCGGAAGGCCGCCGACGTGCACGCCGTCCGTGAGGTGCTGGGCGAGAAGGGCAAGAACATCAAGATCATCAGCAAGCTGGAGAACCACGAAGGGGTCCGCAGGTACGCCCGGGAAGGGGTCAGGGCTTCCCTGGATGGGATGCAGCTCTGAAGGAACATCGGAATATCATATGGCCTACCAGGCTCATTTTGAAGTCCTCCCCGCTCCATAGATGTTTAGTGCACATGTTGCGCGTGGAGAGTCTGAAGCAGGCTTCACCTTTGTCACCACAGGTTTGATGAGATTATGGAGGCCAGTGACGGCATCATGGTGGCACGTGGTGACCTGGGCATTGAGATCCCCACGGAGAAGGTCTTCCTGGCCCAGAAGATGATGATCGGCCGCTGCAACAGAGCTGGAAAGCCCATCACTTGTGCCACTCAGGTGCGTGAATCATGTTCTCTCACTCACAAAACTGGGGGAGCTAGATGGCCTTTCTAGCTGATCCAGGTCACATCAAGGTAAATGGAAACTTAGCGATGCGTCTAAGATGTGATCAGTGAGTCCTCTTGGTAACGCAGATGCTCGAGAGCATGATTAAGAAGCCTCGCCCTACCCGTGCCGAGGGCAGCGACGTGGCCAACGCCGTTTTGGATGGTGCAGACTGCATCATGCTCAGCGGAGAGACTGCCAAAGGTGACTACCCCCTGGAAGCAGTCCGTACCCAGCACATGGTGAGTGTCTTGTATCTTGGGAGGTCTGGGCATTTGTTAGATCAGGGTCAGTCAGCTGGCAGGATTTGGGTACACTTTTGTTGTCAGTCGGTTAGGTTGTTAAAATTATAAAATACAGCAGCTTCATTCAATTTCTTGCTTTCAGTCGTAAGATGCTTTCGGCCAAAATAGCTGCCTCATCCTCACCACTTTTTTTTTTTTTTTTTTTTTTTTTTAATTTTATTTTATCTGAGCCTGACTACCTAGACATCTCTCAGACATGTTTTGTGAGTGCTTTGAACCACGTGTGCTGAGCGTGGCCGGCGCAGTCTCTGAGGACCCTGCCTGTGGAACTAACACTCTGCCCTCATTGAAAACAGCTACCCCAACACCTCACCAGGATCCATAGCTTGATGCTACGAGAACTCTGCCCTTTGCTAACCTTGCTCTCTGCTTATAAATGCTTTCTGCCATTCTGCTTGACATAACTCTGCTCTCTTCTGATGGCTACGTCTCTTCCTCACTAGTGCTTTTGTAATGAGTGTCGTAACTCCTGTTACACTCTTCTGCTTTATCGGCATTAGGTTTCATAACTAGTAGGAAGCAACAGTTGGATGTTCTTGTTTTGGATCATAGAGTGCTGTGGTGTCTAATGTAGTATCAGCTCGCTTGTAACTAAAACAGCATTTACTGCTGTTATTTCGAAGCAGCAATACGGAGTGGTTTGATTTGACCTGCATAGTTTTGATGGATGATTAATTCTCTCACTAACTGCATTGAACTAAATCCTGCTTTTGCGTATTCTTCCTGTCTCTCCGTTCTCTTCCTCACTCTGCCTGTCTGCATCGTGGGCCGCCCCTCGCTCCGTCCGCACGCCAGATTGCTCGCGAGGCGGAGGCCGCCATATTCCACCGGCAGGTGTTCGAGGAGCTGCGCCGCGCCAATCCGCACTCCACCGACCCGGCCGAGGCTATCGCCATCGGGGCCGTCGAGGCTTCCTTTAAGATCTTGGCCTCGTCGTTCATTGTTCTCACAGGTTCTGGAAGGTATGCAGTCAGAAGGTACCGGGGGGGATTGGGGATGCCCACTCGACTTGGCCTTCTCTGGTCTGCCCCCCAAGCTCTGGGCTTGGGGCTCAACGTTGGTGTTGAGCAGGACAAAGGAGTGCTGGCATCAAGATGGGCATCTGAGGGCTGGGAACAGGACCGTGCGTTGGTAGAGTCAGCCGGTAGGGATAGGCAGGCAGTACCATGGAGAGAGATGGCTTGGCAAGTGGTACCTTCCCCTTCATAATACTCAACAGTCTGGAGGTTTGAAAAGAATCTGAATTGAAACCAACTGCACACTGGAGGATTTCTCCAGATTTGCATGCGAGTTGGTTTTGTAATCACTGTCCAGAATTGATGTTTTGGAGGGGATGGACCTCACAGCTTGCATTAGCCACCTCCCTCCATGCTGGCTGTGTGTGGCGTGACTGAGAGTAACCCACCCCGGGGCTGCGGGGCCGCTCAGATCGCCCGGGAGGCGGAGGCGGCCATGTTCCACAGGCAGCTGTTCGAGGAGCTGCGGCGCTCCTCCCGCCTGACCCGCGACCCCTCTGAGGCCGTCGCTGTGGGCGCCGTCGAGTCCTCCTTCAAGTGCTGTGCCAGTGCCATCATTGTGCTCACAAAGACTGGCAGGTAAGGGGTGTGTTGGGGGCTGGGGGGGGGGCAGCTGACAAGTGGGACCACCCCCAGCCAGCCCCTCCCCTAGCATCAGGTGAATGTGAGAATGGAAGAGAAGAAAACTGATTGGTCTCAAGCTGATGTTCTCCAGAGGGACTGTAATGTTGTCATGCCTTCGTTCCTGTGTTGAGTGGGCTTGGCTTTTAAAATGCCTTCGCTTGAGAGAAAATACACCATGACATGCACTGTGGTTTAACCACCTGAGATCTACACTTCTGCACAAGTTCTAGGCTGCTTGTACAGATGCTCCCTGGCCACTCTGCAGGTAAACTCAGTATTTCCTCAACCTTGAACTTCAATAAAACCAGACTGATTCTTCATAGTGGTCAGTTCCAAATATTAGAAGGAATTAGGCTGTTGACCATCAAAATATATAGACTCAGTTTGTGGGCATAACTGTTACATCCCTTCAACATGACTTGTGTGTTTACAGCTGTGAAGAACTACTACACTTACAGTTCAATATGTAAATCAGTGCTGCACGGTATCACATTGTATTATGGTGCATGTCCAATCACCAGGGTTTTAGATGAGGGGGGTAACTGTTTGCTTGGACACTAGCTTTTCGGTACTATATGGGTGTTTACTAATCTGCTTACCAAACTGCTGGAGTAAGCAGCATCCTTAATGTTGACGAGGCATAGTGTGACACTCCAAAGTAAAGCCCTAGTGATTTACTGAGCATCTAATTGGAAGTATATAGTCATGTGATATCATGCAGCCCTAGTGTAGATTTAAAAATTCAATCAAGTGAAATGTAACCGCAATGCATGCGCAGGAATTGATCTCATTTGCTTGCTGCTAAATGCTCCGAAAAGGCTATGACTGGAAGTGATTCTCCTGCACACTGAAATTAATGGTGCTTGCTCTGCAGCAGATCTTCAACATTCACTTCGCAAGTCAGATGTTCCCTGACCTTTTTAGTCTTGAACCATGGCATTTTCTGAGCTATATTTAACTCTTCCAGCTGTCTGCATGTTCAGTGTGTCATTGGTATCGCCCTTGGTCATGGCTGTTCTGCACTGGTTCCTGTGACCATTTCCCTGTATAATGAAGCATACCTTACCAAGGACTGAGATCTGAAGACATTTGAGGGTATTCTGATAGCTGGGATGCAAGGATTAAAATGTTGATCTGATCTTCTGATGAATTTCTGAATGGTGGTTGAGATCCCTTTCCTCTCCGTTCCTAGGTCTGCCCACCTCATTTCCAGATATAGACCCCGGGCCCCGATCATCGCTGTGACCCGCAGTGGCCAGACTGCCAGACAAGCCCACTTGTACCGTGGTATCTTCCCTGTGCTGTACAACAAGCCGGCCCATGATGTCTGGGCCGAGGATGTGGACCTGCGCGTCAACTTCGCGATGGAGATGGGTGAGCCTGGAGTAGCCCTCGTGCTCCTGCAGGGGTTTGGTGACCTCATACCCCATGATGTACCTGGTGTATTGAGTACCATCTATTAACTGATTATGTGTAATAGTCAAAGTAGTGTGAGGTTGTTTGATCTTTTTGATCACATTCATGGTCCAGTCAGCAAAGTTACTTCTACGTTCATGCTGAGCTTTTGTCTTCCCGGGTGCCCTTTCTGACTGTCCCGCTTCTCACAGGCAAGGCCAGAGGCTTCTTCAAGACTGGCAACGTGGTCATCGTTCTGACCGGCTGGCGCCCTGGATCTGGCTACACCAACACCATGCGTGTCGTCCTCGTGCCCTAAACTCCTACCTGAAGGACAATACCCCTGTAACTCCCATCACCCCACCTGCTATTGTATCATTTGTCTATGCTACCTTCACCCCCAACAGTTAGGTCACTGCAAAGGAAGCCCAACCGTTTACTTACACACACACACACACAC
This sequence comes from Mormyrus lacerda, assembly GCA_015163995.2. Lineage (NCBI taxonomy): Eukaryota > Metazoa > Chordata > Actinopteri > Osteoglossiformes > Mormyridae > Mormyrus > Mormyrus lacerda. The sequence goes on from JAABNX020000008.1 coordinate 13,572,332, forward strand.
ACACACACACACACACACACCAGCCCACCCAAATGCAGCTTTGCTCTGAACAGCACTTCCTTACACTCCAGATCTTCTACCTTAGGAGGTTTCATAATGCAGCAGTTCCCAGGACCCCTATACTCCCTCCTAGAAGCAGAATATGCCCACTGAAATGTCCCTGGAAGGCAACCTGTCTAAGCAGACATCCCCAAAGGACGCTTTGCATCCACATGTCTGACTTGCTTGAAGTTGGTCGCTTTTCGATGCAAATGGCTCCATTTGACTAGCGCTCTGTGTCCATCCCCAACAGGCAGTCATGTGACTTTCATTCAGTTGTAGTGTTGCCATGTCCCTCACTTCTGCTGCTCTGCTAAAGTGTCTTAGTCATGCAGACAGTATTCAGATGGTGGGCAGCTAATCTAATATTTCAGTGTTATAACTCATAGGATTTTTTTTTTTTTCCCCCCTATGAAATTTGATGTTGATGCTTAACCAGTTTGGGCGATTTTGGCTTCACTCATTTGTTTAAAATGGATGAGGATCCAGATTCTTGCCAGAGGTGGGTGTCGAGTGTAAATGATCCCTGACATGGTGAGAGGCATTACATCAACCTCTCTATTCCCTATGGTGAGGAGTTTGTCCCTTTTTGTGTTTCCATTTGTGTCTCTTGGTCTCCCATCAGAGTCTGATTGTCAGTAACTAAGACTGTCCTACTGTTGCTGCTTTGCTTCTTTAATTATAGGATGTAAAACTTCACATTTTTGTTTCTGGTGGTGATACAGCTGGCGTACCATTTCTCCTGCTTGACTGGACCATCAATAAAAGAGATGACCACTGATTGATGTGTGTGTGTGTATTGAGTGCCAGAGGATAATGGAATTGACAGTTTGTGCTTTATCAAAGTGAAGCTTCTCATTTTGACTACATGAAAAGTTACTTATTCATGCATTGATTGGTTTTGCATTGAACTTGCACGAGAATGAAAATGGTTCAGTGAGCTACCTAGATGTTAGTCAAGTCAAACCAACCAATCAGATGGCTTGGTCCTACCTCCTCTAGTTGCTTGGACCCACTTCTACAGTCTGGTTGGTTATCTCAGAATGAAAAATATTTTTTTTTACATTTTTTGTGTAAGTAAAACCCCCATGAGGTTAAAGTGACAGGTGCCACATTGTGTTGCTGTGAAGTCCCGAATGGTGATCTGTAGCTCGTGGAGCTCAGTGCCGATGCTATTGGCAGTGCATGGACAGTGAGTACTACAGACCATACAGCTGGACCACTGGAGCAATAGCCTGGGCAACAGTTGGGTAATTACCAGTGTTAATTATTGGGGAAGTACTGTCTAGACTGATCTTTCTTGTTCAAGGGTATGATCATTTTGGGCAGTGGTGGCTTGATGGTTAGGAAAGCGCACTTGTAATTGAAAGATTGCAGGTTTGAATCCTGACCAGCAAGACACCACCCTCAAGCCCTGCTCCCCGGGCGCTGAATTAGCTGCCCCCTACTATGTCACATGGTTCCCATATGAGTTTAACGCAGCAAACACATTTCGCTGTTGTACACTGTGTGCTGTGGCAGTTAAACAATGACAATCACTAAATTCTAATTCTAAAACTGCCAGCATGTGCTCTAGGACATGGTCTTATGAAAGTGAGTCTAGTTACAATAAACAAACAATGTCAAGCTTTCTCAAGACCAAGTACTGTATATTAGGTGCTCTAGAGGAAATATGACAAGAATAATGTCAAGTGTAACACTTCATAAATACTGCAGTTTTGTACAAAAGATTAGGGACACCATGCTTTAGACATTACACTCCAAATTCAGCCGTTTTTCCTTTCTGCCCCAGTCACTTTTAAGTTTGCTGGAAAGATTGAAAGATTTAGCCTTGGGGATTGAGAGTGTAGAATGTGATGGGACTTGTACCTTCCTTAGTGAGCAGTGCTGCATTATACTGTATATCTTGCTGGTATATCTGGAGGACTGAAGAACACTTTGCTTATGAACGGTTCATGCACTAGGCCAACTTGGAGAAGGTTGACTCACAATTTCTTTGCAGTAGAGTTCATGTAAGTAATTGACGGATCTTCACAATGCCTAGAAATCCTGTTATCACATAATGGTTTAGTATGGGGGTTGGGCAACCTTACCCAGAAAGCGCCATTGTTTGTGGCTTTTTGCTAAAACTCCCTTGGAGGACTGATTGACTGAAGAATCCTCACACCTGGGCTTGAACAGCTGAGCTAAAGGTTAAAGGTAAAGATTGACTATCCCTGGTTCGTGCCATTTGACATTGTGACCTAACTGCAGATTTCCAGGTGAGACAGTGGGTTAATCATCAAGTAAGATGGGTCTTTAAAGGACTGTACAGGGGGGAAGAGGTGTGTAGTAGTTATTTACCCAAGGCGGAACAGGCTCAATGAACCTCATAATCCTATGTGAAGCCAGAAATGGATGATGTCACTTCCTGTTGAGCTGGATAGGAAATGAAGGTGGCTTAGGGGCATTAGATTGGGGCCTTGACACTGTATATCTAGAGAAGGTTGAAAAACCAAATGGAACAACAAAAACTGACTTTACAGAGCATTTCCCCCTATAATTTATGTGTTTATTTCCTGACCTTTGACACTCAATTACCAAACAACCTTTTTTTCAATACAATAAAAGTCGTGTCTTCCTTTCAAAATTGCTGAGAGCTTCATTTGTCAACTGGTTAGTGGCCAGAATTCCACCACACATGGAAGTCTGGGGGTAGAGTTATCACCTATCCCATATATTACAGGATCAACCCATACTGAAACATAAAATTCCATGTACCGTATTGACCCACGGGAATATATTATTTGTCCTATATTTCCTTCAACATTGAGTATCCCCACTCTGCAAATTTTACTGCCCCCTGCCCATTTTACCGATCCGTGAAATTTTTATACGAGGTAAACCAGTCCTCAGACATCAAAAGAAAGGGAACCCCTTTCTTCAGGATACAACTGTACAACCTGACCAGCACAACACACTAAAATCTTGTTTGGACTGTTATTTATAGAATGAATTTGTCTACCACACTTTATAGCAGCAATGCCTTTTCATTAATGCCATGTATCACCAACTAACCTCACTGAACTTCCACTGCACGCTATTCTACTTATACTGTATGTGAGAAGAGTGCCATCTGGTGCCCAAGAAAATGTCAAAATATATCCAACCTAAACTTCTCACAATCAAAGATTTAGATTTAATTGCTTGTAGCTGAGAAATTCACCAAATGTTTTCAAGAAGGACATGCAAACAGCTTAAGAGTCCATGTCTTTAAATCACAACCAGCTAGTTTACATTGATAATATGGGAAGCCAGTTGTTTTTAGCTCTCCGTGTTCTCAGCTATTAAACATTTAATCAGTCTGTACCACAGCCTACCAGACTTAGCGAGACGCTATTCAGTCCCACTGAAAAATTATTCAGATCCCATACCGTATTTCTTAACACTGAAAGTGGCTACCCTGCTGGGGGCTGAGCACCCCCCTTCCAGGACTGAGCAAATGCTGAATAAAATGATAAAAGTCTATGAACCCGACTTGTGACAACGAGTTATGAATTCTTTGGTGTGTAGGATGCAAAGTGATGACTGACACGCCTCCTTTTAACCAGAATTATAAGGCTCTGCATGGGGAGGCCTGAGGCCAGCCGTCATACCTGATTCCACCATGCGTGGATAGATGTGCGGGTGCCCTGTCCTGGCATGACCTGTCTTTGCTGTATTCAGACAGCAACCGCAGCCTAAACCAACACGCTATTGAACAGTCACTGGATGCGTAAAAAAAAACAACGCTGCCAGTTTTAATTTCCACGCCACTGGGCATGTTCCACAAAACGACAAGCTTTGAAGTCAAACTGAAAATGGGACTTTAATGAGCAGAGACCCTACAAGGGGCAGCTGGTTCAGGGCTCATACTGGAGGGATCTGGATAGACAAATGGCGGAGGGTCAGTGAGTGTCCTGCTCGTAAATCACACCCACTTGCCGCCTGGCCTCATCCATGATGTCAGCCAGGAGGTATGAATCTGCCAGTGACATCCGGCTGCTCTCTCTGAGACCTGGAGACGGAAAACCCTTTTATTTATCCTTCACATCTTATTTACTCGGCTCAAGTCATTTTTCTGTGACAACAGGCTAAATTAAACGACAGTTCTGATAGGCATTAGCGGCTTGCCGTAACACTGAGAGCAGTGGCAGAAAATGAACAGACTCCCAGCACCATTCAGAACTGCCAAGTCATTGATGCATACATGACAACAGACCATCGAAAGTATTTCTGCGTTATGTGCCAGATTCATCGTCTGTCGGCTCATCTTCTGTACTACAAAAGCACGCTGATGCCATCTAGTGGCCGTGCTGTCGAATTAATAGGCAAGCACTGTTCGACGTCAAACGTGGCTGGGAGTCATGCGGAATGCACAACACCGCCTGAAGCGTCACCTGAAATGAATGAAATATTTGTGCAACAAACAGCATCCTTGTCTCCTGAATTACGGATAAGGGAAAACAGACTGATAAACAAAATTAACCTGGATGAACGTACTAAAGCGTAATAAGTGAGGAGACGAATGCTGCAGCTCAAGGTAGACTAACAACAGGGCGAAATCCAAACAAAAAGCACCCTCACAAAGATCACATTTTTGGTGTGTGTTTTCCATTTTGAACAGGTCGCTGGCTTCAATACTACGTAATATGAATAAACAGTAAGTGAGTGTATCAGTGGACGAATTCAGCCGACGTTGCGTGACAGACCTTTGAGCAAGCACTGGCGCACTTCCTCCGCCTCGTAGCGCATGCCGGTGCTGTTTATGAACTTGAGGGGGATTGAGGGCTCCGGCAGCGGGTAGTGGGTCTCCTTCCCATTCACAATCAGGGAGGGAGGACACCACATGTGGCTTGGGAT
>JAABNX020000008.1:13577470-13594917 GCA_015163995.2 Mormyrus lacerda
CCCATAATAGTGACATTATTTCTAGAGTATGTTAATCATTATTGAAAATGGGGGGCGGGGGGTTACGCGTCTTTGGCACTTATATATGTAATACGTAACCGTCATGGGCTGATATAGTATATGTTCATGCCCATTGCCCATCCCTCTGAGGCTTTGACCTGCATGCTGTTCTACCTACATTGTATACACAGGAAAAGCGCCATCTGCCGTCTGAGAAAATTATTAACTATATCCTACCTAAACTTGTGTATCTCAGAATCAAAGATTTATATTTAATTGCTTATAGTGTTTTATAGCTTTTGTCAGAAGATTTACTATGAAAAATTCACCCACCTTAATCATCCCTTTAGTGCCAATAATGGTGGCATCATTAGGAAGCTCCGCAGCAATGCTGCAGATGATCACAGCCATCCTGTTGCCTGAGAATGTCAGGACAAGCACCATGGCTTCATCCACACCTACGCAAAACACCATCACCTTAGACTGGAGCCGTACGCATGTGCATCCAACTACCTTCCCCAGCCCAACTGTTCATCTGCAGACTCCAAGGAACAGACCAAAGTGCATGTAAAACAGCCTTTGGATTTTACCGGCATTATTCTGTCATAATAAACCCAATTTAATACATGGTTTAAACACTGCTAGGCAGTAAAACCTAAAATAAAATAAAACTCAATGCAGCTTTTACAAGCAAAAATACGGAATCTCCCTTGCGGAACAGGGTATTAATGACAGAATCTTGCTTTTATTGTGCAATAAACTACTGTAGCCCTTTATTTTGTAAATCATTTGTGGATTTCACTCACAATCCAAGTGGTTCCTGCTCTAAATCAAATATGTGTGAAGTGATTTGCAAGTGAATCCATGCTCTGCATCTGTAAGGAGACAGTTTTTGCCCTTGCCTGAGGAAAATGGTCAATGTACCATAAAGCTTGAGTCTCTGGCTCTTTCTGGCAGCCCTGTCCTGCAGCCCTGACCCCCATGCGACTCTGGCCACAGAGGCCTCTGCTACCTGTGTCCAGGCAGACCCCAGTGGCTCGGATGGACTCAGGCTTCTCGCCCTGGTAGACCATGCAGGCAAACTGCAGGCCGTAGATCCCGATGTCCAGCAGCGCCCCGCCGCCCAATTCCTTCTCCACCGCGCGGGGCACGTGCCTCAGCGGGAAGCCAAAGTCAGCCTTCACCATCTTCACCTCTCCCACCACACCCTGGGCCAACAGCCGGCTGATCTCCAGGGATGCGGGGAAAAAACGGGTCCACACAGCCTTCAGCGGTGAGAAGCAGTGATGGGAGAAATAGGAACTTGTGTCATCAATCACAGGCTGACTTAGCAGGTCGTTCCCCTACTAGCATGTGTGAGCGGTTTCAGTACCTCCATCAGAAAGACCTGGTTCTTCCTGGCTGCAGCGACCAGCAGCTCCACCTCCCTGGAGTTCATGGCAAGTGGTTTCTCACACAGTATATTTTTCCTGGAGTTCATGAAGAGCTCACCCAGCTGGAGGTGGCAGGGGTGAATGGAGCCAATGTACACCACATCTGGCCACGAGGAGAGCGAACGCCAGCAGAAAAAGAGACAAGTCATCAGAATGAAATCTAAAAGATGATATACTACTGAAGGTGTACTATTTGCCATTATGTCTAGCTAATATTTAGCTAGACCTAACACTGAAAGATTATTAGATGCGGAAGCACGGAATTTAAATGTCCGTTAAAAGACAAAAAGGGGTTTATAACGAATTCCAATGAATATACAGTATCGTAATACGCAGGTATAGATCTACCGATCTCAGGGTCTTTTGCAAATTCTTCGTAGTTCCCATAAGCTCTCGGAATGCCGAATATTTTGGCGAAGTCTTGGGCATTCTGCAGATTGCGGGCGGCCACAGCCACTACCTGGGAAAAACAGCGGATCACATACGAGCAACCATCAGTTTCTCATTCTAATGACATCTCCAAAAAAATGCTCTTTATTAAAGCACACAATGTGCTGTGTGAATTAAAGCGAACGACTATTTTCTAGTGCGCAAATAGTCGGCGCATTACAGTATAAACAGCGCTTTAATACTCATTGTCATATTCAGTTTCACTTTAAACGATTCGTGTGGGTGTCTATTATTTGCACAAAAACATCTGTATGTCAGCTGTCAACCTTAATTATTAAAACCTGCCGAGCAACAAAACGTTAATATTTGCACGAATGAAAAAAGTACGCAAAGTCCTGTCGCTGTTCTTAAGTTTGTCTAAAGTTTTGCACCGGGGGGACCTGAATAGACGGACCCAAAGGTTGGTAGTAAAGCGCCTGGAACATACATCAATAGGCAAGTGTATCTACCTGGTGGTCCTCAGCAGGCAGAGTCTTTAAGGCCACGACGAAATCGTGGCTGATCTTCCCAGCGCTACAGATGCCCCATTTGGTTGCCATGTTGGATTTTCTGTGAATATATTTGCTGAATCTGCTCCGCCGCGGCGCGTCACATGAGGTGGCGGCAGGTGGAGACACCCCCGCCTGACCAGCTTATGATCGGGAAGTTTCCGCGTCATGTTTTCCCACAAGTGTTTAAACAGTCCACAATAGGGGAAGCATTTATCAGTGTCGTGTGTTTGCGCAGTGCCAAAAAATTCCGTTATTGTTGCATTCCCTTATTATTCAACGCTTGGTTTACCAGAGCAGTATAATACTGTATTACCTATAATGATGATTTTGTTTTAAGACTTAATGGCACTGCATGCACATGCATTTGTGTTTATTTTATTTATTTCCATTATAACAATATGCGTAGCAAGGGCGTAGATGTAAGTATGCGCGTTATGGATTGTGTGCGTAATGTGTGTGTTTTGGGCAGGGGGCTCGGTGCTTATTTGGTCCCTTCGGTACCTACGCCCTTGATAAAGAGTCACGATCCATCTGAATATTGGACGCATAAAGAAATCATTCCTATACATTTCATACAGGTACATAGTAAAATGTCAGTCAGCACTAAAGTAACTGACAAAAATGTATCTGAGAGGAAAACGGCACACCTTAAAATACTTGACATACAAAGAACAAGTCTTATTACCGCCATAACTTAGATGCTGAGGCAGCACTCCTAGCAAATAATTCAGAACACAAATCCGAGAGTTTCCCTGACATCTCCAAAATATTTGCAGGCTCTGTTATCTACTTTGTGACAAAAATAATAGTTAACAGGACAAAATTAGCTTGTGAGATAAATTAGTTTGAATAAAAACTGACTTTTCTCTTCAGCTGAACACTCCAAAATATGACAATTTTCAATATATCAAAAATAAAAATACATATATCAGAGCACATCTCAGTCCCTTGCCTGACCACCAGTTTGCTAGTAGTTCAAATAGAAAGTTTGAATTTTTATTCATTCATTTACTGTTGATTTACTGCTTTTCCCATATAGTGTCCAGTACTGTCCAAGTCTTAAGCAACCACCGAAAATTGTTTAGATGATCTTCACGTTGATGTAAAACTATTACACCTGTCAGAGTATGTCTGCCCTTAACTATTTCAAAACCTCTCCTAAAGTCACCCCACTATCTGCAGCAATAAGCCCATGTATATTTCGACTTGACCCCTGTCATACCTCATATGACTATTCAATGCCTTAGTGACTTTTTAAAATTAGTTAGATTTAGGAATGAAATGAAGCTGCTGGTGAAGTTTAATGGTACATGGAATGGCTGAGGTTTGGGAACTGAAGTGGTGTTCATCTAGCCATCCAACAAGATATCAGTAACTTTTAGGAGAACATAAGAAATACCTGTTAGTTTTTTTTGTTTCATTCATCGTTTGCATATGTTCTATTATTAAATGTTGCTTTTCGTTCTGAGAAAAGATACACTTACTACCCAGATAAATAGCTTTAAACATTTCCTACGACTGCCTAAGACTTTTACACAGTACTGTATATTAGGCTGTTAATGATAATATGCTTCTTTGATAAGATACGGTTGTTGCCACTTCATTACTTTTGTCTTATTGTTAGGTTTTGGAATCTATGAGATAGGAGAAGCTTGTGTCAGGAAAGTCAATTGACCTTGAACAGCATGTCATTGACAGGGAGCCAGAGTAATAGGTGTTGAAACAGCTTGACACCATCGATGTCATTGGGCTTATGTAGGTAATCAGTCTCTGCTAGGGAGGGCTGGCTAAAGAGGCGTCTGGGCCTGAAAGACGCTAAACCCTAACAGCAAGCTCTTCAAAGAGCAGTCTTATCATGCTTGAGCTGAGTGAGAAGTAGCTTTTTATTGCGGGAGATTCTGTTTATGCTTCGGACATGAGATATTGCGCCCCCGGGGTATTGAACCCAGAGAGGACCATGATTTTCTTTAAGGAAGCAACTGCTGTAATATGTAATCTTCCCTTTGTGATTCACATTCTGGGGCAGTAGACTAGGGGGATGATGGTTTATGATCATCCTGAAGACATGGTCTCTGGATGAAGAGGAGAAGGCAGACTTTGTTCTTGAGGGGACGCTATTGCAGTGTGGCCCCATCAGCTCACAAGCACACTGCACTTTCACCTTCAGGTGTGTGGGGTATTGGGCTGTGCCCGGGGGTCAACATGCATAGGCTACACCTGCAGTGCACTGGCAAAGACACAGCAGAACATCTCCCTGAAGGCTAAGGCGGATTGGAGCCCTGGGCGGACAAGTGTAGCCTATTTAGTCCTGACTGCACTGATAAAACTTTGCCTTCCACTGAGAATATATCTGTCCATTTTAGTAACTGCTTATCCAGTTACGGCTGACAAATCTAGAACCTATCCTGGGAATTTGTCCTAAGGCACTACATACCATTGACCTCATGCCAGTCAATTATAATTTAAATGTTACAGCCCAATAATACCATAAAGTTAAGCATAAAACTTAAGTATAGACAGCTGTGTCATCAAACCCTATTTGAGCATTTTATGCCGCAGATGGGAGAATCACCAGGGTGCTAGTAGCTTTTAAACCACCTGGGGCTATTCTGTGTGTGCAGAGCCGTTGGACAATCCTCTAAGACAGTGTTTCCCAGTCCAGTCCTCAAGGCCCCACAGGCGATATACATTTTTGCTCCCTCCCAGCTCCCTGCCAGACAGTCCACATTTTTGCTCTTTCCCAGCTCAAGCAAAAACATGAACTGTCTGTGGGTCCAAAAGGACCGGATTGGGAAACACTGCATTAGATGAATGAGTTGCTCCAAGGTGCCCATAGTGTGACCATGCATGTGCCCGTTGCAGGACCAGCATCCCTGTGCTGCCTGGTACTGGTTCCAGGCCCCTGTCACCTTGACCATGATATGTGGTTGGATGATACACTGAGTGAAACACAGAACATTTAAGGCGATGCAGAGATGAATGTTGACTGTGGCAGGGATTTCGGAGAGAATAAAAACATGGACTGGCTGTGGGTCCCCGAGGACTGGATTGGGGAACACTCTTCTAAGATTCATCTGCTATGAGAGCACTGGGGTTTAGAAGACGTCGTGATCCAAGTAGCTTGGGGATGAAAACAATCCAGAACTGGTTTTTTGAAATGTTCACATTTCACCCGAAAACCTTTTTGTTGGCGTGTCTTACAGGCTGTGCTCCACCACACATGAGCCCCCAGTGGGACACACAGATTCCACATTTCATCTATGAAGGCTTCCTGGGGGAGGACGATTCGGTGACTTTGACATTGATTCTCAGAGAAAGGTTGCATATCATTACTCCCACGAAGGATTCAAGGTCACTTTAAAAAAATACAATTTTTAATCCCGTTACTCCTCCTGTGTTGATATTGTTGCATAATCATATTTATTGTATCTTTAAAAATAAATCCTCATTCTGATCTCCAGTCCTACCTTGGTCCAATCAGAAACCGGGATGGCATATGAGAAGGATGGTTTGATCGTGCATCGCCTGTTCTGCCCCATCTGCTAAATTGAAAATAATCCAATCACGGTTTGACAGTGGGGGCGGACAGTTCAGAGGGTCAGTCGTGGGGAGGGGCTAATACATTGAGTATATGATTTCCCACAGCCGCTGACATAGCACGGTCACAAAGCCTCCCCCTCACCCTCTGTCAGTGGGAGCACCCTCATTTATATTAAAGGGAGGAGACTCTGCCCCCCCCCAGCCCCCCAGCTAATGTCACATCCCAAGGAGGTGATCCATCACTGGCTGCAGCCATCCCCCAGCGCGGCATCGCTAACGATGGTTCTCGTACAAGGTGGGGCATGTCAACCAAGCGGGACAAACTGTACAAGAATGGCTGTAGGGGACACGGAAATAAAGGACTAGGAGCTGTTTGCTTAGTCACCATTTCAGACTCTCCTTGATAAGCTTCGGGCTTTAATAGTTTGGAACCTGAGCAGGGCTGTGCATAAAATTAATTCCACACACATTTTGTCATGTTTGGGAAATGAGTCAAGAGGCAATTCTGGAAATAGTTTAAACCCGACCAATCGACAATGTTCATGGGTCTCTGTGGGCTTTTCTTCATTTTATTACTTTAATTGAAAGTTAATGTTGTGCAAGGTTTCCTTTGTTCCTGTAATGTTGCAGTATGTGACAGTAACAGATGGCGTCTGAACGCATCTGATGTCAGGGGCTTCGCTAATGGCCGTCCTGAGAGGGTATTCGGCACAGCTGCAGCTTGCGCCTGATCCGGGATCAGAGTTTTAAATGCATACCATAATCATTTTGTACAACCACATGAGTGCGTTGGTTCTGTGGCATACGCTGACACGAAGTTTCCCATGCAGTTGTAAAATCAAGGTCCATAATTAAATTTTTGGTGACTTCACCGCAGAACAGATAATGATGAAGGACAAACTTAAATGACTGCAAACACAAATTGCAAATGTACTTGTTTTGTATAAACCGTTAAGCCACGCACTTCCAGTGGAAATCACTAGAGGGCACTATGGCATCACGTTCATGTGCTGCGCTGCCAAAAGCCCAATTACTTTATTTGAAAGTTGAAAGGACATTTTTGTTTTATAGAAGTGTTATACCTGTGACAGAGCACTAGATGCATAGGGAAGCAGGTTTGGTGATTACATAAAAGACACGTTTCACATCTTGAGATTAGCTGCCAAATGTGTTTGATGCGTCTTGCTGAAACTTCAGCTTAGGGCATCATAAAAACAAAGTGGCATCACGTCACAGCCTCCAGCAATACAGCCATACAGATGTCAAACCGTCTTCCTCTCCCAAACTCATGCTCCAGCAAGAGATCCGGTTCACATCCTCGATTGGTCCTACTTACCCAGTGACTTAGAGAAATCAATATCCATTTCACCTCTTAGGATTGTGCTCAGTTTCACCAAAGACTCACTCTTTGCTTTAATCCCAAAAACCAGCTAAGAGCTGACTCCAGCTCGGTGAGGTCGCCCGCTCGATCCGCAGAGTCTGTGTTTCAGGATACAGACACTGCAACCACCCACCCTGACTGGTCTGTCTAATAAAAAATCATTTCTGACTCCTGAGTCCCCAGTGCAGTTAGGACCCTTTTCGTGTTTCCCTACCTTGCGCTTTCTGGAAACTGTGTGTCGTTGTCATAACAACAAGGTACCAGCTGGGCAATTTGTATGCAAATGCTAGCAGGCCTGGCCTAGTCTCAACGCCAGGATGGTGGGAGCTGGGTTACCATGGGAATGCCCGTCTCTGCCACCGTGGGACAGGTGCAAAACTTTTGCCTGGCTTCCCCTGTCTGTCAGGGGGCAGAGTGTGGCAGTGAGAAGGCTCCTTCCCGCACAGCTACTATGCTAGGGCAGGGGGAAAGGGGCAAGGACAGCCACCGGGGCCACTTCTGGGGAAATCAATCAACGGCGACCTCTGGGAAGCGCATGTGGCGCGTCCGCGACTGCCTCAAGCTTGGGAGACGGCCAAAGTCACACCGTGATGCCCACGCTGCACCGGAGGTCAGGTGAGACTGCAGCATTCACAAGGGCTGCACTCTTATTAATGGAGTCTGTCAGGCAGAAAGACATAGACAGTTTTACAGATTTCTACTCAAGAAATCCTTGTCATGTACAAGATGTCATGTACAGGATTACAATGGGGCGCCCCCTACAGGATACACCTGCAGCCAGGTGTGGACTATCTTCTCTGCGGGCCCGAGGCTGACGTCGCTTGGGGCCCCCAAGTGGGCCACTTGAGCAATTTTTTGCATCAATAATCCACCAATTAGCATGTGGGGTACTGCTGATAAAAATTGCTGGTCGGGGAAGACTGTCGATCTCGTGGATCGATCGGCCAGATTTAATTTCTAAGTTTAACCCTTCCATTTTCCCCAAGGTGGCCCGGGGCCCCTGGTTTTGCATGGGCCCTTGGTTGTAGCTTAGGATAGCCTACACATTTATCCACCTCTGCCTACGTCCTGTGCATCCTTATATAGACTCTAGGTCACTGACTGGATCTGCCAACTTGAATGAATATGTGTTTACTTATGTTTTTAATATGTGTTTAATTATGTGTTTCACTCATATGACAGCACAGTTGACGCATTAATCAATGACCTTAGAGAGTGTGCCTGAGGATATCAGATGATCTGCTCTTTCCTATGGCAGAGAATGGGGTCATATCATTAGGGTAAAGGGCTGAGATCTGGAGTGGGGGGGGGGGGGTAGATCCTGGAAGGGCAAACAGCTCGAAGATCATCGCCAGTGCAGCAGGAGGAGCAGACTCCAGTGGGAGCGCTGGGGCTGCGGCTTGTGAAGGAGCCTCCGCGGGTGTTAGCCGCGCGCTATATGTGGAGCTGACATGCTGGGCTCACGGGAGCAGATAAAGGGGATGCAGCCAGGTGGCGGCTCTGCAGGATGGAGCGAGGAGCCGCCACATTCGTTACAAGACTCATTTAGTGCCTCCACTGCTGTACAGAAACTCTTGACCTGAATTGCAGTCTTTTGCCTAATGTTTGATTTTTTTCCTGCGTTGCTGCATATAGGGAAAATAGTGCTGAAGACATATCTACCAATTAGCATGTGGACCCAAGCCGTCGTGCCACTTCTTTGGCTAGAAAAATCGCCGGCTGAAGCCCAAGAACAGGCTGAACAGGCCGCGTTGTTACACTTTTAAGAATGGTGCTTAACCTAAATTGCTGTGGTGAAAAATTGCCTCACTGTATAATTGTATTATATGAATTTCCGACACAGCTTACATTGGGCCAGAAGACCGAGGCAATCCACACATTTTGCAGCCAATGCTGAGGGCAGAGACTTGTGTGCCAGGCAAGAGGTCATGGACAGGTGGAATAGTGACAGTGTTTTATTGTATGTACAGAAAAAAAGAGTATCTTTTTTGGTTCACCTTACCTGTGGCTTGTTGTGACCTTTCCTGTGAAAAATCTGGCCAGGCACTGGGCCTGAGAGCAATTATGCTCAGGACTGGGAATAGGCTTTAGGAATATGGATCCGGAATAGTCTTTAGGAATATGGATCCGGAATAGGCTTTGGAAAAATGGATTGGGAATAGGCTTTGAGAATGTAGATTGGGAATATGCTCTGGGAATATGGATTGGGAAGAGGCTTTGGGAATGTAGACCAGGAATAGGCCATGGGAATGTGGATTGGAAACAGGCTTTGGGAAGAGAGGCTTGCAGAATGGATTCATTGATGGACTCTGACTGTGACCATAGCTTACACCTTGCTTTTATAAAGCAGGCCATTCTTTTTGTTTGCTATAATGTTAGCGTGCTGGGGGCAGCCAGTTGGGAGGTTTTTTTTTCATCCCTGCTTTTTGGTTTTGGATTTTTGGTTCATCTCTTCTGTTGTTATCTGGCTCTCTTTCTTTCCCTGTTTCCCTTTTCATGCACCATTTTATATAAATGATGTAATAATGGATTGCCACACACTCTTGTCAAGTGCCTTGGGGTGACTGTTGTGAAAGGCGCTATATAACAGCAGATTTAACCAAATTGAATTGAATCGAATGGCCGGCAGGAATGTGAATTGAGAATGTGGATCTTGAATGGGCATCGGGAATAGGAGGAATGTTTGTTTGTCTGCGGTTGTCATCAGAAATGAAGCTGCACAGGGCTGGAACGTCAGCTCCCCCCAGCCCCGACTTACCCCTCCTCTTCTCCTGCTCCATTCCTCGTTTGTTTGAATGTTGTGGTTCTGCTGTGCACTGTCTGGGGCTCCCTGAGCACTGGGTGGAGAAACGTTGCCCTAATAGACACAAATGGCACCAAAGGTAGTATTAATCAGAGTGAGGGTGTCTTCACCTCATTTGTTTCACATTGGTGGCAGTAGGACTCCAAGCGACACAAAAAGTCACACAGTTACTTACACACATTCACTCTTGCGCACAAACCGTTATATGTCATACATTCAACTTTAAGAAAGTAGACACCGTCCACACCAACAAGTTCAGACACTCCTACCTGTCCGCTGAGCGGGGGGAGGGACGGGGGGGTCACCATATGCTGATCTAGAAGGATGTGCTTTGGGACGGGCCCCTGGGGTCGGAGTCCGCCAGCCAATCAAGCTCCTGAGCCTGTAAGTAAACAGACAGCCTGCCATTCGCACCATGAAAGTGAATAAAAACTCAGAAAAACCAGAAAAACATTTTCTGTCATTTGGCAGGGCAGCAACGCCAGAGCCCTGGGACCTGGACTCTTTCATGAATGTTTCCAGAAAGATGACTTGTGTTTTTATGTGGGAATTATTAAAATAATGTGATCTGTCCCTAAATGCCGCCTGGGTAATTTAACTGCCATACTCAAGAGCTCTGATTGGTCACGGCCAGTTAGTCACACCATCTTGCAAAGGCGCTGCCGTCTCCCTGAGTATCGCGTGTTCAGCCTGAGAGGTAGCGCCTGCAATGCGCTAGCGGACATTACAGTCAGTTAGCGAGACGTCATGAAAGCGGCCCATTAGCGACACAAGTGTGCGAAAGCGTTTCATTTGGGTCTCCACGCCGTATCAAAGGAGCTCTGAAGCTCTGGTGGATTTAAGAGGGACAAATAGGAGACGGACGTCTCATATCCCTCTGTTTGTGACAGCTACATAATGATTACATGTGCAAGTCTGATGCGAAAAAGAATCTAGGTCAAGTAAATTAACAAAATTAATGACTAACAGGGCAGACAGAAACATAGCATTTTTTATAGTAATTCAGAGAAAGTAGTTTTATTTTAAAAAGGAACAAGAGACGCACATTAATAATCTATTAATGACTTCCAGTGTTTGACTCATAAGCACCATCAAATATTCACTACAATTTAAAACTCTCTTTTTAAATTTAGTGGCTGTGGTGAAACTGAAATAAAAAATTCCGGATTCTGAGTAATGGCTTATCTTCGCCTCGGTCCCCCCCCCCTCTCTTTTTCCCCATCCCCCCAGTCCCTATCTCTCCTTCCTCCCAGCTCCCTGTTTCCTGGCACTGCGATAAACACACCTGCAATGGGGCCACATCAAAGTCTGTTTGCAGCATTCCATCCTGCCAGTGGCCACAGTCCCTTATTCTTGCAGCAAAATTAATACATATGTATATTTTTACAACCTCGGCTACAGCTCCTATGTGACTGGCAGTAATTATGTCCGTGGCTGATTTCAAGACTTCAGTGTATCACAGGTAATGTCATGCACAGGTAGTGGGGCCAGTGAGTAGCTCATCCAGTTAGGATACTGTGCTTAGAATCGGAAGGTTGTTTGTTCAGGTCCCAGAACCAGCAGAGTGATTTCACCATAGGTCCCTTGTGCAAGGCCCTTAACCCCTAGTCACTCCATGGCCTGTCTGATCCTGCTTTCTCAAATGTATGTCACTTTGGATAAAAGTGTCTACTAAATAAATAAAAAGTAACATGTGTGACTTTGCAGCCAGGCAATAGCCTTGGTGGGTCCACCTCTTCTCCAGCTGCCACCACTTGTTACTCTACAAAACTCAGATTAATCTAGTGTGGCACCACCATCAGCCAGGCTTGAAAGCCCCTGCCCCCCCCCCCCGACTCACAGACCCAAATTCAATGTTGTCAATGTAGAAAAAATTAGGTAGAAAATCATGTGATCTAAAAAATACAATAGCTGGGCTGAAATTTAGATGGAAAATGATTATCCATCATTAATAAATATGTACTTAAGTACAAAGTGTTAAATATCTTATAATCAATAAACTTTAAATAATATGGCAAATTATTATTTTACATATATCTAATAAATCCTCGGCTTACCTACATTCTCCAATGAACAGTTTCACCTCTGCTGCTGTCCATCACGCATCACACATCAGACATCACACAAGCCCAAAAACATCCTCATGGACCTTGAGCTTTCGTTTAGCCAATGAAATCCAGTCGCTGTTCATTTTTCTTAATATGCTGCTGTCGGCACCCACCAGGTATGCCATAAATAAGACACCCGAGAGGACAGTTTCCCTACAGCGTCTCCTCATCTGTGACAAACTCCTCCGGTTCTTGGTGAAAACATCTACCTGACCGGTGAAGATTCAATATTTGACACCGAAGCTGATTCCTTTGCTCAGCAAAGCTGCCATTTTCTCATTAATCTATAATTATGGCACTTCCAATTACGAATTATTCTGCTCAACAGATACCCCTTTGCTCATAATTACAGGTATTTTAGTCTCAATACACTTAATAATTTGATTGCAGCTCCTCTTGAAACAGCTTTACTCCAGTAACACTGTATATTAATATTATTAAGATAGCAAACTGCAGCAAAAGTCGGATTAGGTTTCAGTAAAGATCTAATATGGTTGCCAAACTCTCTCACAAGGTCGTCCTGTAGCCTCCTGCATTGTGTGGCTAATGCCAACGCTTTTATGTAGAAGCAGTAAGTAAAAAGCGGGTGAGATGATGGAGACGCACGCAGCTGCCTCATGGGTAATTGAAACGTCTTGGGCAACGCAGACTCTGTCAGAGTGATGAATCGAAAGCTCCAGCAGAGACCTTTGCGCAGCCTTTTTAACATGCATGTCCAGTATGCCCAGTTGGACAAAAAGAAGCCAGCTAGGGATCTGCTGAGGTCTTTCACTCTGGAACCCAGCGCAGATCACTGACCAGGGTGATTTCGGCTCCCGAATCTCGACGAGACTGTCATCCCGCAGGGAGAAGCGAAAAAGTACCGGGATGTGAAATGAGCTTCCTTTCATGTTTGAAGGCTGTTGCACGTGTGGTGATGTGCTATGATGGTTCTGGGTGTGCACTGCACGTTGGTGGAAGAAGGTGGGACCGGGAAAAATGGAGAATGATGCCAATGTGTGGTGTGGGCATGGACTGTGGAATTGGGGGGGGGGGGACCTCCTAGCAACTCATAAGAATGCAGTGATGAACAATCACTAAAAAAATAGCTGCAAATACAGTCGATATGCCTGATTTATACATTGCATTTATGTTCGAGGTCCATAGTAAATAATATAGAGTGATTGGGAGACACCTGAAAGTAGAAGTAGTACAGTGCTAGTGGGTGTATTGCTTAGTGGGTGCATTGCTTAGTGGGTGTATTGCTTAGTGGGTGCATTGCTTAGTGTAACAAGTGCAGGAGAATGAGCAGCGCTGCCAGCTGTACAATGACCCACTGTCCATATCTAACTTGTGATATAGTATGCATACAGAGGGTATTAATGAAAGGTTATATCTGAGCTTTTCTAAAGCAAACAGACAAGTCGACATGGCTGGGAAAGCTGAGAGAATAAGGCTGAAATTAATACCGGGTTCTGTAGGAGTGTGAGGTTACTGGGGACAGCCGTCAGACTTGGTGCAACACTGCATTCTAACCAGTCTGTGTCAGGCTCACAGTTGACAATCAAGGGTCTGAACTCCAAGCACCAAAGTGTCCATCATCCATGGCTGTGGAAAACAGTGGGTCAGATGACATGCTACTGAAGCAGGCGTTTAATGAAAGCAGAGTGCTTATCGTAAATGTACAGCTTGTGGTTTGTCCATCCATCTTCTATAGCCTCATTTCTGGTATAGCCAGAATTCCAGGATACAAAACATGAGAACGGTCAGGAGGGATGCCCATACGCGACAGGGCACACAACTAGAGGCCTGAGCTGTCTTTGCTAGAGGTGGAAAGTTCAGGTTCAGAAAGTACAAATCAAAAAGAAATGCTGATGTGAAATATAGCTATTAAGATATCTCTGTGAAAGAGATTGCGTCAAAGTAAATTTACTGCTGTTTAGTACACTTTAATTGCATCGTGTTTTTTGGTAAGAAAGTGTGTTTAGTTTTTTGACAAGAATATACGCCTGAAGTTTTTTACATTAACAAAAACAAACAATAAGTGGTCAGAGTAAACATCCCCCAACATACCGTACCCCCAGACTCACAGAGGCTACTGGACCAGACTAACAGGCCCTTACATTTATACAATTCCTTCATATTCTCTACTCAGTTAAGTCAAACAAATCTCTCTGTACCAAGTTCTGTCTCCTGTGGATCATTGTTGTTTTTTTTTTTTTTTTTTGTACTATGTGTTAATTAAAAATATGGAAATTGCAGCCTTTTATTTGACCTGTCTGCTCATTCTTGAAGACTCCCACTTCAGAGGGGCCATATTTCATCTCTTCTCTCTCTCTCCATTTCTCTCCTATTGCTTCTTCAAACAAGCAAACCTAGTTTCAGAACCAGAGAACGACGAATGAACTTCAAGCACCACTGCGAAATCAGCCCTTTATCGTGATAAATGACCATGTGATGTTGGTCTGGTACAATGACGGCAGTTTGATGTAGCACCAATGGACGATGGGAGACCTGAGGTTTCTATGGCCTGGAAACTGATGGAAGGGCTTACGTCACACCTGGTTGCCACCAAAAACAGCTACAGAGGCTGTGATGATGTTTGCGGGACCTCCTGCGAGTGACAGAACGAGGAGGTAAGCAGACACGCTGGATTTTAAATCTATTTCAGGAGGAGAACACTAATAAAATGCTTTTAAGTGAGTGAGTTAGGGATTATCTACAAACTACCCTTGCAAATGTTTGCTAGCCGCCTTCCTCAAAGTGACTAAATGGACAGAGTAAACAGATGTACAGTAAGTAAAGGTGTTTGAGGCTATAGGAGAAAGAGGAAGATACAAGTTGTTCTGTGTTCCAAGGACAGCCCTTTTGCATGTCCTAATCTCTTGCATCCTAAAGTTTCCCAGAACTTGTAATAAGTGGGTGAATAAGTATTTTGAACTGGCAACCTAGCACTGCAGCTAAGTCACATAATTCACACACTGACCTACAGCACTGACCCAGAACTGCGCAGTTACCCATCATCATGACACACTGACCCATAGCACTGACCCATTCACCAGCTCCACTGACACTGTAGCAGTGATATATAAGTCTGTAGCCTTGTCACAATAACCTGCAATACTGACACCCTATCTACCTTCTCCGCAGCACTGATAACCCTACTTTATAGAAGTGACATGATAACGTAGACCGCTACTAAAGCACTGAGACCACACACTCTGCAGAACTGACCCACTGTTCAACAGCACTGACAGGGAGGCTTGTAGTCTTGCCACAGCATTTCACAGCACTAATACTCTGCCCTGCTGTCATCACACTCCACAGACGCAGTGATATCAGAAAACCGCAGCACTGACTCAGTTACTTGGCTTAGATTTTAGCACAGCTTACCCAGTGGTACACCTCTATTCTTCAGTCTTCTTCCCACACTGGTCTTCACAGTGGGTCACTGCTATCGAAAGGGGAGGCGGGGAGGGTCACTGCAGCTGGACAGATAAATGCCTGGCTTGGTCTGTGGATCTCTCAAGCTTCCCTCAACGGACACTAATCCGATGGAGCAAGGAAACAGGCCTGAGAGTGATACAAATCCAGGACCATCTTGCCGTTATCAAAAACCAGTCAGATTGCTGTAACTGGGTCTGGGTTCTGTTATCTATCATGGGCTGGAAGGAAGGACTTCCCACATATCTCAGAGGAGCTGAAAACTCCCTGAGGTAGAGTTTCCACAATAATCACGAGAGATACTGAGAGACTGCAGAAGGATTCTGGCCGCAGGGTATTACGGGGGAAACCCTATTGTGGACGTCTGGAGGTTACTCTGCATCACGGCACAGTGGGTGTGGCCATGGAGCACCATGTGATTAGGCGGCCAGGACCACAGGCTGGAGACCACTGCTGACTCATGCAACTCTGCAATGTTGTTTTATTAGCTTCATTTCATTTGATGTTTGCTCCACACATAACCTGCTCAGCTAAACTCCCCGTGAGCCCTGAAATGCCACTACAAAACATTCTAATTTATGAAAAAGTCAATCTTGGAGAAAAAGAAGGGGAAAAAAGCTACCGTAATACTAAGCATTTAATCGAGCGTTTTGAAAAGGAAACTCTGTCAGGAGCAGATCCCTCAAGCCCCAATTTCACAGGGCAATAAAGGGGGATTAATTATTCCTGAGCCAGACCCGACAAGCACTAAAGGAGTTCATCCTCACAGCTGAAAAGGGGCATTAGGGAGACAGAGAAGAAGACAGGCAGGATACAGCTGAGTGCGCAGAGGGCCGACACGGTCCCACATTGCTCCCTTCTGTTGTGGGGGTGCTCCGGCTTGAATATAAAAACTCAGTATCCGTTGCGTACCATTTTTGCTTTGCAGCATTAACATCCCGCAGTTCGTGGGTACCCACTGAAGTAATGGAGCGCATGAAGTACGCTTCAGTGTGCCTCTATCATATTCTTGGCATCAGTGAAGAATTACGCTACCCGTAATCAAACCTCACAACGCATTACGTGTCACAGTTTTTAATGCAGATTTTGAATAAGCTGAATTTATTTTGTTTTTGTATCTTGATTTCTTTTTTTTTTTACTTTGGCTTCTGTGATTCATTCAGCTACAACTTCTGCGACTGCAGTAAAACAATGACATTGGTTTCGAGTAAATGTTCAGTCGTTAATGGTTGCATTGTTTGTTTTTGTGAGGTGCCCTAAGGTATTTTAGTTTAGTTTTTTTGCACCTGCAATAATTATTTTATCTAAATAAAGGGGCTTGTTTCCTTGGGTTTTTGGTCTTTTGCATTGCTGTTGTTATTTCTGACTTTTTGTTTGTTTGGAGGGAAGGGTGGCTGCCCCCCTCCAGACAGAACTATTTAAGTGATATAAGGATAAAGCTTAGAGCAAAAACATACATGGCTCTTCACTCACCAGGCACCATATACCCCCCAAAGCCCGTTTGGCTGTAAGCTGCATTTTACGGCTTTGGAGGAATGCAGCAGCGTATTCTTACGTCGCCCCAATCATTCCTCCTAAAATTCACATTTGAGAGATAACCATTAAAACGTTTTTTTTTTAATTGCCGGATCAATTTACAAATAATGCAGAATAGTTTTAGGTTGGAATATGTAATAATAGCAGGTCATTTGCAGTGAGTAAGCAGTTATATTTCTGTTGCATTTTCAAAGATGATTTTTCACGATGTGGTATTTATGCGTCAAAACATGAAATGTATGTTGTTGCTTTTAGTTGAAGACCCTGCGCCCCCCCCCCCCC
>JAABNX020000008.1:13600315-13612195 GCA_015163995.2 Mormyrus lacerda
ACACACACACACACACACACAAAGGCAAACGTAAAGCCCGGACTCCTACTGTACCCTGCTACCAGCACTCGGAAGACTTTGAAAGTTTAGTGAATCATTAGGTCACTGCTGAGAACAGCACAGTCAGCCTGTCACAAAAAATCGCGATGTTTTTAGCATATTCTGTACTCACAGATCTATGACTCTCTGCAGCAGTATTCAATAATAATCTCATAAGTAAAAAAAAAAATGCTGAAAATAAGAAAACATCTGGAATGATTGCTAAAGGAACTGTTTTGGTTTTCTTTAAATGTTGGACAGTGTGGGTAAAGCATTTCAGGAAAGCAAAATCAAATGAGCAGGGTCGGCTCCACCTGAACCCGCATGCGACACTACAGGAGATGTCTCATGTCTATAAAATTTGTTTTATATTGGGGCCTCTTATGCATGCGAGGGTCAGAGCAGAAAGCACCTCCAGAGCTGGACCCGTATGGAGAATTACCATGACCTCTTCTCCATATGACCAAAAGAGGAGGAGATGATCACTTGGCATAGTTCAGAAAATATATACCCTGTTCCACATGACCCTCACACCCACTGGGCACAAAGTTTCCTTAATCCTCTGCTTAAGAAGCAAAGGACACAAAGGCTAAACTAAGTTTTGATCTAGAACTCTAATTCACCCCTGTCAACCTGTCTTTTAAAACACAGTTATATTATGAGGAGGGAAATAATGACGCTGAATCCTGGCGATTAAAGAAAAAAAAGAGAAATATCACAGGACAAAATAGTTTCTCTCAGTCCAGAGGGGGTGTGGAAGGGCGTGACTCTATTTCACAAGTTGGACGGGAGTTTGGAGCGAACTGGTTCCAGGTCAGAGGCGAGGCCTTTATGAGGCAGCAGCGTGGGTGACGATCCCGCAGATGGGGTTTGAGGCGAGCCCGTTGGGGAGGGCTGCCTGG
This sequence comes from Mormyrus lacerda, assembly GCA_015163995.2. Lineage (NCBI taxonomy): Eukaryota > Metazoa > Chordata > Actinopteri > Osteoglossiformes > Mormyridae > Mormyrus > Mormyrus lacerda. Next base: position 13,601,257 of record JAABNX020000008.1, read on the forward strand.
AGAGAGTCATGTGACTGGGGAGGGCACTGCAGGGCCTGCTCGCCAGTGTGGGCGAGGAGAACGGCGAGAAGCACGGCCCCAGGTCCCGAAGGGGCGGCGGGTGCGGCGGCGAGGCGCTGACTGCCCAGGCCGCGCCCTGGGAGAGGCTGGGGTGTGAGGTGGAGATGAGTCTCAGGTCCTGGGAGAATCGGCCCTGGGGCGAATCAAAGGCTGTGGGCGGGGCCCCGCAGGTGGGCGTCTGCGGCTGAGGCAGCGAGCTGCGAGAGCTGAAAGTGCTGGAAGGCTCGAGGAAAGGGAAAGTTCGGCCGGAGACAGGGCTTTGGGAGGCAGGACTGGGCACCAAGGGTGTGCAGCAGGGGGACCCATACTGGATTAGAGAGGCTAGGGGAGAATGTTCCGGGGGTGGCGGCGGCGAGCTGGTCGTCTGCATGGCCAAACTGCGCTGCAGCACGGCTGACGGCGACTCGGTGGCTGACGAGCCCGTAAAGGTCCTGCTGGCCGATGGTGAGCCCGGTGGGGGCTCCGGGAAAAGCCCACCGCTTCCAGGGGTCCTGCCCCCGATCATACACTGCTTGAGGGAGCCTGCCTGGGAGGGCCGGCGAGGCGGGGGCTGGAGCTGGGCCTGGAGGAGGCTGGTCGAGCTGGAAGTCAGGGGGCTTGTGTGGGGGGCCGACAAGTTGCTAAGTCCTCCTGTTGCCCCCCTAATGCCTCCCCCAGAATCTGCCCCTGATACCCCACGTGTAACTCTTCCCGAGACCCCCCCAATATCTGCCCCTAATATGCCACCTGTAATTCTTCCTGAGGTCCCCCCAGTATCTACCCCTATTACCCCACTTGTAACTCTTCCCGAGGCCCCCCCGATATCTGTAAATCCCCCTGAGGCACCCCCAGTAACTTCCACAGCAAGCCCTTTTGCAGATCCCCCTGCAGTGCCCCCTACAGCCCCACCCATAGCTTCCCCCAGCGCCCCCTGCTGGAAGAGGCCTGTCAGTGAATGCTGGCTCCCCCGAGCGGCCCGCTGCTGGGGGGGTGGGTGATGCAGCTGTGCCGTGCTGGAAGATGGGGAGCTGGACACAGAGAAGCGCCCCAGGGAGATGGAGCCAGACCTGTGGGACCTCGTTTGGGACCTGGGGCCTGACACTGGATGCTGGCCCCGAAGGGAAGCCAGCAGGGGGACGTCTGTGCCCGTCCGTGACCAGGGAGGGGGTGTGCCAGGCTGAGAGTCGACGGCTGAGCTCAGGGAGCCCGAGGAGCGGGCCATCGACGGGCCGAACCTCTCGGGGCGACTGGACGGGTCCTTCATGGAGCCCAAAACGGAGGCGGGAGGACGGAAGATGGAGGTAGGCAGGTGGGGGTGGTGAGTCAGTGCAATGGCGACCGAGGTGGTGGCAGCCGCCGCCTGAAGGGGAGCCTGGATGAGCGGGGCCCATATGACGGGCGTGGGTGAGGGCGGGGCCGGGGCCGGGGGCGGGGCCGACTGCAGCAGGTGGGCGCAGTGCGCCATCTCCCGGTCATGCTGCACTATCTGCTGGATGATCTCGTTCTCCTGGTAGTTGAACATGCCTGAGCTGAGGTCGTGCTGCACTTTGTGCTGCAGGATGGAGTTCTTCTTCCCTGGAAGGCCATGGAGAATGAGAAGGTCACCATTTGTAATGCCTTATGAATGTATTATTTGATACGGATGTGTTAATAAATTACTAAAAACATGGCCTCAAGTGTTACTCATTTTATTTTAATTGAAATTGTACATAAATAATGAGATGAGAAGTACAAAATCTGGACAACTGTGGTGGTTTCACAGAACCTTTTAGGTCCAACAGCACCTCTTAAATGTACAACAGCAGAAGTCATGGGCAGAAGATCAGTTGCTTAAGGACTCTTCTACCTAATTGACTGTATCACCTGAACGTGTTCACAGACTATTTCAGGGAACAGGAAGCGCAGAGTGTCAAGGGGGCCTGGAATCATTCTGAAAGGGCAATTTGGTTTCACTGGCTCTCCTGAAAAAAGCGTCACGCAAACAGCAAACCAAGCCAAGCTCACGGGTGTCAAGGAGCCGAAGTTTGCTAAAGGGGAAGAGTAGCTCATTCCAGCAGTTCTGTATGGTGCCATAAAAGTCCACAACAAACACTGCATTTAATTATTACTACATAAAATCGCAGTTTTATTTTCCTTCTGGTCACTTATGGAAGCCTGCAGCTAGCAGCCTCATAAAATATACAGTGAAAATGTTATAACCTAAAGCACGATCCATCATTTCAAGGCACGAAGGATTCATGAAAAACGGAGGATCAAACGCCAGACAGTGTAGGAGGACACCTCTGAATAAAAGGAAATACCACGCTGTAAACCCATTGTTTTAAAAAGCATGTATAAAATGTCAGATTTTAGCCGTTGCTGGTAAAATATGTCTATTTGCAGAGACAAAAACATATGGAATAAGTATGGAATAAGAGATGGGTCTATTTTCTTTCTGGGTTGTCAAGTGCATGGCAGGCAGCTCTGTCTGTAAACATCGGTCGGATAATAACCCAAATTAATCAGTTTTGGGGAGGAATGAGGTGACACACATGCTGACCAGTCAACACCAAAGGTGCACCTGCATTTTGGCTACGGGCTGATTGCTCAGCCGGAGATAGAAGTTACCTCAGAACAAACAGAGGTAACAAGGTCCAGCAGCACACTGAAGAGAGGGCATTCATAATGTGCAGAGACTCTACAGATAAGCAACAAGGGCTGAACCATTAGAAGTGTGGGGGAGGGGTGCTGCTGAATGTACCAATTGTCCACAGACACAGGGATGCACAGACACAAAACTGTACTTCCTTTATCACTTGAATTCATAAAAATAAACAGCAAATATTTATGCCTTGCCACATTTTATAAATATAAGTATAGCTTGGTCTGAATTAAAAAAAGTTACATAATCACAGATAGAACTGAATTATAGATTTACTGACAGATTACAGACAGATAATCTCAGCAGGCTAGTAATTGACCTCTGACCTCTGTGGACCCCCGGTTCATCTGGTGAGTAGTCATTGGATTGCCTCAGCCTATTAAGGTTCTGATTAATTATCGGAGCAGCCGTTGTTTAAACGAGTTCATTATACAGAAGAGTTCAGAAAGGCAAACACAATTTATTTATGGGGTTCAAAGCAGCTCAAATCCGAGAGGTCAAAGGGGACGAAATCAGCATCTGATGACATCACCCTCGGTAACATGGATTCATCTGGGGGGGGACTAAAACCACAGAAATAGAGCAGTCCCACTCTGTTTAATTATTAATTTTTAAAAAATTCTTTTCCACTACAGAAGGTCAGGAGAGTTAACAGTTTTGGTGACAGACCCATTTTTGGTCCATCCGCCGTGGAGAGATCTGCTTCTCTGCACCAGGAATAATAACCTCGTTTTCGGGAGACTCAAAATGGCTCCCAGCGAAAGCCCGAAATGTCAGTCCCTTGGCAGCCGTTCCACAGCCAGATGTTGCCCGGGCCGTGAGGGGCGCGCCGTCTGGGGGCTGGGGAGGACGGGACTCAGAAGGCGCGCCAGCCTCTAGGACACCGTCCACACTGCCAGGTATCCCCTCCACGGTGGGCACTGCACCCGTAATGACGACAGCACCCCAGACCTTATTCAGGACACCGTGCTCTCACCTATGCGGTCCAGACGGTCCAGCGCCACGGTCTCGAAGGCCCGCCGCATCATGGGGTACTCCTCCAGCACCTCGTTGAAGTTGTCCACGGAGAGCGAGTAGAGCCGGCAGTAGGTGTCTGCCCGCACGCTGGCCGTCCTCCTGCCCCGAGTGAGCAGGCAGATCTCTGCAGGGCAAACAGACCAGAGCTATTACTGCCACTGCTTGAATTACTTCTTTTTCTTCTTCTTCTTTATTATTATTATTATTATCATTATTATGCTGTTGTTTAGCTGCGTTGTGTGTAGCTCAGCAGGTCAGGGCTCTGTGTCTGTCACCAGAAGGTTGGCAGTTCAAATCCCAGGACTGTCACATGAATGCCTCTCTGCCCCTATTACCCCACTTGTAACTCTTCCCAAGGCACCCCTAACCCGATATTTGTAAACGGTTACTCTCACCTGTCTGTGTGTCTCACACACAGCAAGCACACTGAGCCCCCATTGACACATGTGCCTCCACAGCACACTGTTTTAGCCAAGAGTCAGGTGGGCGACATTACAGCAGGTATGTAAACATAAAAACCAGGCCTACTGTTGGTGCCACATGGTATCTAATTGCCCGTCGAAAGCAAAGAGCAGCACACGTGTAATGAAATAACGCACCATGTCTCCTTCAGCTGTGAATTCAATTAAAACCCCATTGGTCGTCTTCCTTTCCGCTGTGGCTACGGTTAACTGGAAGATACCAATCAAACCGTCATCTGCGAACATCTTGTGGAGGCGTAGAGGGGAAGAAGACAGCAAACAGAGAAGTGAACTTCCCAGAGTTTTCCTTCGCCGTATTATGCAAATGGAGTGTAATCTGGCACTGCCACGCTTTAAAGCGGCTCTGGAAACGCGGAGGACTTCCCCTCCCCTGCCGGATCCGAGGCCCTGGGCCTCATTTAGGGGGCACCCTGCTGCCGGAAGCCCGCACCTGGCAACCCGTGACACTGTGGAGCGCCGGCTCGGTGTGTCCCCTAGTCTTCCTCACCGTGGCATCATGACAAATTCTGAAGCCTGAGAACCGAACTGCTTTTTGTGTTAGATTTCAAAAGGCAATACGTTTTAATTCAGCACAAATTATTTTTATATAGCGCCTTTCATAAGTGTCATCTCAAAGTGCTTGAGTAGAACATGTGGTAATCCATTATTACGTCATTTATACAAATTGGTGCATAAGAAAGTCAACAGGGAAGAGGAAAAGAAAGAACACTGAAAGACAATGGAGGAGAGGAAACAAAATGCAAAAAAGCTACTTTGCTCTGCCATGTGTATAGCCGTTCTTTTTTCCAGCTAATCCGCAAATCTCCTACTAGGACAACATCAAATCCGGATCCCCCTTCATCTCATTGACTCCGGATCCCCTCCATCTCCCTGACTCCGGATCCCCCTCCATCTCACTGACACCGGATCCCCTCCATAACCCTGATACCGGATCCCCTCCATCTCCCTGACGCCGGATCCCCCTCCATCTCCCTGAGTCTGGATTCTCCCTCTATCCTCCTGATTCCGGATTCTTCCTCCATCTCCCAGACTACTGGTCCGGCTCTATGTCCCTGACTCCAGATTTCCCATGACTCTCTCAGAGTGCTGAAACGAAGCCATACATTCAATCTGCCATGAGCGTGCTGCATCAGATACCCAGGCGCTGCCTTTTCTCTGATCTCTTGTCTGGCCCTCCGCTAAATGCAATGCAGCCCCTGTCCTGTTTCCGTCTTGTCAGATTATAGGAGACACAGCTCACATGGGGAGGATGGGAGGTGGTGTGAGGCGAGCAGCACACAGTACACAGTGCCAGGCCCTAGCATGATTATATTAACGGTCGTCTGGAATCAATTAAAATGACCTCTGGCCAAAGCGAGTTAGTCCTTAAGGCTTTGGTCTGGCAGTTTGATGCTCCTGGTTGCAGACCGGGGGTCCTGTCCTCCCTGTGAACGTGGTCCTACTGTACCTCAGCATCCTGCCACAGCTGGCCATGTTTGACCCCCTTCTCAACCTACCGTCGCTGTCAGGCTCCCGTGCCCATCGCAGCGGGCACCCCCCCGGGGCGGGGGGGAGGGGGGCATGACCTTTCCAAGCCCCGCTCAGGCTGGCCAGATTCCCCGACACACAGCCTGCGGGGGTCCCTGTGGTTATTAAGGCTGCTAAATATGAGCTGCATTGAACACCGGGTGGTGGGGGGGGGGGGGCTATGGATCTCTCTGTGCCTCATCATATTTTCTTATTTCTGTTTTTTTTTTACTGTGTTTTTACCGAGTCAAATGCCACACAATTCTGAGGAACACATATCACTTGAATGCCACTCCTGGGGGGGCCCATCCCTCGAATGACCTCTTCACTCTTCAGATCCCCTCGCTGCTTTGATCAAACAAGAGATGGGAGGAATGGGGGGGGGTCATTTGGACCCCTCTTTACTCCGCAGTAACGCACGGGGTGCGGGGCTGGTGGACAGAGTCCCTGGACCTGCAGATTAGCAACTTGCTGATGTGTGATGCCTCTGACTGGCTACAGGGCTCGGGGGGGGGGGGGGGCAGAGGTATGATGGCCACAAACAAGGGCTACAGCCTAAGGGCCTGAAAAAGGGTCAGAAAATAAAGGACCCATTAACGGCTTATTAAATCGGGGCTATCGATCCGCCAGCACACTGATTAGCACATTGACATTGCATCATTTTCATCAGCAAAACTCGTGTTTCTCTTTCAGCTCCAAAAAACAGTTCAATCCACATCAGCCTAGCCCCCCCAGAGAAGTTAATCCACCTCAGGGCCACAACACCACCCTAGAGGCAAAAAATAAGGACAAATTAAGAAAACTGGGGCCTTCGAACTCTATGCATTATGTCTCTAAATATCAGGTGGAAAAGTGTTTCCTAATTCACACCTCAGATGGTCCACATTTTTGCTCCCTCCCTACTCCCAGTAGGGTTACGGATGTGGACTGTCTGGCAGGGAGCTGGGAGGGAGCAAAAACGTGGACCGTCAGGGGAGTCCCTGAGGACCGGACTGGGAAACACTAAATTAGCAAACGAAAGTAACTCATCATCCATCCATTTATATCTTGTTCTTTTCAGTCAACACTGAAAAATTACAATGGGCTATGAAATAATGTACCATACAGGTAAGCGATAATAGCAGCATCCCAGAAGGCTGGTCCGGTTTCCTGTCAACCCATTCACATTATCCTCAGCAATAGCACAGCTTCCAACCTCCATCCCCCTGTCAACTCTAAATCCTCCTCCCAGACGCTGGTTACTCCATTTCTCCCCTCTGCCGCTGAGAGATAAATTGCACCATCTAAGTGGAAAGACACGAATGGACTAGAAAATATAAATCAATGACTCTAGTCTTCTGACACCACCAACATAACCCCTTTGTTACAATATGAAAAGTAAAATCTACAAAAAACACAAGTATTTCCTTAGCTTTCAACAATTCTGCATTTCCCAATTCCCTCCCCACAGGATATTAATCTTGTTTTACTGAATAGAAGGGCCAACATTTTTCTGTAAAATAAACTATGGAGAAAGATTTATATCTAAAGAAACCTTACTTACATGTTAGGATAATGTCATAATTTTATGAAACACAAATCCATGTTCAGAGTTGCAAATATGTGTGTGTGTGCCTGCAGCCTAGGTTGCATGAGCACAATCCTCATTTTACATTTACAAATCCTAATGTATGAGTTTCAGGTTGTGATTACAAATTTCAATTTATGCGTTTACAAATTCAGCCTTACATTTACAAATTACTGGTTAAGTTTGGAAAGTTACATTGCCAGTGAAAAAAAATCCCACTGCCATCAAGATCTGATGACTGCAAGCCAAATTGATATTGGAAAGTTGCCGGTATAAATCCGGTAAATTCCAGGTGTGATTGTACTTCTCCATTGGGCCCTTGAGCATGGCCCTTAACCTGCAGCTGCTTCATCCTGGGTATGACATTAACCCTGTTATCAAGTCCTCCAACTTACAGGGAAATTTTGGGAATTGGTGGTAGGATTGACACTCCAGCCACCAGCAAAGCAAAAGCTCACGCTGTTCCATTCCATTTGGACTATTGTGGTGCTGAGGTATCACCCGCCACACGGCTGCACTTGAGTTCTCTTTCCTGTGGTGGTTTGTCGTGTGCAGTGTGCAGCAACACACAGTACCAACGTGCACCCCCAACTTCTACCTCACTGGCCACTGGCAACATAACTTTCCCCACTTAACTAGTGATTAGTAGTGTTTCATCAACATAGTTCTGAAGTTGCTAATACGTAAACTGTGATTTGTAATCACATCTTGAACATCGTAAATTCATAAGTTGCGATTTGCTATTGTAAAATGAGGATTGTACTCATGAAACTTAGGTAACACGCAAAGAAACATATTTGTAACCCTGTCATGACAGTAAGTACAATTACTTTAGATGTAAATTCATCTATCTACACCTAGGAATCTATTGCACATCAGCAGCCATAAGCTGCCTAATCTACTTAAGTAAAATGAAAATCTAAAGTTCAGCATGTGCAGGGCGAACTAAACGTGTGAATTATCGTAAAGGTCATAGTAGAGGTGTACTTGTAAAAAAGTTACAAATATGATTTTTGATTTGCAATTAATTTTTTCATGATTATTTCAGACATAAACCTCTCTCCAAAATAAACAATCATGCATATCTGAAGATGAACAACTTTTAGTGGTAATGAAAAAACTCAACACTGTTTAGTGTCCTCAAACTGAATTGTCCAGAAACACAAATCCCAAGGACAAAGCAGGAAATTTTCAGACAGAAGACCTACCGTACAGGCAATGTCGCTGAAGCCCTCACAGCTACTTGCTGTCCCTCTAAGAAAATAATAGTGGATTCCGGAATGTTCCGGCACATTTACTGGGGAGCCCAAGTCGGAGCAGGGACTGCTGCTAGCGTGTTTAGTCTCCCGATACACCAAGAAAAGTCTGAAACTCGGACAGACCAAGTTCCAAGAAATGCCCGGCAGGAGGATTTTTCCAGGTGTAGCTTCCCTGGCAAGTCAGGAATATCTTCTGGGTAATGAGAGCAAAAACAAACCCACCTGCTGGCTGAAGATCATTGCAGAACGTGCCATTCAAACTGCCCAAGTGAGTTCACTGTCTTTATGCATGCTTATTTAAATAGGCAGCACCAAATCGAACTGGAAATCCGAATTTTAACTAATTAGCATTTGAAGTCCCCGATGGTTAAACTGAGATTGTTTTATTTGTTTGATTTATTTATGTATTTTGTTCTTGTGGTTCATTGTGTTTACTGGTATTTTGAACTGCACTTCAGTTGAAACGTGGGGTCTTTAAATGTGCTTTATATATGAAGTGATTTATTGATTGATTGACACCAACACTGAAACCTGATAACCATCTGAAGAACGAAAATCATGCAAACGCAAGTTCATTTACTTTTGTTTTCTAGCCAATTCTGAAAACACGCAGAACAGGCACTTATGTCGGCTTTCTGTCTGTACCTTCTGTGCTCTTTAGGTCCCCTGGGACTCCCAGAAAATGACCAAAATTCACCCGTTTGTGTAGAAAACTCGCTGTTACCTGGCTTCTGCTGGTGCTGCTCAGGAGAAGCCACCAAAGCTGACCTCAGAGATGAACGTTCCGCTTTGGAGCGTATTCCGTGCAGCGGTATTATGAATACTAAAGCTGAATTGGGTTCTATCTCCCTGGCCACATGACCTCTCGCCTGAATCCCCCTCCCCTTCCCTGTCAACGATACGCCAGATGGCCCCCTCCTTTACCCCCAAAGTAGGATCCATCGGAGAGCTTGGTCTCCTTGTTGCCCTTGGTGAGCACGCTCACCACCCCGTGCTGGATGAAGTACATCTTCTTGCCGATGGTGCCCTCGCGGATGATGTAGTCACCCGGCTGGAAGACCTCGAAGCGCAGCTTTGTCAGCATGGAGGTCACAAAGTTGGGGTCCGCATTGGCGAACAGCGGCATGGAAGCCACCAGCTTGCGGCAGTTGAAATTGATGATCTCCTGTTTGACGAGAAAGGCATAGAGGCTTGATCTCTCTCCACTGTGTGGTAAACATTTACCCTTTGAAAGCACAAATGCATACTGATGTGAACTTTCTAAAATTCTAGGTCCAACATAAAGTTGGCCATGGGGCCCTTGCCATGGCACAAATGTGGGTTAGGTATTATTAATGGTAAATAACTCATTTAATTAGTTGTTCGAGCAAATTTCAGGAATTACTGGTATTTTTTCAGAGGAACCACTGCTGTGATTGTGAGATGATGAGAGGGACTCAATGAGAATGATCAAACAGGGAGAAGATTCATAATGTCATGGCAAGAGTGACCATAGAGGGAGCAATGATCCTATTGGTCACACTGAAAGGGATCCACCCACCTCCCTAAGCGGCTCGTTGAGCTCCCCTAGGATACTCTCCTCGTCAAACATCTTGCCTTGGTAGCGGTGCTCGTAGTAGTCATGGATCCTCTGCCTCATGTCAGCTGGAAGCTTGTGGAAGGACATGTATTGCTCCACCTGCTTGTACTGCAGAGAGAAGCCACAAGAGGGCCCCGTGATCACTGACAGGGCCCCGACACCCCCGGCTGATGGCCCAACAGATTCACAAACACAGCAGCTCCCGCTGAACACAAAATATAAACACATCTCCCCCCATCACAGAACACTTTCATTCCTGGGGCGCCGATACCGTGAAGAGTCTGCAGAGTGTTTTCACCCAGCAACGCGGAACAAAGGGAGTCAGAGTGTGACAGGAAGAAACTCCGGAAAGCATTAATCTCTGCATCTCGCTACAGTGCAAACTGCCGTGTCGAGTGGATACATTCTTTATTCCCAGGATGCAAAGAAACTTTGGGGTGTGGGGGGGGGGAGTTGCCATGGGAAGCAGCCACTCGATTCAGGCGATGGCATGCGTCGGCACGGGAACCTCGCGCTGTCACCTGTCACAGCACACTGGGACTCATTAACCAGGGACGCCGGCAGATCTCCCAGTGACCGCGACGGGCATCACGGGAGGGAGGGAGGGAGGGAGAGAGGGTGAGAAGGAGAGAGAGAGAAAGAGAGAGAGAGAGAGATAGAGGGAGAAATGGAACGCAGTCGAAGAAACACAGCATGGGAGCAAGTAGGGAGACAGCTGAACTGGTGTAAGAGGCACGTATGTGCACACACACACACACACACACACACGCATACACACACACACACACGCACGCACATGTAGGGTAAACATATCCTTATGGGGACCGCTCATTCATTTCTATGGGAAAA
>JAABNX020000008.1:13612295-13633894 GCA_015163995.2 Mormyrus lacerda
TAAGGGAAAAAAAACGGATATTTATCACGTTATGGGGACATTGTGTCCCCATAAGGATAGGTAAACCTGTTCGCACACACACACACATGCACCCACACATACACATATTTACACGCATACACTTAAAACCACACACATACTCACAATACATTGTACACGACAAGCCGTGGAAGGTGTGTATCTCTGAAGCGACCTCCCAAAGACTTTCATTTTTTTTGACTATCATTTAAATTAATTTGCAATCGAACTGCAAAACCAAGAAAGAGTAAATTGATTTCAATAAAAAAGTAAAAACAATAGTGTGTCCTCTGTTGGTATGTCCCTATACAGCAAAATTAATTAAATTTATGGGGACTGGTTGAATAAAAATGGGCTGCATAAAGTTAGAAACACACTCATGATTTACACACGGAAACACACACACACATACGCAAACACGAACATATGCAAACGCACACACGCAAACATGCACATATATTATTTACAGCTCCATTCAATGGAAAGTCCCTTTGACTCTGAACACGCAGCAGTTAATGTCCCCATGAATCTCTAAGCCTAAATGATCAAAATTCAGATTTTCAGATTTCTTTGTGGCACATGGGTAATTTTAATGAAATGTTTGTCTTTTGCTGATCCCCAGAAGATACCCAGACCCTTCTACGAGTGTACGCCCTTTGAGGTATACTGCTGTAACAACCAGAAAAAATTAGGCCCCCCAAAAACTTGAAGCCCCGTGTTACAGGCCTGGTTAGCATGTGCATAAGTCTGGCCTTGTGTGGAGGCACATATAGAGCACAGAAACCAGTAAGATCAGAGATCCAGTCATTGATTTTATATTTACACAGGTTGGTCTTGCTAGGAGTTGGACGAGTGGAAAAAAAGAGAGAGAGAGAAACAGAGCAGTTTAATAATCAGAATTTGACGAAGATTTAGGCAAAGACTCCATGGGGAGATCCCTGATTAGTGCAGCGCTGACACCGCTGTCAGAAAGGCTGTGTCTGACCGCAGCGAGGGTGGGGGGGCAGCACAGCGGGGTACACAAAAGACGCGTGTGTGTGGCCGTCTCCCAGTGCCACACTGTGACATGCGGTTCACCGCGGGACGAATATTTTACCCCACTGTGACCCTGTGAAAATAAATAATCACCCTTTAGTGTCTGAGAGCCTGCAGCTCATTAGCATGCACGGCGCTGAGCTCCAGGAAGTCTTTGATGTTACGAGTGGCCACGTAGAGGGGGCCTTCGGATGATTTTTTTCCTCCTAAAGAGCATCGTGCAGTTGCTGGATCCTCGAGGAACCTATTTAGACATCACAGACTTTACATTTATCACCCGCAAAGCGCCTATGGTTACAGCCGGCCCTGTGTTCCCAGGAGGAAGGGGGGGGGGGTGCACACAAGCCTGCTGCAGACCAATCACACGCACAAACGGACATGAGAAGGGGGCCTGATTTCCACCCAGCGGTCATGAGTCACACAGATGCCTTCAAGGAGAAAACACCCGTGGAATTAGGAGTTCGCCGGCTGCTTGCTGGCTTGGCCTGATGGATGGACCCCCTCAACAGTTGTCCGAAAATCTGCCTGACAGAAATAAACAACTCTCCCAATCACAGGCCTTGTCTAGTGCAGGAGGATCACTTGGTCATCTATTGCTCTTTTATACAAATGCGGGTGTAGGACATGAGGAAAGAGAAAGAGGTAATGCAACACCTATGCTCACCTTTTCTATCAGGGATAAGACAGCAAGCTAATCTTTCCCTCTTTTATCTTTATTTCCATTCGTGTATCAATCTGTACCTGGCCTTGCTATTCTCTAATGCACATTCTCGCTGTCTCTCCTATCAAGGCTCTTTTCAGCTATCTTTATCTGGCCCAGCCGTTGTTTAAATCTCTGTTTTGTTCTCTTTAATTTTTTTTTTAAGATGCTGCAGCAATGCAGTATAGCTGTAACACCCCCAGCATAAAACCACACCCCCTTCCAGCCCCTCCCCCTCCTCTGAATGGTCACTCGTTCTGCCACTCAACCTTCGACAAGTCATCAAGTCATCAGTGCAGAAGTTCAGGCAGCAACACTGGACACACGCATGCACACACACACACACACACACACACAAAAAGGGTTGGACAGAAAGGAGCCCAAGGGCACACTGTCTGCTGCAGAATGATTTGACTCTAAGCGACACACAACAAGAATCTTTACAAATTACCTGGCAGAGTCCTGCCCCATACAGTCCTGGCGGAGGACTATATCCTTGAATATATCTTTGACTATATCTTTGAATAAATAAGTTGGTAAACAGGAGGCATGAAGCGAGAAGTCTGTGTGCACGGAACACAGCAAAAATGCCAAAGCGAAACAAGGAGCTTCAAAAACAGAATCAAATAAATTAACAAATTAATCCCCCAGGCTAGTGCGAGGAGAATTGAGCTTTCAAGTAAATCAAGAAATCGATTTCTAAATAAAACCTCAGATCGACACGATCTAGCAAACTGAACCGCCTTTTCAGGTCACCTCTGCAGCGTGCCGGACCCGACAGGGCCCAGGATCGTGCCGCCATATGACGTCGTGGAAACCCAACTGGACTCATTGCTCAAGGGGGATGTTACAGGTACCGGAGCGAAGAGGTTCTGCGTATCCGCAGAGAGTTTAACGCTTAAAGGGACAGGTGCTATTTTAGCCACGCTCCTCCAGGGGGCAGCTCTTGGTGCCCCGCCCCCCTGCAAGGCTCCCGTAGCGATACGCTAACGTCCTTCCTGCTCCCCCTGCACCTCCGCAATCCAGCCATGAGTCACTTTGCGAGGCGGGGGTGCCGGTTCACTGAGCGAGTAACTTAAGCTCCATTTTAATAACGGCTTACCTGCGTAAGCACAATAGCACGACTCCGCCTGCTGGGAGCGCCGCACTGCTCCGCTCCCCGCCTCGCCATCTGTTCCTCTGCTCCCAGGCAGAGGGGGCATCCTGCAGGGGGGGGGTCATCATAAATCACCCCTTATGACGTGCCGCTGTGTCCCGTGGGACGAGACCCGACATTCACATAGTGCGCTGCACCCGAACCCGCTGCACTCAGACTGGCTGCTCCCTCCTTAACCAGGCACCTTACTCCGAGATGGCTATCACCTGGATAACCGAATGCAACTCACAACTCGCACGTTCCCTAGGTGGAGGTGGGAGAGACAAAGCTTTGACGCTACGCAGTGTGGCTTAGCAGGTTCAGAGGCTGTTCCTGTGATCATAAGGTCACCAGTTTAAATCCCAGGATAGGCAAAGTGATTTCGCTGTTGGACCCCTGACCTTTAACCCCCAGTTTTTCCGGTAACTCTGTTGTCACAGTTCTATGCCACTTTGGATAAAAGCATCAGATAAATAAAGGTCATCTTCAGTTAATGCATCGTTTCCTGGTAACGTTAGAGAAATATTTCATTATGCTTTCTTGGGGATCTGGGACAGGGGTAGGAGAGTACTGGAATATTCCAGTCTACACCCCCCCCCCCTTAATCTGCTTTGTGCTTCCAACAGATCGATCCCCAAGGAGAGGCACTTAATTGGCAAGTGTTAATTAGCGAGGCCCATAGCGTTAGCCGCTAATGCCATCCAGAAGCCAGCGCGTCACGACTTGCAGAAACGGGGCCCTTCCTGATGAGACAGGCTCATTGTCAGGACCAAACACACAGTGAAGGAAACGCAACTTGTGAGGACAGAGACCATAGCAGATGTCCATTCACCCAGGAGCCTTCTGGGGAACATCACCGAGATCCTCGTTCCACAGTTGCGAGGTCATGCTTTCGCGCTGCCAAGACGCAGTGCAGATCTGAGCCACGGGCAGGAGGGGAGGGGGGAGAGGGCGATTAATGGCCCGTCAACAGTCCTGGGTCAGCACCGGTCAGGTTTAGATAGAGAACAAAACCTGCTAGGAGACTCAGCATTGCGGGGAGAGTGATCTGGAGATGCTACGGAATAAATCACAGCGTGGTTTTAAGGAAACGCAGCAATCGGGCAGTCAGCCGATTAGCTAGCAGTCATTACAGAACTCCTCCTACACAAAGGGGGAATGAAAAGCTGAGCAGGGAGACGGGAGTCATCATCACCGCAACCGAGAAACAATCACAGTGGAGACAGACTATGCCGGCCCACTGATTGAACTGGAATCTCTAGCTGTGGGGGAGCTCACTGCTACCCCTGTTAGGCCGACGCTTCCTCTGATAAGTTTTTGGAGAGCCTGCAGCAATCCTGCAGCACTGATAGAACTTGGGGAGGGGCGGGGAATGCTGCTTCACCCACGCTGCGGCAACACTTATGCGGACGCATGCCGTCCGTTCTCCTCTGATGCTGGAGGCGCAATTTCCTCCGGGCAGTGTGGGCGCCCCCATCTTGCGACGATGCCCACTGGGACAAGCAGAGGTGTCGGCAAGACGCGGCCCGCCCCGCACGAGAAACCCCCCCCCCCCACCCCACAGAGCTCTGCCTCCTAGAAACACGCAGAGTTGAAGGGCGATGCTGCTCAGCCACAACTCCTGAGGAAAACGAGATGTTTATGAAAACAATGACGACGAACAACAAAGCCTAATCCGGAAGAGGGGGGAACATTTCTTCTCTTCCATGCATTTATTTTGGCGCTGAATTTAAATGAACTGCTTAGATAGCTCCTCTGAAAAGACACAAAGCATATCTAATCAGTGCCCTTTTCGGTGGGAATGAGATTTTTCATGACAGTA
Organism: Mormyrus lacerda; assembly: GCA_015163995.2. NCBI lineage: Eukaryota > Metazoa > Chordata > Actinopteri > Osteoglossiformes > Mormyridae > Mormyrus > Mormyrus lacerda. Next base: position 13,617,006 of record JAABNX020000008.1, read on the forward strand.
TTAACATACCAGTCCTGACAGATGGCACGGGACTGTAATGTCACAAGTTAATCTATAGGATATCAAAATGCTCTGCGACCAACTGTCTCAGACAGTTAGTAGAGTTAGTAGAGTTTCCTTTTCTGAGAACATTTACTAATGAGCTATAATGTCAAAGGCCTCTTACATGAAAGCTTGCTCAGTGTTTTGTCGCTCTTTGTAATGGAATAAAATTATTTATATGCTTTATTTGCCATTTATAAAAGTATGAATGCATGGAAATCGTAACGCTTTTAGTTGCATCTCGCTCTCCTTTAAGACAGACAAACAAGTGGGCAGAACTTAATAATTTTTGCAACTAGCCAACCAGGCTAGTTCAGTAAAAAAATAGTCTGGCATGCATTTTGTTTTACTAGCCTACCAGCAGGTTTTTGTTTTTGTATTCATCCTAAATGACAGCTTAATTTTCAGCAATGCATATAGATATGTTCAGCTGGGAGTGAAGCTTGGGGTCTGAGCACAGGGTCAAAGGCACCCGTGGGGCAGCTGGGGGAGGTTAAAGGTCTTGCTCTGGAGCCCAATGGCTGTATCAGTCTGTTGGTCCTGGGATTCGGACCGATGGACCTTCCGTTGACAGTCCCAGCCAACTGAGCCGTACTCTGTATGATGCACTTCCTGTGTGGCGTGTTTTACTTCCTGAAAGGAGCATCATCGGCGGACTTTGTAGCTAAACTGCAAACCAAAATGAGCAAATGTCTCCCAAATACTGCACCTGACATGCAGCGCTCCACAGAGCTGGGATCCCACATCATTCTGCCAGGCAATGTGCCGTGCCTCCCTTCCACCCATCCAAAACCAGCTCTGCCCCGCCCCCCACTAGTGGTCCTCATCAGAGTACGCCTCAGTGCATCAGCTTTGCAGCTGGAAGCCATCCCGGCTGTCCCCGATTCGGTTCTGCTTCACAAATGCTTTGCTTTGCTCTGTCCTTGGGGGAGAGGGGTAGCTGATGCCCGGTTCTGCGAGAAAACCAAGAAATGCAGAAGACAGAACCAAACCTGGGTGACGTGTGATGTCTTCGCACCCCGCAGTCATGCACGTGTCCTTTGCTTAATGGCTGCCTGTGTCATTTACACTTCATATTTCATAAATATGTGTGAAGTCCAGTTAAGCACAATACAAGCCCCCCCCCGACGGTCAGATTCAATAACCACATTGAATCTCAATTAGGTTCCGAAAACACTGTCTCCCAGTTTGGTTTCATATCTACCAGTGGAACCCAGGTAGGTTCCATAAACACAAGGTCCCCCAGACAGAGTCAATAACCGCAGCGAGGCTCAATTACGTTCCAGTAGCACGATGGCTGACAGATACGTTTCATAAACACAGTGAGGGAGCTTAGCGGCTGCACTGTGGTTGGACTGGTTGATGGAATAAGCCAGTGAATGTCAAAACCTGGCTGAGGGGTGCGCAGGGCCTCAGATATACTCTGAGACATCTACCACTCAGGACCAAGGGCCACACTGGCTAGGCTTACCACATTTGGTGTCTGGGGACCAGAAAATGAATGAGTTTTCATATTCACCGGCCAATCAGATAGTGCTTCTCTTATGAATATTCATGAGTTTTCCCTAACCACCTTATAAAACTAAAATTTGTGTCTGGGGAAACCCAGACAAATGATAACCTTACAGTTAGCTATAGCTATAATTTTACAATCTATACATAATTCACACAGTATCTTTTTCAACAAAAGTTACAAAACGCTAAGATAAAGTTTCTTAAAATTCAACCAAATCACGCACGTGATTCACTGCTCACACGAAAGCAAAAATAAAGTGTCAAAGTGTCAATGGTTTCCGCAGGCTGATGTCACTTTTGAGCAGCGTGACACATAGGGGTGTGCATATCATTTCATTTTTGAAGTAAACATGAGCAAAGCCTTGCAAGCATTGTGTGGTGCCACTGAGTCGCTGCTGTATATTGAAAATCGGTGCCTTTTCCATCACTTGTTTCTCCACTGTAACTTGCAACACTGCGTTATACGGGTTGCAGCCCTAAACCTGGACAAACCCGCGATTTTTGAAAAAACGCCCAGATACCAGGGGCCCAAAAAGACGAGACGTCTGGGAAAACGTAGGTATATGGTAACCCTAACACTGGCTAACTGCATTGTATAACCCAAGACAAAGCAGGATTCTTTTCTCAGGCACTCACAACTTTAACCAGTCTCAGATGCAAATGCCCAAGATGACATGACTTGGAATGACAGGGTGCAGACTGCTCTAAAGCAGGACTCAAACCTACATGCCTCTGACTGTGTCATTTTCACATGCAGCATGTTTGGTTAGCTGAAGAGCATTCACAGGACTGGAAGGTATACGTCAAGTCCTGTAAACATTTGGGTGAGGTTGTGATTTAAGATCCGTGTGAACGAGGATTTTGGGGAAAGTTAACTGGATTATAAAAACTGAACTTAACAATCTAACTTTGGGAAAATTAACACCCTAGTTTGGCAGAGCTACTTATAGCAGTTCCTTAAATATCAAGAAATGAATCATGCCTTAGGCTACTTTAAGAATCAGGTGGCTTCACCTAAGGAGCAAAAATCCTGTCAACTCAAATAAAATGGTTGAGGCGACTGGGCAAAACTCCTTCACTGAAGAGTCAAAAGTCAGGAAACTTGATTGATATGATGCAGTCACCTTATCTAGTCAGATTTCAATGATACTGTATCAGACTGAAATCCCTCATTAAATCACTTTCAGAAATGACACCGTTGATAACAGATGCCTAGAGATTGACAGCTGGCTGCATTTATTTAATTATACTGAGGCCAGGAGAGAGACTAGCTTTGTTGGCTAATGTCAGATTATAATAAGACCCTGGTCAGATAGCAGATGGGTAGGCCTAGCGTCCAGGCTAATGCCTCTGAGTACGAACTGGGTAAGACAAATAAGCATGCAGCGACAGTCATATCTAAATCTTCATAGCTAAGTGTGTGTGTGGGGGGGGGGCTATCTAGCTAGCTCAGCTGCTACGGGTCATTTCTCAGGTCTTGTGGTGGTAAAGCTTGTATTACTATAACGGAGCTTTCATGTAATTCCTGCACTACATTAAATGTGCAAGAAACTAATACATCTAATAACTCAAGGTCAGCATGCAGAATATTCATCACTGACCATATTTATTGCATTTATTGACAACATGTAATGGTCTTTTTATTCTCTGTGTAATAATATATGTCTTGTTTCATGGGAGAACACAGTTGACCAAGACTAACCCACGCAACTTTTCCTTTCAGGGAGGGTCATTAGAGCAGATTTGGGATGAGACAGTGCTCATTATATCTGTGCCACTGCTTTGTACTAATACTTGCTAGCAAAATCCTAGCTAGTTAGTTCTGTTCACTGTTAGCTGGTAGCCTTGTTAGCCAACTATTCCTTAACTCTGGACAAGGCAATTAGGGTTATGTCATGCATAGCAGCTAAGCATCTCCTCTTCAAAAAGCTGACAGCGCTCTGTTATTTGCGTTACACTCACCTCTATGCCGAACATCATTGAAAGTTGTTTTTGTTGGCAGAGACTGACCGAGGCAAAACAAAAGAGCTGTGAATTTATAGGGAATTTTTATGCTTGCCATGAGACTCGCATTAACACAAATGACTGACTTTAATTCTGGAGTTAGCGAAAAAGTTTTGGGGTATAAGCTGCTAGCAAACGGCCAGCAATGATGCAGGTGTTGTGAGTGAAACAGTGACATTAATTAAACAATCATTCATCCATCCTCTCTTCCTTCCATTCATCCCTCCATCATCAATCATCCATCCATCCATTAGTCCTTTTTTCCATCCATCCATCCATCCATCCATATTCATCCAACAGCTTATGGTCAGGTTTGGTGGAGCCCTGTAGCCTACAGGGCTGCCAGCTCTCATGCTTCCAGACTCTCACGCAAGGAATCTTATGGGAAATGTATATTATTCAATTATACAACTAAAATTGTCTGCATCAAAAGTTTTGGGGTAGTTTGCAAAGCTTACAGACTATTTACAAGTTAATAAAACTGTAACACACATTTAAATGAGTGTGGAAACTTGTCTCTAATTGAAAATCTCATGCCAGTCAGCTGGCCAAAATTGGTGGCACTGAGCTTATTTTGGGCATCCCGTGCAGGACCAAATACACAGCTTTGGGTTCCACCAGGGTAGATCCTGGATAGGATGCCAGTCCACCCCAGGAGCATCTGTATGAGGCCTGTATGAGGAATGACGGGGTCACAAGAGAAGAATGGCCGACGTCAGTCAACTGGTTGGTGTGAGATTTTCATTTTGAGACAAATCTGCACACGTATTTGCATGTATGTAACAGTTTTATTACCTTGAAATAGTCTGTAAGCTTTGCAGTTCAAGTACCCCAGTGCTTTTGATGTAGCTAATTTGAGGTTCATAATGAAATAATATAGATTTGCCATAAGATATCTTGCGTGAGCGTGAGAGTCAGAAAGTGTGAGTGTCACGCCAGATGCGTGAGAGTTGGCAAACCCTGCAGAGGCAGATGAAATTATAGAATAATTGACACCTAAGACATCCAAGTCTTTTAGAGATATTTTCTCAACACAAATGCACATCTATGGGCAATTTGATGAAAAGTCAGCGAGTATATCTCATTTTTATGTTGTGCAAATTAAATTTCAGAGGGACAGAAAAAAACAGATATGCTTACAAATGTGTCTGGGCCTTTTCACCCTTACATCCGCACATCTGCGTGTTCTGGTGCCTCTACCACGCCTACCGGTCCCTGACTCCGGTCCCTGGCTCGAAGGACAGAGTATCTCTATGCTAGCATGTAGCATACCGAGGAGTTTGGGGGTGGGGATCACACTAGCCTCTCCCCACCCCCCCACCCCGCCTGGAGCTGTCGCGCACCGTGAGGCCCTTCTTCAGGGAGGGGCCCTGGGCAGCCTGGCAGCAAAGCTAATTATCACCCAACCGGGCTCCGCCGGAGAATCAGGCAAGCAGGCAGGCAGCTGCTGTGCCGTCACACTTTTGGGGGTGGGGGGGGTGGGGTTGCACACCAACATGCAGGGATTTGAATCTCAGAGAAGGTGAGGCGGGGTGACCAGATGTCACTGTCTGTCCTCAATAACATCCTAAACTTAGCTAAAGAGCACTGAGCAGCTTATCGAGGCTGCGCATCGTAGCGGGCGCTCAGTTTAAGCCTGTTTAACGTGAACATTGGCTGAAAAGCTGCAGGGAAGGGGCCACTCATTTCGGGACGCCTTTCAACTGACCTGACCTCCATTGCTCTCTATAGAGATGCAGCAATTTGCCTTTAAGCTGACAGGTCGAGCGTCTGCACCAGACGGTGATCAGTTTAAGTACAGGGAGCTGTGTATCATCCCCAGCCTTTAGTGGCCATCAAGTATAAAACAGGAAAAGTAAAGTGCTATTTAGCGTCCTGCACTTCATATTTACACATGTAGTGATGCAATATGCAAAATATTATTAGTAATTAGTGTTTGACAAAATGACCATACGTGTGCTTTACAGCTGCCCACATCAACAAACAACTCATTAGAGCAGATCTGCATTTGATGCCATAAAGGTCCAGAAAGGGGATTAATAAGAGAAGCACATGAGGGTCCAGCTCATGGTACAAAACTCTTAGGTATACATCTCAGTTTCCCAACAAGCTGGTCCATTTCCATGGTCACTGCAACATCCCATCCAGGCATCCACACAAGGCATAGCAAGTACAGTTTGAATGAAATGCACTGATTACCCACGGAGCTTGTAACTTTGTGTGGTGTAAAAGTGGGCCGCACTTTTCATACATCTAACAACTAAAGAGAAGCTGGCCCTTTGAACCCTATCCAGCCCAAACATCACCACTCAACCACTCACCTTCTCCTGGTACTGGCGACGGGAGGAATCCAGGGATTGGATGAGCGCGGTGGCGTGTCCCACGAACATGGCGTAGCAGGTGGCACCCACAATCATGCTGAGGATGGTGAGCCAGACGTCCGTCATGCCCACGGGGGGGTACATGCCGTAGCCGATGCACAGCATGTGGCTCATGGCCTTGAAGAGCGCATAGGAGTATTGCTGGCCCCAGGTGTCATTCTGCGGTGGAGAAGGACATAGGTCTACCACCAGGGGGCAGTGTGTGTCCCCCCCCCCGCCCAGCACCACAGGGACCATAAGCAGTATCAGTGCATGTGGAGACATCACTGTGATGAAGCAGCTTTCCGTCTCGCTCAGGACAATCTGTTAAAGGATTAGCAGTTCAAACACACTCCCGCATGCAAAGCACAAGTTCAACACCCGTCCCCTGTTTACCTGTCACCTCCTGAATACCGAGCGTATTCATACAAACACACATATTTGGCGCCGCAACGCAAGCAAATAATGAATGAATGATTCAACATATCCCTCCCGCTTCCCGACATGATTCTCCGAAGACGAAAGCGTAGGTGTGCGGCTCAAAAGGAAATGGATGTGGACGAATCGCCCTTTTGTTTCCGGCGCTGGCGCACAGCGAATCGATATGGTCTCTCTCCCGAGGTGACACGCTCCAATTGGATTCAAACCGAATTCTCCGTGGAGAGAAACCTGGAGGAAGACATGGTGATCACTGCCTACGGAAAGGTCAAGGTCAAAACAAAGAAGCACCAACGAGAGGTACATATTCTGAGCATGACTGAGGCCGAGGGCGGCGCGGTCACGACACAAGCAGGGAGCTGCTGCGATGACGACGTCCAGCATTTCATCATATTTTGCGAACAATATTTAGCCTCACTCACGGCTGCTCTTGCATTTAAAATTGTGTCATTTAATCTGTCGTTATGTTGCCTTTCAGGAGGGAGAGTCAGGTCTGCGTGCATCGATTTCTTTCATCTGACCCTTATTCTCAAACATCTCAGCGCCCAGGAGTTGACATCAGTCCCAAGAAGCATAATCCCTAATGATGTCACACACATATTTCCTTGACATTTTCACTGGCTTCAATGATGTATTGATATGTAGCTATATTTGTCTATTTTTTACACAGTCAATAGGTAATATCACTTAATCTGTAGTATTACTGTATTTAAAGTATCATAGGATTTACTACACTGATTCATGGTGAATGCATATATTCCTTTTTACCATGACAATAATACTTACCAAACAAATGAATGTAAATGTTTATACAGTAGTGAATAAACAAATAATACTCAAATACATCTACAAAAAAAGTCCTTTATGTTTCTCTCTAATTCGTTTAATTTTGACCATTATGACTACTTGGATTTTGCTTGAGTTGAACTGCCAATGCAGACGCATCTTTCCAGTGAGTCTACCGTTCTATCTTTTAAGTGAAAACTGACATTTTAACGACAATTAAATATTACCACCAAAAATCAATACTGGGTTTGAACTTCAAGCCAAGTAAGGACTCCATGCAAACCAGTTCAGTCCTATTGGACCGGAACAAGTTTTCTGCATGCTGTGTGGTCAACATGGGGAGTGACCTGCATGCTCATGAACAAATATTTTTTTCCCAGTAAACTGCTTGTATAACATTTACTCTCTGACAAACAAATCTGTTTTACTTCATAATTTTAAAATAGTACGATGGAAACCTGGCACAGACAATTTTCAGATCTTCTCACTTTTTTAAGCTCCTGTTCATATTACTGAAATTTTTCACCATCTGTATTAATGACCCTGCAGATCACTGGCTGTGAATTTTAAAAACTTGCTTGATTGTTTTAAAACGATACAGAATGTTATGATCCCTACTCGCAACAAAGGAGAAAGTCTTAAACTAGTAATCTCAGATGTACCTGATATCTTGATATCTACAGTATGACTTTGAATGCCACAGCCATAAATGCCTTAATATCGCTGGCTTTTTGGACATAACCAGCTCAGTCGTCTTCTGTGTTGACACATAGGGGAAATGCCAAGTAGCTGGGTAGTTCCAAAAATGACATCCTTAGCACTGCTGCTAATTCAGTGGCCACTAAGGACTCAGACCATGTTCTTCAGGTGCTCCTGGCCGCCGTTTATAGAAAAATTTCACCTTAGTCCCACCAGTTCTACTGTACAGCAGCTCTGAAGCAACTTGTAGGGAATATTTTATCACGTTAATCAGAAATTGGAAATGCCAGTCTTCTCTTGTACAATAAATCAGCTTCGCTGTACTGCTATACCAGAAACTACTTCTGCATCCATTGAAACTTGTAACTGCTTTCTTGATGTTTTTTTTTTATGGACAAAATGTCCAACATCAATCTATTTATTCACCTTCCAACCACATATCCTGGACATGCTGGTGGTGTGGCCTGTCCCAGGAAACATAGAGCAGAAGGCATTAGTGCCAACTCTAATAAAACGCCAATCCATTGCAGAAATTCTCCAACATTCAAGGAAAAGTTCTTCTATGTCGACTAATAAAGTGGTTTTGCTCATTTATCCTGATTCAGTTTATTACCATTTTGATTAATACATCTCTTAAGACTGGTGAAGTTCCAATAGTGTTCTAAACAGCTGCTATAACTCCTTTATGACAGAAACAAAGTGTCACAATGATCACAATGTATTCTTCTTCAGTTACAGACCCATCCCTCACCTCCCGTTTGTTGCTAAGGTACTTGAAAAGGCAGTTGCTAATCATTTGGTGTTTTAAATGAGCTCCCATAATCTCTTTTAAAAGTTTCAATCAGGTTTTAGATAGCTTTACATAGTACAGAGATCGCCCTTGTGAAAGTCGCGAACAACTAGCTAATGGCTACTGACTCTGGTTCTCCTTCAATCCCCATTTTTCTTGATCTCTCAACAGCTTTTGACGCAGTAGATCAAAACATTCTCCTGAAAAGATTAAGGGATTAGATAATCTACATGACACATGTCTGGAATAGTTTTCATTTTATCTCTCTAATAGACAGCATTTTGTTTCTGTTGTTCAAATTAGGTCTTGTGTCACTTGTCACCTGTGATGTCTCCAATGGTCAAGGCTGGGACGTTGTTTTTCTCATCTTCACACTCATTTGGGACAAGATATTCAATGTGCAGAGCTATGCATATGACATAGAGCTGTGATTGAACACAGCCGGACAACTGCACTGTCACCGAGAATATAAACATCTATGTGGAAGAGATCTGGAGGTGGGTGAGCTATAATTTCCAAACCCAAGGCCCTATGAACTACATCCCTTAGCTAATTTCAGTCCTCACTACTGAAGAGAATATAAATTACTTATCTGGGTGCCCTAGGCTGACATCAGCATGGATACTCAGGTGCTTTAACTAAGCATTCCATTCTCCCCCCATTGCAGGACAGGGCCCTGATGTTTGTCAGGACCCTCTGACAGCCTGCGCATTAGTCTGCCCCTGGCTGCCGTGGTCCTTAAAAGAGAAAGAGAGTTGACCCATATCACCGTGTTTTTAGCTCTACTGCACTGGCATCCTATCAGACAGAGAGTAGACGGCATCATGCTCCTGCTGGTTTCCCAGTCTATCCATGGCAAAGGCCCCACTTATCTTACCGACCTCCTTTCTGCTCCAACCTCCATGTGTCCTTCATGGTCTGTACGGTTTAACATGCTGCACTTTCCCAGGACCAAATTGTGAACTACAAACATTGAACAACCATTTGTTGTTCATATTACTTAACTATGGAACTACCTCCCAGGTTACATTATACAAGCAATATTAATGGAATCGCTTTTAAAAAGGACATTAAACGTTGCTTTTATCTGATTTGATTGTGAATTGCGATGCGATTTGAAATTTTTGGACATGAAAAGGCGAATAGAAATTAAATATGGTATTTCGCCCACCCAGGTCCAGCATTATCCTAACATTATACTGGGTATTTATTGATGGAGGATGGACCCCACCAGCACTAATCAATCAAGTGACAGACCCATTACAGAGGTTCAGGTCACATGACAATACGGAAACAGAAAAAAGGATTAACTTGAGAGGGCTGAAAAATGTACTTTGCGTTTGTGTCCCACCCTGAGACTGTTGCCAAGGATTTAAAGGACTTACCCGGCTCACAGGACATACATCAAAGTAAATTCAATTTCTCTAATTTACTTTCTTCCTTTCACTTGAGCAAAACCTAGGCAGGGTTTACACAATATTGCTTTATGTTGTCAAATTATTGTAATTTGATAAATAAATTTCTAAAGTATCGTGTCTATATAACCATACCCAAGTGACCCTCCCAAACACACAAATGCTGAGGGACCCCATGTTTTTCTGTGCCGCCTCTTGGGGGAACAGCGCAGTCTGTCCACCGGAGCGGCACCCGTGAGGCCGTGTGCTACCTGGCCTCCTGGACGACCACGGGTATGAGGTGCACATGGGGAAAAGTCTCAGGCAAAGAAGGACTGCTTACTGTATGTGTGCATGCGTGGAACTGCCTTCCCATGAGCAAGACAGCTTTGGATGCATCAGGAATTACAGATTTAAGGAGGCCTGAAAGGTTCCAGCTGGTGAGGGCCACTGTGTCTACAGTTTCAGGGTCACCTTTAGTGACGGTTCACGGCTGAAACTCCAAGCGACACAATAACACCAAACAGCCCGCTGACCCCCCCTCGGGGACCACATCCTTGGCGAAAGACTCACCACCATCTTGTTCTTGGAGACCCAACAATCGGCGGGGAAGTCCTGCAGCATGGGAACCAGGAACTGCAGGCAGCCATCCCAGTGACACAGTAGCAGCATCATGCCGATGAGGTTGACGATGCGCACCATGGCGCTGGCCAGGTCGTAGGTCATGTGGAAGATCTGTAGGGTCACGGGGAGGTAGATAGGAGGGGGGTGGATATACTGATCAGTGACCAGAGATCGCTGTAGCCATGCTTAATGCTTTTACTCCACATTTACCTCCTACACTAGTTCAACCCAATGAACAAAGCAAAGCGCAGAGGATTTAACAGTTAAAAGTTTAGTTATAATCCTAAGCCCTGAATAATTGAGGTCATGATGTTCTCGGCCTGGTGTGGATGCCAAACCTAAAAAATGAAGCATTTTATGTAATATGATGTTCTTTTTTTTTGCAAGAACAAAGGTCGCTTTGCCTTTAAGTGGGGAAGATAGGAAGGAGCGACACAGCGTACAGGTTGTTCTAGGCGACCCGGTACCGAAGTGCTCTTGGGATGTTCAAGTCCAGTCTGCATACATCACTGTTGTGAACCCTGACCCAAGTTTCGGGTAGCGAGAGGCACAGAGGGAATAACCTTAAATGGGTTTAGGTAGTCTAATAATTATATAGTGTAGTAATTAGGCAAACAGAATTCTTCAATGGCCAGGCATGTCAAAATTCTATGCATACTCTGAGACACCAAGACCTGGGTCAAGAGCAAGGGTCTGAACAGGTACGGGCCCTAACTGAAAGCTAAGTCACCCTGAAGTGCCCTCACCCCTGTTACTCACCAATTCAAAACATATCAGTCACATATCAATGACTCATGATAAGCTTGGCTCCTGTGTATGGATTATGGCCTCTGTCATGGCCCCTCACCACAAAAATATCCTAGAATCTCCCTGCTCAAGATCCACTGGTCTAATGCCATCTAAGAATGAGCTACTGCACAGGGCAAAGGCTAAGGGCACATTCTGTGGCCAGGAAGTTTTGGGAACAAGAAAAGGAAGTTTAAACCTTCCGACCTGGGGCATCCGTAGCAGAGCCGTCAAACTGCTCCATATCAGTTTTTTCCCCTGCTTCAAATTAATATTTCGTACCATTTCCTTTACTACTTATGTTTCACGCTAGTTTCCCTCAAGACACAGCTCTGAAATACAACATTGCCTCAATACATAAATTAGTGGCCAAAGTTTTTGCCATTAACCTTTAAAGATTACTACATGAATATCAGCTGTAATGCTTATATAGCAAACAATCAAAGGATGCTACAAATATACATACATTGGACGATGAAATAAGTAACTAGAGCAACAATTCTGCAATCTTTAAAAACTGGAAGTGTTTCAACAATTTTGGTCAGTAGTGTAGATGAATGTCAGAAATGGAGGAAGTTCTGTTAGGTAAATAAATCACCAGATTGGGGAAGTATCCTGTGTACCGCACTGGGAGCCTGACATCATTTGGTCATAGTGTTATTCTGTGCCAAAACCCAGCACTGAAGATACCAGAAAACCTTGAAAACGCTCCATGGAAATGTATGAATGAAAAAGTCAAAGAAAAAGTCACATTTCCCTCAGAACACCTCATTCTCGCAGACTGGACATCAGATCAATCTGGCCTAATCTAAATACACTCTGTGGTGGCCCGACAATGCGTTCAGCCACTCGGCTTACAAGGGGGGGGTGTTTCCTTACGTGGCCCGGGCCTTTTCTCACACTAATTCCTCACAGTTTCTCTCTGTCATTACTAATTATGTAAACTAATTTTTGGAATATTATTTCAGTACTGCTAGCTAGTGTTTACTTTATAGTGAAGACTGAAGATAGAGATTATTAAATGATCTATCGCTGAGCATTCTCAGTAGTGAATGGGATATTGACAAAATTAACCCAATAACTAGGACCACTGAGACTTCTGTGACATATGTGTACAGGTACACACTGCAGAGAATGAGGGTTGTGTATGCGTGTGAGTACTGTATATAAATATTTTCCATCCTAGATGGGTGTGAATTTGACTTTTTATGTAATGCTTAGCACCTGACATGCTGAAAAAGCACAGGCTTCTTCAAATGCATTCCTAAAATTAGAATCAGGCAGAATACTATATAAAACCATAAAGAACCCATGAAGAACCCACAAAGAACCCATGGATTTAAACTAAGTGCCACACCTACTCCCATTCTCCCAATGTTAAATTATATTATTGCATTGACCTGCAATTAAGAAGCTGCATCTTCTGCCAAATCCCTGTTGAACTGATGAACTATGCATAGCGGCAGAGTTTCACTGATCTGCCCTCAGTAATGTCATGCAAATCTCCACACAGCACTGAACATATTAAATGGCTGTGGCTGCGAAACGTGCTGAGTTCGGAGACAGACTGATTTGCACAGGATTTTTTTTTCCTGCTTCTCCTTTACTAAAATAAATTAGCTACGCGAACCAGGCCTGGACTCAGCCTCCATTTTGAAAGACGCTCCTCACAAATAGTTTAAATCTATTCTGATGCGCAGTTATTATAAATCAGTCGACCGGGAACAGAGAACGTCTCAATCATCTGAGACATTAAAATAAAATACCAAAATAGCGTTCTCAGCAAGGCTGATCTGCTGGAGTCTGGGCAGATTGAAAAACAGCAGGGAAATTGCAATAGGGGTGGCACTCTCTTTTAAAATCAGCTAAATGAGCCAAATGATCAGATATCAGTAACAACAAGACGGTGCCAGTTGGATAGCATTGACATTATAAAATGATCCCATAAACATACACTGAACACACTTAATAAATGTGAAATTCACATGGCAGGGGAAGAGTCACTGAGGCGTGTGAGTGATTTCAGGACTTGTAGCTATAACACGTGTGCATATATACATATATACATCAGGGGTGGGCAATCTTATCCGCAAAAAGACAGAAAGGGTCAAACCCATCTGTGAGGACTCTTCAGCCAATGAGTCCTCTAATCTAATTAGGTGTTTCAGGGAAAACCCACATACCCGACGGCCGTTTCTAGATAAGATTGCCCATCACTGATATACACTCTTATTAAGAGATCATTATTGGTTAGTGTTCATAACTTTTTTCATCAGGCCGAGTGAAACTTCTTTGTGTTTCGAATATTACTAAGTTATTAGTCAAACAGCACTTTGATAGACCCTTCAGTTCCAAGATCTCAAACCATCAGAGGGTTGTGCATGTGCAGACTTTTTCCACTGCTGTTCTTCCTACTTTTCTCCATCCATCTTCCATGAGCTTTCCCAGCATAGGGTTGCACGGGTCACCTGGATGCCATCCCAAGCCTCATCGGGCCAATGGCAGGGTTCAGTCCTGGAATGGATGCCAGTCCATTACGGAGCTCATACACTAGCATTATGGGCTATTTAGTTACCGTCACGTGGAAAGAGCTGGGGCAGCTTATGAAACCCCCCCAGTCCTGGAGGTGTGAGGCAATGGTGCTACCTACTGCCCTCACCGGGCTGCCCACTCCCGTCTGCCTAATTAGACTAATTAATTTTATATTTTAAATAATCTTTTCATTATCACAGGTCTCTGTGTCCCATACTTAATGAACACCATTTTTCATGTCGCTGATTCTGGAAAGGTGTATAGGGAATGGACTGCAATGGAAATCTGCACACACATGCACACACAGTGGACGACCATTTGATGAGCTTAGGCGGGTTGGGTGGAAGCGGGCAAACGGTTGAGAAGTTTGCAATTCAGCATGGGGGATGGACAAGTCAATGCTACCGTTGCCACCTGGATCCATGGAAACTTCTGTACCTCTCAACTAAGCACAGGACATCCATAGAAGCAGATAACCAGGAAGCGTCTGCTCCCCACTTTAGTCATAGCAGCAAGTGGGGCCAGGTCTGGGAAAATCTATCCCCCCCGTTCAGATTACATATGTTCATGCAGTGGTTCCACAAAACATCCAGCAGAAGCTGCCGATATAACACGTTACACTTCTCAGCTCTCGGCAAGCTTTGCCCTGTTGCTGCAATCAAATAACGCCCCATTAAACCCTTTATTATCCAACCTCTTATCTCTGAAAGAGCAGCCGCTGCCAAGCATCTGCTTGCCAAGTGGGCACTGATTAGTTGATTTGCATTATTTATTATTTGCCTCCTTTATCACTGACCCTTTTTCTTCATTCAAAATGAAAGTCGAGCCCTCCCAGCCTTGCCGTTCTTCTGTTCTGTTTGTACCTCCCTTTTGCTCTCCTATCTGTATCATCCCCCACTGCTGTCTGTACTACCCTCCCACTGTTATGTTTGTAAGACTCTCCTGCTGTTTTCTTTGTACAACCCTCCCACGGTTCTGTTTGTAATCCCACTACTGTTGTGTTTGTGAAGCCCTTCCCTTGATTGGTTCTTGACACCATCTTACTTTTTGATGTGTGACATTCCATTGTTGTTGCGTTTGTAATACCCTGCGCCGTTCTGCTTGTAACGCTTTACCATTGTTTGCTTTGTAACACCATCTTACTTTTTGATGTGTAATACTCCTCTCATGTTCTGTTTGCAATACCCTGCACCATTCTGCTTGTAACACATCCCCTTTATTTGCTTTGTAACACCATCTTTCTTTTTGATGTGTAACATTTCATTGTCATGGTGTTTGTAATGCCCTGTGCCATTCTGTTTGTAACACGTTCCCATTGTTTTCTTTGTAACACCGTTTTACTTCTTTGTCTGTAACACTAGGTCACTCATTGACGTATAACACTGCTTTGATTTTTCCTGTTTGTGTCACCCTCCTGCCGTTCTGTTGTTTGTTACACCCTCCCACCACTCTGTTCTGTTTGTGACACCCTCCCACTGCCCATCTCTGTTGGAAATACCCTCCTGCTGTACCGTTTCATTGCAGTTGTGCCCGTGACACTGGTCTGCTGTTTCGTTCTGTTTCCAACACCCCCGCCTTGCCTGCTCCACCAAAAAGTCATGAGATTTCTGTCACATATTAAATCATTCCCCCACCAATCCAGCACGCAGCCAGTTGGTCCATAAAGCCATAAATCTTAACAATCCCAGTTTCCAATATTAATAGGGATGGACTGCCTGGCCGCACACAATAAACAAACACAGATGGTAACTCTTCTCGTTCCGCTAAAGCTGAGATCAAAACCAGTGGCACTGTTGTTCGGCATATTGAAATTGTTCTACCTTTCATGTTACCCTCATTAACTGTTCATCCCAATGCTATTTTATGATTTCACACTCCATCGATATGCATAGGTGACCACGTTCAGTTGTTTTGTAACCTGATTGGGAAATCAAAATGGTATTTTTAGGCAATTTAACAGGCTTGAAGCATTTATGTCAATTTCCTTTGCATTTTTTTTTAGCGTCAGTAACTTTCTAACAGTGACTTCATATTTTGAACAAATATGCTTTTACTATGATAGAATGAATTTCCTCAGGCACACAAAATCATATTAGTCCTGAGAAGCTCTGGATTTTACTTAAGTAATAATCGCGCATATTACCAATACAACATGGCAAGCCCATCCAGGGTGTTTATGTATGAAATCCTGTCTCTATTACCTAATGGAAGATTAATGTTCTACTTTAATTAGACAGTATGAAGCTAAGGCAACTCCTGCAGTGTCTCATCACATAACATTATAAGTTTAGAAAAGAGGTGCTTTGAACCACTTGGCAGTATTCTGACTGTTCTCTCTGTGCAGGAACAAAAATGGGATTTATAATCCAGTTTGACGCTTATAACCACCGCTAGCTAAATTATAAAGCAGCATATCGTGTATGTGTATGGAAAGCAGCATGACGTCGTTATCCCTGAACACCCGGAATATATACATATATTTATTGTGAGCAATAAAAAGCAAATATACATGAAAAATTCCTGTATTTTCATTTTATCTTCTTTTGTTATTTTGCCTTTTCTGTGGCCATTGTTACAATTTCAACACAATATTCATATAGTGAATTGTTACCCACTCTGGTTATTCATTAATGATCATCAGTTTTTATTATAAATGGCACCACAGAACTGGCCTCTCCTGGTCATCAGTCCCGTGAGGACCGGTCTCTCTACATGTTTAATGTACCCCATTAGAAAGATCTGTAAAATTTATTAAAATATTATAATTCTAGATTGGCTAGCATGGCCGCCTCACACCTCCAGGGTTGAGGATGCATACCCCAGCCTTCGCTGTGTGTGTGTGTGTCTGTCTGTGTGTGTGTCTGTGGATTAGGTTTATAAAAAAACCTGTTTTCTGACGTTGTGGGGACCATATTTCAG
>JAABNX020000008.1:13639580-13655863 GCA_015163995.2 Mormyrus lacerda
TTTTGCACATAGTAGCATCTTCACGATTCCCTTCCTGCTGTGAGTATGGCCTGTGTATTATCACCATCGACTCAATACTTCTCAGAGAATCAAGGACATATGCGAAAAGAAAATTCAAATTCTCATTGCCTGCTGCTTGAAAAGCTGTGGCCCAGGACTCTGGATTCCCCAAATTTTGCTGAGTGGTGGGGGTGGGGGAGGAAAACAGGCAGTCCAGCCCTAAACACAATTAACTTCATATTTGTTGGTGGAGTTTTCCTTTAATTTACTGCAAATTTTATAATAAATAAAAATATTTAGATAATGCATGCCCCAAAAATCCACAACTACAATAGTGTTCTTCACTGAAGTTGGATATTTGTTACTGTAGGGATTGAAGCAGAGGGGCCTGGATAACCAGAAACAGGAAGTAGTGCAGGAAATACAGGAAATGTATTTATGTATTGGATAACCACAGCAAACCTAAAAACAAGGAACTAGTTGCCTTGCGCGCTGGCTCTGGCTAATCAAGACCATGAGCATAATGCCAGCTAACCAGCACTGCCAAACAAGATGTCAGGCGTCTATAACCATGGACTCAAAAAAACCAAAAAGACACTGGTAACCAAAATCGCTAAGCTGGTGACAATGTCAGCAACACTGACCAAAACCCATGAGTAAAACACAAAGAAACTAAACCCAGCCCCACAAACTAGACTCCAAACAAATCCGTTTCCGTATCCATTTCCCCTGCTCTCAAAAACCAGCAACAATGACTGAGCAGCAAGCAATGCTCATTGCTGTTTAGATAAGATTCACAGCCAACTATCCCTGGCTCAGAGCAAGATCACACCGGCCAGGCTCAATTACCTGATTACAAATGCAGGACAGGTGTGATGCTACTAAAGTGATTATTTTCCCTGTTGTTAACCATTAGGATAGTTATTTCATTTTTTGACATGTCACTGTAATGTTGAGCACGAAGGCAGTTATCATTGTCACTCCAAGACAACGAACCGTCAGCGTCGTTATCCTAAAGGGGACAAACTCTCAGTAGTGCTTTATGTTAAGGAAATTCATAACTAGAGAGATTGCATGACGAAACTGAGAGTAAGTCCTTGACACCAACATAAACATTTCCCACACAAACCACATTTGTTATTTTGCCACTAAAAGGTAAGGTTTCAGAGTTCCCTCCAGATGGAGAGTGTCGTCGTGGTTCAAGTCTGCCAGCCTGCAAAACGTCTATAAATGCACGACTTTGTATTAACGGAAGAAAACATTTCGAAAAAACAAAACAAACAGACCAGAGCAGATTCCTCCAGAATGCAGATATACGGCACTATATTTAGAAAGCCTTCTCTGGCAGAATGTCAGGCTTTTGTCTGGGTTTAAATCCCCCAATTATCAGAAATTTATGAAAATAGTCCTTTTTAAAATTGCATTAAAATTATCCATGCACAGCGAATTTCGGCTCAGGAACGGTAACCTGGAAGCAACACGAAGTCATTTCTGTGACTCCTATCAAATAATCGGTTGCTTTTAGCCATGTTGCCCTGCAGCTGTTAGGTCCTCCGGGTCTAACAGCCTGAGGCTCTGCATTTAAGATGGATCCCGGGTGAATAAATAAAGACACTGGGAAAGGGAGGGATTTACACTGTGCTGCCTGTGCTCCGCAGAGGATGGGCAAATTAAAAGGACAGCACTTCTTCATAGGAACTTGTAGACAGGTTGTATCTGTCCATCATCATCCCAGGGCCTCAGCCTATAATGGTCTGCCTCCTGAAGATGGATGGGGGTTGAGCCTGATGATTTGATGGTTTTATTGGTAAGGAGGGGCTTAGTCCCACTAACACCAGAGATGGTCTGAAGCTGGCCAGGTGGAGATGAACCACTGCTCATGGAATGTCATGCAAGTGATGGGTACAGTTTCTCAGCAGTACATTGTAGAAGCCAGCAGATTATGGTGGCAATATCATCTTCTTAATTGCTTGGCTGGACACTGGAGCAGGGCTTGGTTATAGATTACTAGTCCATGCCCTGAAGCACTATACTGTCCCCCCCAATCAAAAGCAAATGCCCACTTTTAGTGACACAGCAGGACTAAGGTTCAGACCCCAATAATATGCCAAAATGTCTGTCAATTCTAACAACAATATAGCCAGTCTACCTTTCTGGTTGTGTGTGTGAGCCGCCACATAGTGACCATCTTTTAATTGTGTTTTGTTATGCACTGGAATTTGGGAATATAGGCTCACCGTTCTATAAATACACAGAGGGAGAGGCTAGCCCGTGTAGTACGTCTGAAGGACATCGAGTTCCCGTTTCCCCGCGCCGCTCGGCACAAACAAACACCTCTCGACGTATTAATAAAATAAGGTTTCTCCTTAAATAAAACAAAGCCCTGTCTTCTTTGTTCTCGTCAGTCCCCGGCGACAAAAGGGGACAGACTGCCGACACGATGGCCGAAGGCGGGGATGGCGGGCTCCGCTCCCCGGCTGACGACGCCGTCACGGGTCCGAGCAGAACAGAACACGCAGGTCCAGCCTCACGTGAGGTGGTCTGGGGGTAACGAGGGAAGTGCAGCACCAGCTGTCTATGACTCTGCCCCCCTGACTCTGAGAGGTAGCCCGACTCGCTCTCCCACTGCCCAGAGTGCGCCGACCTTCGGAAATAGGACGCTGTCAGTGAACAGACTCCTAAGCAGACCTCCTGTTACAGAGAGACAGAGATAATGCTGGGAACTGCAGTCACCTTAAATACAAGCAAACTGCGTTCAGCAAAACAGCAGCCTGATTAGTTTTGGTTAAGTTTAGGGTTTGGGCAGTCTCTTTTGTTAAGGTTAGGGTTAGTGTACGGCAGTCTGCTTGGCTCCATATCGGTTACATTTCCTTGAAGCAGCTGGCACAAATTTTATTAATTTTAAATAGCTAGACTTTTAACTGAAGCAAGTCATCTGTCCATACTCACTTATCCAACATGGGGTGGCGGTGAATCTGGAGCTTATCCTAGAAAGCACAAGACAGGGAACATCCTGGATGAGATGTGTCCATTGAAGGCCACACACACACACACACACACATACACACACACACACACTACAGGCAATTTAGAAAACACGGTTCTGCAAGAGGAAGCTGGAAACTACCGAGAGGAATCTCCTGCGAATACAAGGAGAAAATGCAAACTCCACACATATAGAGCCAGGAACCAAACCTCCAGCGGTGGAGGTGTTTGACCACAGTGCTACATGCTGAGCCACAGTGCCACCCCTGGAGATGGGCAGAATTACAGCAGGGTCCCTGTTGAGACTAAACCAGCAGCCTTTCATTTACAGATCTGGGTCCTTAACTGGTGCAATACCTGTTGTGCCTACAAGGACATTCAATACCACCCAATACCATCATGCTGTTTGAAAGATGCCTGCTGGCTAGTCGTTCATCAGGTCAGCTCTTAGCAAGGATTTTGCTCCCCTTATTGTGGGAAGGAGCCTTCATCAGGTTGCACCGCTCTTACTCCATAATGACCCCCCCACAACTGGACACGTGAGCCAGCAGCTACATACAGGACAGGTGTTCCGCATGGCCAAACCTCCACAGAGTAGCAAAACTGGCGCAACCTCATGTTTGACAAGAACAAAACGAAGTTACGGACACGAGCCTCGGGTTACAAAGGTTTTTGTCCTATTTCTGCAGTTACGGACTCAAATAAACCACAACGACAGCTCCAGCGCCAGGACGGGAACACGTCACCTCCGGTTGCAGGTGACGCACTTTGGTGTGCAGCTAAATTTAGGTGAGCTGCAGTTTTTTCGCAACTTTGGTGCCTCATCGGTGGAGCACCAGAGACATGGTAGGAGGAAACCATCTGATGGATCAGAGGCCGATTCCTAACACCGCATGACTGTCCCTGACAATAAAATCAACCCCCCCAGACAGCTGGTCCACCTGTTAGTTGTCACTCCTCCCAAGCATCTCCTCAGATTTCAGTGGTCATGTGTGTCCAATGCCCTGAAATTGTTCAGAAGACTCATGGAGAGGGAAAAACACACTTTCACATCAATGCAAGGCTTTATCCATCTACTACTACAGCTGTCTCCCCTGAGCCGTGAGTGTGCCCCATCTCATGGAAGTTCTCCACCTCAGGGAGACTCTCCTTTTCAGTGAGAACATGGGCAGCACCAGAACTAGTTAACTATTAAGGTGAAAAGTAGGGATGTACAAACACCTGATACTTTGACTGCCTCAACACCAAACACATCACATCCAGATTTGGAGAATGTAGGGTCGGACAACCCCTGGAACAACTGAGGCTAAGAGCCTTGTCCAACGGTTAATTTGTCCTTGGAGTTTGAACCAACAACCATCTGATCACAGGCAGGTACCCTACTCTGCTGAGAGACACTCCTGAGTAAAGCATAGGTTTAGAGGTATTGAAAGTGAAATCAAGGTACTTAACGAAGGAGGCCAACGAGTACCTCATAGGTAAATTTCACCTCAAAAACAGATTATTAGTTACCACCAGATGGCTTCCTTCATGACATTGCCCACATTATGCATGGAGAACTAGTTTTCAGAGGAGCTACACATTTATAACAGTGGTCTACATAGAGTGAAATCCAGGGTTATGTGGATCAACACCACTTGTCTGTGTCATTCACAGTATTCTGTCAACTGATGTGCACCTTCAAGACAGCACTTCTATTATGACATCTATACAGGTATATCTATGATCATGACTTCTGCATCAAATGAAAAGATCTGGTTCAGTTAAAATACTGATATTTTCTTTGTAGATGGGAAGTGGGCTTTCCAAACTAAGGGCATGCAGCCTTGGCTCTTCTAGTCCAACTCACCAATGGGCTCGAGTTCAACATCAATTAAACTCATTTAAGAGGTATCAGTACGCATCAGTAGGTGGATTTAATTAGCGTTGATTCAGAGCTGCTGTGGGGGGACGGTCTGGACTTGCCAGCGTCGACGATGATCCACATCCAGATGGTAGAGTGCAAGCTGGGAAGTGTGTGGTACCGCCAGCATTGCAGCAGGCAACCCCCATGCAGGGGGACCGACGTTCCTACCTTAACACGGGGGAAAAAAAACTACTGCTAGATTTCAGTGGCATTCGCTTGCAGCAAAGCATGGGAAGGAACATTCCATTCTCATCTGGGTAAACATTCCATTAGCGGAAGACGGAAGAGAAACAGAATGCATCAATGTGGGAAAGGCAGCAAAAGACACTGTGGGGTAGTGTGCGGGGCAGGGGGTTATGATGCCGTGCTCGCAATCAGAAGGTCGCTGGGTCAAAACCTATGGTCAATTGAGTGATGTCACCATTGGATTCTTATCCCTGAATGGTTCCAGGAACTCTCAGATCTCGCTTTCATAACTTTATGCCACTTTGGATAAAAGTGTCTGCTAAACAAGTTAAATATAAAATAGTGTGGGACAGACAGGATATTTTGAGAGCCCTTTTCTAATCAGGTATCCAGCTGGATGTGAGGCCTGTTCTCTACGCCCCGTCCAGCTCTGGCCCATGACTGCAGCCACCAGTAACGACACCCCCTCCTGTTACAGTCACAGCTGTGCGGAACGCTCATATCACCCCAACGCGCTCGTGTCTAATTTCTTCGGCGGGAGCACCCGTGCTCCCCTCCTGCTGAAGTGCCACTCTCCGGCTAGCCCAGAGGGCCTAATCTGTGTTTCCCTTAAATCAGAGGTCTTCCACATCTCCTGGGCACACGTGTCATTTCTGCAATTGTTTTCTCACCCAGATGTTCAGTGTCGGTGCAAAATCACAACCATCACCCATCATGCATGTGCCCCCCCCCCGTGGCGGGGAGGGTATGGCTGTTCCGGAGACCAGATAAAACTCTAGCTTAATGCGGAAACTCTGTGTCTTCTCACCTTTTGTCGCCAATCCACCATCCCCCCGGCGTGCCCCCACCCTCTTCTGTGGCCCTCCATTATCTTTCAGGTGATGTAATCAGTTAATGGAACAGCCAGTATGAAAGTCGCCCCGTCTCTCTCGGGGATTTTGATATGGGGGTCAAAGGGAGAACAAGTCAGAGGGAGAGAATGAGAGACGGAGAGAATGAGAGACGGAGCAGTAAAAGGAAAGAGAGAAAGAAAAAAAACGAAATAAGAAGATGTGGAGAATCAGCAAAAGATGGGGGGGGGGAGACGAACAAGAAGAAAATCACGCAGCCCCACTCCGCTCTGGATAAAGTCGCATTAAATCTCTCCCTGCCTCCTCCCATGGAGCCCCGCATCTGAAAACATCTCTCTCATCTGGGTAAACAGCCTCATGGCAAATCTGAAAAGCGCAGCCTGGATTCATGCTGCCCGAAAGCAGGCATTTAAGGGAGCCGTATTATGATGCCACTCCGAGCGCTAATGCGCAGTAGGGCGCTTACCTTATTTCACTTCCCTGCGTGACAATAAAGGCGACAACTTAACCAACATAACTAGCTATTCAGACAGATCATTAATTGTTTCCCTAGCTTTTGTATGGACCGTAAATGATAAAAATTTCCATGAAAGAAATCCCAGAGCAGAATGAACAACAGTTCCTTTTAAATAGTGCCGGATACATCACACAGAACTATGCAGTCTCATTTGCCATTTATATTTTGGGTATTATTGATGAAACAAATGAGAAAAGCTCATAAAAATGAGAAAAAAAAGAAATACCCTTTGGAGACAAGGTCTTCTGAGGAACCTGGGTTCCCGGGGGGGGGTTTACCATATAGGGGGACCTTCACATCCAGACCGTCTCGCAGATAAGCACAGTTTTAATATCCCAGGTTGCACTTTCGCTGCTGATGGACGAAGGTGCCCCCATTTGTCAACAGCGCAGCTGGAACAGACCCAGCTCTGCATGGACGTTGTTTTCATGTGACAGGGTGGGGGTAATGTCATCGCAAGACTGACAGGTGAAGCTACTTTGCTTCGGGGGGGGGGAGGGTTAGGTGTCGGTCTAGGACGCGACATAGGATTCTACAGGCACTGGGGACTGAGGTCTAGCTACTGTGAGCAGCCAAGTGAGGACCAAGGGTGAAGGAAACCAGCCTCCATTAATGAAGCGTTTTAAAAGTAAAAATGGAAAAGGGCTGAGCAATCAAGCAACGAATTTCAGTCTTTTTTGGGAGTCTGAAGTATTACATTAAGACAAGTGAATCCTCAAAACACTGATGCAACACCCCTTATAAAGTCAGTTAATTTAATAAAACACCATGCAACTGAGCATTAAAACTAACTAATTAATTACAGGGCTAAAAACAAACTAAATGATTAAATGCTCAATTAATGAGTTTGATTTAACACGGAATCCAGTTAAGCCACTTATTTCTTTATATGCGTATTTCTGAAGTAGGAGTTGGATTCAAGAGACCAAATGTGTTAGTACAAAACATATTTGACTAATAAAACAGTGATTTCCCCCAGTAGAAAGGCAAGAGGCACTCAAGGGGCTATATAGTAACACTATAACCACTGATCGTGCAGGTTACCTCAGGAGCTCCAATGTAGGATTCACAATTTTCCTTACATATACAACCATTACGATTCTGTTACATTTTTCGGAATTTTATATATATATTAATAGAGAAGGCCACACAGAGATATTTTTGTGTCACTATCGTGTAAATCATGTGAAATTGTATTTAATTTCTTGAATTACTTCAAACCATTAGTCCACGTTATCGCAGCAGCAGTTTCTGTAACACCATATGTAACAACGTCTGCTCCAGCCTGGTGTCCTGACAACGGGTGTCTTTCTCCCAGACTTCACAACTGAGATGCTTCCACAGAAAGCTAAGCAGAATGCATCTCAAAATAACTCTAACTGGGTAATTTGTAAATTATAATGTTTGTAGCAGAATGGTGTGTGAGTGTTCCCTGCGATGGGTTGGCTCCCCACCCTGGGTTGTTCCCTGCCTCTAGGGTCGGCTCCGGACCCCCTGTGACTCTGAACAGGCCAAGAGGTTTCAGAAAATGTATGGATAGATGGATGGTTAATTTTTGTAGCACAGATCAAACAGAAAACTAATTGAATTTCACAAAATAATTAAACATTGCGAAGGTAATGTACTATGTTCATTTCAGTAAGAGCATATGCTAAACTTGTAATTTGTGTCTCTTTAAAAATGCAAGGCCGTAAAGACCAGGACAGAGGCCTTAAGGCTGACCTTTCTGCAACTGAGACTCTTAATTGCTTCTAGCTCTGTGCCAATTGCCTTCAATTAATGGTGCCCAGCTGGCTTCCGATGAACTGTTTGACCTTGGAATTCCATAAATGGGCCAATCAGGCTGAGTGGGAGGAGCAGCAGGGAAGCTGCAGGACGAGGGCCATTTTAAATGGTTATGGTGGGATTGACCACTGCAGGATCTGAGGGGGATTTTTGTGTGTTTTTAGTCCGTATCTGATGTAGAATCCTGTTCCTCTGCTGTTTCTGTTCTACTTATTTAATAATAGCTTGTGTTTTACCTTTATCCTGCACATCTAGAACAGTGACCAAAGGCATGATGAAGCATGATGCATAACATACCCTGATATGCTGACTGCAACAAGACATTGAATTCCAGCTAAGCATGGAAAACAGACCAGTGACAGCTGGCTATGTAATACCGTGCTGGTAAATTGCAGGCAGTAATTACTACAAAACAAATTAAACAAACCTTATGTGGAAAGGTCTGTTTTGTGAAATGTGCACTTTCAGTGTGTTTTGAAGATTTAGAATGTCAAAAATGATTTAAATTCTTCTTTAAATAGACAGGAAGTGACTATAATATACCTTTAATAATTTAGTGGATATTTTAAAATGAGTTCCAGTCCACTTTAACATATAATTTAATGATTCATACGTTAAAAAAACACACACCTTCAGGTGGGAGAGAAGCCTACTGACAGACATTTTTTGTACAGTATGAGTATCTATAGCGTGTAATGAGGTCTTTAATGAGTTGTTTTTCTTGGGGGGATGTTGGGGAGGCAGGGAGATGGAGCTGGCCGTGTCATCGACGGGGGCTCCTTTACACTGTGTCTGACTTCAAACGGCTGCTGAAATGGACAGCCGTTGCTGACCCTGAGATTGATCTGGACCTACGGATGATAAGGGATGCGACATGGCCTACCATTGGCATGTGAGCCGCTATGGAACAGCTCGGAACCGCCGGACTGCGATGCAGGAAGGACATGCCAGTGACTCATCTCATCCATACACAACGCCATTACACAAATTACGTGGTAATCATCTCTTCTGACGTTCGCTCCTGATATCGCTGGACGGGTGCTGCAGCCTGGTCTGACTGCCTCACTTTCAAGCCTTTCCAATGCATTTGTTAAACCAGAGCTCTACTATAACTAAAATAAACAGAACTCCTTATTTGTGCCTGAGAAAGATGTCAAATGTACATGATCGCCTCGGCTTCCCCCAGTACCTCGCAGTGGCAAAGCCAGGAATTTTCGATAGGGGGTGTGTACTAGTGTTAATTTTGACAGCAAATTTTTATTTGGTTTTAGTAATAGTCTTTTGACTAAAACGTTATTTAGTTTCAGTCATAATTTAGTAACCTAAATTATTTTAGTTTTACTCTAGTTTTAGTCGACTAAAATTAAAAGTGCAAAGTGTAATGTTTAAAGTTTCCCTTTGATTTCGTCAAGTTCACCAAGATAAAATGAAACCAAGTTAAGGGATGGTGTTACGGTTTGACTGTGCAGTACACAAATACAGAAATTATTTGAAACACAAACCTATGTTTATTTACCCAGAAACTGAGTACTGTAAAATCAGCAGTGCCATTAGTGCAAAAATAAAATCACTTCAAAGTGCACAAGCTATAATACCACCAGGCCTGCTCTCTGTGAAATATTAAAATAAATATTTGTAGATGTAGTTTATTGGTGATTTCATGTTCATTTAACTTTTTGCTTTTTAACAACTGTATAAAGTAATATTATTTGTTATATAAATCAGCTCATAATGTTACTTTATACAGTTGAGATCAGAGCAGGCAGGATTTAGACAAGATTGATGGTGTACGGACCACATCGCCACTCGCATCATCATCGAGCGGTCTATCGAATGGCAGTCTCCCTTGTACGCAACCTTCGTCGACTTTGAAAAAGCCGTCGACAGGGAGACCATTTGGAAACTGATGCAGCACTAAGGAATTCCGCAGAAGCTCATCAACATCATCCAACAGCTATACGAAGACTCGTCCTGCTACATCATTCACAACAGAAAACTGACCAATCCCTTTGCAGTGAAAACCGGAGTGAGGCAAGGCTGCATGCTGTCACCGACAATCTTCCTGATCATCATGGACTGGATCATGAGAAGAGCCACAGAGGGCAGCAACACCGGTATCCAGTGGACCTTCACGAAGCAGCTGCAGGACCTAGATTTTGCATACGATGTGAGCCTTCTGTCCCACAAGCAGCAACATGCACAGTCCAAGCTTACCCGGCTCACTGAGGAGGCAGAAAAGACCGGCCTGAAGATCAATGTCAGAAAAACAGTGGTGATGCGGCTGAACAACTGACAAGAACATCCACTGCAGCTACAGGGTGAAGACTTGGTGGAAACCGACCGCTTCGTCTACCTAGGAAGCGTAGTCAACAGCGTTGGAGGCGCAGATGAAGACGTTAGGAGCCGGATCAACAAAGCAAGGTTTGCATTCAACACCCTGCGACCCATTTGGAACTCCAAAGCCTTATCTCAGCGCAGCAAGATTTGAATCTTCAACACCAACGTGAAAGCAGTCCTCCTGTATGCGTCCGAGACGTGGCGGGTAACCAACACCATTACCAGCAAGATACAGATTTTCATCAACAAGTGCTTGCGACACATCCTCAACATCAGATGGCCTGAGAAGACCTCGAACACAGACCTGTGGAAGAGAACCAACCAGAACCCGGTCGGTCAAGATATCAAGAAGAGAAAATGGGGCTGGATAGGCCACACACTTCGAAAACCTTTCGACAACGTCACAAGACAAGCACTGGACTGGAATCCACAGGGAAAAAGGAAAGTGAGGAGACCCAAACAGACGTGTAGAAGATCTATCGAGAGCCAAGTGAAGGCCGCCGGAATGACGTGGACCCAGCTGAAGAAAAAGGCCCAGAACAAAGTCCGTTGGCGTGGTGTTGTTGAGGCCCTATGCTCTACCAGGAGTCTACAAGACCAGAACAGAGTTCGTTGGCGTGGTGTTGTTGAGGCCCTATGCTCCACCAGGAGTCTGCAGGATTAATGTAATGTAATATAAATCAACTCAGGTGAAACAAAAAATGTATGTTTTCATGGCTGCCAAATCTCAAGAACCTGGCATGACACTCACGCTTTCAGACTGACGCAAGAAATCATACGGTAAATCTATATTATACCATTATAAACCTAAAATCGGCTACATCAAAAGTGTATTTACACCATTAAATGCAAAAGCAGACTAT
The DNA here is from genome assembly GCA_015163995.2 of Mormyrus lacerda. Lineage (NCBI taxonomy): Eukaryota > Metazoa > Chordata > Actinopteri > Osteoglossiformes > Mormyridae > Mormyrus > Mormyrus lacerda. The sequence continues at coordinate 13,651,011 of JAABNX020000008.1, forward strand.
TTACATGGTAAGAACTGTTATGCGTGCGCAGATATATCGAATTGAAAATCTCACTCCAGCCAGTTGGCCGAAGTTGGCAACCCCACGTTTTATTTGAAATGAAAAGTAAAATGCACTGTTTTTGCCTGAAACGGCTCGTCATTCCATTTGTGTTGTTACTCTGACAAATATAAAACGAATATGAGAAAATCATGTCACGTTTTATATCTTTTCAAAATAATAAGACCGTCCATATCCTACTCTAACAGCGATTAAAATAAGTTTGTATGTATGTATACTGCATTAAAACGAGACTTTAATTTTACTACCGGTGTAGGATTATTGAAGCCAATACTTAATTCCATGAACACTAAAATATATGACATAAACACGACAGTATTAGGGTTTTACATCTAAAGTTAAGCACTATATTTAAATATGCACAATTTTCTCATTTTATTTATTTTCTCTTATTTTAAAATGCAGACCTACTTTTATTTAGTAGATGAGAAAACATTATACATCTCGGCAGTCATACTTATATGTTCAGTTCTATGTCACATGACAATACAGTAAATGTCGTCAAAAACTTTTTGAATTATAGGCCTACTGAATTAATTTGATTTGAGAGTCAGGTATTGATTACATGCAATGTTGATACAACTAAAAGGCTACTTAAATATATACCACACTAAATAGTCAGATATCACGATCATCCGGACCTTTGCTTCAAGAAATTTTCTGTAACTGGACCTCTCTAAATTCTAGTTGAATACCCCTGTATGGGAACCACATTATTCCTGATTGGATCTCGTCTCATCTTGGGCCTCGCAAAATCATTTTTTAGTTATCGTCTCTTTTTAGTCTGAAAATAAAGGTCACTGACGATAACTATGGCGAAAATTTTTCGTCATCTAAATCAGCACTGGTGCTTGCCGTGCATAACCCAGCCTTTCACCTCCTAGTCTCCACGCACCCACCTGCAGCACACGGCCCAAGCGATTCTCGCTCTTAAGTACGGGTCTTTAACAACGAACTATATACATTGATTGTGCATAACAGCGGACTCATTCATTGTGATTACAGTGTTTTTATTTTTATTTGCTGAAAACTGAACTTCAGAACGATGTTGAAATTGAAAATACGGTAAACTGATGGTGCACGTATCTGCTGTGCAATTTTTAATTCCTTACAGTAGATCCCTAATCATGAGTGCAGGAGGCACTGTAACAACTCATGCGATTTCACGATGATGGGGAACACAGGTCTTAAATGTAAATATTTGCGAATTTCACATACAAAAAATGTACAGTAACATTTTCGTGACGGGCGTGCGTGTGCACCTTGTGCACCGTGTATGGCTAGGCGACTGGCACCTCACTCTCTGTGGATTAGCGCAAGGGTGGAGACCAAGGCTGAATGCAGGACTGGAAAATTAACATGGGTCGAGGCTTGGGGGAGGAGCTCAGGGGTTAGGGATTGGGGCTGTTTCATCTACAGTAAATCATCTCGTCATATGGTAGGGGTCCTGGGGGCAGCTAACAAATCTAGCCAGTATGCCCTGGAATACGCTGTCGTCAAGCTGACCAAAAGCGTAAGGGAAATATTTCAATCTATCTGCCTCACAAAGTCTAGAGTAGGATCAACCTATTAGACTGATGAGGGGTGGTGGTTCCACCGTTTCCAGAAGAACCTTTCACCTATCCTAACGACCAGGTTCTACTTTAGCTTTACAGAAAATTGATTCATTGAAAATTATTCATACATTTTTTTTTCCATTATTTTTGTTTATTCTGTACAATCTCCCACCAAAAGTCAAGGAGACTGCAGACACATGGGTGCAACTATGAACTATGCAGATAACTTTTTTTTCAGAGAATAAGAGTAGAGCACTGCAGAGTCCAGCGCAGAACCCTCACATCAGCTCGACATCTTCAGGACGAATCAGAACAAAGAACTAGGTCAAAGCTAAGGTGCCTGTCTTTGAAAAGGGACTTTCTAAATCAAGAACAATTTCACCAGGTTGCAACCAAAAATGAGCTGGTCTTTCACAACACAATAAAGCTCCCATTCAAGTCAAAGTTGAGGCCTTTAGGCTAATAATTTATAATTTATTTATTTAATAATTCAATTTATAGACTTAATTGTAAACAGTGTACCATGACATCAGCAGTTACTGAGAAGACACTTTAGTCTCAACATCGTTAACTTCATGGTTTAAATATACTTTAAATATAATGATATTTTCCTAAAGCAATTCAGGAAAGCAGTGTCACTCTAAGCAATGCTAGCAGCGCCACAAGACCAGATGCACAAACTGAATGAAGCTCGATGGTGAGGAAACAGTCTCTGTACAAAGTGTATGATGATGTAAACCAAGGAACTACTGGAGTCCAAACAGTAACAAGTTCGACTGATCACAAGCAGTGGGCTATAACCATCGAGTTCATCCTCAACTGGACTTGTCATTGCCAGTGCCTAAGGTATATCTCATGGGGGTTCCCAGAACTGTGATTTTGTTACCGTTACTGTGTATTTGCAATATTAATTGTGTTACAAAGCAACTCAAATGTCGGCATCGTAAAACAGCTATAAATTAATGGAACCATAAATGCAGAACCAAAAAAAACTGAACCAAACTGCAGGATTTTTCATTTTAAACACACAAAAGCAACCGCTCTAAGCTAGATTTCTGTCCTAATGAATATTCCTAACAGATGAAGCAAGTTCCTTTGGCTCAGTTAAACGAATATCTTTTCGTGTTTGTTTCCTGCCCTCAGAATCTTTACAGCCAAATTAATGAGTCTTATTACTTTATCCAGCTATATATAATTCTGTAATTCCATTTACAAGAAGTCATGTACAGTACAGGGTTAAATCTGGCACTTTTACAAGAAGAACATCAATGATCCCCAACAGACTGAGAGTGGCAAGCATTACTGTCCCTTTAAACAGCTTCTTAATATCCTGACACTGTGGTCTGATGAGTGAGTGTTAGTACAGCGCCAGCCATAATTAGGGGTCATGTAGCCTATTCTATTACCTCAATATACCCTGTCCAGTATATATTGGATATACAGGGTTCATCAAGGACAGGTATGAAACCCTTGAATTAAAGAAAATCTAAAGCATTTTTTTACTAGAAATTCCAAGAAAGAACCACTTTCTCTCAGAGGTGGATAGTTCAGTTCCAGAAAGCATAAATCCATGCCAAGGTTTTGTTTCAATCAATAAGCATACTGTAAAGAGCCAGTCACAGAGCACTCAACTGATTGGTTGAATCAAAACCTTTGTCTGGATTTGTGCTTTCTGGACCTGAATTTTCCACCTCTGCTTTCTCCTCATAAAAATATACCAGTTTTTATGGGCAACATTTTCTTAGTCTCTTTTAAGTTTGATTTTATACATGATGCTACGATCTTAAATAAAACCTAAAAAATGTAAGCGTTTTTATTGATTACACCCCCCGCTGGGGGGCAGTAGAGCAGCAGTACAGTCAGGGGACGTGATGATTGGCCGTTGGAACCGGGGGGCTGGGGCCAGCCTACCATTCATTCCAAGCACTGCTGGTTTTCCAGCCTTCTTTTACCTGTCAGTCAGGTGTGAAGCCTCTGACCAATCAGAATCAGTAATTATTAAACTAACTGCTTGGGAGAACTGAAAACAAGGCCTGGATTTGAGGTCCAGATTTGGAGTACCCTGATATAACTCATGCTAAACATCTGCCTTCTTTCGAGCTGCCCTCAAAACGTCCAGATGCCCGGTGGTTTTTTAAGTGGTGACTGTTTCGATCTATTGCTGGGTCGGCATAAGAAATTAAATGGGGAAAATGTAGTATGTAAATATATGAAATATCCGTACAATGCTGGTGTGGAGAATGGCAAGCGTGTTTTCAGCAGTTTTCAGCAGCCTCTCACAAGACATCATGCAGTGATCTCACTGTAATCCTCTGTTTCCTGTATCTTTTTGATTCTTGTATCTTTTCACTAATATTGCAGATATATATGCATCCTGTAAACCGGAGGGACTGGGGCTGTTTCATGTACAGTAAGGGAGGGGGATTGCGGAGCACAGATTAGCAAAATGACCTTAAATTGTTTTTTTATTCTGTGGGAAAAAAAATGATCGATCTGATGGCCAGATTAAATACTGAATTGTAAACATGTCGCAGGTCAGCACTTTTGAGACCTCTCTTAAGTGGCAAGTAAGCCGACAATATCCTTCAACCTCCGCTATGGCTGATCATCCAAAGCATTCATCTCCAATATTTTAGTAATTGTGTCTTTAGCTCAGGTGCTGCTAACTTTGAATAGTGATTAAGTTTAAATATCACCCAGCACTATCAGCCACAGCTAACATATAGAACCTGATGCTGTCATTTTTTAATGAATATCGGCCAATACTGATACATTCACCGATACATCGTGCATCTCTAGTATTCAGCTGCTCTGCTCTCTGGAGCTACATCCAAGCCAGACATCAGCTTCTCAAACCCACTTCCACAGAAACCCATGGGAACATGTGACGACGGAAGTGGAAACAGAGCACAGTGAGGAACATCCGCGTGAGCCTCAGGCCTGAAGACAAGCCCTCAGATTATGGTGCGGCCACTAATCCCCGACTCTGTGTAGAATAAACTGCCCCCGTCCCTGATCTGCACGTTACACAAGGCTTCATCCTGCACATAGCCCTTCCGGATGTCACCGCTGTATGCCACACATACCGCAGCCTTCCTGACCTTCTGAAAGATACAGGCCAATGTCAACAGTCAGTTAAACAAGAGGGAGGAAGCTGTCATCTGCGGTGGTGTTTCCTGGGATTCAGCCTATTAAAAATAACCTTTTTGTCCATTTTTCTTTCCCCAGCCTGTTTTT
>JAABNX020000008.1:13658705-13673222 GCA_015163995.2 Mormyrus lacerda
CACAAGACCTGCCGTTTTTGTAGCCAATGACCACCACATACCGGGAAGACCTCACAAGGCCTGCCATTTTTGTAGGCACTGACCACTGCATACCAGGAAGACCCCACAAGACCTGCCGTTTTTGTAGGCACTGACCACTGCATACTGGGAAGACCCCACAAGACCTGCCGTTTTTGTAGCTATGGACCACTGCATACCAGGAAGACCTGCTGTTATTGAGATGCTCTGACCCAGATGTCACATCACAATTTGGCCCTTGTCAAAGTCACTCAGATTCTTATGCTTACCCATTTTTCCTGCTTCCAACACATCAAGTTCAAGAACTGACTGTTCACTTGCCTAATATATAATGGCGCCCTTGACAGGTGTCACTATAAAAGATAAACAATGTTATTCACTTCACCTGTCAGTGGTTTTAATGTTATGGCTGAAAGGTGCATTTGTGTGTATGGAGATGAAAATCATTCCAATGTACCTGTACTTGTGCAATGGGAAGGTAAAACATCACATAATTAAAATTAGTATTAAAATGGTTGATTGGGGCAGTATGGAAAACTCACATAATATACAACATCTGTTTGAGGCCACACCCCCAGATCCGTATAGGCAACCCTGACCCTGGAGTGCCAGTATCCAGTTTGTTTTCCGTCTTACCTGGTCTCTCATGAACCACAACTGATCTCAGACAGATAGTAGTTCATTCAGGTAGGATAGAAAACCTGCTGGACACCGACATTCCAGGATCAGAGTTGCCTACTTCTGGTCTATCCCATACATCTGCTGACCTTCCCCAAATCTGACCCCCATTTCATATACTAGTGTATTTCCCTGTGCTGAAGAATAAACACCCACTTTTGTCTTTCCTTTCTCCCCACCGTTTTGTAAGACCTGATCCCCTGTTCCATCCTCTCACCCTCGTGTCACATGTATGTTTGCTAATTCAGCTGCAGTCTTATACGATCGTAATTGTAATCGTGCGGAAAAAAAGACCATTTGAGCTCTTCGCCTTAAAAAAGCATGCTAAAAACACTAAGGTAAACATACCTGCTACAATAGAAAAGCCAAAAGTCTGTTCTGACTTTGCAAGGCATTTAACTTGATGTGTCTGTTGATAAAGGCATTTGGAAAAACCTTTTCGTCTAAAGGGCTTTCTGTAAGCTGCATTCTAAACCATTCATACCCACTACATACGTCCTTCGAATGTCATCTTAAACCCACAAGTTTCCTTGTTTGAAATCAAAGTTCCAGCGAGGTGGGTATCAACATTCCTACAAAGAGGATGATGCAGCTGTTTGTTTTCAAGAAGGTTACTGTTGACAGAGAAACCTAGGATAACCACAACCTGCTGGCAGTGAGGGCTAACCCAGAAATACGATTTTGGCGTAAAAAATCCCAGTCACTGGAAATTGAAAGTGTGAACTTTTTAATAAATAATCTTTCATGCTTCATAATATTCATAAAGATCATATTCATTCAAAAACAATCAGGAATTGCTGTATTCTGGTTGTCATTAAAAAATATCTTTGAGATGGTCAACAAAGGTATTTTTGGAGAACGGAATGTTTGGATTCATTGCCTCTTATGTAGCGTAACAGGCAGGTGATCCAGAATGACTCAAATGCTGTTTTCTCTACATCTCAAATAAACAAACCAACCTCCCCCCCCAAAGACCCGAACTATTTCACCTAATCTCTCACTCAAAGACTCTATATTATGACATAAATCACATAAGTTGTGGGGCTTGTTCCCCGGATTTACCCTTGCCCTGGAAAACACCTTAATTCTTCCAAGTTTCACAGTCATATTCATTATTGCAAGAATGGTTATAGGCAGCATCTTGGGAGTCTTACTTACACAAAAATGTTCTGAGGGCAGAGGAAAAATTATTGGTTCAGAGCGATAACTGATTAAATTGTAGAGGAGATGGGTCCAAGCAACTAGAGGAGGTGGGAGTAAGACACCTAATTGGTTGGTTTCACCTCCTCTTCAACCTGATTGGTTACCTCTCTGATCAAATCATTTTTGTGTATGCAAAACTTCCATAAGCTTATAGGCAAGTATGAACCACATTCCAAATGAACATTTTTACGTTTTTAATAGAGGTTTACAACTGGGTCTATCTGAACAAGCATTAACATTTAATTGGCCTTGTAGGCTGGAGGTGAGGTGGGGGTGTATGGGAAACATCTCTTGCTAAAACCACTGCCTTGTTTATATTTGTTGAATTTTCGTAGGGCCACCAATTAAGGACCCTTAATCTACAGCACTTAATCTATAGACTCTTAGGAAGCGGAGGATTCGGAAATGGAAAGGGCCAGGGGTGTCCTTTTTAAAGATAAACAGGAGGATTAGGAATACTGTTTACGCACATTAAACACCTCAGGTCATGAGATGAAAAAGAGCAACGCATGGAACAGTGTTGAGATTTGAAAAAATACTGACATTTTCCAAACACTTCCACTGTATTCTCCAAGGACTGACAAAACAGAAGTCAGAAAACAAACATCTCTTCATTAAGCACGCAAACAAAGCAGTACAGTTTTGGAAATAAGGGGAGTTATTAGAGGTCATTGTCAACACACCACAGCAAAGCACACAACAACGAAATGTGTCCTCCGCATTTAACCCATATGTGACTTCTGTGACATAGCAGGGGGCAGCAAATTCAGTGCCCGGGGAGCAGTGCTTGGAGACGGTACCTTGCTCCGGGTACCTTAGTGGTGACATGCTGGTGGGGGATTCAAACCTGCAATCTTTCAATTACAAGTGCACTTCCCTAACCATCAAGCCGCCACTGCCACAGTGTAAAGTTATGCATTTACTCTGAAATTTCCTTGTCCGTGTATCTGACACTGAACAAAGCAAGCATAAGTGGCATAAATATTTTGCTCATAAAATCATTCATTTAAATAAAATTTTGTAGCATTTCTGCTATCGAAAGTATTGATATAAGGTTTGTACAAACAAGCGTTACATGATACATCGCTGGACCGGAAGTGACCCGCAACATGCATTAAGTCTGTAGCTAGTAGGACTTCATAACGATCCCACTGTGAAATATGCTCTTAATCTCAGTCTATAATATGGATCAATTCAAGTGCCTGAATCACACTTAATGTTCAAATGATTTGTTCACTTGAGTCATACAGATGAGATAACAATGTTGTCTCAGTGTTCCACAATCCTGCTGGCATTGTTGAACAATCTCAAAGCAAGATGCCGCCATTCAAGAGAAAAAAACAGTTGAATATGGCGTTAAACGCATATTCTGAATTTTACTTAGTTGAACATTTTTAAAATGCGCATAAGTACAGTGCAAAAACATGCAAACAGGTGAACAGCCACACCCATCGTTGACGCAGGCGTATAATTAAGCGCACAGTCACACAGTCGGAAGGCGTAGCCTTTGTAAGCTGGGATCTTCGAGGGACTAACGGAAAGTGCCGTCAAATGGGATGGTCTGTCGGTCACCAGCTGTTTCAACCCTTATGTCACAAAGCACCCCTCCTATTCTCTATAGCTGGGGCATACCCACTTTACCTCTACACAGTGAATCTTCAGATCCATTGGGCTGCAAAGGATACTTAGGGTGGATCCTTTGCGACTTGGCAAAAGTCACATTTCTAGACAGCATTTAAAGGAGTCTTAAAAATGCAACTGGCTTGTCTCGCCCCTGCAACACATTCAGTCTCAATGCAGCCTTAGAAGGGGGCAGCCATCAATAGCAAGGCAGTAAATCCCACCAGCAAGGTTCCAAGACCTAATGGCAAGCTTTCCCAGAGGGGAAGAAGCTATTACAGCAACAATTGGCCAACTTCATATTAATACCCTCAGATGATGGACAGGCTGGTGTTCACATGCTTTTGGTCAAAGAGTGTACCTACCCGGCACTGCTACAGTAAGATTATAGACTCGATATATTGCATATTTAAAATAACAGAATACTGAGCTCTTAATGCAGTCAGAAATGTAGAACTCTGATGAGTCAAGGTATCGTTAGAGAATAAACAGGATAATTCCAGCTGAACAGGGTTTTTCTGCTCAGTGTTGATTATGAAGCTTTCACACATGGACATGTTTCAGCCTGACATCCTTCCGCTGTGTCTGGATGACCCAAACGTGTCTGTGTATCCTTCCGTCATAATAGACCCTGAATGGAAAATGTCGCCGAGTTTCTGTTCAGTCTTCATGTTTCGCTGTACTGCGTTTTCACCACACTGGACATATACTTTGCTCTGCATAAAGGCATCAGCAAGATATTACTCAACTGTAAATGTTACTTGTTCAGAAGTCCAGTATACTGTGTGGCAGTTGATATCTTCCAAATTAACTAGAGTTATGTGTGAATACATTTTTATATAAAAAACATGAAAGGATATGGAGTCTGTCCAATAAACAACGGATGCAATTTTAATAGAGTCCTGCTTCTTGTATACGACTCCATGATATAAAACTGCAGGCAGTTCACCCAAGGCATAATTTAAAACTGTGTCTTTGGTTTCTTAATTATTATAATGACATTTGAAAGATCATTGTTTTTTTTTCCTGCCGTAAATTGCTGGCATTCTATAAATACTAAAAGTCCAACATACAAATGTGTATTATTCATTTGCAAACAAATTCCTCTTATTTACAGGAATATAATGGTTTGAGTTTGTTCATCCATCCATCCATCCAGAAGCGTATCCTGAACAAGGTCCCGGCAGGGCATGGGATGCCAGCGCACAACGTTGGTGCGGTCAAAATGCTGAACTGATGATCATCATGAACAATGTGATGCACATGTAATGAGGCAACACATTCATGTAATAGCAATGTATGCTAGTGATGGTTAGCATATTAAGCTTTGCCGAGTAGCCAGAGCAGTGTACTGAAGTCTTAAGGCTCCGTTAAATACTCTCCTTAATAAAATACAGATTATATTCTCTAAATCATAAATCTCTTAAATTCCTTTATAACTTCATTCAAAAGGCTAGCTGATATTTATAGCAGCTGAAGAAGCCAGCTGCACTTGACATTGGTTTTAAATAAATCTGTTAATGTACTAAATGGCTTATAATACCTCATGTTATTTTTAATACCAACAGCATTATTAATAACCCACATTCTCAGGATAAGCCGGTACATCTTAAACGCGACTGAAGATCAATACATAAAGTGCGACTAAAAAGTCTCAGTGACTTCCAGACAGTGCAGTGCGTGCTAAAAATGCCTGTGCGGCTAAATTTATCCAAAGAAACAGAGTAATGCTTGATGAACAGCCTCAAAGATCATAAAACAGTAGCTAGTCCACAGTCATACCCCAATGAAATGGCTCTTTCCAAACACTTAAGCAACATTCTTTTTCAATGTAAAACAAAGCTGCATGTAATGACGGTGAGAAACTTTTTTTTTTTTAATCCAGGCAAACCAAATCATGCTCGCATAAAGTTCAGTCATCTTTTGCAAAGGTACAAGGTGAGGAATTATCTTAAACCAGACAGTATAATTCCAGTACGGGCTGTAATTCTTTATATTTGCAGGGCTAGATTTCATGGGTGCCTATTAGATATTTTTATTACATACTGTACATCGACACTGCTTATTATTCTGTTTCAAAAATAAGAGATTTAACTTGTGTGTCAAAATGCCAATGAGATCTTTCAAAACCCTGGTGACCTGAGTCATTAGAATCCCATTAGCCCAGGGGACATTGGTTCTGTGAATTGCCTCCTCCCAAATTACTCTCCAACTGCGAGACGGTAACACACCCACAGCCCTCCGCTATCCAGATACCGGCACTGCTGCATCCCAGCTTCTGTTCTGCCTGTGTTCTCTGAGGCTTCATCCACCTGCTCAACTTGTTCACATATTTCCAAGTATAAGATGTCAGTGTCAAGCCACGCTTTCTACATTTAAAGGGGGCGATTTGTAAAGAAAATTGAGGTGTGACTTGTTATACAAGAACAATTTTGAACTAAGATCATAAACAAAAACATACCTCGTACACTCTGAGGGAAATGGGTAAAAAATTGTATCTTTGCTTGTTACCGGGGCTGTACCTTTTTGTGCATTTTAAGGTACAGAAATTGACTCTGAGGAACATCCCAAAGGTCCAAACAGCATTAATGTACCATAAAAGGTACAGAAATGTTCCTCAGAGTCCTTTTGTCTACCTTAAAAGGTAAAATTACCTACAGCTAAGGGTACAACAAGCAGACTCTTGAGGGTACAGCCCCAGTAACAAACAAAGGTACACATTTTTACCATTTTCTGAGAGTGTAGGCCTACTATTAAAACTGATAAAGAAAGAAACAATTTTGCAGTACTGTAAACTGATTACTGAAAAACTATTTTTATTTATTTATTTTCAGAACCCGGAGGACAGTGATTAATGTGGACGTTATTTGGTACTGTATTAAGTGGGTGATTCACCCCAGTCGAAAAACGTGACCGACCAATTAGAAGAATGACAGGTAACACATCAGAATTTGTCTCACAGAAATTGTCTAAAACATCTCTCAAACCAGCTATAAAATTTTCTTTCTAAAGCACTGCGTGCACAACCAGGTGCTTTTTACGAACGTGCTGTTGAAGCAGTTGTCTTAAAATGATGCGAAATATTTACTTAACCGTCCTCGCAGCGTGTCTTTTTGTTAGTTTAACTCGTGTTTAACAAAATAAAATTTGCATCTAAATGTGCATTAATGCTGACTTCATATGCAGGAACAGGAAACGATCATCTTCGTCTTATCAGTGTTGAAGACCGAGGCGTAGACGGATTCAGTTACCTGCGCTTCTCGATTTCGGCTCCAGATTAGTTACTGATGTGTGCGTTTCTTAGCCGGTATTTAACTCAAGCGTGTTGCAGAAGAATTAAATTATTATGATATATGCATTTTGCTAAGAAAAAAATGGGCATGCAATATAAGTACTAGATTTACAAGGCTACCTTAGTTTAGTGAAATCACTGAACCGAAAACGAATAATTATAGCAATAATTAAATTAACAACATATTCTGCATTTACATGCCGATTGATATTGCAGAATTGTTCAGCAATATAGATTAAATTGAATTTGAAAAGAAGTATCACTACTTTCACAGACTGATACATCCATATTCCAACCGCTTAATTTGTATGTAGTCTATGGGTCGGGGGGGGGCATAAGATTGTCGCGAAAGTCAACTAAAATATTTCATAATAAAGCTGTTGCAGATAACCGTGAAAGATGTCAAATCCCAGACGGATATTCAATTAACAGCTCCATCAAACCTAGTTAATCAACAGCTCCAGCGGAACCAGCGGCTCACATGGCCCGGGACCGATACACTCCGCTGAATTAATTACCTTCATCGGAGCGCCCACAAATCACCGACACACATGCACACATTGCTGACTGGACAGCCACGTATGCCAAGTTACCTGAAATCACTATATGGGTGGATTATCCAAAATCCGGCGGATTTAACCCGCTCTTGTTCGCGCTCGACCGCCTTTTCGCTGCCAAACATCCTCAGGGAGAACTTGTTCACTCCCGGCTGGAGCATCGCTCCCAGCTGCCGGTGAATGAAGCCCGCCTGATACAACCTCTCATCGTCCGACGAAATTTGATCAATGCTGTCCAACTTTATGAACCCGGGCTGCTGATCGGGAGCAGAATGCGGGGTTCCGCCGCCGCCTTGCGCCCCTAAGTCTGCCCCGCTATCCAGTGGTCCGGGGGGCTGCTCCTCACTAGGGGTGATGTCCCCTTCGGTAATAAGGCATCTCTCCTCCGCCGAGTCCGAGTCGTGGACGTGCCGACTAGTTATAGATGACAGGCTGCCTTTGAACCTTCTACAGTCTCCATTCGAGCTGGTCTTGGTGGGCTTTCCAATGTCCGTCTCCATGATCACGCAGTCGCCGCTTTTGGTGTCCCCAATGCCTTTGCAGCCTCCCTCGGAGGAAGGCGAAGGCAAGGGCTTCATCCGTAGACTCTTCCTCCGGGTGTCCTTGTCGCCGTCGTCCCCCTCGCCCATGACCGAAGCTTTATGGCCAATGTGTTGCGGTAAGCTGTACAGCCTTTTGCGCATGGAAGAATGCAACCTGTCCATTGTGGCACCGAAATGGCCAGATGAGCCAAGAATATTAGAAACAGGAGTATTACTCTTAATATTGTTGCCACGGATCGTACAGCTCCGTGGCACGGCTTGGACCTTATCTCAGACCTCAAAGGCTTCTGCTGATGCACGTGATCGCGGATCGTTTTTGCGAAGGACAGATGATCTCGCACATTACCTGACGTTTTCTATAGCCTACGTCTTTTCTGAAACCTTTAGGCAGCACCGAGCGCTTCAGGTCCCACCGTCCTGTCCGGAAGGCACCGGGATTCTGAACGAAAGCCGTGGAGCACGAAACCATAAAGACACATGAAGCCACTTCAGCTGTACCTGGCGAGAAACGTGCTGGGTGACGGAGCTGAGACCTGGATGTCATTAAAAACGAAGCATGCTCTCTCTCTCTCCTTACAACCGGTGACTGCGGTCAATAATAAAGGAAGCATCATACTCAAAACCACACCAACAAATTTTGGAACACTGACATCACCCAACAATCGTTACAGTCGTACTGATGTACTGTGAATATTCATGTAACTGATCTATTGGGTTGCCATAGGAGCAAGAACTGCAAATAAGCTCAGCCCACCTAGAGCACCAGTATGGGCTTTTAAAGGGCTAATGCGCATCCCGCGTCCTATTGCGACAATTATTGCTCTGCATCTTTTTTTTTCCGCGGATGCATTTACGCAGACAAGCTTCGTTAATGTTGCTCCACCGTTACCTACAAAAGTGGCTGCGGTGGATATAATGCTCCTTAGCTTACTCACTGATCGATGTAACATTTAACTACGCCGCGTGAAAGTACTTTTGTTTTGGTACGATCGATTGGTACGATGCTGTTTTATATATAAAAATTGCTGGCATGTTAAAAGTTTCAACTCCACTCTATGATTTTTCTCATCACTTGAATAAGTTACTAAAGTGTGGGTGCAGAGAGGACCTGGACAGAAATTCGTTTTTAAAACCTGGCAAGAGTACCTCTACAATTATCTCTGCTGCTGCCTGTAGGTAATCATCAATAATTCACGCTGACATATATTTGAAGAGCATAAACGTGCTCGAAAAACCAACAGTAATGTGATGTTTTCTCATAACCTACACATGGCTTATTCAAGTGGATTTTATTCGTATTTTAATCGCATGAGTTAACTGTTCTGAGATAGCCAGCGCTGTTTGTAAGTGAAATATGTTTCTTTCCATTTCGCCCGCTCGAACCACAATCACCTAAGTAGGACCACGCAGTTGCTTTTCCATATTTATCCATATACAGCATCTTGTGTGTGTATGTTCAAAATTGATGCAATGATTTCTTGTAACATTCTGGAACATACAGACATGCACAAGATTTTTTACATAGCTGGACATCGTCTATTTTAGCTCTGCGTAAACAAAAAAGTACGACTCGATTTCCGATCCCTTGATGAACTTAAGTTTATCTATTATATAGCCACGTTAATAAGCGGTTTTATTAAACATATCAGGTAAATCAATCAGGATACACTTACTAGTTAAAGTGTATGGGTATGCTGTCATTTGAACCCACACATACGGGCATGCTTTCTTCATCACTGTCCATTACATTTCAGCGGCATGATTAATTTAAGCCATATTTATGAATTTAATACTTCGAAAAATTAAATGCATATGTATCAGTAAATAGCCGCACAGTTGTAAATTGTAATTTGGCCGTGAATGTCATGCACTCGTAAAGTCTGTTAATTCTTCACAAATTCAGGATTTCCCTCAGGTCTAAATAGAATGCACATTGTTTCGATTAATTCAAATTTATAGACCTTTATAGATTAGGTTAACTTGATAGAAGTCCTCTGAAGTCCTCTACATGGTTGCAAACTTTGGGCAGCTGGCTGACGTGAGATTTTCAATTCCATTTTACATTTTACATGCATGTATTATTAACTTGTAAATAGTCTGTATGGTTTGCAAACTACACATGTAGCTAATATTTAGTTTATATCAGAATAATATAGATTTGCCGTAAGATTTCTTGCGTGAACCTCACGCCACACACGCCAATTGGCGAACAGTCACGTGCGCATCACTTTCTCCTTTGACGCTAGGAGCCTGTGGTGTTTCGGAGTCTTAGCAGACGCTGTTAGATCTTCTATACGTGTTTTAATATAAAGATGACTGAAAATACAGATTTTTCAAGCAAAAGCGATGCGGGAAGTAAAACTATGAATAAGACCTGTTGGATGCTGAAACGATACGGACGTTTGGCGCGGAACGCCGCGGACGGCGAGGGCCGGTCCTCCTGGAAGGTGTGGGCAGCGCCGGTGGCTACGAGGCTAACGGCTAACGCCTGATACCTCTCAACATGCATAAAACCTTCATTTCAGGAAGCTAGGATTATCAGAGGTTAAACATCACTTAGTTTAGTGTGGTGTTTGGAAAGTGTTTTTGTCTCACCACTTGAATAAGTTAACGAAGGTGTGGGTGCAGACTTCATGTCTGAGACGTCGTCACCCCCCCTCCCCTTCCCGCCCTGCATTTCCAGGGCACTTTAACAGTAAATATATCTCCAGAAAGCGTAATATATAATGAAAGCTTCATTTAGACTGTATTATTTGGTGCTCATAATATTCTGAATGTCTTGTCACTTATTTTGATAAATCAATGAACATAAATTCGGTATTGCATAAATTTTAAATGCATGTTTATAACATAAAATACAATACTCAACAATGGAAAGGTTAAAGTAGGTCAATAAAATGCACGAATTTCGCTAGAAATGTATGCATGATTAAAAAAAATTATCTCACATTGTACTGTAATTTTGCAAAAAGTTTTTTTCCCTCAGTTATGTATGTTTCAGTATTGCAATTTATATTAGGAAAAATATACTTTTAGTAAATGTATTCATAAATCTTCCTGCTGCTTTTGACGTACTGGATTTTTCATTATATTTCTCAAGTTGCAAACCTTTTAAATTTCAAAAATAACCCATGCTTTGCAGGTCTTTGAGAACGGTGAAAGTGCAGGTCAACTGATATTTAACATAGTGGAGTCTGGGCACCTGCTTGTGTCCCAGGGCCCAGAGCTGTTGGTAAGACAGTCATTTTCTGTCAGTTATACATTTCACATGGAGGTGCTCTCCCTTGTACACACATATACACAGCGGGTGTGTTTATGGTCTGTCTGTTACAAGTGGTTATTTTATTGGTTTTCATTTGGTGACTAACAGCACATACCTGCCTATCACTGCTGTGTTGGGTTCCATAAAATTCAGACACAAGTCCAGAATATAAACAGCCATTCAGCAAATTCACACATATATACTAACTGTATAAATACAGCGATGT
The DNA here is from genome assembly GCA_015163995.2 of Mormyrus lacerda. Classification (NCBI taxonomy): domain Eukaryota; kingdom Metazoa; phylum Chordata; class Actinopteri; order Osteoglossiformes; family Mormyridae; genus Mormyrus; species Mormyrus lacerda. Next base: position 13,670,104 of record JAABNX020000008.1, read on the forward strand.
ATGGCTAATCGCTTAATTACAACTGTTTGTGTGCCTCGGAAAAAAGAATGGTAGGCTTCAAAAAAAATATGGATGTTAATAATCTCTTGCAGAGTGAATGTGACTTTTTTTTCTGGCTACAGTCTATGGAATTTGTTTGTTTGAATCTTGCTTTGTTTACAGTTCATGAGTTCTTGGGTAGATCGTGATAAACACCTTCAGTGTACTTGGGCTGAATAATGGCACAACACATAACAGGGTTTTGTTTATTCATTGCAGAGAATTATCATTTGTACTTATTTACGCATTATGCAGAAATACAGGGACAAGAATCTTTTTTACTGTTCTTTTTGACTGACTTTAAAGATACTGTTGTTATGATCTGTACAGGTTATTATTTTTGAATTTCACATAACGTAGATGCAATTATTCAGCAACAACTACAGAACAAAAAAGGGTGTTTTAGAATCTCGGCTCTGCTGTTGTTCTCCAAGAGATATGGTGCTGAATAATCCCCTCGTCAGCAGCCCCCCCCCCCGCCACCACCTTCTTCACAGCTGAGTGCTTCCGATATATAACCGACAATAGATGAGAACAGAGCCAGGACAGCTGTTGTAGTGAGTTTATGTTCGCAGCGGACTTGCTAGCCAGTGCTGACAGACATGGTGCCCAGCTAGGCAGTGAACCAGGACTTCATACAGTGGTTTGAAGAGAGCTGGTGCCAGTTTATAACAGAAATGTGCCCTGAATCTTAATAATAGTGAATCGAGCCAAAGGGTTTAGGAGAGGAAACTTCTCCTGCAATGTCTGCAGACACAGTCTCTTGCTACCAGCAGGATGCTACCCTGGAGGGTGATCTTCGCATGACCACGTCTCCATAGACTGTTCAGTATCTTGAGGGATTTCTGAGGGGAAAAGCCAAAAAGGATTAGAAGAGACTATCATTACACAACAGACTGAACTGTTTCCCCCAGCCAGTAGTGACTTACAGTCCTGTAGTTTTTAAAATGTCATGTTATTCATGATATGGTACTTAGTATCTAATGAAAAATAATCTGATCCTCTCAGAAACATCTCCTCGGGTGGTGGGAAGTTATTTAGTTTTGAGTCCCAAAATTCTGTGATGTAATGTTCGTGTAAGAAATCTGACACGAAGAAAGGGTCCTACTCTGTGACCCATTCTGTGATTTACTCCTAGCTGTATTGGTGGTGGTGAGAATTAAAAAAAGGCAGTAAACTAGGTTTGACCAGTGATTCGCATAGGCCGCTGCATATAAATCTAATGTAATGGCATGCCATAAATTCTGAGCGCCGGCTAACGCGCTTTTCAGTGCTGGTTATTGACCATGCAGTCGTCTGAACAAGACAGCCACTAAAATATGTGAGCGCTGTGTTTGTTATGCATTGCTTTGCCGGCGTGGCCTCATCCCATGAGGGGACACTGCATAAACGTAACGGCCTTAAAGTATCCCGGTCTCCCCAAACGTACGGCTGCTTTTCCGTGCCAGGCGTGCCAGGAGAGGCGTTTCAGTGACAGAGATGCCTGCTGCCCCCGGTCAAATTTGTCAGCAAAACAGCCTGCTACATCTCTCATTTTCATTGCCGACAGACAGAATTAGCACAGCACTTTTTTAGGATTTATCTGCAACACTTAGAGGGCCAGTGTGTTGAAACACTCACAACACAGTTTACATATTTAATCTGGTTTCATACCATAAAAGGAAAGATATTTTCTGCCCTTGTAAATGTCCCTATTGTTAGTGCTCCCTTCATAACAAAATGGCCCATTAAGGGACATACTAGAAGCACTGACCATAAACCCAGCATGTTTCTGTGCTAATATTCTGCTCTTGAGTGTACATTGTCTTTTGACACTGTTTTTTTGACCATCTTGTTCACCTTTTAGACTTTCTTTTTTAAAGTGTCATGAATATTTGTAACTGTTTTCAGAATACGAATTGGTTTAATGCTGTTCTTTCGTCATTAGTTGGAGCGCTGATTTATATAAATAGACGTGTTTGGTCGGGATTCATATATACACAAGAAATTAGCCTGTTACAATTCTTCTACATGAATTGTGGTCCAAGGTCAGAGACAGTCAGCTGATTAATACTTAAACATACACAGTTTTATTATAGATAATATTCCTACACATCATATATATGTTGGCTTAGAAAAGTAGCTCTGCTGGTGCCTTTTTATATATATAGCTGAGGTGGTGGAGCCCCCTGCTGGATGTATTTGTGTCACACCACCTGGAAGACGGTTAAATTACTGTGTAACTCACACAGGACATGCTTTTTAATATTGTTACCACCAGACATTTTCTGTGGCTAGGGCAGATAGGACATATTGTTTATATGTGGTCATTTTTGAGCAACTAAATAGGCAAAAAATAATTGTTACTAAATCAATTTAAAAAGAAAGGGAACCAGGAGAGATGCTGGTTTAGGTGCTGAGAAGCTCACCTGAATGTTTACGGACCATTTCTCCTTCAGGAGGGTTTCTCCTTACTCAACGCATCCAGCTTCCTGAAGGTGCTGCGGAAGACAGATGTCTTGCTGTTTCGGATGACGGCCAAGGTCGGTACCCGGCCCGGCTCTGGCCATCCTCACGTCCCCGCGCAGTGGACGTGCACGCTGATATTCTGTTTGCATACGTAGCCTACTGGACGTCGGGCCTGTTCATGTCCCTGTCAGCATGTCCGTTACATTTTTCTCCACAGTAACAATATTAATAATCAATTTTTTACAGTCTCCGTTCCAGTTTTCTGTATGTGATTATATGAAGTCATCATGATATATTCCCGATATATTTTTTATATATGCATACATACTAACATTTTATATATACATATACAAGATAGAAATGCAGAAGAATAAGTCCTTCAAATGGGCCTCAGTCTGCATCTGAGCTGGTCCATGCGCTGATTGTGGGGGGTGGGATTAAGTTGGCGAGGTTATCTGCAGTGACTGCTACAGAAGGCCCCCCTCCGGGGACCCAGCAGGCACCCGTGGGCCGCAGGCGCCTCCTGCCCCTCCTCTCAGCACCAGCTCCCCCGTGCGGCGCCGCGCTGTGACACATCGCCGCCTGTTCTGCTCCCTGATGCTTCCCAGCAAGTATTTTTTTAAATGGGGGGG
>JAABNX020000008.1:13673322-13685171 GCA_015163995.2 Mormyrus lacerda
GACGTGGGAGCTTGGTGTTCAAATCAATGCCGTACAGGCATTTCAGCACCGATTTTCAATTACCACATCTCAGGGGGAGGTCATGGACAGCTGAGTATAATGCAGGGGGAGTGCACCACTGGTACGGTAAGGGCTGTCATTCAGGAGCTAGCCAGGCGCCAGTAAGGGCTGAGATGGGAACATCAGTACAAATAGGCACTCTCAGTGCTACCCTACAAAGGCAAAACACAATAACTATGCTGACACTAAAACAGTGAATATGGGCTTAAAACGTTTTTGACTCCCCACCTGTACGTGTAGCAGGTTGGACAATGATAGTGTTTTCTTCAAAACTGAGCATTGCTGAAGTAAGTTATTGAGTCATGAGATCAAACAGAGCCCAAGACACCTGATTTGGTTCCATTTTGGTGCGATATGCAGTTAGGGTGTTTTGCCTTTGTACAGCAGAACAGCCTCAAAACATAATGCTGCTACTGTTTTTTTTCTTTACTTGGTGGGGGGTAAACAGGGGTAAAAATATTGAAATGATGCTGTATATTTGGGGATACAGTGATCTTCAAAGGGCACCAGAAAAATGTATCCCCAGGACCAGTCAGGAAGGTCTCTTTTGCAAAGGAACACTCTGCTTTCCTGCATCCTTTTCAGACAATGAACCATTCATTTCATCTTTCAAGTAATTGATCTGTGAAGTTTTTTTTGTTGTGTTTTCTTGTTTCTCTACGTTTTTCTTTTTGCTTATTTGCTTCACTGCACCCCACGCAGTTACATGTCATTGATCATGGTCTGTCTGAGGACGCCATCGATCTTTTTAATGGCTGCAGTTGTTCTTCAACAAGAAAACTAAAGTTTGCCAAGCACTTTTTTTCCCCTGTTTTATGAGTTCGTCTTTGGCTTTTGTAATGCCATCGATTTTTAGAATAAAGACTGGAATGAAAACTAAACATACTGGAAGTGTGATGAACGGAGTTCAAACTGTGACCAAAAGGGCAACTCGCGTCACCGTGAGAGAAATTGTCCGACTTTACTTACGTCAGTGTTGCTTTACGTTCTGTAGTGACAGCTTTTGTTATTCTAAAGATATGTGTTGATAACCTGGGTTTTCTTAGGGAGGCAATTCCACCATTCTAAGTGAAGGCCGAAGTTCAGATAAATAAATGCAGGAAAATTTCCCACTCTCACACCAAGAGCAGCACTCCAGAGCCAGCTGCGGACTCTTCTAATTCTTCTCATTTGCCGAACATGTGGCATATTAATTTTGGTGGGGTGCCCCTTTAATACAAAGCGAGTGCTGAGTCATTGCTCGCAGCACTCTCTATGCATGGCGACAGCACCGTGACAGCGAGCTGTCATCCCACCCTCCGGCGATCCCCGTTTCACAAATCATTGTTTTCAGCTTTTCCGGACCTGAAAGCAGCACCGTACCAGCTGATCTCAGTCCAGATCACACAGATCCTTATATCAGTATCGTACACGTTGTTTTGGTGATTTGGTGGTCATGCATTGTGAGGACTCTTCCGAGAACTGCTTGTGCTGAGGGGCATAGAGTGCCCACTCCAAGGCTTGGGCACACCCGGGATGGAAAGCCAGTTCATTGTAGGGCACACGTACCCAGACACAATAATACCAGTATGAGCAATTTAGAGACACCAATTAGCAAGTGCATGTTTGCCAGAGGATTCCAGGGCACCCAAAGTGAACCCTCACCACACAGAGAGGACACGCCCCTCCTTAATAATTGGATCTGATATGGCTTACATTTTAAACCTGTTTTTACAGCTGCATATTTAACTGGAACAAGTTATTTTGAGCATTTTACTCAAGGCTTCTGCTGCAGGTCCCATCTGGGCTTTCATGTCCTCAGCCATCATCCCACACCCTGTCCGTCATCATTCATAATTTATTATCCAAAAATAACATAAAATATCACAAGTACTGATATTTTCATCATATTTTCATGATCATTTTGCCATATCTCTCCCAAAACGGCTTTATTTGCTCAGAATCTTACACTAGCACAGTACAGCTGTCATGTTGTGCACATGAGGAGGTGCACTTGCATCGCATTGATTTCTTCATTCTATACCCACTTATCAGCTGAACGAGCAGGTTCCTAATGGTGTCCCTCCATCAGCTCTCGAGTGACATGGCCGTGTGTCCACAGGGCGAGGGCCGTGTCTTCCAGGTGCAGTTTGCGGGCACCAGCTGGGAGGAGGCCCTGGAACTGTGTAGTTCAGCTGTTGCCTGCCTGGAGCGGCACGTCCCAGTGGAGGACGCACCCGTGCCCAACGGCAGCGCCCAGACCGCCCCACGGGCCACCCCAGAGCCAGGGCCCGGCCTGCAGCAGCCAGCGGTATGACTCAGCTCCAAACACAGGCGGTCGTGCCCTGAGCCTCCACGCAGTTTCAGTTTGGTTAACTGCACCACCTATGAGACTGTCACATGATTCATTTCACATGAATGAAATTCACATTTAATAATGCATCCATTAATCATAGGGAGCATAGTGCACAAGGCTGGAATACACCTTGGATAGGATAGTCCATCACAGGGCACCTTCACACATAGACTTTGGGCAGTTTGGAGATGCCAGTTAGTGTAACTGCATGTCTTTGGGGTGTGGGAGGAATCCACACACACAGACACACTGGGATTCAACCCCAAACCTTTAAAATATGTGACAACCGTGCTTTTCATTATCTGCTAATGTTCCTGTGTTAAGGGCTTTTAATGTTCATCTCCATAGTATTTTAACCTGACAAGTTATTTATATTCTTATATTAGAGACTGCTTAATTCAAAGTAGCATTCTCTTGTGACTACTGTGTTATAATTAAATTCGAAGTAGTTCTCCGCCCAGCTCCACTTTCTTTCTCAAGGTCAAGATCTCTTGGTGTCCACTAGATGGAGCTGTTTACATTCTGGCATCATACTGCTAGTCTAGTGCTATGTGAAATAGCCCAGATGAAAAAATCTGCAGTACTGGAAATTAAGGATACAATGTGTTCACTGTACTTTACACTGTACTGTACCTTTTAAGCTAAAATGCATATTGTGTACAAAATGTGTGGTAACGCATCACATGAACTGCACCTTCATAATGCATTCATAGAACATTCATAAGCAGCAGGTTAGTACACCTTTACAGCTTTAATATACATTAATAATAAACAGTATAATAACAAGCTTTATATCATATAATGTTTGTTGAATTAAGTTTATGATCATAAAAGCATTGTAATTATATCACATGATGCTTGTTACTATATATTAAATCTGTTAAGGTATATTTACATGCTGCTTATGAATGTTGTAATAAAGCATTATGAATACATTATGAAGGGACACTGAATGTTCCATGAAAGCATTATGAAGGTGCAGTTAATGTATAGTATTAACAAACATTCATAATCACCTGGTAACAGACTGACAATTGCAAAGAAATTTAATTTGTAAAATCTTGTTTGCCTGATTTGCCTTTTAAATTGAGTACTGATTTTATATGGGAAAAGAATCTGGTTTAAAATGTTACTTGGATGGGATCCAGACCCCCTTGCAGCTTTCCAAACAACTGGAAGATGGATGGTTATCATTTGTTTGCAATAAATAATTGTATTTTATATTATATATTCTTTACTTATCTATGCACAAGATGCTCAGTCCCTAAGCTAGCTGGAGACTTGGGCTGTGACACTCGTTTGGCTTCACATCACAGGCTTGTGCTGAGCAGCCAGCAGGAACCTTGAAGCCTGAAGAATCCGAAAGCTCCCTGTCCGTCCGACGACTTGCCCAGGTACCGCAGTGCTCAGACACACAGTTTCTGCTGGGGAGTGGAACTAAATGGGGGGGATCCATGCTTTCTGAAACACTGACCCCTGCTGGCAAACTAAGGGAGCCAGCTTAATAATGGTTATAGCTGACCCCTATATCCAGGTCTGACTAAAACGATTTATGTGTGAATCAGTGAGAAAACTAGAACTTCTTGTGTTTAATCTTAAATTCACCAGACATGGGGCTACAGAAACCAGGTATGGTTAGCGGTTCCCTGAACAGCATAGCCACCAACTTCAGGTGCCTTCGCCTCCTCTCGTCATGTTAGTTACACCTGCTTGTCCCCTCAGTGCTTCCTGGGCCAGGCAGGACTCTCCCTGCCCCTGGCGTATTGCCACCAGGCCCTGCCCAGCGGCAGCCTGGAGCCCCTGCTGCGCCTGTGCCTACTCGACTGCAGTTTTCCCGCCTGGGTGGAGCAGGTGGAGGCTGAGCTGACGGGGCTGGCCCAGCAATAACTGAGAGTGAGGCAACCGGATGGATACCTCTTTGGCGGCAAGCAACAGCTCCACCTGGTGTCCGAGCGATGCGGTCCCCCCTGCTGGATGTTTAACAAGCTCATTCAGAAAGAACCAAACGTAATGTGTTCAGAGGCTTTTATTTCTTAAAAATGTTCCGCTTCACATGTTTCATAAATGATAAGTTACCCGCCCCCCCTGTCTGTCTTCCTCCCTCCCAAAGACCCGGTAGCACTGCAACAAACATGGGTACTGTACTTCAAAGGAGTCATGCAGCTACAGCAGTGCAGTCTGTTACACCAGCTCAGTAAAAAGTTTATCCCACAACATTAAAGCTCCACCGTCATGAGAAAATCCTAACAGCTCTCACCTCAAGGTTCTGTATCTCTATAGGAATAATATTGCATAGGATAGTAGCCATGCTGTACGGTAAATATTTCCATTAAATTAAATGAATGAAGTAAGGAATGTGCATTACAAAATGAAGTTTATACATGTTTGCTATAATCTGTAATTTTTAACACTCCATTGCAACATATACAGGACATCTAACTATAGAAAATAGTAAAACATAGAATTTTTTTCTTCTTAAGTTGGATAAATATTACAGTAATAAATATTTTCATTATTTTCTCTTGGTTAAATACTGGACACGGTGAGATCCTTATGTTGTAACTTAACCTTAAATTATCTTTTAAGATTTGACACTATCAAATTTTATGCAGTGGAACAATATATATGTAGGTATATGTATTTTTTGCCGGTTTCTTTCGAAAGTAAGTTTTTAAGAGTTTAAAAAATACAAACAATTCAGTTGGACGCAAAGCCATCCAAGAAAAAAAAAGTTGTACAGTAAGGTGAGACTTTTGCATGCATTAGACAGTTATGTAAAATGAAAAATACTCTCTGCCTGAGGGGAAAGGAGAATAAATTAAAAAAAGCAACACCAATCAACAGCACACAGCACAAAAGTGTACACCTTCATAAAGGACTCAGTCATCTCCATTCCCGCTGCCCCAGAAGACTGAGCAAGGCATGCTTATGACCCATTTTGTTGTCCTCTGTCAATGTCTTGATACTATACAGTTGCCCTGGAAATGAGCCCATATATGCTTTGCTAAAAACAACCTGCAGATGCTTCCTCAGTTACCTTCCTGTGGTCAGGAGATGCTTTTGGTCGTCTGAAAAGGAAAAACAACAGAGAGCTCCTGTGCGACCGACGTCAGAAGTGACCAGTGGCGGCCAGTGTCACCCCCCCCCACACACACACCCCCGGGGGCAGGGCTGAATGAATGCGCATGCGTGCTCCAAGGTGCCTTTCCCCATGAGCCACCGCAGTACTCACTCGGGGGGCGCCAGTCTGCTCAGTTGGTGGTCCTCTGACGTAGGTTTTTGTCCTTATGGTTGTTTGTGGAGTTGGTTTTCCTGGTGGAAGGAGAGCATTGGCACAGTCACCTCAGGCCATTGGCTCTGAAGGACACAAGCGACATCCCTGCCTCTGAAAGCTGCCCCATACGGAACAAAGGCTGCCACGGCACAAGCCTAATAAATAAATGAACCGCACAAGGCACCCTGGCAGGCTCCAGTGGGAAGAAACAGGATAGAACCTCTATTCTGTGCTTATGGTGTTTCTAAAATAGATTGTTGTAAATACACAATAACAACATGCCAAATCTGCCTGGGTTAGGAGCGTCCAATTTACAGACAACTCGTACTTTCGAACAGACTGCAATAAGGTGTATTATGTCAGTCTATCGCTCTGAAAGCCTAATCTGATGGGTTTTTTTTCTGTGACTCAAGAAATACTGCCGTCGCGCAGACTGTTTACGTTACTTTTTAATGTAGAGATTTCAGCACATAATAAACATGTTTATAGTTCCATTGTAATGTAACAGTAAGCAGAGACATCTGGGGATATTTCTGACATTAGAACCAACAAAATTAAGACTTTCATTGGTGTAACAAAGAGAACCATCAGATTTGACAAAGGCACTCTCTGTGACTTGGACATGAATGATGCTGTCATCTTTTGGGTGCAGTGATGTGACGAATGAGTCTGGTAGCAGGGATTATCAAGCGCTGTCAGTTACAAACAATCTATTTGCTTTTGGGTTAAACTAGGTGTTAAGTGTAAGTACAAACTTAACCCACCCACCAAGGATTTCAGGGCCTAACTTCTATTGCTTGTATCTGGATTTTATCTTGGCTTGATTTCATTGTGATGCTGCCTCAAGCTAAAAAAACAAGGCTGATCTGTTTTCATGGAATGGCCATTAGAGAAGGCTTGATACAGCTATCAAACAAGCTTTGAAGCAAACGCTCGTTATGAATCTGATGGTGAGCATTTCTGAAAAGGATGTTCATTAAATCTGATTCTTACATTGGTCCAGCTGGCTCATCATCTTCAGGAGGAGGGGCGAAGAAGGAGAAAAAAAATACAGAAGAAACCAAGTTAGACATCATCAGAATAACCAGTTAAAGCAACATCCCGCACACACAGAAATTATGCCAGTACTGGAATCTTTTTTAATGTGTTAGTTTTGTTCTCTTAAATTAAGCTAATGCAATTTCATTAAAGAAAAGCGATGCGTGGCTGTTACATGACTGTACTGAACACTGACAATGGGCAGCGCGTCATGCTGCGGTGGATGGGGATGCGCGGCATCTTCCCTTCCTTAGGATAACTCAGGATTACAATGATCCTGTTCATTTCCACCCCAAGTGTCTGCAAATTCAGTCGCTGGAGAGTAAGTCGGCCGTGAATAAACACCTCGAGCGTGGAATCCTGCTGACTTCAGCCTCCAGGCCTCAGCAAGCACGTAACCTTTCAGGTGAAATTGTCATGCTGCTAATTGGATCATGCTAATTGTCCATTACTGACTGAACTGAGCGTATTTAGCAGAGATGAGCTAATTTAGAGTTAATTTGCTACCTGATATGCAGGATGCAGGTCTTTGTGGGGCTACATAAGCCAAATGATTTTAAATAAACTTTACATAAATAAAGCATTAACGTGACAGGTGACTGTATCTGTAGGTTACAGACTGTGGCACCCATCTGCCGTAAAGGTCATGTTAGGGGGCTGTGGGTGCAGATCTGAAAACCAGGGCAGCCAGGCAGCCGGTGTTTTGGTTTGCAGCAGCCTGAGGTCTGAGGATAGCGGGATTCCAGTGGTGTTCAAAAGGCATGGATGGAACGGTGCGGAGCAGCAGAGGTCCGGAGACAGGGATGGCCTAAGGCAGACACCAAGAACCCCCCCATGCCGCCATGCCAGAGAGGTCACAGCAGCTGACAGGGCACACTGGCCAGGCAAATAAAAAAATAGAAAACAGCATGTCTGACAAGATCAAAATCAGAAACCAGAGCAAACACATATGCACGCATGACTGACCCAGGAAACAAAATGGACACACCCACAAAATCTTGAAGATGAATCACTCAATATAACAAAAAAAACTGCATTGCAAAAGCAATTTAGTAGCAGCAAACGAGGCTGTGTTAAACGAGTTTCTGCTATGGAAACTGAAAACGCAACACAAAGAAGCCGCTGTGGAGTAAAAAGCAACGATTCAGAGCAGATCCCTGGCTGGTCACCATCCTTATTCTTGTGGTTCAAGAACCACATGAGAAAGAAAAGACCCATAACTACATACATAAGAAATTAGAACAAGGATTAAAAGTCTAGAGTCTAGACAGTCTTCATATGTGTTTATATCTCCAGCTCTGTTGACGAGACCCCACGGGACATAATTTCCTCTTGGTCCTAATCTACTCCTCTCCCCAAACACATGCACCCTGTGTGAACCACAGTGCATCGCTGCAGGCAGGGCCAGCTGAGCTCCAGGCTGTTTGCAGACACATGCAAAAAGCCAAATGCAACGAAAACATCATCTGAGAACAGGGTACCTGACCATGGTCCTCGGGGGCCTGATTTCTGCAGCTTTTACAGATGTTTCACTTTCCACCTGACTGACAGCTAAAACACTAATTAAAAACTGAAATAAAGCAATTAAGCATGACTAAGCAGAACCTATGACTTTCAAGAGCACAGGTCGAAAACCCTTGTTTTAGATTTCATGGTGGAGCACCCCACCAACGATAGCTGGTGTTGCCTAGAATGGTAGATAACACTCCCTTGTTATGGTAGAGGTTCCCTCCTACGATAGTTGACATGTCCTGCCTTGCTAGTTGTTCCATCCTATAGTAGATGACAGTCCATGCTTTGGTAGACATTACCTGCTATAGTTAATGTCCACTCCTCGACTGCGCAGTGAATGAAGCATTGCTTCTGGCTGCCCTAATTGCTCTCATACCTTATCCAAGTAGATTTGCCAATCACCATGACACCTTGTCATGGTCTGAAATTTACCATGGTCTAAAAATGTGCCCTCATATCAGACTGCCTTAGGTTTTTTGTCTTGTGTGATTTAACTGTGATCTGATTCATAAGCAAGCAAAATAATAAAGCCTGTGTTAAACAGTACAATAATTTTCAATGTGCTCAACAACCGTCTTCCTGGTAAAAACTGAATTCTGACCTCCCAGAACCATCTCAGGGAAAAAACACACATGACAAAGAAATAAATAAATAAAATACTGTAATTTTAAATGAAGCAAATGGGAGGGATATTCAGACTTTGAGATGAGAGGCTTATGTCCAGAACCAACCATGAGTGCATGGAAAAGTATGAGGTTTAACACACAATCAACAGCATAAGAAACACAATTTTTCATTTTTATATCCAAAAAACATCATGGTCTGGATGGACTATAGAGAAGAAGCAGCTGATTGGAAGACAAACTGCAAAGGCATGCACGGGATCTCGCACTTACCACCCATTTTAGGTTACGATGCAGATTGGAAAAGGTGGGGGGGGGAAAGGAGAAATCATAGTAACCCATCATGTCAAAAAAAAAAAAAAAACACCCGTCCTCCATTTTTTGTTTGGTCATTTTTCTTGTAACGAGGCCTTCAGATCAGGGAAGGGGGATGTTCAGGAAAACCAGGCACCTTGCAAGTGGCGTTGCCTATTGAATACAGCCACAGATGATGGCAGGGTGACAACGTACAGTACGGAAGAAGAATGTGAAGCTGCAGCGTGTTACTAAAACCTTACAGAGCTCCTTAAGGCATCATTCGAGCTCTGCAGCCTCTTCAACTCCATTTAGAACCTCCACAGTTACAGTATTTTCGTAACAGGTTCGGGTAGAGCAGTTTGAAAACACTAACTAGCCTCCAAATGGAAAAAAGGCATGGTGTAGCTTCTGCATGTTAGTGACACTTAGGGATTACGAGTCACACATTACGTGTATGTGAGAATGTATGTTTAACGTTTATTCACTGGGCTCTTAGTCGATTAAAAACATGGACATGTGATCAAGGGTTACTGCATAAGCTTTCAATTCTGCACTATACATTTACAATACTAAATGCAGCTTAACTGCTTTGATGAAAATATGTGGGGTGTAAACTGTGAGCTTCCAAGGGCTCTCTGCACAGAAGTGTCTGCTTATGAACTTAATGGTACTACTGTGATGTTACTTTAAAAAAGTGCACAGTAGGGACTGAAAACCGGGACCTGTGACTGCTTGCCACTTCACGCACAGTACACTGATAACAGCTTTCCAAACATATAAACAGCAAGCAATTACAAGCTGTTCGTGTTCAGTGCTTCTTAGGGATAAGTAACGTCTGGGCATTAATAATGCAGTTTAAGATGGCAATTTTAAAATGACACTTTTTAAAAATACTGTCCTGTAGAATGTTCTTCTTATTTACTTACCTGAAGGATAGCAAAAAAGTGGTAAATAAATCATTATTAGTTTTGCAGCATTATGACAATTAAAGGACAAACAGTGATTATTCATTCTTTTACCCAAGCAGAGCCAACACTGATACCACAAAAAAATTAAATCAAGGACACAAAGATAAACATTCTTTCGTTCTTTTTTTTTTTTTTTTTTACCAAACTAAACCTCAAATAGTACAACTAATACAACTAATCTTTGTTTTTTCCAATAGTCAGATCACCATGAATTCATTTCACCTGTAACATCTAGGTAAAAATAGCATTATTTTCTCATTGCCACAAAGGAAGAGACCTTTACACTGTCCAGCATGTCATGCAGCAATTTCTTTAAAAAATGTCTTGGAAACTGCTGTAGGCAGTTTAATTTAGTCACCAGATTTACACAAACATCTCTAAAGTTCCCCCTGCATTGGTTAGTAGGTTAGTGTTGGAGCATTGAGTAATGTAACCCTGTACTCTCAGTCCTTATTCTGTCAGTGCTTAATCCTGTTTCAGCGCGACGTGCCTGAAGTCTATCTCAAAAGCTGAAAGGGTTCCCAGCTATCTCGGCTTCCCTTCACAAAACACATTTTGAAAAACAGTTTTTATTTAGTTAGACCAGCCTTCTCCTCCGGGAATCAGGGGAGGCCTCTTTAGCATGTGACCATGACGGGCAGATGGTACCCGTGTGTGGTGATCCTCAACACCAGAGACGTACAGAACTCCCCGCAGGCCCAACGCTCTGCCTTTACACAGCAATGAATAATTCACAGCAGGCCACTCCTGCCGTCAGCAAGGAATCACATTGCTTATTAATATTAACAGGTGAGATGGGGACTGTGAGATTCTCTTCAGTCGGGTTAGGCTCCGTGACAACGCACCATCAAGGGATGGTGATCCTCAGAGAAACAGCGTCCGCGCTCACGGTTACCTTACGTGCGATGTATGTTGAAGCCGGGATTACATCTGAGGTTAAATGCCGAAAGCCGCCTTCGTGATAACACGCACACCGCTATGGACTGACACCCTCAGGAAGAAACGCTCGATTCGATACGTGAGGCGGGAAATCTGAAGCTAACGAGCACGCTTACCGTCAGGCACCTCGTCCGGCCGCTTGCGCTTCTCGTAAATGACGATGATGATCACCAGGATAATGATCTCGGCCAGAACGCCCAGGAATGGCCAAAGGGGAGCCAGGTGACTGCGCACCCGCAGGATGCAGGCCATGGAGGCCGTGCCGATGATGTTCGTGGCGTTACACCGGTACTCGCCCGGGTCTGTGTTGATGTCTAGGTGCGTGATCTGCAGCTCTGTATAGTTGTCCTTGTTATTGATGAAAAAGCGACCACTGGAGTTCTCAATATCCTGCAGGGAAAGGAGAAAGAAAAGTGTATGATGACTCAAAGGAAAACATTAAACTCCTCTAGAGGGACCATCAGTCCACCTACAACATCCTCATTAAATATATAATTGCTGTTATATTCATCATCTATTATGGTTATTTACAGAATTCCATGTGTATTCTCTTACCATATCTATCCATTATATTAAGAATACTCTTTATTCGGCACTTAATCTATTATCTTATTGTTTGCTATTCTGCTGTTGTAGTGTTCTATTCTGATATTCTATTTTAAACTTGCTACACCAGTTCTAAGAAACACAAGACACTTTTTCTTCTATGTGTACATCTGTATACTATAATCAGAGATGGGAATAAGGAATGGGGCGACTTGTATTCTTGAATTGAAAAAATAGGCTCCGGTTTCACTCCGGTA
>JAABNX020000008.1:13685271-13704149 GCA_015163995.2 Mormyrus lacerda
GTTTTGTTTCAACCAACCAGTTGAGCATAAAGAGCCACAGTCACAGAGTACTCAACTGGTTGGTTGAAACAAAACCTTGGTCTGGATTTGTGCTTTCTGGACCTGAACTTTTCACCTCTGACTATAGTGGCAATAAAGTTGAACTGAACTGGCCAGAATAAAACCCAAAAGCCTCAAGCCTCACTGGGACCGGCAACGGTCACGCACCATTAAGACTCCCCCCTCCAGCTTGCGCCAAGTCCACACAGGATGGGGGTAGCCCACAGACTTGCAGTACAGCAGTGCACTCTGTCCCTCATTCTTATTGTCGCTCCTCTTGTGACCGGTTATGTCAGGAGAGGCTAGGAGGAAAAAACATGACCCAGAGTCAATGGGCAATGGGCTCCAAGAAATGTTGGTCCTACTAGTGGATTTAGCAGGCAGGGGGTTCAAGTAGTGCCCCAGATGACACATGAGAAGGCTTTTTATAATCATCATCATGGCTGAAAGGGACACATGCACCAAAATGTATAATTTCCACAACTAAGAGAAAGAAGACCAAGGACACGACATTACGTGAAGGGCAAGTGCCACACCAGCATTGTGTAGATGAAAGTAGATATTAGTACTGTCTATGTCAGAATTACACATCATTTCAGAAGGAGAACAGTCATACAATGAGTATTGCTTCATAGTTGCTATTTCCATCATCAGCTGACCTTGTGGGAAGAAGGAGAGCAAAGTGTGTTGCAGTGCAAAGTCCTTGTCTAACTGCAGAGGACAATATTTCTACACAAACACTGCTATAAGGCGGAAAAACAAGGAAAACAATGTGTTCTGCGACAAAAGCACATCAGAAATGCGCTCAAATATCTTGTAATGGAACCGCTTTCTTGTCAGTCTGTGGCTCCATTTTTACTATTTATGTATGACAAAATTTCCTTTCTATAAGCACAATCAAGCAGCTTCTCCACTCTTGCCCACTCTTTCCTACTGACACTGATAATTGCTTTTCTGCCCATTTGTCATTGATTATTCCCTGTGGATTCTTTTAAACGATTATAATTTTTTTATATTAATGGGAAATCAAACAAAGCAGCTGTTCGATGATTCAATGCCACATGTTGAGTGATTCTACTACCCAAGCATTTTCCATTTCTTCTGAAATGACCTCCCGTTATTTGCTAAGCTCTCGTTACAGTGTTGAGGATGAGCATAAACAGGCAAGCTGTGCGTTATCCTATTGCAAGACAATGGCCTGTCGTTGAATAATAATAATAATATATAAGGTTATCTCCTCGAGCAACAAGGCAGCCTCAGTCAGGGATTCATTATGGAGCATAAATTCAGTTCACAGACAAAGTGGGTTATCTCATTAGGTGTCCTAGTTCTAATAAATGTGAAGCACACATGCTTTAATTTAGTCGCAACCAGTGAACTCAAAGACAGAGCCCACAGCAAGGCTGTCCTGCTGAAGGCAGTGACTACAGGCTATAGCTCTCCGCGCCCTCTGCCCTGAATAACGTCAGCCGACACGTGACGGCCGAGTAGGGGGTAGCATTTAATCTCACTGTCCTCATAGATGCTTAGCGGAGTGTGGCCAGGCAGTGCCCAAAACAGGACAGAAGCTATCCGTTCTTGCATGCCTGGGCATCTTCCCTATGAAGCAAGGCAGGGTTCTCATGGTAAAGGACCAGATTATGAAGCAACGATAGTCACTATATTCCATTGATCGTCCAGGTGAACCATATAGGATCACATTACATAATTGCCGTTATGCCATTTCTGTCCAGTCATTAATCATTAATTTGGGCTTTTTTTCCTATTCATTAGTAATTTATTATATTCTGAAAAATTTTAGAGGGACGTTTCAGAGAATCCCCCTCCACCCTCCCCAGCTGTCTTATGATACTTTCCATCGGCGTGACATAATTTAGCATTGAATCACTCTTATCTCATCCTGGAAATCGGCTAAATGGGAAAGTTCACTGCGGGTTTCCATTTATCCTTACCCGGATTTTGTCACTGTAATGTGATGTTACAGCACTTGAAATCTAGAGAGAAGACTTGAGAGGAAAAACACTGTATTTGAAAATGATTGGTTCATAATAGGTGAAGCAGTCCACCCAAAAAAATGCCAGGCCTAGCTGCAAAACATGCCCATTCACAACAGATTAACATCATATACAATAGAGTCTCGCTATTAGGAGAGACTGGGACCGGATCCAGAGGCTTAATCCCCAACCATCACACACAAGCCTCCATCTGTTGCCTCTGAGCCGTGTTCCTAGTCGATGGAAAAGTCAAGGGCACTGCAGACTGCCGCTAATGCTGTGCTATTACAGCTAATGTAGCTCCCTGTGCTATTACAGCTAACCCAGCTCCCAGCGCTACTGCAACTAACCCAACTACCCTGTGCTATTACAGCTAACGTGGCTCCCAATGCTATTACAGCTAACCCAGCTACCCTGTGCTATTACAGCTAACGTAGCTCCCTGTGCAATTACAGCTAACCCAGCTACCCTGTGCTCCTCTTGCTAACCCATTTAAATTTGGTTACTGCAGCTTGCTAGGCTACCCTGTGCTGCTGCGGAGTAACACAAACCCAGTGATCCTCTGGGGTCCAGCCTGTCCTGTTTCTGTGCGGTGAACTCAGGTAATACGGGCCACTCATTCATATTCAGCAGCGGAGGATACGGCAGTGTGCTGAGCGGCTCTGGCAGCACATGACGTCGATCAGACGTAACATTCCGACAGTCCTGTGTAATGGCTTCACCGAATGCCCGTGCCCTTCAGCTGGTGCTGCTCTCACGCTCACCGCCGCCTCTGCCCACGTCCCACATTTTCACATGCCGGCAGCTGTGGGATGCGACAGTTCGACTCGCGCCGGTCTCGTCCCCGCTGACGGGAGTGTAGGACGTAGTCCTGCAGTGGGGAAGACTGCACTGTCCGTCCTGCCACTTGGGAGCTCTGCCAGTCCCATCCAGCTCCAAATGCAGGATAACTGACTCCACCCAGCTGCAGTGACCCACATAATCAGGCTACTAAATACATTTTCAGGGCATAACCATTTTGAATATATGGTTATGATGAACTACATTATGAACCATCCCGCTGCAGCTATGACGTCACTACATAACCAGTGACCCGCATCTGTCCCCACTGCACTGTACTGCACACTGTTTTTAAAATTCCACTTCCACATTGTATCAGTACTACACTACCTCTGTGGCTATTTGCACATCCTTCCCCGATGCACCACCTATTTATTGCATATTTATTGTTCCACTTCCGTCTTTTGCCTTGCACTGTCTTGTCTTTCACTGCATTATGGGTTGTTCTGTATTGCACCTCTGTCATTTCTCCTATTGTCCCCTCCATGCATCTGTCCTCAACCCTGTAACTGTAGAGAAATTTCCCTCTGTTCCTCAGAACATGTGACAATAAAAATTGAAACCCAAATAATAAGTAACCCTATCAGTATATACATAGAGGCGCAGAACACAGTTTCTATCAATGATTCCTGGATTTTGTATCTTGACTGGCAGCTGTTGCCAGGGCAGTGGATCCACACCACGTCTCGATTGCTGGACTTTAAACCAATCACAGACAGGTGAATGAGGAAAAGACCCACCTTACATATTCAAATGAATGCTATTGGTGGATCAATTGCTGGGTTTGAAACTGCCGCTGGCAGCAGGATAACACTCCTACCTTTCACCTCAATGGTGGCGTTGGCGTCAGGTGCCAATTCAA
This sequence comes from Mormyrus lacerda, assembly GCA_015163995.2. Taxonomy (NCBI): domain Eukaryota; kingdom Metazoa; phylum Chordata; class Actinopteri; order Osteoglossiformes; family Mormyridae; genus Mormyrus; species Mormyrus lacerda. The sequence goes on from JAABNX020000008.1 coordinate 13,689,007, forward strand.
AGGTGTAGACGCACATGTACTCCCCAGCATCCTCTGTTCTTGGTTTGTTCAGCCTGTGGAAAGACAAGCCGGGTAGAATGTAGTCACTCTCAGCTCAGGGTGCCACCATGACTCAACGTACATCCTCCGCACAAACGGAACCGCACAAACGGAACACATCTGCCACACACAGATTAGTGTTACTTGACCAACACTGAAGGCATTTCGACTACAATGGACAAATCGAAAGGCCACGAATCTCCGCTGGATGTCAGTCTCCAAACTATTTTACTGTGCAACTTTTGCACAATATGCTCTTGGTATGTTTTGCCAATTGAGGATATTTAGTCCTAGGGGTAGGGGGGCAGGAGACTTTGATATGTTATGCTGAGATCAACTAGAAATGTCTTGGCAATGGACCTTTCGATAACTGTCCTAGAATATGTGGCTGCAGAGGGGAGCAGACCCGTGCCCTACTTGTACTCAGTCAGCTTGAGCTTGAAGCGGGTCCCTGCGATCTCCTCGCCATTCTTCATCCAGTAACTCTCTTTGTGGTTGCTGGAGGCGCTGGTCAGGTTGCACTGCAGTGTGATGGGAGCATTGCTGTGGGAGTCCACGGAGAGCACCATGTGATCCGAGGCGTTGATCCGGGGCTCTGAAACACATGCATGGTGAACGGTTGGCAAATAGAGGCGCTGGAGGTGGGAGGGGACACGGGGCCCGGCTACATAAAAGAAACACAGTTCCTCCAAAGCGTGTAGGATGCTGGGAACTGGGCGCTCCTGCCTCGTGGGAAAGGCAAGCACGGATGTCCATAACAGATAAACTTTGCAAAACATAAACATCTACTACATTCAACAGTTTAAACACAATAGATTGACTGGCTTAAGATTTGATTTGGAATAATAAAACTTTAGAAATGCAGAAAATTTTGATACATTGAATATACAGTGCTCTGCAAAAGTCAAAGAATATTATGTTTAAATGATCTTTATATTAGTGTAAATCTATAATATATCTGTCACGACCATTTCAAAACCTCTCCTGCAGTCGCAATAGAATTTGCAACAACCATGCAATGCACCCAAGTGTTTTTTGACTTAACCAGTGGCACACCTCATATGGCTAATAAACTAATTAAACTAATTAATTACGTGAGCTGATGGTGAAATTGAATAAATATATGGAATGGCTGAGGTGCCCCTGAGGAGAGGTTTGGGATCTGAAGAGGTTTTCATCTAACTATCCAACAAGATATAAGTAACTTTTTGGAGAGCAGAAGAAATTTTTACTAGTGTTTATTGTGTTATTCCTAGTTTGCACATGGTCTCATGTTAAATTGTGTTTTTTGTTCTGAGCAAATATACATTTACTTCCCAGATAAATAACTTTAAATATTTCCTTTGACTGCTCAACTGCTTACTTTTGCACAGTGGCGGATGTCACAAAGTTCATAGATGGTATAACATTACATGATGCACTTTCCTGTACGTCACATCCATACATTACAACCTCTGAGTTACTGCTCATTGCTAAGTTAATGAATTTTGCAAACGCCAAGGCACCCAAAAACACTTACAGGTGCCATGTCTTTGCTTGCTGCTTATACAGATCATCAATCTAGTACAATGGTTTCTTGAAAGGCTGGGTTTGTAGAAGGAGTTCAGATTATTAAGCCAGAAAGAGGTATGCATTATGTTACCCTCCATATCTGAGGGCCCCCAGGATGCCAGACCATTGTAGGACACATACAAACACACACACGTTATTGGCAATTTAGAGACGCCGATTAACCTAAATTAAACCTGCTTTTGGACTGCGGGAGGAGAACTGCAAAACCACAGAGAACATGCTGGCTTCAAACAGAGAGCCAGGGGCTGGACTCAAAATGCCAGCCCAGGAGGTCCACGGGCGCAGAGATTCTGAATCACTGAGCTACCGTGCTGCCCGTAGTATGACATCAGCAGAATTATTATCAAGGCCATCATCTGATATAAACTGCTATGGATGCCACCTCTCAGGAAGGTCACCGAACCCAAAACCCAGAACAACCGAGTGAACCCGAGTGAACCAGAAGGCATTTTTTATCATGACCTACATACAACTCTGCTGTTTCAGATTTCACAGAATAAGCTGACGATTTTCATACCTCTCCAGTTCTCTCATCCTTTGAATTTTAAACAGACTCTTTCTACACCGATATCACACAGTTCGGTCATCAAATGCTCATACACCTACCTAGGAGGCACTCGAAGAAAGAAAGAAACTGTTAAACAAAAAATAATAATAAAAAAAAAATCACGTTACGTAAAACCAGGGACAGAAAAAATTCATTAGTCATAAAGAAGATGCGCTCACTCATGTAACTTAAAACTATGGAAAGATAATTAGTGCAGTGAAGCTAAAAGGGGATTAAGATGGGGGTCGGCACTCGTGCTCAGGCCTGTGCCGGCCTTCAGCGCCCTCGGAGCCCCGCTTCGCTGTGAGTGTGCGTTAATCGCCTCGGCTCCCTCGACAGGCGCTCTGCCGCCGCTCGTTTCCAGGCCCACCACCTCCGGCTCCATCTGGCCGGGGGCGTGCCGCGCGGCGGAGCTTTCCTGAGAAACCCGCATCCCCGGCTTGCCGGTAAACGCGGGCCCGGCCCACTCCGACGCCTTCGGCCACATTTTGCCACTGGGATTACATGCGAAACTGGCTTCCGTGGGTTATTTGGGGGCAGCGTGGGCAGGGGGGGGCGGTAAACCTGTAGGATGATCCCCCGACATGACTGTGAAAATGAGAGACAGTGGGCTGTAGCTGCTGCAGGTGCATGTATAGATCCTTCACCTTAAGCAAAGATATCACATACCTAACCTCCACTTCCACTATGATTTTATGTGTTCCTACTTTCTTGCAAATGAAACTTTTCTACACAAGACAGTACCATCACAACAGGATGCTTATTTCAAATACAGGTGCTCCTTAGCTTACAACGGGGTTACGTTTCTAATGAACTCATCTCAAGTGGAAAATTTCGTAAGCTAAAATGCATGACAGATAAATAAACAAGTAACTACTGTCACTGAATGAGTAAATAAATAATTACTGTAACTAATACCAGTGTTTGAAAGGGAAATAAATAAATACAACTGTATTTGGTTAAACATGGAAAAAAACACTGTACCATATAAACACTTTACGAGATGTTCACACTCGTGACCGCTACAAAGACTTACCGTAAAGCACGAATGCTGCCATTGCCCTGCATCGTACGATATACCAATATACTAGGAAGAGATCAGAAGCCGACTGCTCCATGTGTGTTACTATCGCACCATCATGAAGTCAATATATCATAAGCTGAAGCACCATAAAGGGGGTAGCGTCTGCATTATGGGCTGAAATGAACAATCTAGAACAATCTAGCAGCATCTCTTATTTTTGTCACATTTGTTGCCTGTCACATTCTCTCATCCACTTAAACAATTCCAGTAACCTGTTAAAAGGTGCAAATTTGACTTTATTAGCTTTCCACGAGCGTGATCTGCGACTTCCATTTCAGACACCTTGCCGCTCCTAATAAATTGACAGCCGTGTTTCCCCGCGTCTCTAATAATACCACATTTTTATTTTTATTGCTATTACTACCAACAAAAACATTACAATGCTGCTCTAAAGAAAAACAACCCAGGTGGCAACAAGGACGGACCCAGAAGTGAGGCAAAGAGAGACAAGGTCGACAGGGAGTACAGCAGTCAGCTCCGGGCTGTGAGAGCACTCCATGTATGACGAGAGAGGGGAGAGGGGGGCTCCTCCCTTACCACAGGGCGGGTCTGTCAGGGGACAGAATCCCAGCCTGGTTCGGGGGGGCGGGTTGGAAAGCACAGTCCTCCAAATTCAGCCCTGGCTCCGGTATTAAAGCCCCACGCTGGTACCGTTCTTGATAACAGGCCTGCTGGCCCGTGACTACTATTAGAATTCACGGCACCTTCTCCTGCAGTGCCTTGCGGCCAATAGCCTGAGAGGGCCCCCATGGACAATCGCTTGTTCTGATTGGCTGCCGGCAAAAGCGTGCTGCCTGTCTAAAGTGCCGTCTGTCTCGCTACGTTCGCGCATCATGAACCCTCCTCCCCCCGATATGCTTACATACATGCACACAGGCTTTGCACTGTTGATGTTTTAGGAAAAAAAAGGCACAATGGTAACGAAGTAAAGGGTTCTCTGCATCGCACCTGTTCAGAAGAGGAATGTAAAAATCAGTAAAGCAGGAAAATTCTGCTAAAGGATGGCCTCATTATGTAAAAGCCACCTGCTGACTGTTCTCCCTAGCTTAGCGCTAGCTGGGTGCTAATGCTCTTCTTATTTGTGTGGGTACTTGGCATTCGCCCAGTTAGCCTCAAAGCTGTCTGTAAAATACCTGCCACTGTCCATATGTCTGACTTCCTGTTTCCTCCTGACACAGTGTTGACTGACGGGTGTGACATGCTGTGCAGACACGCGGGGACATGTTGTCACAGACACGTTAATACCTTTAAGCTCGCTGCTGTCAATGCAGCCCTATGGACGCATCCACTGATTCACAGAGAAGCATCACCGTGACGACTGGGGGGAGAGGGGGGGGAGGTTTGGGAACTGCAGGCAGGCATCTGTTTCTCATTTTCCTGCAGTAATGTCAACGCATGCCAGAAGAACAAATTAATTATACATAAAAAGGACATTTTAAAAGCTTGTTGAGTCCTGTTGCATAAGCCGCTAATTGCATTATGAATCTTGATGCAGTGCAGAAACCTACACAACCAGCTGCAGAGTGAATACCACACAGCCAGCAGGAGACTTTATGGTCTCTAAACAGAAAAATATAATTATTATTATTACCCACAATCACAGTGCGTATAGCCTGTCATGTACACAAGTCATCAGAATTTACATGTAAATAATCTGAGAACAGTAACTTTCAGTAATGACATAATGTGATATAGACGTATTATAAGTTTCTTGATTAGAATCTTCACTTTCGCTGCTGTTTCACTTTTGTTTGTCTTTCTGAACTGCAGCTGGAGGATGGATGTACGGCTCCTAAACGATCCTGTGCCTAGACGACGCCACAATACGGCAGCCCACTGAGCGATACCTAGAACGGACAGTTTACATAATCCTGATCCATTCCCGTCTTCTTCTCACGTCCAGCCCCTCCCAGGCGCAAAAAGGCACGGCGGAGCAGGGGAGATCATCAAGGCGCCGTAGGGCTCAGCGCGATGCCAAGAGGCGAAGGAATGTCAGCCTTTGAAGTAAATAACCCACGTGACGCAAAAGCCGGGCAACAAAAACCAAACCTGTGACAGATACGGCCTTGGGAGGCTTATGCAGATGTGCCAGTGGACGGAAGGAAGAAAACCAAGTTAGAAACAGAATATAAATCAGACGGCCACACAGAGGCCTAGCGAAGATGGGACAGGTAGGCAGGTACGGAGGAGGGTAGAGACTGGGGCAGCATTTGGGACTGGGGGAGCATTTGGGACTGGGGTCACCTTCAGCAAGACCCCCGTGGGAAAGGCAAGAATTCTGCATAGTAGTTCTATACCATCAAAAAAAATGGGTTTTTAACTGTGTCAAAAAATAAAACTTGTTTGTTTTGTCTTCCATAATCTTCCTGGGAGGCTGGTCACGGGGGTGGTAGAGCACTGGGAGCACTGGGACGGGGTGGGAGTTGGATGGGGGGAGCTTCTAGCTGGTCACTATCTACAGTCACTCACTCTGCAGTACGGTGATGGTGGCCTGCGCCCGGATCCAGGTGAAGGCGGGGTTCTGGCGCATGTCGTTGCGCCGCGGGTCGTTGCTGGCCCGGCACTCGTAGGTCCCCGAGTCCTCCAGCGTGAGACGCGTGACCGCCAGCACGCTCACGCCGTTGGTGCCGTAGGCCATGTCGATGGAGACGCGCCGGCGGCGAGCGCCATCCCACAGCTGTTTGAAGGCGTCGGCGCGGTTGGTCTCGGCGTACCACCACTGGATCTCCGGGGTGGGGCTGCCGACCACGTCGCAGTACAACTCAAAGGTGTCCCCCGTGAGCTTGGTCTCGGACAGGGGTGACTTCACGAACCCGGCTGGAGGTGAGGAGCGTTTCGGGGCGACCGGGGAGGAGGGACGGGGACCACGGGCCGAGGAGAAGGTACGGGGGTGAAATCAGAGAGCAGGTTTGGAGGGACCAGGAGGAAAGACCCCAACGAAGATGGGTATGAAACAGGAGGAGAGTGTAAATAAAACAGTAGGGAGGAGGAACCACCAAAGTGGAACAGAGTAGCAAGGGACAGGAAGTTGAGGTTAGAGGGCAGTTAGAGAAAAAGGGATGAGGAGGCAGAGAAGGTATAGAGAATGTAAAGATGAAGGTAAGGATGGAGATGGGGTTAGGATGGAGAAGTATGGGTGACAAAAGGGGTCAGTCAAAAAACAAAAAGGCCAGTGATTAAAAGCAAATAAAAAAAAGGCAAGTATCAAATCAAACAGAAACACATGAGAGACAGAGCGATAGAAGCCTATGCATGAATGAATAACAGGTCAATGTCTCCTGGTGACACTGAAGCTTCTTCCTGACAGGGCCTGGTCTGGGCCGCATGCCAAACGCAAACCTGAGCGGGCCTCGCTCTCAGCGCTCATCAGAAGTGACAGAAAAAACAACAACAAACTACAAGGGACCGTCCCCCCTCCCAACTGTAAGCCTCCCAAATCCCCAGCTTGAATTCAGTACCATACTGCGTCAAAGGTGTATTTCAAAGACCACCTTTGTGAATTAAGCAGTGCTTCTCCATCCTTTGCCTTATTCATGAGTATATTCTTCCAGTTGCCAGGTACTCTGGTCTAAATAAAAGAAAAAACTCATTATTAACTCCCTTTCAAAAGGCCATTGTGTGTTGGAAATATTTTTTTCTAAACCCCTAACAGCTCATTTCCAAAGGAAATCATTGCACTCTATACTGCCGTGTTACACGAGACACACATAAGACACAAACACTGACCGATAAATCAAGAGTGAACCGGTTACTATGAAGCAATGGCAACCACACCAGTGACGGCTCCTTGTGGTGTGACACCTATATGACCAGCAGCGTGACTGAAGAACACAGAGACCAGATGAAAAGTCCCCCTGCCGCTGGGCTCTGCGGGACAGGTATAAATATCCAGGTGCATAAATTTGTAATGATGAAAGTCCGTTTTGATTAAAGCCATTCCCAAGCTAACAGGCTGGGTTTGACCCATTTCAGAGCAATCTTACACACGATTAACGGAAATTTAAAGCTCAATCGACATTCAGGTGACTGTTCAGCTATCGCTTAGTGTTCTGGGTAGGTGCTCGATTAAAAGCAACACAAACAGCACCATTCCCTGCACAGGTAAATTACACTCTCATAGGATCCCTGACTATGACTCACTGACAACAACTCAGCATACAGGGGAACACTAAAAGTATCATCAATATTTAATGCCATATTTGAGTTTCACCAACAACTGTGCAGCAGAAGTATTCCTGAGAATACTCATGTCACTCATGTCATGGCCACTTCCTCTCCGCCTCCAGATAGGAGGCCAGGCGATATGCTAACTCCTGTTCCGCATGAAAATGGCATGAGGCAGTTCCCTTCAGGGTCCATAAGGCCACCTAGCATCTGCCCACCACTTCACAAAGTGTGAGTTTGACAGTGAGTATGAGGCAAACCCAAATCTCAAGGCGCCAGAGAAGGAGAATGGAAAAAAAAACTCACACCCACCAGGCATCAAACTATGCACGGAGCAAGGACGAGCTGCGGACACAATCTGAACTCAGCCCTGTCCGCTGGTCCGCAGAGATGGGGTACAGCGCGGCCTGCTGGAGCACCGCCAGAGATTGTGCAAGAGATGGTTTCCTGGCAACGTACCAGCAGCTGTGAGAGACCCGTTGCTAGGGGCCAATAATAGAACTTGTGCATTAAGAACTTGTTAAATCAGCCAAGTGCCTGACAGACAAATTAAAGGCAGTCATTTTACACCTTCAGATTAATTCTTTGACAAATAAACAAGTGAGAAAATTAATTAATGAACAAGGCTGTTCTTTTTTTCCCCCCAAACAAAGTGCAGGGCAAAAGTGAAGTTTACGCTACACGGGCCACTTTTTTACATCATGTGCATAGCAAGACCCCAAGTAAATGAGATTACAGTATGGTCATATTCCCCGAGTCAAACAGATTATCCCCACGTTACAGCGTGGGCTGGATCAGGGGACAGGAACACATGGCTTATGATGAGATCCGAGTCTTGGGAGGACACTGCGAGGCTACTGGGCCGAAGGAGACCTCGGCCACATTTCAAGAAGAATCGAGAGTAACATCCAGGACAGGTACGGCAGAGCCGATCCGGTATAACGGGTCTCGACTGTGGCCCTGCCGTGAGATGAGTAAACTAGGCTAGCACATTACTGCTGCTTTGCGGGGCCTGTTACTGTTTCAGCTGCCGCACAGCCCCCCCCCACAGCCCCCCACCCCCGTGGGAGCAGTCCCATGCATACTGAACAGCCTCGAAGCAGAAGGGATGCCGCTGACAGGCAGCACGGCGCCAGTCAGCCATTTTACGGACAAGACCCACCAACCTCCAGGAGGCGCACTCTCCCCCCCATCACGCTTCCACCATTCCTGACGGCTGCCGCCAGACTGGGCCGTAACGTTGTCTATAGTGCTTAGACTGGGTTTAAAAAAATATAGAGAAATCTCTTAATAAATGTGCTTAGAAATTGAATCAATGACCCAGGAAACCACTCAATTAACAGGCTTTTGCCAGGGGAAATTAATTAAAATACTCTCCGATTATCTTATTTATAGACTTACTTCACGGCCACCCCAAGAAAAAAAAAAAACATCCCGCAGTAACTGGTTTGAGATGGGAAGCATCCCGCCTGCCTTCAGAGAGGTTGTTGCCACGACAAGATGTTCCCCCTCCCGAGACTGAGTGTCACACCTCCCGGCAGCCTGGGGAACTGCGTCTTAGCTACCCCCCCATGGTACGAACATAACCAAAACACAGCACGGTCTCTCTGTAAGGTCCACGTGTAGAAACGCCTTCCCAGCTGTCCACTCCAAACACAATGGAATCGTGATCAAGTACAAGTACAGCACCGGGCCTTCGGAAAATATCGTGCCGGGACGTTTGCTACGGATCCACCAGCTTCCATAATGGACTAATTCCCGTAATGGAATCTCATCGCAGTCCCAGCCGTCATGGCGTGACGATAAAGGTCATTACAGGAATCACCTGTTTAATGACGTCTGTCTCGTGTGTAGCTGCGGTGTTGTGGAAATCAACATCCAGGGCACCTGAGGAAGCCTATCGCAACCAAACCTGCGGGGAGTGAACAGAGGCCTTTCAGGATGCTGCAGCATCCGCCCGCCAGGCCCGGGGGAGCAACGGCCTTATTCCATGAGATGTGGACCGTGGCAACCCCAGTCCCACATACAGTGTGTTAATCACTCCTCTTCTTTCCAAGAAGTCCTTAGTCTGCTCACCTGGCCGCCTAGCATCTGCCTGCTGTGCCACGGACCTCTCTGACCTGGACTTTTCACCACAGAGGCCTGGCAGGCGGCCTCTTACAGGGACGTGAATCGTATCACACGGCACACGGGGAATCTGAAAACATCCCGATTTTCCTAATGGGTGTGAGTCTTTCTCAGCCTAAGAATGCATCCAAATGTCTGTGTCCAGACATGTGATTTTGTTATAAATACAGTGATGTGATTTCGTTGTCATAAATATTGGGGTATCTGTGAAACAAAAAAGGAGACCATAAATTCGAGTCTTCTACTGATTTAAACGGCAAGGATGAAAATGATTATGATTGTCTCCGAGAAGCGCTCGTACAAGAGCAGTGGAAGTAAACTTTAAACTGATTTTAAAACATGCCAGAATCTATAAAAAGAATAATAATTATAATCGCAAAGCTTGCTAAGTTTTTTTTTCCTATGACAGAGTAACAGTAAAAATATTTTTCACAAAACTTTAACTCCCGCACTGTAATGTCTGTACAAAACTTAAAGGAAGAAAAAGCCTTATTTTAATATAGCTAACTAGCAATGTAAGAATTTTATGTGCATAACACGTTGGTATTAATATTGCACATCGCCAAGTTGTATAATATACTACAGCCATTTTTCGAATTCAGTACAAAATATCCCGCCTAGCGCTGTGATGTCATTTGGCGCCGGTACCAGTTTCTACACCAGTGGAACACCAACACCTTGAAGTCCCATACTTCTGGTACTTTCATGAAGTACCAAACATACGGCACCTGGTGCGGTGGAAAAACTAATGGAAAACTTGAGATCATTTTTGTTAATTTAAATGAGACTTTTCAAGCAATGGCAGATTATAACTTTACAGAGGCCTTCGTAACCTGGAGAATGGAGCATTACATGAGACTCCGAGTCAACTATGACCTCAGGTCATTCAAAGATCAGACGCCAGACATCCTGCGATCAAGCCTCTAACAAAAGCTGATGATCCTCAGCCCCCATCTGAAAGCTGCCAGAACCTCCCAGAAATCCCTGTCATGCTGCCTCAGAACAATTATTTTTTTTGAGAGAGGAATCTGTTGACTGTGTGACTTTTTAACTGAGGTTAAAATGTAATTTAGGCTGGAGAGGGATGCAGTCCAAAAGTCCTGCTCCTTCTTGATGAGCGAAGTCCCATCTCTTCCTGGATAAACGCGCAAACCTTCCCTGCCCAGCGATTCCAATACCCCCATACAGGAAAAGGACGGCTAAGGCCCTAGTCCCTGCACTGCATCTCAGCTCTAAATATAGAACTGGCCAACAGAATGAGAAAGTGCATCGTAGAAGATGTCTGTTGCATAGACTGGATGCTGCCCATCTCTACCAGCACAGACAAAATTAGAGGGAGTGGCTTGGGGTTGATGCTATCCCAAATCCAATACGATCTCTGCATCCTTATATAAAGCAAAGATATACGCAGCCACTGTCCTGTAGGAAATGCCTGTAAAGCAATTCGACCCCAGACAAGATGCAGACAAGCCACATCATTATTTTAACCACAAGCCGAGAGAAATGCCAAAGAAGAGGCATGCATTGTGAGGCAACCTTTAATTCCAGAGGTCATTCAAATAATGAGCCGCACAAGAAATCAATTAAGACAGATGACCCCCCCCCCCCATCCAATTCACATCATCAGCACTCAGAGCTGCAGCACAGGCACAGCATCCAGGCACAGGTAGGTGCTGGTGCACAGTCCTAGAATGTGAGAACAGTGGAAAGGATATTGTACATAGTAGGTATTAGCTTGCATGCCAAGAAGGCTTTAATTGGACGATGTGGTTGAAGCAAAGCGACACATTTCCTGTTTTCTCACTCAACACAGAAGTAACCACACATTTTGAAATTCTGAATTGGCAGTGCACCAACAAATGCCTTTAAAATGTCAAAAGACATCGTATTCAGTATATTGTTGAGTCTTAGAACATACTCTGATTACGTGTAAAAACAGGGCATGCACTAGGCTAGAACACATAACAGCAGTAATGCACCAAGTAAAATGCAGAGAATAACATTGAATAAGTGTTAGACGGCACCATGCAATGTTATGTGTGGTGTTAAATTTTCAAAACAGGAAACAAACGCCACGTTATCAATAATGAGATATGCAAAATCAATTCATGCCATCGCACAAAGTAATTACAGACTGCAGATTTCAATTTGAAATCATGACTCTCCCGGGCTTCTCTGTGGTCAAGTTATAGTCAAAATTCAGGGTACGACTCTTCAGTGCCATGGACAGTAATGTATTTCCATACAACAGGATATTGACTACAGGCAGGGGTCCAGAGCTTAATACCACATTTCAAAAGTGCATTATTCCTTTCTTAGGGTCGCTAATGACTTAACCATGTGATTTGGAATGGAAAAGAAATAAAGGCTTTCGTTAAGCTCAATACAATACTGCACATCTACAGGCTTTGGGGAGCAGGGCTCAAATTCCAGTACAAGGTAAAAAGCTAGAACAAAGATCAGATCAAAATTTATTCAAGTAACAGAAAAAGGAGCCCCCACTCAAAAGAGATCCAAAACCTAGAGTTATGAACAGTACAACATGTGTGTTACTACAAAACTGTCTTACAATTAACCAACCTACCTATAATGTACCCTGGTTAACATTTTTTTAACAAAACACGGGATTGGGTGAAGAACGAAATAGATTTGGTGGTATGACAAGCTTAACCCCCCAAACCTTCCTCCAATCCAGCTTGTTTTTTGTTTCCTGTAATATCATAACAAAGTCTCTTAGCAAAGCCCTGCAAATTCCTCTCCACGTTACCGAGCCGCTTGTAAAATTACCAGCATAAGTCACGCAAGCATTCATGCTGGCTACAGGCAGACGGAGCTCCACGGCCTGGCCACCCCCATCCCGCTGATTAAAATCACCACTTTCTTGTTTCTGGACTGTACTGAGGGAACAGAGATCTGATTAAAATACACGTCCTCTCGCTAAACATCAAGGATACACTTGGCAGCTCTGCAGAGCTGGCAGAAATACGGCCTTGCTTTTTAATGCCTTTCATTAGATTTTCATTAATGTACGCTTAGTCATGGTTTTACCCTTGTTCAGAAATCAATGTAATATCCCACACAACCCCCCCCCCCCCCCAACTACAATCTGGGTTGGAATGACAAGCTACCAGAGAATCATCTTACAGAACACCCCCCACTGCTATATGTATCACATATAGACAGACAGACAGACAGCTATACAGATCGACAGACAGAAGATATGTGTACACTATCATACCAGAGACTCTTCAAGTTCACTGGTTCACCGAAGTGTTAAACAGCTGTAACTTAAAGCAAGGTGTTAACCATACCCTGTTAAGAATGTGCATTTTAGAACAAAAGCGATTTTAGATGCTTTATCCTCATAAAAGCCTTTTTAAAATATCTTGTTTACTTGTTTGTACCATAAATGTCCTAACAGTGTTCCCTCGGATACGTACAGGCCGGAGTGGATTTCTGTAACATGTTTTCCGCAGCGCTATCTGTCTCTGTGACATTTCCACCATGTGCGTGCGGTTCCCCGCAGTGGAGCAACTCTTCGCATGTATAGCGTGTGACTCCCGTAAGCATGTCGCAGGGCCCACCGCAGCACACTACCCTTACTTTTAACACGCATCGCGCTTCTTTACTGCTAGAAAGGGATCTGCCCTTTTCTTGCTGAACGGCAGACTGAATGATAGTACTCGTACAGTATTTGACAATATTTTCCAGGGACCAGTTTAAAAGCCCAGTCAGCAAGAACAAAAATACTAAGGGGATTTCATTAGCGGCTCAGCAAACAGCCTTTGTTGGGCTACCGAAACTTACTGCGATTCCTTGTGCATTTACACGACCTTGTGAAATGCTGCACGTGATTATCATGACACCTCTGTATCACTGCCTTTCGATAACAACAAGCCCATAAAACCTGTTCAAACTAACCATTTCTGAGCAACTTAAAAAAATAACCCTGACAGAAAAGCCGAGACAGCAACCTCATAATGTCTGAACACAAGATATTACCAACCGTATAAAACAATACATATAACATGATATTGTACAGAAATCTTAAAAGCCATATAATAAAAAACATGTTTGAAACTGTTTACCCAGAGACAATTACTTGAATTATTATGCGTTATCATATGATGATCAATGTATTAGTTGCAACAGCCACATAAGTTACACAATTTCCTGTAGAGGCTGTAACGGTGCAACATGGTCCCGCCTCTACCGTGAACTGAGGACAAACGGGCCACCAAATGCCCCGCATCCAGGGCACCTTCGGGGCTCCGCTCGCCTGGCGGACGGCGAGTTTGACAGCCGGCAACACACACACGCACGCGCGCACATACGCGCGCGCACACACACACACACACACTGTCCCCCAAAAGCACACCTCGACCCGCAGCCTCGCGCGACACCCACGCAGCCGCATCACCGACGGGCTCCAAACTGCGGGTTAATATTTCTCACAACTATGTATTTACGATTAAATATTAAAATTAAAAACGCCAACGCGCAGCTAAAACCAAACGGGGGCTAATTTATAAGGAAGCGGCGCCTGCGGCGTTAGCCAGCGAGTAAGACATTAATAAGTTTACCTTTATCCCACAAGCATTTATCATCGCTAGATTTTTTTTAATTCTCTTCCCTTCCCCACGAACGAAAATGCATGTATTTCAAGAGTGCAAAAAAATAAAATAAAATAAATAACGGTATCTATTGAAATAAAGGGTAAAAAAAACATTCCATGTATGCAGCCGGTTAACCTAATCCCAATTACACACCGAGCGACGGCATTTGCATTGCAGCCGTTTTCCTGGCCGTAACAGTGTTAATGAAACGTTTTATCCGTTCATCTTATACAGCCGCAATCCGTCCTCCGTTCCCCCAGGATCGCCCCGGTGTCGATCCACCGAGCCCCAGGGTTCGACTGCGGTACAGTGGAGAGTCTTACCATTCTGCGCCCGGGCGGAATGCAGCACCGAGACGGTGGAGAAGACGACCAGAAGCATCGCCGGACAGGGCATGGTTCCCAGGCTTCGGTCGGGAGATCAGGGGCCGGCGGGGATTCAGATATATATAACGGGGCTGAGGAAGGGAAAGGAGAAGGAAGAGGAGCAGCGGAAGGGACACTGCAGCCTTCTGCCGCGCTCGAAGCGGGTCACCTAGTATCGCGTCGCTGAGCGGTGGGAGGAGAATGACGGCACCTGGGCATAGGCGGCGTTTCTGCGGCTCGGGCGTGTGCGGCGGGGGGCTGAGCGCCGGCGCAGCACTTAGGACTCAATTCCGTCGTAAAGGGAAAGACTACCCGAGGCGTATCTGTCGCTGTACTGCGGAGAGGATCCTCCGTGGCAGGGAGGCGGCTCGCAGGGAATAGTGCCGTAGAGACGCCCGGCAGACGTGCGCTTTAGCTGGGTGGTGAGGCGTTGCGCTTTGTGCGTTCAGTCAGGGAGGCTCCACTTCAGGGTCGGGTCACTTTCTACAGGACGTTACACTGTCATGTAAATGTCCCCTTTTATGCATCTCACACAGAAAGCAAGTTAGGTTGCGGAGAGCGTTTGAGCCTGCCTGCCTGAGCTGACCGGTGCCTTTGCTTGGCAGGATGCTGAGGAAAGACAAAGAGGA
>JAABNX020000008.1:13704249-13729349 GCA_015163995.2 Mormyrus lacerda
ACCTGTTAATGCATGCCATTTTAATCACATCTGCACATTTTTTTCGACGTCTGCAAAACATTAAGAAATACATCCCTATAAGAAGGCGCCACTTATGAAAAATCTTATGAATAAAAATGAATGATGAATCCATTATGAGTAAACCAAGAGTTCGCCGTCCTGGTTTACCAAGCACTGTTTCAAGGAAATAGGACAGTAAAAGCAAGTCCTAATGATTCATGTGCTAAATGGGCTGTTGGGACCTGGGGCTTTTTGCGGTATGCAGCAGTACAGGTCGTACATTGTTGTAATAGTGACCCGTAAAAACAAGATAAATCAGGCTATATTAATAAGTTACTATGTTCATTTATATTTATCTATTTATTTGTATTCCATTTTCAAACAGCTGGTGCCTTTTTACCAAAGGACAAGATGCTTGCAGAAGGATTAATGGTTGCATCTCTGTAACATACAATCAATAATATGGTTGCCTTGGACTATATCATGTGTCTAGCAAAACCCAAGAAAATAGGACAATGTTTTAGGCTGAGCTTCCAGTAACAGGGAGGACAGGAGTGGTGGGACAGAGCTGTGACAAGGTGTAATGACAAGCCTGTTAATCTATGAAAGCTGCTGCAACCAACAGAGCGCATGTAAATATTCATAGGTAGGAGATACATACGGTTTGGTTGGATCAAAACCTTTGTTGGAATTATAGCATCTCATTGTACTTATACTGTACAGTGTTTACATGAAAAATACTGAGAGACTGAGTAGGTCTTTACTGGCAAGGGAGGTCGATGAAGCTACACACTGCAACTATACTGGGAGAAAGTTAGACAATGAAGAAGCAGGACCAGAAGTATATTAATGGCTTTTTAAAAAAATGCCTGGACCATCAGGACACAATTACTTTCCAGATGAAATCAAGCGTGAGTTTTTCACTTAAAGCACAAACGCATTGGGAAAAATGAAGGTGAAAGACAGAGAAATAACTGACAGCAAGATGGATGGAAACAGTCAACACAGCAATGAGCATGCCGTGGGGAGGCTCGAAGCCCCTGAGAGAACATGGCATTCTGGGGGAAAGACATCTGTACAGTCACTGGGAGCTGAAGTCAACTTGATGGCCCATCAAGTACATCTCTGGTTTGGTTCATAGTATCTTGAAAATGGTACTAGACAGTTTTCACTGCTTTCACTCCCTGTTAGAATTGATGGTAATCATTGCTGTAATAACAGCAGTGACGTACTATTAGTTTAGTGATATCGTGTGTCTGTGGATACTTAGCCATGCGATTCAGATGGTATCGATACAAGGAAACACATCTGTCTGCCTGCTTAGTGGAAATTCATCCAGCGATACAACTAATTACATAAATGCATCAACGTATCTGAAGAAAAAAGGATTCACTTTTATTATTGGTGACAGTAACTAAAGCTACAATAAGGAATGGAAAAGGAAATTAATAAATAGTTATAAATAATTAAAATAGTATGTTTGGATACAGAGGGGTACCTTCAGGTTAGCTGGTGGAGGCAATTGCTTTTATGAAGAATTTAACAATCGCATGGGAAATATATTTATATCACTTGGAATACAGAAAGACAAGACTGTCTATAGTCATGGCCTATGGATATTATTAGATCCATTTTGTTTGTTTGTTTATCTCAGGGATAACTCCTAATTCCACCCACAATCTGTGCTGTTGCCCCTTCAGAAGCTACGGCTGACTCCTGGCACACAGACAGCACCCGTCATTAATCGTTGCTCAGTTGCAGGTATTGATCAGCTGTAGCACACAGTGCTATCTGCGCTGCACTGGGCCCTGCTGAGATGCATTTGGGCTGCAGATTATCATGACAAGATGAAGGCGGCGATGGATCCAGGTTAAGACGTCTAAATGCACTTCTTTAATACGATGGAAGAGCCGTCTGCACTCATTGTTGCTCCCACTCAACCATTGGGAACTGGGAGAGAGCACAGATGCGGGCTCTCTGGGGGAGCCCAAGGACCAGTTTGGGACACCCTGTGCTAAGAGCTCCTCCTGGCCTCCTGTGCGAAGTGTCCCCAGTTTAATGGCCTAAACTTCCTGGGACAGAAACCTTGCCTCATGAACATTTCTAAGGTCCAGACCAAAGATTCTCAAAAATACTATCAGATCAAATACTAGCAATTCTCCTCAAATTGGACGGGAACAGGGAAAAATCACAAGTTAAGATCTTTCACTGGAGACTGGAGCACACTGATTGAAGAGGACAGTGCATGACTGTTAAGAATCTTCTCCATCAATAATCATCTTTACATACCAACCACATTTCACTTTGTTTTAACGATGCATTTTTATCTTAATATCTCCTTCAAAAATGATGCTGCGCTTTGTCATTGGCATAACACAAACTGTGATAATTGCAGAATATTTCAGCTAATTATATTGTTGATGCTGGGGAGCAAGACTCTGCATGTTTTGGAATGAGAAACACAAATGCCATCAGCACAGAGAAGCAACAGCCACTCGAGGGACCTTTGCAGCTTCAACAGAGAAAAAAAATACAGAAAAAAAGCGAAAGAGCCAATACTGGGGAAAATGGAAAAGTATTGGCTAAAATCTGCAAATCAATAAGTACATGATTATTCAAGGACGTACAACTGTAAATGTATAGTGAAAAGAATTTGTATATAAACAGTGCCCAATATGCAATGCAGTACTGAGCATCAGCCAGATCCAGGTAGGGGCCAGACAGCATCATACTACGTAAGTCTGTGTAGTAGATATATTTATTTCTGATAATTGATCAACATGCTTTATTTTCACAATTTCACATTATTTATAATAAATAATTCATTGCTCCTTTTCTCTTGGCTTGGTTTTCCGTTGCTTTGCGAGGTCTTTCAGCTTGGAGTCCAGTTTCCTCTGCAGGTACGCCTTTTTGCTGGGGTCCATGGATTTGTCCTTTGGGCCGCTGCCCGCATACAGAACCCCTTCTCTGCTTATTTGCCTCCGGGTCTCAGCCTTGGCCTGGCCCCCGCAGCCATGCACCTGTGTGACAGGGGGAATCACTCAAACCATCACCACCACACTGGGTATCATCTACTAGTCTGCCCATCACCTACTGAAAACAAAAGGAACATCTAAGCAGTCTGTACCAGACAACCATGACTGAGCATGAGGTATTTAACATATTTATACATTATCAGGTTCTGTCACGAGTTTGAGGTTTAGAGGTCTGTCTGTGTAAACTAGCATTTACTTGTTCACGGGGTGGGGGGGGGGGGGGTGAGGGGGTGTTGCGTGCCTGTATGGCATGTACCAGTCCTTGCTCTTTTCCCCCCCCTTTTTTCCTTTTCCATTATTACCAAACCAGGGCTTCCGGAAAAATTAAATAGACCTCTGCTGTTTGTACCAATCCCGATGCGCTGTCGCTTATGGCAGGGTGGCTGCTGACCCACATGTTACTGTCACCTGACCCAGCCCAGGGGTCATAACAAGCACGGACCCCCCCGCCCCCCCCAAGCTCCTGGGCACGGCCCCTACCTCTGGGATGTGATGACTCAGGCAGTAGCGCCTGTTGCAGAAGGGGCAGAGCTGGCCCAGGCTCAGCACGCTGGCTTTACACTTCATGAAGCCACAGATGCTCTCAGCCTTCACCACAGCGTCGATGAGCGCGTCAAAGTCCTCCTCGTCGGGGGGCACCACTGTTTTGATGCTGCTCTTTCCTTGGGGGATAGAAACATCATTAGCCTCAATACGCCACATAACCTCTAAGTCCATGAAACTGCACAGTTTACATCCCATTCCTGTCCAGAACTGCTCTGACCCGATGAACAAATCACCTTTGTTTGCATGCTTGGCCTTCATACAGATTTTACTCTGAGTTGCTACTTCTGGATCCTTCCGCTGCTTGGCCTTCTCCTCCCTCTTGGCCTTCTCTCGCTTCATGCGCTCTAGGTGCAAGGTCTTCAGGTCTACCTGGGTGGCCGCCCGGGTCTCCTCGTGAAGATGCTCCTCGGGGTCAGCCTGCGGTGGTTCTGGGGGTGAGGCCTCTGCTGGCGCCTCCTCCTTCGCCTTGGGGGTAGTCTGGGTGACGGTGATACGCCGCTCCCTGCCCGTGCCTGTACTCTTGTGGCTCAGGCCCAGCTCCTCCGCAATCTGGTGCACCAGCAGCCGATCACGGGCACTTAGTGATGCGGGGAAGTCCAGGCGGCTCCTCTCTGGGTCCTCTGTGAACCCCAGGAGCTGCTCTTTGAGTTCTTCTTCACGGATCTTTGCCTGCCCCTCCACGTTGGGATGGGAGACCCTGTTGCTTCCAGGGCAGGAGGCCGGTGGTCTATCCATTGCCGTACTCCTCTTCTCAGACACTTTCCTCTTCTCCGTCTCCCTCTTCTTTCCCTGCGTCTGGGCCTTCTTATTCCGAACAGTCTCCTGGTCCCGGCTGTAGTTCTGCGGCACAGCATGCTCCAAGTACTCGAAAGCCGTCCGGACCTCTCCGTGCTCTGTTAAGTAGTCCACGAGTGAGCGCAGGAAGGCATGGTGCCGCACTGTCTGCGAATCGCAAACCACCGCCAGGTGGCGCCGAGCGCGGGTCACCGCCACATTGATCCTCCTGTCCTCAGTCAGGAAACCCACTTCTCCTGAAGAGACCAAAAAAATATATATAGAATGAACAATTGCTGGAGAGAGCTCACTATCTTAATGACTGTATTAAGGGCGATAGAATATCTATGATAAGAAAACCAGATTATAATCTGTTAGAATAACACATCTGTCCATTATTTTGAATTGACAGGTTGCAGAGGATCACAGAATGCATGTGACGATCAAAGCCGACACCAGTTCTGTTCATCTTATCCAGGGTAACAGCCTGGATCTAAACTTGTTTGATTGGACTGCTGAAGTCCCCAGGTCTACTAAACCCAAAAACAATTCTATCCTACCTTTCCTGTTAGATCTGACCAATGAAAGCAGCACAGCCTCCTTCTCCCTCCCCTGGAAGCCATCCACAGACTTGATCTCTAGCTCAGGATGCTTCTGCGAGAGTCTCTGCCTAAGGAGTTCCACCTTTGGAGAAAAAAAAAGCGTGTCTCAGTGCAGAAAAATGCGAGACAGCAAAATGTCACAACGTGCTGCCGGTAAACTGCACGGCTGCTTGAGTGCTCCACCTGCAGGTTATAAGGTGCAATGACAGCTATGTCCTTGGCCTTCACTCCTGCCTTGGTAAGTGCTTCCACGTGCATCGCCACCACGTCTGCTTCACCTGTCGCCAATGACATAACTCTCTCATGACTCAACAGCAAATGAGCTCCATCGTTCCCACAGTACAGCTCAAAATGTGCAATATGTGGTGACTGCCAAAGAGGGCGCTAGAGAGCCTTCCTGTGTATGACAGTACAAGTCATTTAAAGCCTTATTACATTACAGAAACTATGATAAACTGATGAATAATCTGGTTAAAACTGGGTTCATCAATCCCACCCACACTCGATTTCTGCCATGTCAATGAGACATCACTGATATTACAATGACATTAGCCTGTACATCAGAGTGACGTCGACCTGACACTTTCACGTTCCAACCACTAGGGGGCATGGGCGGTCACCTTCATTGCCGCGGGACTGCTCATCTGCAGCCTCCATCTCAAAGAGGCCACAGCCTGCCGTGTCGATCAGGAAGAGAGGAGTGTCCGTCTCCTCCACGCTGGACACTCCTGCCAGATCTCTGGGAAGCAAGAGGAGATGCACTTGACACAGCATGAGGACCAAACGGGCCTAAAGCAGCCCAGCGTAGGTCAGACCAAAATCCATTTCCTAGCCCAAACGCAGCCACCACACTGCAGTGAGCATAGTGCACTCCAGCCTGCTATTAAAACAGACCAGACTGATCTGCTCTGGCATTATTTTAACTAGGAAGTGAATAATTGTGTTCTGGATATTAGCGGATGGTGTTCATTGATTGAGTTTCCATCAAGCTGCATTAATCTATGGGACGAATCAGTAATACATTATTAATAATTCATGAAATACTGGTCATTCCAAATGAACGTTTGCCTCCATAGTAACAAGGCCCAGGTCTGGGCCTCCAAGTTGACCCACAGTGCCGGGAGCATGTCCTCCGCAGCGGCCGAGCCACGCCCACCTCAGCAGGTGCCCCTCCACGGAGCCGTGAGCTGACAGCCTGCCCTGGTACATCTGCTCGGAGGCCCAGCGCATGATGCCGGCGTTCATGCGGTACTGCATGGTCAGCATTCGCACCACACCGCCGCCCAGCGTCTGGATCAGCCGCTCCATCAGGCTCAAGCCGAGGCCCTTGGAGGCCGCCCTGAGGGAGACGAGGTATGGGAGGACGCATGGCTGAACCTACTTACACATTCACATCACATTCACATATTTAGCTCCTATCCAAAGCAATGTACAGTTATGAAAACGGGGTCAGCCAGTCCCCAGAGCAACTGGGGGTTAAGGACCTTCCTTAAGGTCCTGACGGTGAAACCACTGTGCTGACCTTGGGATTTGAACCATTGATCTTCTAATCACAGGCACAAAGGCCAAGCCTGCAGAGCTACACACCACACCTATGTCAACTCTGACCACCCAAGTACTATCTTTACTATTCAGCCTCCTCACAAATCTATCCACAGATCCCCATGGGTCAAGGGGTCACAGATATGATTGTTGGTTAGATAGAATCACTGCATCAAGCTTTCTTTGCATGGGCAGATGACTAACCCCGAAAGTGCATGGACAGCTTAGGGCAGGGGTGGCCAATCTTATCCGCAGAGGTGTGTGCAGGTCTTTGGGATAACCTTTAGGTCAGCTGTTCAAACCCAGGTGTGAGGACTCTTTAGTGACCTAATTAGGGAGTTGCAGCGAATACACGCACACACACCGGCCCTTTGCGGAAAAGATTGGGCCACCCCTGGCGTAGGGGCTGGCGGCGAGGCCTTACACGGGGGACTTGACCACAGGCGGGAGCTGCTGGTGGTCCCCAGCCAAGACGCAGCGACGGGCCCTGAGCAGGGGGATCCAGCAGCTGCTCTCCAGTGCCTGGCCGCATTCGTCGATCACCAGCAGGTCAAAGTGCTCAGCGGGGAGGACCTTCAGTGGCCCGTCGTCACTGGCCCCTGGCGAGGGCGGAGCAGCATTCATGTCATCATCACCGTGTGACAAAGCAGGACATGTGACCTTGGGCCTGACTGTCACACAGAACTGCCGTCTGCAACTACAGTGCTCATTCCCAGGTTAGAATTGCTGTCACACGTATCATAAACCAGATTCTGCAAGAAGGAGATTTTATAGGGACGGGTCAGTCAGGGGCGCGGTCATTAAGGACCTATACCAAAATGCTAAAGGTGGTGACCTCTTCTAATACCCAGGTGCATGACCTGCCATGTAGGAGAGCGTGAATGTGAGATGGGGTCTCTAGCGCATCTGCAGCTCACCCGTGTTGGTGGCCAGCATCACATCGGCGCCATTGAGAGCCTGCTTCATGGCGGCCTCCTCCCTGCCCGCCAGTTCCCGCCGCAGCTCCCGCACCTCCGCCCGGAGCTGGCTCCGCTCGCCTTTCTCACGCACCCTCTTCATCTTCGCCTTCATCGAGACAGAAGAAGAAACAGGCCAGAACAGACATAAGGAAAAAATGACTGCTTTGGGGTTTGTGAAAGGGTTGGGATGATCAGCCGCATCCGCAGGGAGAAAGTGCAAAACCCCAACATGGAGGAGCGACCACGTAGAGCCAAGATGCAAATTATAGCGTGCTGAATTATGCGACTAATCGCAGCCTTCTTGGCATAACACCCTGGATGGCATCTCACACCCCCGTATTACAGAAACAGTGTCAGGCCACAAATTTAAGTCCTAAATTTGTCTAGGACCAGAGGACCAAACACGTCCAAAAGTTAAAACAAATTCTCAGACTGAGCCGATGATTCCACAGGTCCGGAGTCTGTGGGATGATTACCAGAAGCCAAGACAGGCATTGGGACCGTGTGGCTTAACAGGTTCGGCTTCCATGCCCGTGAACAGAAAGTCACCAGTTCAAATCCCACCCTCAGCAGAAGAGAGATGAGCCCCCCAGACCCCCCCCCCCAAAAAAAAGCTACTTTTTTTTTTTTTTTTTTATACATTTCCAATCAAAGGAAACCCAATAAACCGTACCTTCCCCGTCAAGCAGACAGACGTAGCAAGCAAAGCCACAATACTGGGCTAACATACTGTGTCTGTTCTATGTTTATCAGTCATTCTAATAGCTAAGCCACTTCCTGTGTGGCTGAGATATTTTAAACTTCCCAGAATGGCCCGTAATGTGTTGAAGTCTGGACTGCAAAACACTGTCTGTGCTCCCTGATGTGATGTCATAATTCTATGTTCTCACTGGATGAATGTTCAGGCAATAAAAAGATATAATTATCCCAAAATAAAATCTCCTAGGGTCCATTTTGCTGCAAGCAACACATGTAGTGAGACATAGTGGTAAGAAAGAGAGTTTGTTTACTCAGAGTTTAACACTGTACAGCTCTGAGAGTTTGTTTACTCGGAGTTTAACACTGTACAGCTCTGAGAGTTTATTTACTCGGAGTTTAACACTGTACAGCTCTGCCGCGACGACTCCTGTCACTTCCCATCGGGTTTCAAACAGAAGTGAGTAAACTGGGACCCAATACGATTAAACTCAATAAAAACATCCAAATAAGGGCAACAAACGCAGGCCAAACTAGGCCAAACAAAAAATTTAACTATAATGAGTATTCTGTCAGTACCAAAGATCTCCACTCTTTGTAGAGGCTATGTTTGTAACTTTGTGTATAGCAGTCAAGAATGGTCATGAACACAGAATCGTAACACCGCCACATGGAATCTCAAAACTTTTTTATGATGTGCCTGTTGCCTTTTTCAGTTCAAAAAGCACACAGATGAGCCGGGCACATAGTGTCCTCTGCTCCGCAAGCAGAAACGTTATGGTTCGAATTTGATGCTGAATCCACAGAGTGTTTGCCTGCAGGCCACTGACTGGGCTGACAGTGTGTGACAACCTGCTGACAGACCTCAGGCAGGAACGCTGACGCCCAGGCTCTGCTGAGAGGGTCTGCAGGACCAGCACGTCCAAGTCCTTTATGAAAATGGGCCGACTGGCTTCATTCAGACTCCCGGGAGACATGAGAACAAGGCCTTCGACTTTTATGACATGGTGTGTGTGTGGGTTATGTATATATTACACTGTGGGGACCAAATGTCAGATTAAAAACCTGCTATTTTGATATTGTGGGGACTCAATTTTATACAAATCTGCGATTGCAATCAGAAAAATCTCATAACTCTTGCATTTTGTTTGGTTACTTATAGTTAAAGTTAGGGCTGGGTAGGGGATACGGTTGTCATTGCTGCGATTACAATTTTTACCATAGAAAAAAATTAACGGTCCCCACAAAGATATGAATACAAACATATGGGTATGTGTGTGCATGCGTGAGTGTGT
This sequence comes from Mormyrus lacerda, assembly GCA_015163995.2. Taxonomy (NCBI): domain Eukaryota; kingdom Metazoa; phylum Chordata; class Actinopteri; order Osteoglossiformes; family Mormyridae; genus Mormyrus; species Mormyrus lacerda. The sequence continues at coordinate 13,713,699 of JAABNX020000008.1, forward strand.
GTGTGCATAAAACCACCCATACGTTACGTTATATACACTGTCCATAAAATTACCTCAGGTCATTCACCAGCTATTCCTGTAACAGCAGCCAAAGAACATGAAGAACACTAACAACATATGGCTTGTTGTCTACAGCTTCCAAGGAGCCCAACGGGGCGGCGCACATACCAAGGCCTTGTCGATGTCGCTGCGGATGTCGGCGACGATGGAGGCGCCGTCGCCGTGGGCCAGCGCAGCCTCCAGGGAGTGCTTATGCGCTGCCTCCAGCAAGCGCGCGGGGTGGCCCAGACGCAGCACCCGGGTCTTGCCCCCTACCAGCCTCTCCAGCAGGTTGTCAACAGCCACGTTAGATGGAGCACAGCAGAGGACCTGTGGAAAAGCCCAGGATCAGCGCTGAGCAAATGTAGTAAAGGACACCTAGACCCATGTTAGCCATAAATATTGCTGTAGTTAATTAGCATTGTTAGCTTTGAACAAACACTAGAGAATTGGCGTAGCATTATGCATTAACATCACAACAGTCAACTGAGCAATTTTGGCTTGATATTAGAAAAATGACAATATCTCCAGTTACTTCCTTAAAACAATGGCCACTGCTGTAAGTTGGCTAACCCACCAATAAAAACATTTTTTTTTCCATTTAAATAAAGCAACAGTATTAAAGAAGTCACACTCCCATGGAGACAAATCTCCTGTTCACCTTCAGCCCACGTCGAACAGCTTGCAGGATAATCTCCACCACGGTGGTGGTCTTCCCTGTTCCAGGGGGCCCGTGGATGATGGCGACTTCCCGCTGGGACAGAGCGAAGGACACCGCTTCCCTCTGGGACTCGTCCAAATTAGGGTTGAAGAACTCCACATCACCTGAAAATAAAAAAGACGGCCAATCAGAAAACAAAAGAAAACCAATCAAAGAACAAAAAAATCCCACTCCCAGAATGTCTAATGGTTGAGGAGACTGAAGACTGACTTTGTTTATTAAAAAATCCCTTTGGATGACTTTTCTTCATGGTGGGTTAAAAGTTCATTCTGAGTGTTTTCTTATTAGCTATAATATTTTTACTATTACAGTTACTTGGATCGCTTGTTGGAAAGCTGAAAAAACAATTCTGAAACAATTCTAGGTAGGTAGGTGTAATTTATTTGCCAAATTTCATTTAAATCAAAAATGGTCATTCAAAGGCCATTTGTTGAATTAAAATGGAATGACCTATATATAATATACATAGAAATATAATCGTGCTTTTATAAGACACCTTTTTCACCAAAGCAACTGACATTCATCTATTTATTTAGCACAATACTTAGAAAAAAAAAATCAAGTTGATCATGGGTACAGCGCCAATACTGCAGTGATATTTCAATAATTAAAAAATAACCAATGAAAAACATAAATTAAGAAAGGAAATCTTACTTGACTGTAGAGGGGTGCCTGGTTGAGAAGTGCCAAAAAATAAATTGATAAGACTGGAAGCTACACCACCCTGGTAGTTGTTGAGGGCAGTCAGGGCACTAGGCAAAGCCAGAAATTGTATTAGAATTTATCAATGCAGGACATGCAAGGCTAATAATTGGTAAGACAAAGCTCCTCATAGACTTTCCACAAAGGGAAAAAACTGCCTAAATACTATCACAGAAGATAACAGATAAAGAGCCTCATTTTCAGCCTCATTTTTGCATCAATAAACACACAACCCCCCCCTCGAGTGAAATCTATGCACGAAGCAGCAACACACTTTTTCAGGCGCTTGTAGGTGACATCATTGGCTAGTTTCAGGAGATTGTAAAGGGCTTCCCCATCCAAACCAAGGCCATCATGAGACTCGTCAAATGCCACAGATACAGCCGACTGGGTCACGCGCGTCACCACCCCCGTGCCCAGCTGCGAGACCGCACTGATTCCAGCCGTGTCGTACACACCCACGATGTCTCCTAATGAAAAGATTGAAAGAGACACTATGAAGACACTGACGTTATTTCAGTCATACTGGGTATTTCGTAGAAAGATACTGACAAAAAATAATAGTGTGAATGAAAAGTGCAACACCATAATCCTTAAACAAAGTTTGTCTGGCTAATGGCAACATTAACCAGGCAAATGCAGATGAAAATACAATAGCAGTCAAAAGTCTGGACACACATACTAAAAACAAGATAAAGACCAAAAACACACTCTGAGGTTACGTAGTAAGCTTATCTTGTAAACAAGGAAAGAGATGGAGTGCTGTGACTGATGTGGTCCCTACAATCCCACAAACTAAATTGAATAAAGCTACACTACTGGTCAAAAGTCTTTGCACACCACAGGTTATTATAGCTTCTCCATTTATTTCATAAACCTCAAATTTTCTATTCTTGCTAAGCGCTGGAAAGTTGAGCGAACAACTATGAATGAAAATACAAGTCAAATAAAACAAGTTTCCCTCATAATATGTCAGGAGTGTGTAACAGAGCATTTCTGACACCTGTTTACTGGTTGTGTGGTGATGGCACAGTCAAATTCTAGCCTGTTCTTTAACTTTAAATGCACGAGTTAATCGTTTCATCCCATGAAACAGAGCACCATTTAATGTCCCTTGTAGAAACAATGCCATAAAATTTCTCTGCTGTTATAACTGCCAGCAGAGATTACTTGGATGAATCAGAGACATTTTCTTGCTAATAAAGGTACTCCGATGCTGAACATACCGCAAATTTATTTGTTAGCAATGAATACTGAGTGTATTTTTAGTAAATGTTAAGTAACGTGCAAATGTAGAAAATCTTACTGTGTGCAAAAAACTTGTCTGGTAGTGTAGTTTGAGATGAGCTGGATCGAAAAGTAATAGCAAGACAGCCAGCTTGTTCTCAGAGCTTTATATCATATAATTCTAGCATTTATATGTCATGTGCTTTCATGTAATCTGGTCTTACCAGGGTTGAAACTGTTGCTCGGCAAGGTGGAACAGGCCACATGCTTTCGCGGTTCAAAAACTACAAGGAGGCGCCCATACAAGCTGGTCCTTTCACTGGCTACATGCAGCTTCAGTAGACAAATGCCTTTGCGTTGTAAATCTTTAAGAGAGGCATTCTCCTGCAATGACCTACAGAAATACACAAATTAAAGCCAATTACTGCAAGAGCTGTAAATGTTATTACTACTAGCATATACAAGTCAACCTAACTGCAGTGAAGACAGGGACAGGTTACAGAAAGCTTGTACATCTCGGTGAAAACTGGTGAGCCATTAAAAAAAGAGTCTTCGTGGTCAAATCTTTGCTTTTATTATTATTATTATTATTGCAAAAGAATTTATATTACAAAAGAACACTTTAAGTTAAACAGATTCGCCGACAAAACGCATAATTTTTGCATGCATTTGATTTCTCGATACTATCATACTGAAAGCTCCACTGATCTGTACACTTTGACAAATAATGCCATGTAAGTTTCTCATCTGTAGGACTTGTCTCGGCCATTTTAGGCGCAGATGACAGCGGTGTCGCAGCAGAGACCCACCAGGGTACTCGTTCGTAACCCGTGAATGAATGCAGGGAAGCTAAAGATGGTGGTATATATTTTTAATATGTATTGAGATAAGCCTCCATAGCAGGTCACTTCTGAACTAAAATATTCCTTGCGTGGTTTAACCGCATCACAATCCGTGAGATGTACATCCCACAGTCGTGATAGCAGGAAAGAAGAAAAACATGAGTCTTACGGGTAAAACCTACTATACTTACACTGATCTAACGTCTGTGCTGGGTTATATGTAATACCAGTTAGCATATACAAGCATTGAATTTGGTTATACGAGTGGTAACAGTAATAATTCGCGCCAGAATACATGAATTAAATTGCTGTATTTTGATACATTTCATTTGTACGACATGGTGAGAACTGCACAGTACCGAGTCTCTGTCAATTCAGCCTCTCTTTCTTCCCGTAGCAGCTCCAGCGATTTGGAGACAAAACTTTCAACTTCCATGTCGCTAAAGGCACAATTTCATAAAACATCAAACTACTGATCTAGTCACCAGAATATACACTGTACCGTATACACGACAATGAACAGTCTACAAGACAGTTATACAAAATACAGAAGATATTCAAGTGTCATCACTGATGTGTTAGCTACAGCTACAAAAACAACTTTACAGTTACGTTAAAACAACTGAATTATTTAAATGGTGTATCTAGCGCAGAACGCTTACGTAAACTGTATATCTAACCGACACCGAGTTATACCTCGTACTAATTGCATTCGTACTTCTGCAGCAAGTTGCCTAAGCACCGGAAATGGCGGAAGACGGTGTACGGCTGTTATTGTTCCAGACCAGCGTTTGGCGAATAGCGACAGAGTTCCGCGTCCAAAATATATCCGAACTTAAGTATTTTCTCCAATATATACCATTATAATTCTATAAACACATTAGGTACAGCTGGTATTATTACGATAAAAAGTATGATATATAAACTTCAATGTAATCATTTGTTGTTGAAATGATTCGCTTTCTGCTATTATGCAACTATCATGTAGGGTTATATACCTCTCTAATAATGTTAAAAGAGAAATTCAACATCATTGATTCTATGTTTCAAACATTCAATTCAATTAAATTCAAAATTTGATGTCCAATTTATAACAAGTAGGTAAGTAATAATAATGGCCAAATTTTTCATCGACACACGCTGTAAAGCTAAGAATCTAAATCTCACTAAATACTGACAATCTAAGAAAAAAACTTTTATGGGGTATAGATTTCAATTACAAGTCTATAAAACAACTAATGAACATCACATAATTTCATTTATATTTTCAAGTAAAGCGTACATAATAAATAAAAAAACATCTTTTGTCTTAATATTGAGAAATTCAGTAGCTGTGCCTCGTTGGAGTAACATTTGACTCTAACATAAAATACTATGCATAAGCCTATTCGTCCACTAGGTGGTGCTATGACATTGTAGGTGAAAATTAATATATATTTAATATTTGGGCGAAAATTAAACGACCGACAATGGAGTTATGGTTAACTGTAAATTATGATTTCCTGTTAGGTTCTAAATCTGTTCTGCAAAATGTATTTGTTCTAAACTGAAATAACTGCATGAAAAATAAGTTCAGTTAAGTGAACTAGAGTAAAACTAAAAGAAATTCTCAAGCATGATATAATTATGCTAAATTAAAATCATATTGCTTAAAATAATATGTATATTTCAATTAATATCTTATCAAATTGCCTGTAGGTGTGGTTGCGAGTGCCCTGGAATGAGTTGCACCCCATACTTGGTTATTTCTTGCCTTGCACCAGTAGCCTCCCAGCGAGTGGATACAGGGAAAGGATCCAGCTTATGATCTTACATCCAATACAGGGAGTGGGGGAAACATCCAGGAGGGGAAGCCAGATCATTGCATAATTCAAGTCATGCACACAATGTGGTGTATTGAGAGACACTGATTTGCCAAACCCCACATCTTTGGGATGTTTTCTATGGAAACACTTGTGACAAGGAGATAAAATAACAAAACTACTCATACACAAGACATCGTGGAGATACCAGGCAATTGTGCAAATGTATATATTAAAAACATTTATATGTGCAGTATATCAAATATATATTTAAATCAATCATAATGAGAATGCTGGGTTGCCAATTCTATCAGGGTAAGCACCCTTTTGGCCCAGATTTTCGTGTCCTCTCCACGTTTGGCCAGCAGGTGTCACTGGCCATCCTGTCCTCCCTGTTGCCAGTCTTTAGTGTGTTTTATGCCTTGTCCACATTTCATTTCTCTGTCAGTTTCTTCGTTTCGCTGTTTGATCTTACAGTTCCTTGATTTAATAGTTTCACCAGTTGCCTGTTTTCTTGCGCCAGTACTTGTGTGTTACTTGATTGCTTATTGTCCTGCACCCTCCCTGATTAGTTAATTGTTTCATGTCTCACTCCTCCTGTGTCGTCACCTGGTTCGGTCATGTATTTAAGTTCCTGTCTCAGTTCAGTTCCTTGGTGGGTCATTGTATTTCTGTGGCCTGTACTGCAAAGGGGGATTTGACCAAATCAGACTTAACCCCGAGGTAATTTGTGAACGCGAGGTTGACTAAATCAGGTTGACTCAATCGGGGCTCATCAGTACTATGACGCCAGTTAAGAAGATGTTGTTAAATCTGTGTTAACTGTATTAGAGTTTCTGCGCATTCACATAAACGGAGCACGTTTGGCAGCGCAAGGCACCATTTGACTCATCTCCATGAGGAAAACTCCGGAGGAAAACTGCATGCTAATTATGCAGGGTTATGAGGAGTTTAAATCAGGGCTGTAAAGAAAGTCCAGTACCACTGCAGCCAACAGAAGTGGGCAGGCTTGTTGCCAACGTACTGACGATGGAGAAAATGCATACGTACATTTTCATGGTCATAAAATGTGGTCTAAAATATCTCATGACCGAGTATTAAACAATGAAGTGTTTTCTGAAAAGAATTGAACTACCCAGCTAACAAAATGACGTCATTTCAACGTCATCTGAACGTTGACAAATGTCATGAAAACGTTTATAATTGACGTCATTTTATAGGGTCTTCGGTACAGGATAGACAACGTCATTTCTGATGTCCTTTGAACGTCCTCTGAACATTGACAAATGTTGTGAAAACGTTTTTTATTGACGTCATGTGGACGTTATTTTGTAGGGTCCTTGGTACAGGAGAGACAACGTTATATCTGATGTCCTCACCACAACTTCACAACGTTGCCATGCTCTTTCAGAAACAGCTATACAACATTGTTTTTTTGTCTTTTATAGGACATTTCCAAATGATTTACTAATTCATTTATGTATAGATCATACATAATTTCCTAAGCTAAAAAGACTTAGGAGGGAGTTCTGCCGGAGATAGAAGTTGAAACTCCTCCTAACAGAGGATTCCGCTAGATGTTCCCAGCAGACCCTCACTATATGCTTGGGCCTGACAGGCCTGGCCGGCTTCCGCCCCCACCATCGGAGCTAACCCACCACCAGGTAGTGATCAGTTGACAGCTCCGCCCCTCTCTTCACCCAAGTGTCCAAAATATGTGGCCGCAAGTCCAATGACACGACTACAAAGTCGATCATCGAACTGCGGCCTTGGGTGTCCTGGTCCCAAGTGCACATATGGACACCCTTAAGCGTGAACATGGTATTCATTATAGACAATCTGTGACGAGCACAGAAGTCCAATAACAAAACACCACTCGGGTTCAGATCGGGGGGGGCATTCCTCCCAATCACGCCACTCCAGGTCTCACTGTCATTGCCCACATGAGCATTGAAGTCCCCCAGCAGAACAAAGAGTCCCCAGGAGGAGCGCTCTCCAACACCCTTTCTAAGGACTCCAAAAAGGGTGGGTATTCTGATCTGCCGCTTGGCGCATAAGCGCAAACAACAGTCAGGACCCGTCCCCCCACCTGAAGGGGAAGGGAGGCTACCCCCTCGCCCACTGTGGTAAACCCCAATGTACAGGCGCCCAGCGAGGGGGCAATAAGTATGCCCACCCCCACTCGGCGCCTCTTCCCACGGGCAACTCCAGAGTGGAAGAGGTTCCAACCCCCCTCGAGGAGACTGGTTCCAGAGCCCAAGCCATGCGTTGAGGTGAGCCCGACTATATCAAGTCGGAACTTCACAACCTCGCGCACCAGCTCAGGCTCCTTCCCCATCAGAGAGGTGACATTCTATGTCCCTAGAGCTAGCTTCTGTAGCGGAGGATTGGACCGCCAGGGTCCCTGCCTTTGACCACTGCCCAGCTCACAATGCACCCAACCCCTATGGCCCCTCCTATTGGGGGTGAGCCCATTGGAGGGGGGACCCATGTGCCTTGTTCGGGCTGTGCCCGACCAGGCCCCATGGGCACAGGCCTGGCCACCTGGCGCTCGCCATCGAGCCCCACCCTCAGGCCTGGCTCCAAGGGGGGACCCCGGTGACCCGCATCCGGGCAAGGGACTCCGTGGTTCCATTTTCTTTCTCTTCATAGTGGTTGTGTGAGCCGCACTTCGTCTGGTTCCTCACCCAGGACCTGTTTGCCTTGGGTGACCCTACCAGAGGCATAAAGCCCCCAGCAACTTAGCTCCTGGGATCACCGGAACACGCAAACCCCTCCACCACGGTAAGGTGTCAGCTACAGGCTGCACAGCTACAGGCTGTCCCCTACATGTAAATGCAAAAAATGTAAATTCAAAATTTTACATCAGCCAGCTGATTAAAGTTGGCAAACCCGAGGATATAAATAAATATTTTCCATTTCCAGATTGAACATGATTAAGTCTTTTGAGTCTTACATAAACAAAACTGTGAGGTATAATGAGACCCCAAAGGACAAAACCACAAATGCATTAGATAACGAAGGTTCAACAGACATCAGACATAAGTAACTGAAAGCCTTGTTTGATACATAGCTAATTATTTTCAGTTTCAGTTTTCAGTTTATTTGTCATATGCAAGTTAGTACAGGGTCAACATTGCAATGAAATGTATTTAACTAGAATAAACAAGTGTCTCAGCAATATAGTACAGATAAATAAGGAAGACAACGTTATTGCACATGAAATAAAGTGACAAGAGTGAGCAGCAGTACAATTGTCAATGATTTAAGGTGGCTTTCTCTAGTGTGGATTTTCACATTATACTTAGCTGGGTCGACAGGATCAGCAGGAGTCTTTTGTGCCAGGTCTCTGTATGTCAGCAAATTCACTAACTCAATGATCATGTCAGATTTTCATGCCTAATTGTGGACACAATGGCCAAGCAGGCACATTGTTCATAACTACAAGCCATTTCATATCTTCTTCTTCATTAAGTGACATGTTATCATACCAGTGCTTGGAAAACACCCGAATTTAACTGTAGAAAACATAACGAGATGTATCAATATAAGCAGCAAACACAACTGCTTGCATCAATGTCTGGTACTGCTGCGAACATCACACCATTTGAGGGTGTTGTGACAACTTTATGCCAAGAACCATGTAGCCTTGGACTGGTTTACGTTACTGAGAAGATGGAATATTTTCTTTTATAAAGTGTCCATGACAAAATGTCAAAATTTCATCTAAATGCTTTGAATGTTAATACAATTAACTAATACGGTTGATATGGTTTTGTTAGATATGAGCATTGCAACATGGTCTGTATTGTCCAGCCCCGCAGCATCACAATATAGAGGCTTTGTAAGTGGGAAACGAGGCCGGCGCAATTTGATTCTTACGGTAAATGTAAAGCTCTCACACTAATTCAGTTTCTCATATTTAGTCATCAAAGTGACAAAATATTAATTGAGGTAGTATTTGTACGCATAATTTAAGGCATATGCATGGAGGAGGTTTCGGATGATGCAATGGCTCTTTGGCTAGCTGTACTACCTTATACCCCACAGGATGGGGGATTTAATCCTTCCAAAATGTGTGGTGTTTGCATGTACCTCCAGCATCTTGCAGGTTTCCTGTGAGACCATGGCAGTTCTTCTCGGTCCAAGACTTTCTTCACCTGGTGTGTGAGTTGGGACCATAAAGCTGATGCCACGGCTTAGCAAAAATAGAGTTCAGGGGCACAAATACAAGTCCCTAAGTCTGTCTTTAAACTGAATTTGTAGGCAAGCCACAAGTGTCACAAAGTAGCGTATGAATTCATTATTATAAACTATTATATTTAACTATTATATTTTTAATATGGTAGGCCAAAGTGGGTGGGATTCACGACGTTATGGGATGTACTGTATGGTTCACAGCTGCATGATCAGCCCATTCAGCTATATGGCGGCCCAGGGAAAAATGGAAACTGTGAGGATTATAAAGGGGGGTAAACCTAGGAAACAAAAAGAACAGAACTGGATGACCACTGACACCCACTGGCCAACCAGGGAAAGGGCGGGCAGAATGAGACAAGACTGACCGATCCTGACAGATGCCACCTTTTGGTGTTATACAGTATAAAGCAAAACAAATCTAAAAATAAATTGATATGGATAGATACGAATGGTTATTATCCAAACAGAACAACATTTTTGTTCTATGCTTACCTGTGAGGATGACTTGAGGATGCATTTATTATCTCCATTATGCAATAGAATATTGAATATATAGAGAACATAATTAACTTCACAATTCAGTTAGTCTGTGGTTGAATTGTATTTGAATTAGCTTGGCCAATATTGTTCACCATAATTACACTGACATGAAAATCTAGGTGTCTGTTTCAGTCCCTTACTGATTGTATACTACATAAAAGAGGCTGGACCTAAAAAAAAAATTCACTGTGCCCTGATTTATTTCATGTGTATTTCAGTCCCTTCAGGACGTCTGGGGAATCATGAGAAAGATGCATATAAATGAGGATCATCCTATAGAAGTTATGGATGAACCTGGCACTGCTAGGCACTGCTGAAAAGATGAATGAGAGTTTTGAAAAAGAGAAGGATCTGAAGAATACACTGCACATGGAAAAGACAATGAACCATGAGGACCTTCTCCACTTCCTGGAGAAAGAGCGGGAACACAGCAAGACTTTAAAGACCTCCTGCAGCCAGAACAACAGCAAGTCAAAACCAGATCATATCCTTTCCCCCAATACTATTTTGATTATTAAAAATAAAGAAAAATAAAAAATTTTAACACTTTCTCAGCTAAACTGTAGTTTAATCCTCCAACATTTCTTGAAAATGAAAATTAAGGAATCCAAAATGCCAAAGTGCATATATTATCTATAACTAAGGCATTTATTTATATTGATTAGTTTATTGGATTCATTGTTCCAGTATTTTGGTATGTTTGGCAATTTAAGCATTGTTTAGTTGTTTTGTGTTTTTCATTCTCCTCAGACCAGTCAATTAAAACAGATCAACATGTCACAAAAAATTGCTTTGGTGGAAGACTGGTCTCAGTTTTATAACATGTTGGTTGAGAAGCACAGAGAGACCTCAGACAATAAACGACAGGAGTGGATACGAAACTCACAAGAACATATTTCACCCAGTGAGTGGAGTAAAATATGTTTAAAGACACACACCCAAACCATCAGCACCCGATTGAGAATGATACAATTTAACTGGATAATGCGAACATATGTCTCCCCTGTAAAACTAAATAAATTTAATCCTAATATATTGGACATGTGTTATAAGTGTACCAATCACCGAGGTTCACTGTACCACTGTTTGTGGAAGTGTGAAGAGATTCTAAAGTTTTGGTGCTCAGTGTTAAAATATATTTCCCAGATCACATCTTCCCAAATACCGTTGAGTCCTAAGGTCTGTATTTTAGGCACGTATCCAGATGACTGTAATTTATCACATACAGAGAGAAAAATGGTTGACCTTTGCTTACTCCAGGCCAAACGCTGTATTTCAATATGCTGGAAGAATGTTGGTGGTCCGTCTTTTGACCAATGGCTAAACAATGTAACATCAAGTTAAGTGCATGAGAAACTGACCTATGTGGTTAAGAAAAGTTCTTCAGAATTTTTTGACATTTGGAAGATGTTTCTGGAACTATTAAAAAATGGGGAAGTTGAGGAAGTGGAGAGAGAGTGAGTTAATTAAAATTATGTAACTAAATTTGGGAACGTACACAGTAACCTGTACTTTTTATTTATTTACTTATTTTGAGTGTCATTAAAGTTGTCTTTTTTTTTTTTTTTTAGCTTTCTTGCTGCCATATGTTCAAGATGTTTGAAATGTTGGATGTTTATGAGCACAAAATCCAATAAAAATATATTTAAAAAAAAAACAAAAAACAGATCAACAGACACCAAAAATGCATCTGAAAAGGAGGAACAAAATATTTTTGAAGGGATTGTAAAGCACGGACTTTCAGAGCTACTCAAAGATATCTATACGTGACCTTAACCTTCAGTGGGATTGTGAATTGTAACTTTGCTCTACCATAGAGCTGAATCATCATTAGTTTCCAGAAATAAATGACATTAAACATAAATGTGAGGAATTCAAAATACTGTTCGCCTTTGATGGAATACTGTAGATGAATGTCAACTTCCTCTAGATTTCAACAACAATGAGTTCCTATGTGATGTGACAAAGAGAACATGGCTGGATGTGTTGCTGACCACCATCATTAAGGAAAATCTTCTGCCCCTTAGCCTCCTCTGGGTAACCTCCCATTCAGGAGCAGCTAGTCAGATCCCACCTTCGTGAATTCACTGGTTGAAAGACACCCGAGCATCCCATGATCAGCAAAAGGAAGAAAGCTTCATGAAGAGGATCGGTGATCAGGGACTGGCTACCAGCATTATGTCACACATAAAGACATCAAGAAGCCTGTATAATACAATAACATAATATATTGCTGTATGTGTAGCATACCAGTCTTCTGCTGGATTTCAGCTACAGTTTCTTAGACAAGTTATGAATACAATGAAGAAATACCAACATGTTTCACACAAATGTACATACATTTCCTACTCATACAGCTTATCAGAAAAGAATCACAGCATTAATGGGGCCAGTGAAGTAAACCCACAAGAGGCTTCAGAATTTGACAAAAAAGTCATTCTGATGATCAGTGAATTGGCATTTCAGAAGCTGCAAAAGGAACATTCGATATTTTATGAGGAAGACTTGAAAGAGTATGACATTAAAGTCAGTGATGCTTCAGGGTACTCAGAGATGTTCACAAAAATCTTTAAAGAGGAAGATTCTGTATCTCAGAGGAGAATAGACAGCTTTGTTCATCTGACTGTGTAGGAGTTTCGGGCGGCTGCGTTTGTATTTCATGAGCACCAAACAGTCAGGAGGAACCTCAACAGAAGGCAAGCTGCAGAACCCTCAGTGAGTCAGTTCCTCCAAAGTACAGTCAAAAGGGCTTTATGGAGTCAAAAGGGATACCTGGATCATTTCCTCCATTTTCTTTCTGGCATCTCTCTAGACTCCAGTCAAAGTGTCCTACGAGGTCTACTGAGACAGACAGAGAGCTAATTTATCCCAGCAGAGAGTGTAAAGGAAACTGTTAAATGTATCAAAAAGATAATCAGGGGGAACACAGACAATACAGGATGTGTTTGACCTGACGAAATACACAAGATCAGAGTTGGCAATTTCACATCTAATGATCAAAATCTCCAGAGCAGTGCTGTAAGTGTTCTGTTGTGACAGTCGGTCAAAATGCCATTTCAAAATATGTACAGTATAATTTAACACTTTGGTGAAATAAACCTGTTGGCTGTGACAGGCATCTTAGAGGACTACTCCACTAATTAAGTAATGAGTGCATCTGTCACTTGAAAGGAGTATTATCATGAGTAACAAGACCATATTCATAGGTATTAATAAAACATCTTTTTTTAGACTGATTCAGTATAGACTCAAAAATAACAGCTGTAAGGTGCTAGCCCCAACTATCAGCTCTGCCTGCTCACAGCTGAGGGACCTGAGTGAAAAGATGTTCTCTGCAGTGTTGGGAAATCCCCACTGTAAACTGGCAAGTCTGAGGTCAGTACAGCTCTGATATCTTTATTATTTCCAATGTCACCTATAAAATTGTTTTAACTAATAAATGTAATTATTTGTGGTTTCTTAAATCATTGACATAACACACTATGGCAGTTTAGAGTCTCCAGTCTATTTGGGGTCCTGTCTTTTGGACTGTTTCAGAACATGCAAAGTATAAAGTATTATTATTAAATAATTTTTTTTTTTTTTTTTTTAACAGGTTAATTTGGTGTAAACTAACAGACAAATGCTGTGGTGCTCTGGGTTCTACAATCGGCTCAGATGGTCACCTCAGAGGGCTGCACCTACGTTACAATGACCTGCAGGATTCAGGAAGCTGCTCAGTGTTGCACTGGAGAATCCACGCTGTGAATTGGAGATACTGAGGTCGGTATGTTCAGAGAAATCAAAACTGAAGACCCAACTATAAAACCCAACTATTTTTACTATAAAAAATAAAAGTAAAATCGCTTACTCTGTGCAATACTGTTACTTGACTGCCATCTTAAATCATTGACAATTGTACTGCTGCTCACTCTTGTCACTTTATTTCATGTGCAATAACATTGTCTTCCTTATTTATCTGTACTATATTGCTCAGAGACTTGTTTATTCTCATCAATCACATTTCATTGCAATGTTGACCCTGTGCTAACTTGTATATGACAAATAAAGTGAACTGAAAATTGAAACTGAAAACAAATGTCATTGCTGACATTTGCCTGACGTCCTGCCCCCCTCCCCACAATATATCCGATTATGTTTGTGTTTCATTGGTATTTTTGCTGTAGATACTTTACCCGAGATGCTCTTACACTGTTACATATATATAACATATATTAATATCCAGGGAGCTGAGAGAAGTGGGTAATACCGCTAGGGTCATTTAGGGTCGTGAGAGGGTAGTAGAGGGTGTAAGGAAATGTAGTAAAGATACCCAGACAATGTTAGCAGATTATGATCATGGTGGAAGTCAGAGAGAGAATGGGGAATCCAGCCGGCACCACTAGGGTGATAAAGTAACTGAAATAGCAGTAGTCAGATACTATATCACACACCACAGAATTAAAGATGGCTACTCCCTTCATCAATGTGAAAGCTGTACAACCCTGTTTCCAAAAAAAATTGGGGCGCTGTGTAAAATGTAAATAAAAACAGAATGCAATGATTTACAAATCATATAAACCAGGGGTGGGGAATCTTATCCAGAAAAGGCTGTTGTGTTTTCGCTGCAACTTCCTAATTAGATTACTAATTAGAGGACTGATTGGCTGAAGAGTCCTCAGAAGTGGGTTTGAACAACTGACCTAAAGCTTACCCCTAAAATCTGCTAGTGCTTTGCAGATACAGTAAGATTGCCCACCTCTGCTATAGACCCATATTTGAAAATAGAACAAAAACAACATATCAAATGTTGAAACCCAGAAATTTTATTGTTTTATGGCAAATATATGCTCAGTTTGAATTTGATGCAAGCAACACGTTACAAAACAGTTGGGACAGGGGCAACAAAAAAACTGGAAAAGTAATGCTAAAACAAAACACACGGTTGAATCTGACAACTAATTAGGTTAATTGGCAACAGGTCAGTAAGACCTGGAGGCTGATTGGCCTCCAAGAGGTCAGGATAGAGAATCCAGTAGAAAATTCAGTCAGAAAATTGTAGAGAAAAAAAGTCTTATCTGCTGATGAAACATGTACAGTTTAGGTACCAGAATCCCCTGTCAGAAGGAGATGGAACTTCGGCCATCTCGGGGGACATTGAGTCCGAATGGGCCATGTTCCACACCTCCATTGTCGAGGCGGCTGACCAGAGCTGTGGCCGTAAGGTGGTCGGTGCTTGTCGCGGCGGCAATCCCCGAACTCACTGGTGGACACCGGCGGTGAGAGATGCCATTAAGCTGAAGAAGGAGTCCTATCGGGCCTTTTTAGTCTGTGGGACTCCGGAAGCAGCTGATGAGTACCGGCGGGCCAAGCAAAATGCGGCTTCGGCGGTCGCCGAGGCAAAAACTCGGATGTGGGAGGAGTTTGGCGAGGCCATGGAGAACGTCTTCCGGACGGCTTTGAGGAGATTCTGGTCCACCATCCGGCGTCTCAGGGTGGGAAAGCGGTGCAGCATCAACAACGTATATGGTGGGGATGGTGCACTGCTGACCTCAGCTCGGGATGTTGTGGGTCGGTGGAAGGAATACTTCGAAGACCT
>JAABNX020000008.1:13734994-13752345 GCA_015163995.2 Mormyrus lacerda
CTTCCGGACCGTAACCCTCCCAGTCCACCAAGTACTGGAGGCGTCCTTGGCGGCGACGGGAATCCAGCAGGGCGTTGACAGCATACATGTCGTCTCCCACGGGCGTGGGACCGGTCCTTGTATCTAGTGGGTGGCTTAGGCTGTATCGGACCGGCTTGAGCAGGGATCTGTGGAAAACCGGGGAGATGTGATAAAACCGGGGGAGCTGGAGTCGATAGGTGACGGGACCCATCCGCTGGACGATGCGATACAGGCCGACATAGCGTGGAGCCATCTTATGGCATCCCGGTAGGCGTAAATTGCAGGTTGCGAGCCAGACTCTCTGACCCGGGCACAGTGGAGGTCCGGGGCATCGGTGTTGGTTGGCTTGCCTTTTGCATCGTTGCGCTCCGGCCTCGAGTAGCCGACCAGTGCCTCGCCAGATCCTTCGGCTCCGCTGGAACCAGTCCAGAGCGGGGATGTCGCTTTGAAGAGGATCCCAGGGAAAAAGGGAAGGCTGGTACCCTAGAACATACTGAAAGGGGGTTACTTCTGTGTCCCCCAGAGTATGGGAGTTGTGGGCGTATTCCGCCCATGGGAGGTATCGAGCCCACTGCGTCAGGGAGTCGGCACAGAGACTTCGGAGAATCTTGGATATTTCTTGCTGGGTGCGTTCCGTCAGGCCATTCGTCTGAGGGTGATAACTGGAGGATAGACTTAGGGAGATGTAAAGCAGTTTACAGAATGTGCGGAAGATGCGAGAGGTAAACTGCGTACCCTGATCGGATACGACGTCTTCGGGGATCCTGTAGTAATGGAAAACCCACGTGAATAGGAGCTCCGCAAGCTCCGTAGCCGAGGGCAACTTTGTCAGGGGGACGAGTTGGCACATTCACGAAAACCGATCGACTATCGTCAGGATTATCATGTTTCCGTGCAAGCGGGGCAGATCCGTCATGAAATCCAGGGAGACGTGGGACCATGGGCGTAGGGGAGTAGGCAGGGGCTGGAGTAGTCAGGCAGGGGGCTGTCGATCCGCCTTGTGCTGTGCATACGTGGGGCAGGAGAGAACGTATTCCTCCACCTCTTCCCTCATATTTGGCCACCAGTATCGGCGGGCAACCAGACGGGATGTGGTGGCGACTCCCGGGTGACCTGAGCTGAGGGAGGTGTGGACCCACTGCATCTGACGGTACGTGTCCGGAACAAATAGCTTACCCGGGGGGCACTCCGGGGACGTGGGCTGGTTCTGGTGCCGATCTCGGATCTCACAGTCCAAATCCCAGGGATCCCGGAATGTACGACACCGTGAACTGGAAATGGGTAAAGAATAGAGCCCACCTGGCTTGTCGAGAATTATGTCGATATTCGAGATTCCGGTGGTCGGTCAACACTTGGAAAAGGTGTTGAGCTCCCTCCAGCCAGTAACGCCACTCCTCGAGGGCCTCCTTGATGGCCAGAAGTTTACGGTTTCCGATGTCCTAATTCCTCTCGGCATCGGCCAGCTTACGGGAAAAAAAGGCGCAGGGATGGATCTTACCGTTCGGGGCATGCTGGGACAGGACTGCTCCTAACCCGACCTCGGAGGCATCCACCATTGGCCGGATCCGGTTGATGTAACACAGGGGCGCTGCAAAACAGGTCCTTGAGCGTAGTCCATGCCTTCTCAGCCTCCGGGTTCCATGGCAGCCGCCCTCCCTTCACTCGGAGAAGGGACGTCAGCGGCGCCGCCATTGCACTGAAACCTCGGATAAAACGTCGGTAAAAATTTAAAAACCCTAGAAAATGCTGGAGTTGGTCTTTGGTCGTGGCCAATCTTGGACTGCTCGGACCTTGTCCTCGTCCATACCCACCTCCCCGGGTCGAATCTGATAGCCTAAAAACTTGAGGGAGTGGACATGGAATTCACATTTCTCCCCCTTAACATATAGATGGTTCTCTTGAAGGTGCTGCAAAACCAGTTGCACGTGAGCGATATGAGCATCCATGGAAGGGGAGTATATTAGGATATCATCAATATACATTATGAGAAAACAGTTCAACATGTCCCCGAACACCTGACACATAAAACTCTGGAAGATCGAGGGACTATTAGCGAACCCGTAAGGCATAACCAGATATTCATATTGACCAGTCGTGGTAATGAAGGAGGTCTTCCACTCATCCCCTTCACGAATGCGGATCAGGTTATAGGCGCTCCGCAGATCCAGTTTGGTAAAAACCTTAGCGGAGCGCAGTCGTTCAAGAGCAGAGGGAATGAGGGGTAGAGACTCTCGTCGCTTACAGGTGATGGCATTCAGTCCCCGGTAATCAACACAGGGTCGGAGACCCCCGTCCTTCTTTTTTACAAAGAAAAACCTGGTGGTGATAGGGGAGGTGGATGGGCGAATGATATCTTGAGCGAGTGCTTCACGCACGTAAACGTGCAGGGCGTCTTCTTCTGGTCGCGAAAGGGCGTATAAATGTCCCTTTAGCCAGGATTGTCCCTCTTCTAGGTTGATTGCACAGTCGGAAGGTTGGTGGGGTGGTAGATGGAAGGCCTGGGACTTACTGAACACGTTTGCGAAATCCATATACTCACGCGGGATGTGGGTAAAGTCCTCTGGAAGGGGACTCGCGACCGAGGAGACTCGACACGGGAGAGAGAGGCACTGGGTAAAGCAGGGAGATGACCAAGTGGCGATGTCTCCCTGCACCCAGTCAATATGAGGATTGTGCTGTCTCAGCCAGGGGTGACCCAGGATTACACCGTCCCTAACCACCGGTAGTACCAGAAACCGAAGCTCTTCGGTATGGAAGACTCCCACCTGCATGGAGATCGGAAGCGTTTGCTGCAGCATGCAGCCCGAGGTTAGCGGGGAGCCATCCGCGCCACGGACTCCAAGCAGTTGGGCTAGAGGTTCCAGGGGGATCGCGTGATGTGCAGCCAGGGTCAGATCTATGAAATTACCCACAGCTCCAGAGTCCACCAAGGCGCGGTGAAGTAACCGACTGCCTGGCCGGGAGAGAAGGACCGGGACAATCACTTGAGCTGCGGACCAACTGATGGCTTGTACGACTCCTACCTGGTTCGGCGAATAGGGTCGGCGAGATGGACGGGTTAGGCAGACCCGGATCAGGTGGCCAGCCGCAGTAGAGGCAAGGCTGTTGCTGCAGTCGGTGTTGTCTCTCTGCCGGCGTGAGCGGGGCACGTCCTAACTGCATAGGTTTGACCTCCATGACACTGGGGGGGTGCAGAGTGCGCGGAGCTTCCGCACGCGACCGGGCTTGGCATTGTTCTCGCACAATGTTGTCCAACACGATGGGCAGCTGGACATAGTCATTGAAATTTCGCACCTCACCCCGGCAGGCAAGCTCCGCCTGCAGCTTGGGGTTGAGGGCACGTCGATAAAGCACCTGGAGAGAGGACTCCGACCAGTCAAGACC
This sequence comes from Mormyrus lacerda, assembly GCA_015163995.2. Lineage (NCBI taxonomy): Eukaryota > Metazoa > Chordata > Actinopteri > Osteoglossiformes > Mormyridae > Mormyrus > Mormyrus lacerda. The sequence goes on from JAABNX020000008.1 coordinate 13,738,400, forward strand.
AGCCGCCAGCGCCTTAAACTCCAGTGCGAAGTCCGCCGCGGACTTATTTCCCTGGTGGAGGTCAAGGAGTTGGTCCCCCAGATTCCGTTTCACCAGCCAGGTGGTATAAGACGGCGCTAAACGCCTGCTGGAAAGCTGCAACGGAATCGAGGACCGGACTCTTTCCAATCCAGAGGGCTGTCGCCCACTCTCGTGCCTTACCGGTCAGGAGCGACACAACGAAATGAACCTGGTCATTGTCATCCCAGAATATGCCTGGGTGATGGTCGATGTACAGACCACTTTGCATCAGGAACGCCCGACAGTGGTCGGGGTTCCCGTCGTATCGTTCCAGGATGGCGATGGAGATCCCACCCGAGGCACGGGGAGGTGTAACCGGCAGTCGAGCAGACGCTGCCGCGTTCTGCTGGAGTTGTCCCACCAGCGTGGTCAGGTGATCGACCTGATCCATAGCATCTTGTAGCCGCTGCAGGATGTCCCCTGGATCCATATTGATCACAGCGAGGTATTCTTTTACGAGGCACAGAACACTCGGGAGATCGGGGAATCCGTGGACAGGTTTAATTAGCAACCAAAACCAAAACCAGTAGGGGCGATCAAGAAGCGTAATCAGGGCATGGTGCAGGAGGTCGATGAAGCCCAGAAAGTCAAGCCGAGGGGGAGCACTGGACGCAGGGAGGGTGGACACCAGCTGGAGTAGAGGTTCCGGGGATTCAAGGAGTGGACACGACAGGGTGGGACTAGGGCTGCAGACAGGACAAGAAGAAGAACGCTCAGTAGGTCGCATGAAGACAACAATACCTCGCGCCGAGGTGAGTGAGGCGCCGCCTCATATTACTGCTAGCACATGTGTAATCGATCTCGCAGATTAGGAGGGTGGGTCCGTCCAGCGGGGGCATAGTCCGGACCTGACAAGAATATAATGACAGCTAGGTATTTTTTTTTCTAATATTACAATGTGATTTCATTGTAATACATTTTGGGTTATTTATGAAACAAAGAAAGGAGTTCAACATGTATTTCTCACAAATCCGTCTATGAGTAATTTAAACAGCAAAGGAAAAAATGATTATTGGCGCATAGAGTGCTCAAGCAAATGCGATGGAGGTAAACTTTAAACTTATTTTTAAATATATACTAGATGATCTTGAAAATGAATAATCATTAAAATTGCAAAACTTGCTATGTTTTTTTCCTATGACAGAGTAAAAATGTTTTAGCCCCTTCACCCTGGCTAGCATGGGGTTTCTGCTCTGCTCTGTGATAACCCACTGGTAATCGAAATCCTGGTGGGCCTGGTCGTCCGCTGCTATGCTGACTACTGCCACAGCTAACTGATCTCACTCACACTTTGTGGCAGTGACGGCGAGACAAGTGGTCTGTGTTTCCTTGCAACTTTTCAGTGCAATGTTGCACTTCAGATTTGATCTCAACCAATACCTCTAACCTGGCCAGCTGTCCCTCTGGGTTGTGGAAGTTAAGAAGCCACGCCAGTGATGCATGGTCCAAGCACAACCGGAACCACTGACTACAGAGGTAGGGACAGAAGTGTTTACACGCCTGCACCATGGCCAGCAGTTCCTGTTGGGTCATGCAGTAGCTGCAATCCTGCTGGGTAAGTGTCTGGCTAAATCTGGGCAGAACTTAGGTCTGTGTTGCTGGTGACTGTGGTGGCGAGGGTGGGTCTGGCTGCATCCATCAGGTTGCCTCAGAAAGGCACGCTGCTAAGTTACCGGGGTTCTCCACTGCTTCCCACCACCACTGTAGCAAGTCAGTTGTCATTGTAAGAAGTGGTTATAGTCTTCCTCCGATCCTACTTCTGACACCATTGTAAAGGTGGGTCTCTGAGCCATGCCGATCAATAATAAGAGCAAGACAGGTGCAGGTTTAACCTCAAGGTGGCCTTTATTACACCTATACCAGTCATACTGACGATATACTCACACTGCTCACCATGCCGTCGCACCGCTTTATCCTAATGCACGCGGTGGGCACACAGACACGTACACTATATGCAATGGTTACCAACTACACTACATATGACAACACACCACTATGACATTACACACATGATGACTATAGGGAACTATTTCCAAATTTGGCATCAGTCCAACTTGCCACACTGCCCAAATACACACACACACAGTTCTGATTGACTGACTCAAAGCGTGCACAAAATAATGTAAATATTTCCTTGCAAAGGATTCTTCTGAATGTCCTTTGAAAATTTCATAACTGTATAAAATTGCAAGAAAACGTAGCAAAGTCTGGATATCACTGAAGTGTACTAGTATACCTGAATTACCAAATTATTTATTATTGTCCCACAACAAAAAAATCTTTCTATTTGCCTTGGGCAGAACTGGAGAATTATCATGAATCAAATGTAGGAAATGTATTCCTATAATCCTAAAGGAGACATCTGGCCAGTGAGTTTCTCAGCTCTTTCTAAATAAATAGTGTGAAGGTGTGCAATTTGCCAGCAGGAGGAGCTGTAGAGCTTTCAGGTACTGTAACAGCTGGACAGGAAGAGAAAATATAGCAGCCTAGCCTGCTGTCAAATATTCAACATGTCTCAGATGATTCAAAAAATTAATAATTTTATGCCTGTCACAACTCCTACAGCTATCTGGCTTTTCTGTTTTACTGCCTTTTGTACTGAAGATTAGGGTTTCCATGCAATATATTCTTTTTAGTAATGACACTCTGGTGATGCTGGTGGGGAGATTCTGTTTTGTCTACCCTGTCTTGCTCACCATGAGACATTTGCAGGTGAAAGCAAGCATGGCAGTCACCTGCAGTGGTACCCATGGAGCTGGGGGTTAAGGGGCTTGTACGTGGGCTCGCAGATCTACTCTCTGGCTGACGGTGGACTCATACCGGCGATGTTTCGATTATCGGCACAGACACATAGCTTTCTGAGCCTTACACTACACATGTTTGCTGCTTATTCAAGTTGTTTTCAAAATACATATATATTTATATTTTCTTCTGAATACTGCTGTCTCAGCAAGGTACCTGGTTCATAGTTCTTGTTCAAACTATTTTAGTGTACTGTCCAAAGGTGCAGAGTGATTGGATTGGCTGAGTGTTGAATACTGGCCCCTTCTGGTCAGTTACAAGTAATTTCTGCACAAGTTGAAACATATATAACTAGATCACGCAACAAAATAATATTTAAACAACGCAAAACAGCTGAAGTGCAATTGATAAATAATCTTTTTTAGATTGGGTAAGACCGAATCCAAATAATGCAGTATTGTGACAGAACATCCTAAACCCAACTATTAATCCAGAACAGTCCAATATTTCTTTTCTCTGAGAGAATGCTCTTAAATTTTACATAATACTACACTTTTAAAATATGATTTTAAATGTTGCTTGCCCTAAGAATTTGATCAATAATAGACTATTTCTTTATGGATAGTTACGAAATACTATAGAAAAACACTCTCAACCAAAGCAGGCTTTGTGAATGATGCAGGCTTTGATCGTGCACTTTATACTTTAGAAATTATACTGGCTTAGGAAATAAAAATTCTATTTTGTGTTGTCAGCACTTGAATTAGTTTTAAATTACCTTCATTCTGGCTGTATGGGGGTAACATTGCTGCATCTATTTCAAAACCTGAATATAAATTTCTCTCTTTACCCAACTCTGTTTGCTACTGTTGATAAACTAGCTAGTTAATTTGCTGCCACAGTAAATAATGCAACAAATACATATTGAATTGTAAACGTAAAAATTATGTGATATAGTATAAGGACCACAATTAGGCAATAACCTGGATTACTGAAGAATGGAACACTAATGATGCTCTAGTAAATTTAAAGCTGTTTCATCCCACCCTGGAAGATGGTCAAGTATGCTGTGCAAATGCCATGATTACGTTGACTGGCAACAATGTACGTAAATACGGTATGTAAATAATTGTCCTTAATAAAGCAACCCAAGAGTCACAGAGGATAATAAACTTAATATATAATAAAGATTTATTAACATCTAATCGATGTCACAAAGCCGTAACAGCAACCCTTAGTTCTATCCCATAAAATTTGTTCATGCTACTACTTCAAAAACTGGTCAACCCCAAAAGTTATTTGGACGCTTTACTCTGGGTTACATGATTTTTAAAGCTGTTTACTTCTTTACTTGATATAATACTCACATACCAACAAAGGGAGCTATATTGATTTCCAGGTAATTTCCCACGTCTCTTTGTAGCCCCCGAGATTGGCATTACATCCTGATGCATAAGGGTGGTTGTGTGCAGCAGCATTATTCACTGGAATGCCCAACAGTCCACTTTAGACAATGTTTGCTATAAAATTTAATTCCTAATGTTTTTCCACCACTTTAAAATAATCTACTTATTGTCAGTTTTAGCTCTACACCAATTTAAATTCTTCTTAGGTTATGGAGTGAGACATATGAGCAGTGGAATAAAGTTGAAATGACCCTGACCCTGCCTTTAAGAATATTAAACTGCAGATTCCAAGCCTTAGAAGCCTGTGGTCCAGTAAGGTTTTCTGGTTCTCTTTAAGGAAATAAAATAGTAAAAAAAGAAGGCTATTCCAATGTTCATTTTCATATATTAATTATATATTAGAATCTGATAATTTAAATGATTCCGATTTGTTTTAGCCTTTTTCAGAAAATACGACTTAAATTTGAACATTTATCCACAGAATATATTGGCCATTTACAAATTTAAAACTCTCATGTAGCAGTTGGACCTCCAAGCGGAAGGGGGCATCAAAGAGTATTGCAGCGTTACATAAAATCTATTACGATGCTGTCTTGTGTTGTATTTTTCGATGGTTGGACTTACTGAAGGCTGAACAAAATTCACCACTTAACTGGTCTTTGCTTTGTCTTTAAACACCATGTCTTACAACTACGTGGTTACCGCACAGAAACCCACGGCCGTGAATGCCTGCATTACTGGTAATTCGTTTGTTTTTTTTAGGAGACGTCACATTGAGATTTGGGGTTATTAGCTAGGCAGATCCCGTTTCCTCAAGAGCACTGCGCGGGTTATTTCAGGCTGTACAAGGGCCTTTAATTGTTTCACATGGAATTGATACCAGCAGCTTTGTTTTTTGTCTTATTTACTTTAATGAGCCCACTTATTAAAGATAGCGTTTCGGGAGAATCGCTGTCAAGCGGTTACTGGTTTTAAAAATTTATTTGTTTATTATCTGCGATACCGTGCTTTTGCATATGGCGCACATTCAGTCACTTAAGTGGTGAGACAGCAAGCTGCGTTCGCCGTCAGTTTTTCGTTTTGCTTGCATTTTAGTATATGCACAACGTGGTGGTAACTTAATATGTCTTGCCACCTCATGCAGACTACGTTTTATTTAGGAGTTGTTTCGTTTCGGCACACTTAAATTAACAGGCTTTTACAAATACGTTAATGTGTGTAATATTAAAGAGTGACGTTCAAAAGACCTATGCATGCATAACCAGAACTGTTCAGTGTCATTGATTATCCTCGCAATTACATTGAGACGAGGCAGTTCACATTAAGCACAGTGATTAGAAAAAGTCTGGAAATCCTACTGATGATGCTTGCAGATTTTATTCCTTTTTAAAGGCTATTTTTTTTTCTTTTTGATAAATTGGGTTAAGTGCCGCCTGGGATTTTAACTAGAAGCTATTGGGTTGCAAGTCAGATTTCCTAGGCACTGCATTCGGTCCCATTTTTTTTTATTTGGCACAGTTCTGAAGTTGAATCTGAAGCCTGTTTAATACAGTTAAATTGTCATCACATTAACTAATGCAAGATGTTGCACTTGTCTCCACAGATAATGAGTATCTGGTGGCAGTTTCAAATGCAGTTTTGCAAAATAGGCAGTTGCTTTGAAATTGGTGTGCTGTGTATTGGTGTACTGTATGTCCGTTTACAATTATTGCATTTTAAAATTTGACACTAACCAGTTGTGTTGGATTTAGACTTGGATTAGCAGGTCACGTTGGTGTAGGGATAGTAAGATTCACTTATTTGAATCGGTGCACTGGTATAAAAGTTCAAAAGAGAAAAAATGTGCACTGGATGCATTGTTTCTAACATCTTTACATTGATAAAATCCGATTTATTAATATTTAATGCTTGTTCAGTTGCAGTAACAGAGACACAAATGTGTGAAGTAAAAATAGCACTTTTTTGGTTAATTTAATGTACTTCAAAAGAACCAAACTGTACCATATTGAATTGTATAGCATCATATTCTTTTGCATCGTATTGCATTGAATCACATCGTGTTGAATAGTATGAATTGCATCGCATTGGGGTGAATCGTATAGTTTCAAATTAGTAGTTGCTTCATATGTATCTTCAATGTATCAGATTGTTGGCAGCGTATCTAGATCTGTATCGTATTGGCTTCAGTGACGGAGTTGCACACCCCTTGGTAGCTCATCCTCCGAGATTCCAAAAATCAGCCTGGTAGTTTAGTGTTGTCACAATACTAAATTTCAAACTTCAATACAATACCAAGAAAAGTATTGAAACTGGGTACTATTTTCTATACTCAACACAATATATAATGTCTCAGTAAAAAGATTATTTCAATTGCAGTTTTATCTGCATTGAACACTTTACTAACTTGTAAACTTTGCATTGCACGTCTGTCACTGTAATCACGTTCAGAGATATTCACAAGTACTAAATAAACACTATTAAAAATTCAATGTTACTTTATATTACAATGCATAATAGACAACTTTCTTTATCTTGTATCTCAAAATATGAACACTTCTAACACCTACATGCCTCTAAAACTTTCAATCCAAATGATAAACATTAATCAACAGGACCTCAAAAGATCTTATCTAGTTACAGGTACACAGCCCACCCATAAAAATTATTGCAGACCAGTTTCTTAATGTTGGAGTGTTTAACCGGCTACAGAAACGTTTTAACCCATATTAAAAAAGGACATCATATCTGTCCTTTAGCTATGTTTATTTAGTCTGTATTGTACGGTAGCGCCACTTGCACTCAGGTGTGCAGATGTCTTGTTGTTTACCATCTTTCATTTGGCACAAAGCCTAAGTATTTCCAGACACCAGTCCAGCCGTGCCATTTATTGCTTAAGCACAAGGGTGAAAGTTCTGATACTTCCGGACTAATGATCTCCATGTGCAAGATGGCACTTAGGTGTAGGCATGTGCATTGGTCTCAGTGGTCAGAGCAGACCGGAAGTGCACACAGTAGAATTGATACCATGAAAAATGATTTTTGCAACAGTTTTATATATGATAGAATCAATACTTTTAAGTACTTTCGTTAAAGATATGTGGTCCCTGTCCCCTCCATCCAGGGCATTTCACGTCCGCTGAGGATTTGAATTTGCTGATTGCCAAAAACACACGACTGGAGATCTATGTGGTGACAGCAGAGGGACTGCGGCCCGTAAAGGAAGTGGGCATGTATGGCAAGATTGCTGTCATGGAGCTCTTCAGGCCAAAGGTGAGGTGTGGAGTTGGCTGGGAGGGCAAGCAGGAAGATCTCAAAACTGCCCGTCAAGAAGGTTCTCAGCTTGTACAGTGGCATTGTGCATTGCTTCTCTTTAGCACACTGTCAGACTTTGAGAGCAATCACTGTGTGTGCAGGGTGAGAGTAAGGACCTGCTGTTCATCTTGACGGCCAAGTACAACGCCTGCATCCTGGAGTACAAGCAGACTGGGGAGAGCATTGACATCATCACCAAGGCCCACGGCAATGTCCAGGTACTCACGGGGCCAAGCTTGCATAAAAAAATTGTGTATGTGCATGTACTGACTACGCTTGGTCACCTTGTTCCCTCAGGCTGCAGCAGTATAAGTCATTTTAATACCTCACCATGCATTTTAGAGGGAAACCCAAGGGGTAATGCATGTCGTATGTTTGAGGTGTTTTCAGGGCATGACAGTACGGTGTAAAGGAATATAGCCCTGTATGTCTGGGTTTTGTATGTCCCCTGCTTTGTGCCCTGCTGGAGATAGGTGTCACCCCCACAGCGATCCTGGATGAATGTATATTGACCAGTGAATGCTTGATGCTCCAAGGAATACAGGTGTTACTGCAGCGACCTGCTGGCTTATGGTGCGTTTTTCTGTTGCTAGGATCGCATTGGACGGCCTTCAGAGACGGGCATCATCGGTATCGTGGACCCGGAGTGTCGCATGATCGGGTTGCGGCTCTATGATGGCCTGTTCAAGGTCATCCCCCTAGACCGGGAGAACCGTGAGCTGAAAGCCTTCAACATACGGCTGGAGGAGCTGCAGGTCATCGACGTGCACTTCCTGTATGGCTGTCAGGTCCCCACTGTCTGCTTCATCTACCAGGTAGTTACTGAGGGTGGGTCGTGCCCGGGAGTATGTCTCTGGGACTCAATTTGTGGAAGTATATGAATGGAAGGCCCATTGGACCTTTGGGGTTCCATGTGTGTTGCTGGTTAGCGTGCGTGGATGCAGAAGGTTTAGCCTCTGCATATGTCACGTTACAGGACCCCCAGGGACGTCACGTGAAGACGTATGAGGTGTCATTGCGGGAAAAGGAGTTCAACAAAGGGCCCTGGAAGCAGGAGAATGTGGAGGCTGAAGCCTCAATGGTCATTCCAGGTGAGGAGGAAGAGGAACGTGAGGTGGTGGCTTCAGCCTTACTTTGGTTTTCTTTTTTTTCTAAATATTTTAGAAGCATAATGTAATGCAGATATTTTTCCATTGTAAGACAAGGTTTTTAGTCGTAATGAGTCTTCAATTCTTGATGTTCCACACCTCTTAAATAAATCCCACCTGGTTCTGCATCTTCTCACTCGTTAGCAGATCTTCTGCAATGATCTGTGAGTCGATATGTGTTCGCATGTGTTTCAGTCCCAGAGCCGTTTGGTGGCGCAATAATCATCGGCCAAGAGTCCATCACCTACCACAATGGAGACAAATACCTGGCCATAGCCCCTCCCACCATCAAGGTAAGAGCTGTCTGCTTTCACAACCTGCCATTGGGTGCTTGCCTCTTGAGAGGAAGGAGCCGTATCAGTGCTGAAGTTAAGGGGTCTCTGAGAGATCAGGTCACAACAGTGGTGGTTTCACTGCAGCAAAGCACCATTGTGTGTCACAACCGCGTGGACCCCAACGGCTCCCGCTACCTCCTGGGAGACATGGAGGGCCGACTCTTCATGCTGCTGCTGGAGAAGGAGGAGCTGATGGACGGGGCGGTGGTACTGAAAGACCTGCGGGTGGAGCTACTGGGAGAGGTGGGTGTTTGGGGGGCCGGGGGGGGGATTGGATATAAGAATTTTAAGGGAAATTGAGACGAAATAAACAACATCTGGGTAGATTGAGCACTCAGGTGGTCAAGGTGCAGTTAGGCATAATTAAGGATTTGTATATGGGGCTTTTCTTAAAGGTATTCACCTGCATAATTAAAGGGGTGGTATTTCCTTAATGCGTTGTCATACTGATTAATTGTGTGGGGGGTGGGGAGCTTTGTTTGGGGGTTGGGAGTTTTATGTGACCTGAATGCTCCTCTTTCCCTAGACTTCCATTGCCGAATGCCTCACATACTTGGACAATGGAGTGGTGTTTGTTGGCTCTCGTCTTGGGGACTCCCAGCTTGTGAAGGTTGGTTTACTGCTGTTCAAATCACGGTCCTCAAGAGCCCAGCACTGCTGTTTTTCCAGCTTTCCTTTACCTGAAAGATAGTTGTGAAGCCTCTGGCCAATTAGAGCAAGAAATTATTAAGCTAAATGCCTGGGAGACTTGAAAACAAGGCCTGGATTTGGAATCGAGGGCCAGATTTGAATGAACAGCACTGCAGCTTTTATTTATATATAATATAAATATGTAATTAAAATATTTGAAATTCCGTAGTGTAATGTGATGATATTTCTAATTGTAGAGTATTAATATTTTCTTTATTCAGTTATAAAGTCATTTGTGTGCAGATTTCCAGTTGGGTCTCGTAACGGTGCAGTGGTTTGTTTGTGTTTGCGTCTCAGTCTGCATCCAGCTTTATTTTAGGGTGTCGCATTCTTAAGGCATTCTGTTGTTTTCCCAGCTGAACGTGGACAGTAACGATCAGGGCTCCTACGTGGCAGTGATGGAGACCTTTACGAACCTGGGGCCCATCGTAGACATGTGTGTGGTGGATCTTGAGAGACAGGGCCAGGGACAGGTGAGGTTTGGGGTGTAGCTACCAAGAGGAGCTATTGATGCTGCATACCTGTATTTTCCCCAGAGATCCTAACATTGTTGCCTGAGCTGTTTTCTTCTTGTACGATAACCACAGAGGATACTTTCGCTGTCTACTCAAAAACAGCCCTTTAAAGCTGAAATGCAGTTTAACGTCAGAACGATTCGGCGTAGTATAGCTGTGACATGCTGTCAAATTCTTTATGTATGTTGCTAGACTTACTGTGTGCACGCTAACTAATGCTAAACGAGATTTAATCATAGACAAAGCAAAGCTGAGCGTTTTGGCCCAATGTCGCAGAGACGGCTTACATCTCGTCGGCGCCTCCTGGCCCGGCTGACTCACCTGCATTTTCCCATAGTTGGTCACCTGTTCTGGGGCGTTCAAGGAGGGATCCTTGAGAATCATCCGCAATGGCATCGGGATCCACGAACACGCCAGCATCGACTTGCCAGGGATCAAGGGTCAGTAGCGGCCTGCCTGTGTACCAGTGCTGTACGCTTCACGTCCTCCGCTCACCACCTGTTCACTCCTCGGTTGCTTAATTTGATGTGACTCCCTTGTTCTCTCTTACCAATTCCCTATACAGCTCCCCATTTAAAACATTATATAAGGAGTGCGATCACGTTGAATGGTGCTGCAGGGTTTTTTTGAAATCTTTTGAATGGCGGTTGCACATATTATACATTTCTTGCATCATTGGCTTAATCTAATATGAACACCTTTTGGGATTTTTAGGAAGGAAAAAAAAAACTGGCTGAACAAAATGTTATATTTGCATGTATATGTAATTTTACAAAGCATTTAATCTAGCCTGGCTATCCAAGGTTCCCCCCCCCAAGAAAATCTTCGTGTTCTCATGGTCACATTAGCAGAGCTGGAGCTTTTATCTCACAAAAAAAGATACTTCAAGTAATAACTGGGGAAGTGAAGTCGACATTTTACTAATCGGTCACAGTGGAGTACTGTATGTTAATGCAAGCATGCAAGTTAATACTGTTAGTATTCTTGAAGTTTGCTTGTCTGTGTGCATAGTTTTCTGTGGTATTTTCAGTGTACTGCGTAGGAGCATGATGTTCCCCCTGTGGGACTCAGACAGGCTGACAGAATAGCTGACACCAGAGACTTTGTCCACCCAGGTGGTTCTCATAGCATTTTGTAGGAAGATATTTTGAACACACTGTTTGCACCTTTTCTCCTTTTAATAGCTTTTTAAAAAAGCAGGGCTGTGAAACTCTCTCCGTCACGCGCACTCTTGGCGGGCAGGCAGTTAGGTCCCGCTGAGCTATGTCTCTGTGCTGAGACTCTTGTCTCTCTCAGGCTTGTGGCCACTACGCTCCGTCGCTGGCCGGGAGACGGACGACATGCTGGTGCTCTCCTTTGTTGGCCAGACCAGGTGAGAACGTTCAAGTTCAGTCCTACCGTCCGATGCAGTCCTTACAAGCCGGTCTGGCTCTTTGTGTTATTCTGCACTGACCTCCAAAATTAATGGGTCTGTCAACAAACAAGGGCAATATCCTGAAATAGAATGCCCTAAGTCTCTGGACACAATTGGATAACTAACAAAAATAGTGGTGAGAGTATCCCTTAGCAGCAAAGATTTAAATAGCAAATTCTAAAACAAGGCTTATTCTTTATTTTAAAGCATAAGCAAACCATTTAAACCCAGTTTCTTGTATACAATTCATTGGGGCTCCTATATTTACTATTTAAATAGAGGTCATAGGCTCAAACACTCAAGAGGCATATCCATTGGCCAGGCATTTGTAATGTAAGGCGGTAATTGAAACGATCCTGGAGCTGAAGTCGAATTATTTGCTCGTTAAGCTATCGCTAACGATCTGGTAAAGGGCAAGGCGGCTGTGAGAGATCCCAGCCAGCGGGCGTTTATTCTCCCAGCGCTACCTGGGGATACGTGCGAGGGCTGAAGCCTCTGTGTTAATGAGCCTATAGAGGGGTGCAGGTCTGCTCTAAATGCCAGAGGCTTCACTTCTGCATGCATATATGGAGAATGATATGACAGTCGAATGAGGAATACTGAAATGGTGACAGATGTGCTGCTTATGATTCTGTTAATTGGGAGAATGAGTATTTATACCAAATGTAAATACTCATTTAGAGTGAGTAATCATGTGACGACGTTGCGTTCCAAACAAGCCTTTGATTAGGCTGTCGAGAGCGTGTTTGGAAGCGGTCTGTATTAATGACACTGTAGGGTGCCACTGTGTAGTAATGGCAGCTGTTAATGGATCTCTGCAGGGTCCTGATGTTGAGTGGGGAGGAAGTGGAGGAGACTGAGCTTCCTGGGTTTGTGGACAACCAGCAGACCTTCTACTGTGGGAACGTAGCTCACCAGCAGCTCATCCAGGTAACGTTAAAGCACATCGGTAAACAGGCTGATAATCTTTTGATATTTAGACATATCGTTGATGATGTATGTGTTTCTGTGGCTGGATGTCAAAGATGCTGCTGTGTTTGTGTACCTTGACAGATCACATCGGGCTCAGTGAGGCTGGTGCTACAGAACACCAAGGCCCTGGTAAGCGAGTGGAAGGAACCACAGGGCAGGAACATCAGCGTGGCTGCCTGCAACTCCACCCAGGTGGTCCTGGCCGTGGGCCGCGTGCTCTACTACCTGGAGATCCACTCTGGAGAGCTTAAGCAGATCAGGTGCCTGCCGTGAAAATCCCAGACTGGGATCTCTCAATGGGAGTAACTAGACTCGTTGTGGCCTAAATACCATTCAAACGCTAAGACCTACAACTGTACACTGCCCTCCAAAGGCAGAACACAGTAACTGCATATTTTATCAAAATTGACTTATGACCGAAATCTGTCTCTTAGGCTTGGTTTTATCTCATGACAAATGCTAATTTTTGAAGAAAACGCTGCCTGTTACGCATGCAGGTGTACAGTTAGACTCCGAAGCCCTTTCTCTGTTTGTGTCAGTGTAGTTACTGTGTTTTGACTTTGGAGGGCAGTGTAGTCCATGACTGCTTCTGAGGGAACTGAACACATCAGCAGAGCCGGAGGATTTGTGTGCATGTCCATGTGATCTCGCTGCACCTGTGACACTTAATGTTTCGCATTGATCTGTCCAAACCCAAAACTGCAGAAACTCATCTGTGGAATGTCTCTTCCATCTCTGTCAATAAGTTTCTCCCTTTCTTTTTTTTTTTTTTTTTTTTTTTTTAAACGGAGAACATTGTTCTCTAAATGTATTCTGAGAAGATTATAATCAGTGTTTCCCCTTGATATCTTGATGGTCGTGCCGCCTCTACCCACAGCAACTATCAGCTTGCATGTTCTCCTTCCCTTCTACAGCTCCACGGAGATGGAGCACGAGGTGGCCTGCTTGGATATCACGCCCCTGGGAGAGGGAGCAGACTCGCCCCTCTGTGCCGTGGGGCTCTGGACCGACATCTCAGCCCGTATTCTCAAGCTACCCAACTTCACAACCCTGCACAAGGAGATGCTGGGTGGAGGTGAGTGCGCTGGCCAGTGATTCCCTTCCAACCTCCCCGCCAAGGATGATTCAGGACCAAAGCTTTTACAATAGATATAGCTTGCATGCAAAGCCTGATGGGATATGCCTACTGCAGGTCCCCCCTGGCTTTTCTTGACTCAATCGGTGTCACATTATTCTGTGTCATTTGCATTTTTTAAAGTGGTCTTATGGTGTTTTGCCCCTGGAGGATGGGCTCCCCCTTTGGGTCTGGTTCCTCCCAAGGTTTCTTCCTCCTAGGGAGTTTTTCCTTGCCA